>CM077505.1:45414728-46021328 GCA_039654745.1 Houttuynia cordata | reverse complement strand
AGCCTAACGCACAGAGGTTCCTAGGTTGGACAGGAATGGAATGATGACGAGAAGTTATTAGCTGCGCACCGCGCATTGGAAGAGTGTGCTCATCTCCAATGGGTGATGAGCACGTTTCTCCTGCTTGTGGGTCCCTCGTGGCAATCATGACAAGTAGGGGAGATGTACCCATCACGCATTGGTGATGAGCACATTGTTCCCCTGCGCGGCGCGTAGCCAATAATTTTCCCAATGATGACAATGAATGTAGTGATGAAAATGAAATATCTCGTTCGAATGGCAAAAATAAAAAGAAGAAAAAAAAAAGCTCAACAAAAGAGGCGGGCGTAGAAGAAATAAATTGTTTCTTTCTTCTCCATCCTTTGATCTTTTTGGTACTTTTTAATTGTTTTTCCCTCCTATAGAGGGTTGGTTTTTCTTTTTTTGTGTTAGCCCTAGTTTGATGGAGGGGTTAATCTTCAAATTTATCTGATTTCTTGTACTCTCCTTTTGGTTGCTTTGAATATAGTTTAAGTTAATAAAAAAAAGTCTCGCATAGTTCAACTAAAAATATAAGCATCGATCCGTTTGGCACCAGCTGAGACGAATTCAAGCCACAGTGGAATAATTCCCTAATTTATTATGATTTTATCATTAAGTCCCTTTTCTTTTCATGTGACTTTTCCTTGTCACAAAGGGTGTATTTGGTTAATAAGTAACGTGAGAAAAGTGAAAATCTTTTATTTTTTAAGCGTTTAGCTAGACAAAAAGCTCTGACAGCAGAATGTCTATTTTTTTTCTCATGGGGACTAACAAAACTCTAGTTATGCCCTATTCTTTCTCAATCTGAAAGAAAATCAAGGAAAGTCTTGCTTCCTCTAGTTGCTGTTTTTTTTTTCTTTTTCTTTCTTTTTCTCTCTAACCAAACAAAGAACTGAAGCGATTGGCAGGTAGGCGATAAATGGCATGTCCTTTCTTACATAATAAACTCCACTTGCCTTCCCAGCTATGGCTGCTTGACAAAAGCTTACATACATCTCGATGACAAATGCTCAGATAAGATATTGTGTGTAAATGCTGTTCAGCAGCTTTTGAAGGGTTTGGCAATGCTAAGACTTTGACACTATCTATGAAGAAAAAAAGGCTATCGGACTGAAAAATATTTGAGAGGTGAAAATGCTGAAAGTGGTCGGTGACGGTGATTGGTAAAATTTTTCACCTTTCACTCCTGAAAAACTGATTCTCACAGAGGTAAGAATCGGGCTGATGAATCGATCGTCGCGTCTCTTCAATGAAAAAAAATCAGCTCTCACCCAGAGGTTCGTCCCCCCTGGTGTTCACTTCCCATAGTCGAAGAGCCCTCCACCCGCCGCCGTCGCCTTGTTGAGCCCCCCACTTCGACGCTGTCGCCACCCCAGCCCGTGCCTCGAAGAGCAATTCCGGGCAATTGCTTGGTCGTCCAGAGCCCCCCCTCCAGGCAACCCCCTCACCCAGGTGTGTTTCCCTAACTGTGACCACACCCTCCCTCACTATGTCCCCTCCCTCAATTTTGGCCAATTTCTCCTTGCATGACTCTTGTGCAGCGTGAACAATCTCATCAGTTGATGTGTAGGCTACACAGATGGAGAGGACCATGCCTTTGTTTTTGGCCGTCGTTTCCATCGCCTCATTGATGCCCAATTAGAGCGACTACGGAAGGAGGCTCAGATTTCCCACAAAATTGATCCTAATTCCACACCTCTCTATTATGCTCTTGTGACTAGTCAGGCTGACCAAGTAGTCCCTTAACATCTTCATAAGGAACTCAACTTCCTCCGATTTTCGACGAAAATTTTCAATGCTGAAGGCATATATGGTCACATACTTGACTCCAAGCTCATAACAAACATCAACGACAGCCAACAATGAGAGGAATCCGGCATGGTAGCCGGAGCTTGTCTGTATGCCGCGGTTGCGGGCAAAGCGGCGGTTGCCATCCATGATGAAGGCAATGTGGTGGGGAGTGGGGCCTACTGAGAGGACAAAAAATATGCACTTTCTCAAGACACAGTAGATGCAATTTGGAAACTTGAATTGGCTACCTTCTCCTTTCATGTTTCTCTGGTATGATGGGGCTCATTGAGAGGATCCAGTTCAAGAAATGTAGTATGTAGGATAGGGTTTTGGACTTGGTAATTCTGTTGAAAAAATAAGGGATGGGAGTCCAAGAGAGAGCCCAAAATAGGCATTTGGTCCAGAGACTATACATGTAATAAGGTGCCCATAACAGGAGCCTCCTTCTGGAGAATTTGAACTGTGGACCATTCTTGATCTTTTGAGGAATTAGGCCCGACCCAGAAGAGGTAGGAGACCCTCGTCATCATAGAGCACGAATGCTTTTTAAAGTCCAGAGGAGGTAACTTGAGAGGTAATTGTACATATAGTTGGACTTATGGAATCTCTTTTGAGCACTTGGAGTCACTGCTTCAATGAGTGGATGCCTTCAGTTCTGAATTTTATTCACCTGTGGATTTTAGAGAAAAGAGAAGTGTTAGTGTTGATTGATAAGGGGGATAAATAAAGCAGGTAAAGCATATAGAATTATGTAATCCTAGAAGGCATGAAAATTAGACTAATTAAAGCCTGTCAGCTTAAAACAAGTCACAATTAATTTTATTTTCCATTTCACAAAAAAACAACAAGGGTTTACTTGCTAATTAAAAGAAAGCAATAAAAGCAGCAACATCGATTCAAAGGGCAAGTCGGAGTATATAACATGCTTCTAATACTGTGCTGAAATTAAAGGACATAAAGAATACTAAATGATTTTTTACCAAAGAAAAGAAATACTAAATGATAATGGTTCAGAATTAAAGGTTGGCAGCAAATTGTTATCAAGTATATGCAACAAAGCCATTATGCTGTAATCAACCCAAGTTCTTCAGACAAGGTCTTGACTTAGATGATATAAGTCATGAGTCCATATTGATCCTTTACAAGATAGTTTGAGAAAAAAAAGAAGGAAAACCAGAAGCCGAAAGTTTAATATCTTCCGAAAAAAGTTGAGAAAAGTAATTTCTGTTCTTCAAAAGGATTGGCATGCAATTGTGACTTATGTTTGATTGTCTTATTAAAGTTGAACCATATATATATAGGGAAAAGTTTAAATGAGATCGCTCTCATATAGCTTATATGAGGCCACTTTGAATCGTAGCCCTTCGATCTTGATCTAACGGCTACATATAGCCATAATGATCTCACCCACTCCCTGATGTGACACACTCACTTACCTACTGATTTAATATCCATCATCCGATCGGAATCCAATGGCTATAAGAATTGGCCTCATGCTCCTTATATGAGACCGATCTCATGTAAACCCCTCTCATATATATAATTGAACTATGTAGTAAACTATCTACAATGGAACTTGAGAAGAGAACATACAGGAGATGCAAAAAGATGAGTGCATGTAGACGCTCTCCTAGGCGTCAAATATGTAAGTGAACCCCACCATGTACAAGCAATTGGTGGAACATTCATCTAAGGAACCAGACACTGAGCATTAATATATGAGGAGTCAGGTATGATCAGACGGCGGAGACAAGCTCCACGTGTAAGCAATCCGTTGTCTACTTATGTTAGCCAGGCTTGATGTGGTGGTTTGTGGTGTGACTTAGGGGCTGTTTGGATAGTGAAAGAGTCATGAATGTGAAATCAAATTCAGGTGAAAAAATTCATTGGCTTTCATGATGAATGTGAAATTCGTTTGGATAGTGGAATTTTTAAGATGAATATAATTGGTCATGTGTTTGGATAGTGAATGTGATACAGTAAGTAATTTTTTACTTTTTGACCATTTTACCCCTGCATGACCTCTTTTCTACACTCCGTCCGACATTAGTAATACCATATAATTTTCCAAAATGGATTAATTTTAGTTTAATTTGGAAAACTAAATCTTGGTACAAATTTGGGATGGAGGGAATACTGTTCATAAATCATGATGAGGGCAGAATTGTATTTTCGTAGATGAATTGAATTCACTTTCAGGTGAAAGTCCTCATGAGGACTTTCACCTGAAAGTGCTCTTTCACCTGAATTTGTTCTTTCAGGTGAATTTTTCAATTCACCTGAAATTCACCACACAAACCTGTTTCACACTCTTTCACCTGAAAGAGGGCTGAATTGACAGTGAATTCAGCCCTCTTTCACTATCCAAACAGCCCCTTATGCTGCAACACAAAATCATTATCACTTCATGTGTGGGCAGAAGCCCTTTGAGTTTGACCACCCCAAGTTTTGTAGCTGGAACCTAGAAGGCTCTTCTCTCACTTGTGGATCCTTCCTGAGCCAGTCCCCCAGTTGGGCCTAGTTGTCTGGCTCTGAGGAGAAAAATTCTATTGCAAATTTTCTAAGTTGTTTATCTATGAATCCTGTACTTAGTAACTTAGTTCCCATTTTGGATGTTGGTCTGTCCTATAGAACAACTCGATCATATCCACACACCACTGAGAGTACAACGTGAACCCTGCTTCACCATTTTGCATTGTTTATACTAACTCCGTCCGGAGTTAGTATTAACATTTTGCTTTGCTAAATGGACAAAACTTTAGTTTATTGTGGAAAAGCAAATGCTAATACTGATTGCGGACGGCAAGTAAGAGTCTAAAGTCATGTGAGAACATAGTGGCAACATTATCTGAGGTCAGATAAAAAAAGAAAAAAAATTATTATTATTTTTAGGTCAGACGCCCTTCCTAATGCAACCCTTTAAGAAGGAATTGTGCATACAGTATTTTTCTTTTTCCTTTTTGTCTGGTAATTAAAGAGTAACATGCTGCAACTCTCACAATTAACGTGATTACAAATTAAGGGATCATTTGTCTAGTGGAGAAATGGATTATATTTGGTGTCTACACTCATCTTTAACAAAGAGGTGAAAGTTGAATACATAAGGGCATTGCACGCACTTGTTTCAAATTGCAGAATTCGGAAATGGTGCAGCTTCAGGAGTGAGATTGTGATATTTCTTGGAAACCTAGATAATTTGGATCTTCGACTTTCATAAACATTAAAAATAAATAAATCTATTATTTCTGCGGCATGTATGTCAATGCTCTCCTTTGCAAAATAATCTCTCTATAATCTTCCAATATTGATCAAAAGAGGTTATCATGGCAAAAGAGCGGCATATTATAAGCAAAAAATTACATAGCAAAATACTAAGTCAAATTGATGGCAATTTAGCATTCTTACTACTTTTCATTCAAAATAACTAGTTCCTAACCTCATGCATGTAACTCCGTGGGAAGATAAACAAAGATGCTAGAGTGTGATGTCACAGTTTAACGACATTCCTATCTTTTGAAAGTGTTTCCATTAATTTATCATAATTAAAGTGTGATATGTTGATTTGATGTACAAATAATTCTGCTAAAAAGGGGATCGAATTCAAATATTAATCTAGGTTATTTGCTTCAACCTGGTTTGGAGTTTGAAGCAGGTAGGAGTGAACCTAGTTCAACTCGTACTTCAAGATGTTCATGTGCATTCACTTCCAAGACCAGGAAGAGTAGAAATCTGATGGCAGCCACCGCCATCTCAGATGCAGTGTTTAAAAACTCAAGACTCGGACTCGACTCGGAAGCTCATAGAGTGGAGTCAACTCGGAGTTTCAGTGGAGTCAAAATGGAGTCATGTAGCTAAATTTTTCAAATCATGTATAATTCAAAGCATTTAGTTTTGCTTGCATCTACTTTTATATGTAGATCAAGTTTTTATATAGTGGTCCGATTCTCTTTAATTCTTGATATGAACATTCTGGTAACTCCATATAAGTCATTGGTTGATGGAAAGATTGCATAGCACCGCTTCTTTAAACCAATATTGGCCTCTATTATATTTCGAAAACTTTGGCGGTATGAGCTAAATTGGTGGCATGCTTATTTTATTTGGTCAAATAATCTCAGCATTCATACTACAATTATGTAGTAAATTATTTCTTTAATATTTATATTTGCTAAGGAATAGAATAGGATATGAATATTTGAAAATCCGTCGTTTCGATGCAATTGGGGTGTTTTGATTTAGCGACGGAATTTTTCGTCGCTAAAGGCAAATTTTGACTCGAGTTAACAAGACTCGCCGAGTCAATTGAGTCTCATCCCGAGTCATGATGATTGGAGTCTGTAGGCGAGTTTGACTCGGTTAGCTACCGAGCCGAGTTGACTCGCAGAGTTTTTTGGAGTCAAAATCCGAGTTTTAAAATCATGCTCAGATGTTCTCGCCGAGAGATCAAATGGCATTTGACTCTAGGCATCCCATTGTTTAATCATGTAAACACTGCTTAAGACTTAGCTAATCTTGTAATATTACAAAATAATTGGCCATCGCCTGGTGTTATAATTTGGCAATATAATTGGAGAAAGTTGGAGTAAACAAGAGAATGCTGGTACCACAAGCAATGCTTTAAGACTCAGTTCACCCGGCCTACCACATCCAAGTTGGGATACAATATGTAATGTGCATGCTTTGGGAAATTTTGCATCAGTTCATATTGAAATTTGGAGAGGATTAATTCTCCTCCTTTTTTTTCGAAGTACTGCTGGTTGCCAATCATTTAGTATATCAAAGCCATTCGAAATTTGGGCATTATAAACCCTCCTCCTCTGACAGAAATTGAAGAACCAAAATAAGAGGTCAGGTATTAAGCTTTTATACCATTCGACATGAATGATATCCGCAATCAAGAATTTCAATTTCATTAAAAGCCTTGTATACCAGCCTCCCCCTTTCCTGGCACAGACATAGCCAGCTTGTAGGATTCAAATCTGTGAGCTAAATCTCAACTCCTCAAGCTTGAGCTGCAAATTCTAAACAAAATCGACCTTTAATCTAGTAATCTTGATACCCTCTCTAAAACAACATAAATTGCCGGCTCAGCATATCCTGATATTTCTTCAGATCATATGCCTTGTTGAAACATATTTAAGATTCAACCAGAAGAATATGCAATTAACAGAATGCGTTTGTTAGCTTATTCATGCAACTGAAGAAGTACGTCTTGCACTCTGTTATTTTTTTCATAAATCCTTCACCATTATGATTGGGAAAGATTTGTATGAGTCGGGGCTTACAGGCGTACACATGAGCCGAGGCGATCTAAGCTGTCATATTGAGATCCAACATCTCACAAGGCCGGCCATTTTCATACCTGGCCGCCTGCCCCTTTTATTAATCTGCGCCACCAGATGAAAATATTACCACCCACATCACCGGGCTCACGCTCACGCACTTGATCCTAGGCTCATATCAAACATAACACTTCTAATAAAAAAAATTTATTAATTTTTGGAATATAGAATTTTTATTATATATTCGAAACTATATTGAAGTGAGGTAAAAGAAAAGTAAAATGGATAAAAAAAAGACCACCACCTCCATTTTAAGCAACACATAGTGACCACTAAAATTGCCAAAGAACAAGGAGCTAAAGGGACTAACAAATTAATCCCAGAAAACATGCAAAAGGGACAAGTGCTCCTTAACTTTATATTTTTGTGGCAAAAACTTCGTATAACCTGGTGAGCGGTGAGCTTGATTGATGATGGCTCTGACTAAGTTCACGAATGGACTATCTCCTGTTGTGTTAAAAATTCTCATGCTCACTCCAAATGGTTGTACTGGAAATGGAGAATAAGGTTTTCTATATTTGAATACCCCTAAGGCAACAGTTCTAGAATATTCATTTTTATAGTTATAGAGAAACCAGGGCGTTTGGGGGGGAATCTGAAGCCTGATCCCATAGCCCTCAATTGTTCTAGAAATCAATTGTGCAAGAGAAAGAAAATTGTCAATAATAAATACTTCTATGGATAATCAGTTTTTTCTTGTATTATCTTTGTAGTCGGGCTGCTGTAAGCCACCAACATCGTGTGGTTTCACCTATCTGAATGCAACTGTGCGGAGTAAGACTAATGTCAGTACCTCCTCCATGGATCCTGACTGCAACACCTGGAGCAACGACCAAAGCTTATTGTGCTCTGATTGCCAGTCTTGCATGGCCGGGGTATTGGCTAATTTCCAGAAAGACTGAAATATTGTGGCATATGTGAACATTCATGCTTCTTTATGCATTTGCCCTCATATCAGGATGTCGTGTCATCTTAAAATGAGATGGCAAAGGCCACCTGGCATGAAGTATACCTTTCAAATTTCAAGGTATATTGGTTTTTAGGTTGTTTATATACGATTCTCTCCTTGTATTTATTGATTTGCATTTTCTCTTTGTTCAGTTGTGTGTCAAATCCAACGTTTTAAAAACCGAGCCAGTCATCAACTCAGAATTCTTCTCCAGTAGGTGGTGTTGTTTTAATTAATCTTTTAATTTTACTCGTAAGTGTAGGAATCGTATTGGAATACAGTCGCACAATTTTTACGAGGTCGAACCCACGGAGACTTGTATGATGTAAATCTAATCGAACCCTAACTAAACCCTTGAACTAACTATGAAATTGTAGAGATTGATTAATTAATTAACGACTAATTAAATCAATTAATGAAATAAAAATATGAGCTTTATCAAATTAACAAAATACTAAAGCTTTGGAATTGGCATGCAATAAATTACAGAGAACCCTAAAATTTTAATCATTTATCATTCTCGAAATTACTCGTAACAATCTAGAATCCTATTCACGTTGTTACGGAAGATCTTACTTTAACGCTCAAATATTCATATAAAAATCACGCCTTGAATGCTATTTAAATTAACAATTCAAATCACTAGATGTATCCACTTACAAGAGAATCACAACTAGTATCCGATTTGTTATTTAACAATTAAAACAAGCATGCATTGTAATAATAATTCAAATCATAACAAAAACATGATTGATGCTATATCCGTAATTAACTAAACAATAAAAATAGGAACGTATAAAAATTAACGCACAATTCTATAATAAAAATATCAACTTTCATGAATACGGGAATCCCTACAATTACTACAGCCTCATCCTAGCTTTAACAACTAATTTAGCCAATCATGCTAACAAAAGTATAATTCATAATTGAATTCATCTAAATTGAAGAATAAAATTGACTTACACGAATTTGATATTTAATGAAAAATAGCAGTACTGTTCTCTCTACTTTCGGTCGACTGTTCCCAACAGCAACAGATCCGATACAACATCGAGCAACAACGGAATTGCAGATGAAGACCAAAATTGAAAAGAAAACTAGAATTAAAATTTAGAACTGAAAAAAAAATAACAACTGTTCTCGGTCGTCTGTCTCGAGTAACAGTTTCAAGCAAACTCATACAACTTCAATCTAATACAGCAGCTAAGTTGAAAACGAAATGAAAAAGAGAATAAAAACTTGGAACTGAAAATACGCTTCAGTCGTCTTCTCTGTCGGACAGCCCCCTTTTGCTCTCGCTGAACTCTGCTTTTATAGACTGCCAGTCCTCCTCTTCCAAATCCAGCAACCAGTCCTTCCAAATCAAGTCCTTCTTCTAAATCCGGCCATTTGCTCTTTAATTCTCGTCCAAATTGATAGTAAAAATTCCAACTTTGAGTGCTCTCGAAATAGAACCAAAACGCCCAAAAATTTCAGCTTTCCAATCTAGCCAAATCCGCCCCATTTTGAATCTCAATTCGAATGGGAATTTGGGCACTTACCATTTTGAAACATGTCTGCAAATCGCCTTTCCCATTTCGGCCTTCTCTGTTTCGAAATCTTTCCAAATCAAACTGTTTCTTCCTTTTCTCTGCTTCTGTTCATCGCGGTCAAGCCTCGTCTGCAATGCCCCGCCATGACCTATGGCCGCCACCTCGAGCTCGACCGTCGGTCGCTCGCCACCTCACCGTCGCCGTGATTGCTCCGCCGTCGGAACCCAGAGCCTCACCCATCGGTCGGACTCATCGCTCGAGCAGAGTAATGGTTCTGTTCCTCTGTTAGATGACACCCGAGCCATCGGCTCGGGTTGTCTTATTTTTTTTCTCAACGAACCAGACCATTGAACCGGCTCTTTCTCTTTATGTTTTTTTTTCTTTCGCTTGGTTAAAATCCGTCGAAGTAATCTTAACCGCCAGATTGAATCTGAACGCCCTTACTTTAATTCAATGCCCGTCTTCTTCATCAGTGAACATCAACGGTTCAGATCTTCTCTGCGCATTTGATCTATGCTCCTGAGTCACTTTGACACTTCAAACACGTCTAATGGCTTTAATTTTGGATGTTCCGCAGTCAGAGGACTTGAACCTACATAAATAAAATATGTCCCACATTATACGTACCACATAATTCATAAAATGACGGAACATATTGAAATTTAAGCCATTTAGAGAGCATTATTTATTTATTTCTTAATTACTAAACTAATTACTAAAACTCAATTTATTCCTTATTTTAACAAGAAAATATGACTAACAAATAGGTAAAAAAGCATACAAAAATGTGTATTTTTCATGCGTGATAGTAGGTCCAACCACGTTCAACCGGAGGTCAACCCGGTTGCGGACATCATCAATATACAAAATCAGAAAACCCCCCTTCTCAAACTTTATATGATATAAAATTTTTTCCATAGTCTAATACTCTCTGTGTAATAATTTAATAAATAAAACGACGACATTACAAAAGTAAAATTCTTAAATAAAAAAATAAAATTTTTTGAGATATAAAAAGAAAAAAAATTGTGGTATGAGATTCTATTAAGATTGATGTCGAAAGAAAAAAAAAAGAGATGTTGCAAAGACAAAGAGATTAAACCTGACCCAAATCCACGGTTCATGGTTTTAAAACCCGAACCAGCCTGGTCGGGTCTGACCGAGTTGACCGGGTTAATTGACCCGGTCGACCTGGCTCAAAAACCGACCTGCCCAGGTCGAACCGGCCGGGCCAGTCCGGTTTTTAAAAC
The DNA here is from genome assembly GCA_039654745.1 of Houttuynia cordata. Lineage (NCBI taxonomy): Eukaryota > Viridiplantae > Streptophyta > Magnoliopsida > Piperales > Saururaceae > Houttuynia > Houttuynia cordata. The sequence continues at coordinate 46,010,440 of CM077505.1, read as the reverse complement.
ACTGGTCAAATTTTTCACTAATGCTACTAGTGTTGTGCATATTCTTAGAGTTCTTATTGAGAACTTATCTTAAGTTGGCATTGTTTCATATAGACATGTTTTTATTTTACTTTATATATTAATTTTCTATTTGCTTTAGTTAGGGTTTGTTTGGTTGTAAATTCTGCTAAAAGTAGAAGCAAAATTTGGAAAAGTTGAGGGTATTCTGCTTTTAGCAGAATTCAATGCATTTGGAAGGGTATTTTTCCAAAAGTTGAAGCAATTGTGTTGTTTGTAATTATCGAAAGCTGGTAGGGGCAAGAGCGTAGGGAGACATCACATTTTTTCCTTCGCTTCTTGCCTTTGCCAGATTTAAACAATTACGAAGGTCGTCATTACCAGATTCTTCAGTGACTTTCCATGGGAAATCTCTTGAGGAGGAGATTTGTAAGAAGTCACTTTTCTCCTCCAAAATTACATATGGAGTGGAGCACTTCACTACTTGCCTCAATTTTTCTTCAATACTTCACTACTCCTTGGTAAAAGACCTAAATTCTAGGGAAAGAGTTGGATAAGCAAAATTTTGGTGTAACCAAACAGGCCCTTAGTATCTGTGAAGACATATCTATGCGACTATATACTAGGTTAATAATAAATCTAGACGGAGAAAGTATATATAAGGCTCTTAGATCATGAGATCTTGATGTTATTGGGAGGGGACTATTTATGAAAAAGAACGCCGCTATTTAGACCCCTGATATAACCTCGGGTATCCTACTATGCGGTTTGCCTTCTTAATTTCATAAGTTATAATCCTGGGTTTTGCCTCATATTATGGATGTAAACCAAAGAGGAAGAAGTGAGAATTGTTTGCATTAATGTAGCAACTTCATTTGTATTGTAGGAAAAAAACAACTTCTACTTATCCTAATGGTGTAGAGGGGTGGCTTTTCATATATATATATATATCACACCGACAGTTATTTAGGTCCTATCTCAGGCTGGGTCATGGTCCTAAATCCTGGGTTGGATCGGTTTAGTAATTATGTGTCCCATCACATGTTGGGTAGGGTTGCATGATGTGGAAATTTAGTTTCATATCGTGTTAGGCTATGCATGACATAACAATTGTGTTTTGCAAAATAAGCCCACAGAATGAACGGTTCTAGATGATGACCTATCTTCATCATGTACATGATTCTTAAGAAGAAGAAGAAGAAAAGCTTATTGGGGATTAGGTATGGTGTAGACATATGGTGCAGACATATATTAATTTAGGAATCAAGTTGCTAACTAAATGGTGAATTTGTATTTGATCATGGTTCTAAAACTCTGCTTTGACTCCAATGACTCACCCGAGTCATCTCAGCTCATCTACAAAGTGAGTCAAACTTGCCTGCGAACTTGAAACTGCATGACTCAGCGAGTCAATGGAGTCCTGCATCGAGTGAGAGAAACTCGTGACTCCTTCGAGTCAAAAATTGCAAGTTGTTATACATTAATTAACCTCGTAAATAACCTTAATTAGAGTGCAAAATTAAATTTTTTTTAAAGAAACTTTGTAAGTACCTAAATATCCTTTCCTATTTAAGGCAATTATATATGGTTACTTTGTTTAGGAGTTCACTTTCTTAAGAAAAAGAATGATTGTGAACTTCCTTAGTTGTAAGGCTTCTCTTAATCTATAAATACATGGTAGATAAGCAAGTGACCTAGTCTTTGCAGAATACGAAGTTCACCTTTTCTATTGTGCTTCATTTCTGTTTGTTCCTGGTGTAATATCAAGTGAAGAACGACTGCTTTTTTTCCATCTATTTCTGATCGAGTAAAGGTACGAGTGACATAGTAATCTATATATAGATTTAGTTCTTATGAGAATATGAACTACATATATGTTTTTTCTGCTTCTTCTGATTTAGAATGTCTTTGGAGCATCTTCCACTTGAGATAATAATGCAAGGAAAATAAGCAATCTATGCTCATTCTATGTCCTCGTTGATTATTGTCATGTTCCAAAAATTGCTTTGTGCCAAAAATGACCGGAATTGGCTTTTGATTTTAGCTAATTTTTTCATGCACTTTAGGTACACAAACTGTAAGCCTGTCAAGTTTTAAGTAAATAACCAAAGTTGGTAGACATGCTACTAAGGGGGATCATGGAACATGGAATACATAAAAATTTTCCATCTTTATCTTCTAGGTTTCGTAGCTTTCTATGTATTTCTTTTTCTCACTTTACTAAGCTGCACTTCAGGAAGGGATTTATTAAAAATTTAAGCAGTCTGTTTACTGGACTTATAAATACCAAGTTAATTTCTTTAGCCCAAACTTAATCTCTGACGAAGTGATGGTCGATGTCTTTAAGTCTTCTCAAGATAGATGAAATTTGTAATAATGTGAATGGCTGCCTGATCGTTACAAAAGAGGACCACAAGCTTGGAAAAAGAAAAACAGTCTCAGACATCAAATTTTATCTATGTTATTTTTTCTTGGTAATTAAATTTTATCCATGCTATTACCACCCTGCTTTTCCATTGCTTTGTATCCTAACTTCTTCTTTTGCAATTACCAAAAAAAAAAACTTCTTCTTTTGCACTTGAACTTGTTAACCTCTTGCTTGTCACTAGATCCCACCAACATATGTGCAATATCTACTAGTAGAATGATGATAAGAGGAAACTGCCCAATCTGCTTCAATGTCAATTCTGTAGCGTTTCATTATTTCCTAAGCAATACTTGGCCATGGGTTTTTATCAAGTATTTCAGAACATGTACTACAAAGGAATTTTGTGATCTCTACTCCAAAGAGATGTCAGGTCGAGTAACAATTAAGTATGAATCAGTCATTGGTATTAACCCGGATCTACAAATTTCTCTGTTGGACATATAAGGGGAACATGAATAGGGGTAAATTTTTTACTATGGTTTGAACATGGATTCCTTCTCCTGCTGGGCTTTGATACTATGTGAGATAATTGATGTTTCCCAATAGCAGATAAAAATATCTTTCTCAATAATTACGACTTTTAATATGTTCTTGGTATTTCTAGTCTTATTTGATATCACCAATTTGACATGTTCCAGATATGGAAATATGGACGAATTGAAGACGTTAGTAAAAAATGTCATATTGCTTACTAGGGATAGCTGAAATAAGATTATGATTGTGTAGTTTCCTATTACTGGTTCTCTGTAGATTCTTACTATGAGGAAAAGTTCTCTGTTGTTTTTGTAAAATTGCTGAAAATGACATTACTGACTTGCTAAAATTAACTATTATTCCAAAAATCCAATAAATGGGAGCAATGAGCCATCGAAGTTTGGCCTTGACCATGGTTAGCAACTCAATATCTAATTCTCATAATAGATCTAAGTGCATGTGTCTGTTTTCATGTATCAAACAATTCACTTCAAATTTTGTCCCATGTTAATTAGGGTTTAGAGTTTTAAATGGCTCAAGAAAATGAGACAGTGCAACTAGATGAATCAAGTGCAGCAGTTCAAGACTTGCAAAGCTCCAAAGATCTAGTATGGAAACATTGTACTCCAATGAGTGAAAACAAAAAATAAGTTAAGTGCAATTATTGTGGAAATAGTATGTGGGGAGGCATAAACTGGATCAAGTATCATTTACCTAGGATCAAAGGGAATTCAAAAAGTTGTACTAAGGCTCCATATGATGTTTGTGCATTTATAAAGAACCACTTAAAAGAGTTTGACGTCGACAAGAAAAAGCAAAAACTACGTGAAAGTGACTTGGCTACGTTTGGTTAGATAGATACTAATGAATGAGATTCAAGGAGCGGCGAATAATGCTAAGTGGAGAAAAGTAGGGAGTAGTACTCAACCATTGATCAAGACTCGTATGAATATTAAAGATGCTCGTGGGCATGTTTGTGAAATAGTTGCTAGATGGTTTTACCATGTAGTTATTCCATTCAATGAAGCATATTCTATATATTTCACAAAAGTTTGTGATGCCATTGCTCAATATGAACCATCATTTAAGCCCCCAACACCATATAAATTGTCTGGTCCACTTCTAAAAAAAAGGTTGAATACTTAAATATTTATCTTCAAGGAGTGAAAGACACATGACACAGAACTGGTTGCACAATAATGTCCAACTGGTGGAAAGATCAGAAAGGGAGACAACTAATTAATTTTCCTGTTTCATGCCCCGCAGGTGATACAGTTTCCAAGTCAATTAATATGTGTAATGTATTTGTATATGCTAAATATAATTAATCCCATTGTTTAATATATTTACAGGTACTATGTTCCTTAAGTTAGCCGATACATCAGAGGTCATTAAAGATGCTAATAACCTATTTAGGCTATTAGATTAGTTGAAGAAGTTGGGGACGATAATGTTGTTTAAGTAATCACTGACAATGCAGCAAATTATGTGGCTGCTGGAAAATTGTTGATGTAAAAGAGAAAGCATCTACTTTGGGCTCATTGCACTGCCCATTGTATTGATCTAATACTTGAAAGAATTGGGAAGACGAAATGCATTGAAGAGGTCATAGACAAAGCTAAGAAAATCTCGAAGTTTATCGATAATCATACTCGATTATTGAGTTGGATGAGAAAATATACAGACCAAAGAGTGCTACTTAAGTCGGTGGTGACGCGTTTTGCGACAAATTTTATTCTCATGGAAGTGTCATCGAGCAAGTATTATTGTTTTTATTGTATCCATCCTTTTAATTTTTTGTTTCTTACTAGGTATAATAACATCATATAAATGACTTTTTTTTTACATAGAAGTGGATTAAGAAAGCTTGTCTTGTCAGAAGAATGGGCGAATTCTAACTTCTCGGAGTTGGATGAAGGTAAAGAACTAGAAAATTTTTTTATAGATGTTAACTTTTGGAGGAAGATGGAGAAATACAAGAAGATATTAGCCCCTTTTGTTTAATTACTTCGTTTGGTTGATGGTGAAAAAAACCTACATTACCATACATTTATGATGGAATTATCAAGATAAAAGTTGTCATTGTAGAAGCATGTAATAGCAACATAGAAATCTACTCAAAATACTAGGAGATTATTGATGAAAAATGGAGATCTCAACTACATTTTCCATTACATTCAGCCGCATACTTCCTCAACCCAGCCATTCGATATCAGTCTGATGTTTCAAACGATGCAGAAATTTGTCGTGATCTACAAAAAATGATTATTATTTTAGAGAAAGATATTGATAAGCAAATCGAGGCCATTGACAAGGGAAACTATATGTCATGCACATAAGAAATATTGTATACTTTCATATAGATATATGCTACATTTGTTTATTCATGTCTTCATTTTGTTCTTCAATTAGATTACTGATTTTCTAAATGCACAAGGTGACTTTGGCACTGACATAGCGATAAGAGGCTAAAAAAGAGTTAGCCATGGTAAATTCTTTGACATGTTTTTCATCGCCAATTTATAGTTGGTCATATTTTACTTCTTAGCATTAACCACTTGAATTTTCTTTTAATATCATGGTAAGAATTGCATGGAATGAGAACCCCAAGCCTTCAAAGCATTGCAATTCGAGTGTTGAACCAGATTTATTCATCTTGTGGATGCAAAAGAAACTGGAGCACTTTTGATCAAATTTATACATAAAAGCGAATTCGACTAAAACAAGAAAAGTTGGACTAATATAACGATGATCAAAAAGAGCATAAAACACACTGTATCGTGTAATCCAATGCACAATAGCCTAGTTATCGGGTGTTGGATTACACGATAACTTTTTAATGGGATAAACTTCAACGATGCGTTTTTTACTCATTTTTTGTCTATTTTAGCCTTTTTTTTCATCTTCTTCATTTTTTGGACTAAAAATGAGGGAGATATAACACGGGGGTAGGGGGGCTCCCTTGGCTCAACGGTGAGGCGATGGAGGCGCATATGTACATGTCTAGCCTGCCTGATCCGGACCTCTTGATCAGAAGCTCAGGAAGAAGCCGGTTGAGCAACTTCCTTTTGTGGCAGACTACTTACTCCTGTTTGGAAGCACCTCATGAGCTGTGGCCTGACATGTCTGCCAAGACCATGTTCTGGTCTATCTTGAAGAACCAAAGAGTTCATTCTTACTTGAAACAGAGAAAATTGTCCTTTTCTTGATTTTGTACTTCAGAAAGTTGTCCATGTTTTTTAACATTCGAGACAATGATGTTAATACAACAAAGGAGTTATACATAAAAGAAAATTTTGAACTTTTCCACATCTGCTAAGCTTACAATGTGAATGACATCTATGAGTAACTTTTAAACCACATGCATCATTTTCAATTGTGTTCCATGTATATAATTGGAAACATTGTTCCACCTTGTAGGTAAAGTACTATACCTAAAAATCAGCTGGCAACTGCAGTTGAAAACAAAAGGTGTGGCAATATGAAAACTTCTCAATCTCTCAACATAAACAAAAGGTAAATGAAAGGTTGATTATATACCTAATTTTAAAGGAGGTCTATTCTTCAAAAAGTAAGGTCGGAGACAAAGCATCATTCATAATGAAACGTATGTTCCTGTATTATCATTTTTTGCATTATGTTATTTTAGTGTACATATGATGCACAATGACATATATCATGAATCGCTTTTGTATGTACTCTGGCTCGCATGCATCGGTTTCCCGAAACTCTGTGAGCTGTTGAATTTTGATCTGACAGTGTGCATAATTAATTGATCCGGCAGCGTGCATTAATACAACTTTTAGGCGGCTTTAAATCACCTGTCAGCTCCTCGCACTAATCCAGTGATCTCGATCCGATGACTTTGGATATTGTATGTAAACCTAATAATTAATTAGCGACTGCAATTGAAAACAAAAGGTTGGTGATGAAGGCAAAACTTATTAATCTCTCCCCAAATGAGCTATATATATAGAGAGAGAGAGAGAGAGAAGGGTTTACATGAGATCGTTCTCATATAAGGAGCATGAGTTGGAATCCGATCCGAGGGTGTGTATCAAATCAGTGAATAAGTAAGTGTGTCAAATCAGTGAGTAGATGAGTTCCTTGTAGCCGTCAAATCAATAACCAACGGCTAAGAATCGAATTAGCCTCATATAAGCCAAATGAGAGCGATCTCATTTAAACTTTTCTCATATATATATATATATATATATATATATATATATATATATATATAGGGAAAAGTTTAAATGAGATCGCTCTCATATAGTTTATATGAGGCCACTTTAAATCATAGCCCTTGGATCCTGATCTAACGGCTACAAATAGTCATAATGATCTCACCCACTCCTTGATGTGACACACTCACCTACCCATTGATTTAATATCTACCCTCCGATCGGAATCCAACGGCTATAAAGATTGACCTCATACTCCTTATATGAGAACGATCTCATGTAAACCCTTCTCATATATATATATATATATATATATATATATATATATATATATATATATATATATATATATATATATATATATATATGAGATGAGTTTACATGAGATCGTTCTCATATAAGGAGCATGAGGCCAATCTTTATTGCCATTAGATTCCGATCGGAGGGTGGATATCAAATCAATGGGTAGGTGAGTGTGTCACATCAAAGAGTAGGTGAGATCATTATGGATATTTGTAGCCGTCAGATCAAGATCCAATGGCTACGATTCAAAGTGGCCTTATATAAACAATATGAGAGCGATCTCATTTGAACTTTTCCCTATATATATACATATATATATATATGTATATATATATATATATATGTATATATATATATATATATATTTACTTTGCTTGTCTCAAACCTCAAGGTGGCCTTTACTTTGGATACTCCTTCCAAAGTAGGTAGGAGCCAAAGCATTAGTTATAATTGAAATATAAGGTCATGTATCATCCCTCATTGCAGTTTGTTTTTCGTATATAACTAACACATAACAATATACTCCCTCCATTCTGAATTACTATATAGATTTTAAAAGAAGGTTATTTTTATTGGACCATGGGGCCCACAAAAAACTCATGTGACCTTCACTTCTTTGTCACACTCCCTCTCCATTGGGTTCACAGATGAATAAATGCTTCTAAAAAAAATCTACGACAAGAGTGGAGTGGTCGGTCTCTGGCTCTTTGCTTGAGCTCCAACTCTTCTCCATGTCCGCTGCTCTCTTCTTGTTTCCTCTCCCTCCCACCTCGCCATCCACCTCCCTCATTGCCATCCCCTCCTTCCTCGCTTCCACTGACCTACTTAACCCCGGCCATGCTTGCCCTGCCACTTGCCATAGATTTCCTCTCTACCGGCCCATTGCAACCAGCTCCAACGACCTCCAAGATGAAACCCCTGCTTTTCCCTTCCTTAAAAATCCCTCCTTTCATAGAATGTCGACCATCCCTTCAATGGGCTCAACCCTTCTCCTCCCTCCTAATGAGGTGCTTGACCTCTCCAAAACTCATCAGGAGATGAAAAAGAAGAAGAAATTGGATGGTAACAAGTTCGATCGGTCACTCACGGACAGAGTCAGAGAGATAGGAGGGGACGCTTGCAATGCAACAAATCCTGCAAAGCATCAAAAGCTTCAATGATTCCTACAGTCCTGGGCGAAAGCTCAGTGGAGGAATCTCAATACGGGCCTTTCGAAAAGAATTTAAATTGCCAGCATTGTGGAAGAAGATAAGAACTTGGGTAATAAAAGGAAAGAGGAAGTCACGTGATTAGACCAAATGTACACATTATTTTGGAACAATGATTATTTTTCAAATGTACATACTATTTCGGAACAGAGGGAGTATATAATATATATAGACCCGTTTATATGAGGGGAAAAGTTTAAATGAGATCGCTCTCATATGGCTTATGTGAGGCCATTTTGAATCGTAGCCGTTGGATCTTGATCTGACGGCTACAAATATCTATAATATCTCAGCCACTCTTTGATGTGACACACTCACCTACCCACTGATTTAATATCCACCCTCCGATTGGAATCTAACGGCAATAAAGATTGGCCTCATGCTCTTATACAAGAACGATCTCATGTAAACTCTTCTCTTATATAAGACGTGTATCATATATAAAGGCATGAGACTAGGGGTTTCAGCCGTTGGATTTCAATCCGAATGTGCTCCTTAATATCGGGGGTAGACATATGCTTATCCAGAGTGCCTTTGGATCTCAATTGTAACTGATGACTTAACTGGGCTCGAGATCAGTCTCATTTAAACTTCTCCCATATACATATTACATATATGATGTGGAAAATTATATTTCCCATACAAAACAACTATATAAAAGTGAAGGAAACAGTAGAGAAGAAGTCTGAACCAGGCACAAGGGCGACCTTAGAATAGCAAATCTGTGTGCCTAAGTTGTCCACTGCCTTGAGCAGTTTTAGCTAAAAAGAATATAGAAAAAAGAAAATGTCGCCCAGATCAGATTTGGTAAACCAGTGCTTAGTTTAAAAATACACTTATATGAACCACAACAACTTTTTAGAAAATGTGTGCCTAGTTTATGGAGGAATGTTTCCCACAAATAACCTGTTAAGAGTTTTTCCTAATTATCTAATGGTGAAGCATGTTTCACCACATACTAGCACATCACACTAGAAGGATCACATCAGGCACCTTGATGTTTCCATGTGGAACAGTATCAGCCCTTAATAAGCAATCAAACCTTTTGGAAGCAAGTATATATATGCTTTCAGAGTACCAATGCTTTCTTATCTCAGCATGTAAAGACTGATCATCAGCTAGGAGACTTCTAAATGAGGTACAGCTCTTTCCTTCCTTTCACTGCATCACTGGTTTTGCAAGACATCTAAAATAGAACTTTCTATCTCTTTTCTTTTTTCCAGTGCATGAAAGATAAAAACTGTAAATGGAGGTGCATATCTTGTATGCAAACACATGTATTTGAAAGCTATCTTTGCAAGTGTAGTCTTTGCATTGATGACCTTGGACATTTCTAGGAAATAATAATGTCCTTGATATTTTAAATTAGAGGGGAGAAGAAATACTATTACAGAAGAAAAGATTAGCCTTTAGATATTCTTGAGGTACTATCCAATTTGCATTTAAGCACATTGGCCATTTTACCTTTACATAATTTATACTGTTTAGAATCAGTGGATATTCGGTACAAAATCATACCATACACCAATCAAGAGATGCGTATATAATGAGATAAATATAGCGAAACTTATTATTTTTGCTAATAGTTGGTTTAATACAGGGGCAGGCAGATTTCCAAAACTGCCAGCCCAGTGCACCGTCAAATCTTAATCCCACGACCTTAATTGTCTCGTCTGATGCGGACGCACCTGGGTCCTGGCTTATATTAGCTTGAAATGTTCAAGGAAAAAAATCTTTTATTCTTTTGGCAATTAGATTCGCCTAAACTTTTATTTTCCATGTAAAATAGGTGAACAAATTTGACAAATACGATAATTTGTTGCTTAGAAATTTTACGAGGTGCAAATTGTAACTTTTAGGATTTTGTATGAAATAATTAATAGTTAATGGGAGGCAAGATCAACAAATGTGCAAATGAAGAAACTTTCTGGCAATCCCAAAAGAGTATAGTGAAAAATATGCACAAGGAGCCCAGTACATCGATACGATTTATAAGAGTAACAGGACTTCTTTGCGCTTAAAAACTCAACCAAACAACAAATGATAAAACAGTATCGGGGAGTGAAATTAGAAAATCATCAGTTAGACGAACCCATTATTTATTTTAGCAATTGAATTTGTGGGCATATGTATAGAAAGTAAATCACTGTTCCAAAACTTTGAAATTTAATCAATCATATACATTTTCCAAACTTTGCTCATTCCCATCTTTGGTCTAAAGTTTCAATACTTGATATATTATAATGCTCATATGTACTTCTCACTGTTTTTTTTTTTGGCTTTATTTACTTTGGTCAGACTACTATCTAACATGCCAGCTAGGTGATGTATATTTTTATTAATACCTTCCCTAACAGGATATGAAAGTCTGAAATATAGTTCTCTGGGAGCCAGCTAGTGAGCAATGGCACGTACAAATGGTTTGGATCCACTTATGGGGAAAAAGGCTTATGAGAACGGATATGGAATTACTCAAACCACGCTCCCAAACTCTAAGCCCTCTGTCTTGATGCAACTTCTAATTTGGATCACGAAGTTTGCATACTCTTACTTAAGAAGTCTCATCCTCTTCATTTGGGCTATCATTGTTAGCTCCATTCCATCCTTCAAAAGTAGAAGGGATGAATTCAAATTCTCGAAGAAAAGATTCATCAATTGGCTCTCCGATATTATATTCGGCTTCATATTTCACTCTTTTAGTCACATCCATGACCATGTCACTGAAGATGCTCAGTTCACCTTCCCTAACTGTGTATACTGTGTCTTAAGGAGGTGTTTCTTCCGGGTGATTGCTGTCGGCCCCATCCCCGAGCACATCGCCTTCATTATGGATGGTAACCGTCGATTTGCCCGTGAGCGGGGCCTTAAGATAGGGTCAGGCCACTATGCTGGATTCATGTCTCTCCTGTCAGTGGTTGATATCTGCCATGAGATGGGAGTCAAGTATGTCACAGTATATGCATTTAGCATTGACAATTTCCGCCGGAAGCCTGAATTTGTAAATTTCCTTTTCAATTTGTTGCAAGAGAAGCTTGACTGCTTATCCAACAATTTAGAGTTACTTAGAAATACTGGAATTAAGATTAATTTCATTGGAAAGTTGGAGCTCTTACCTGAGTCAATCCAAGCCTCTGCTGAAATAGTAAGAGAAGCAACTAAAGAGAACAATGGCATTGTACTTACTCTTAACCTAGCCTACACTTCCACAGATGAAATTACTCATGCTGCTCAAGAATCATGCAGAGAGAGGTTGTGTAAGATCAAGGAATCAGATAATTCTGATATTACTGTAGATGATCTTGAGAGGAGCATGTATATGGCTAGACTGCCGGATCCGGATATCTTGGTAAGAAGTTCTGGTGAAATTCGACTCAGCAATTATCTCCTGTGGCAGACTACACACTGCCTGTTGGTGTCCCCAGATGTACTATGGCCTGAAATGTCTGCCAAAACCCTTGTTTGGACAGTGTTGGAGTATCAGAAGGTCCAACCATACTTGAAACTCAAAAAGTCATTAATGTCCAAGCATGGTGATACTTGAAGTTGCTCTTCTGTTAAATTTTTCTCATTTTATGGAGCAGTGTCTAAATAGCAAAAATGACACCATTTTCCTGACATCCAAGAAGCTTTGACTGAAGGACTTTAAATGGGAAAAGAATTAAGTCTCTCCCTGCTTCTTGATTGTAGAACTGCTACATCTAAACTAGAATTAGTAGAATCAGGATGCAGATTTTTCTAAATTCTGTCTTAGATCTTAAAGTACAAGAAACACCTGCTCCACCACCTACCATCTTATAGATTAGAAGATATATAGTTAGAAAAAATTGGTCCAAAAAAAGTCACAGCATTTGTTTTGTTGCATAAAAAGAGTGAACTATAAGATAAGCAGACATTTCTTTTTACTAAACTTAGCAAGGCAAAATTTCAATTGAGTTGTAGATTGAGTCTGTACCAGCCAAAATGAGCAAGTCAGCGACCTAGATTCGTTAGGTTTCAAAGTGATCTTCCAAAAGAGTGTTTATCCTGAATCTTTCAAAATTGCAAATTTAACGAGTGCATGTACTCACGAAAAGAAACAATAAAAACATAAGCATAACCATTTCTGAGTTCTCAGAGGAAATAGTGAACCAGTACCAGTTTAAGTTGACAGTTATTAACCTACATTCGCTAAATTTTTAAGTGCTCTTCCAAATTAGACAACTGTATCATCATCATCATCATCATACGCCTTATCATCAAAATAAAAGTTCTAAACTATCAGATAAGTTACACTTGTGTGGCAAGTACTAAAGAGAAAGGTGAAGGCCTCGCAAGTTCATCAGAAAAAATCAAATTTGCATAATTTTCCCGCCTGCTCCTCTCCAAAGTGAACACTGTTCTTCAGCAGCTCCTCGGAATCATAGGAGTGTGAATCTTTCATTTTTCTATGTCATCGTCTTTGTCTGTTTTCATATAGAAAAGTAATATGAAGCAATACAAGTGAGATCGGAGTCCCATCAGTATGCGCCTCAGCTCACGCATGTAGGCATTGTGATTTATGAGATCCGACAGAAAGTTTGGATGTGATCTGTCGGCTTACTATGCTTGGCACATGCCAATGCGTGTGAATAGCAACGCATATTAACTTTTTCAATGAATTCCTCCATCCCACGTTAGTCCCATTTGGTTTTTTTCTTCATTTTTAAAAGCTAAATCGGACTATCAATGTGAGATGGAGAGAATATTATATAAAAGTCTAAGATGAAACTAGATGGCAGAGTTCGAACCTTCCAATTGATCTCCATATCGGTATTCATACTGATACTTGTACTTATATTTATATTGATATTTGTATTCGTATTCATATTGCCATTCATCAGTTGTTCCTTCGTATAGATCTTCACCCTTTGTGTCATCTTGCCAATTTTCATCACATTCAATTGTTCTTCAGGTTCTTTTCTCATACAGCAGACCAAGTGGAAGCTTCTTCAAGTTAAGGCATCCATATACTTGCAAGGTCTCCATTGAAGAAAAAATTACTCCATCTCTGCATATTAAGGCCCTGTTTGGTTAGCACTCTTAGGAGTAGGAAATCCAAATTTTTTAGATGAATCTAGGTTTAAGAAATAAGGTGTTTGGTTGGCCAAAATCCACTTCATTTGATGAATTTAGGTCATGGTGGCAGAAACCGTAATTTTTGAAAGAATACAAAGGCATTTGATAACAAAAAACCTCATCATTAGCTGAAACCGCATTTTTTTTTTAAAATACCCTTGTCTTCTTTCGAAAATTACCTCATTTGCCACCGGAAGAAGTGAATTGGAATTCTTTTGGGAAATCTCCTCCTTTTAAGGGCTGCCAAACAGACCCTAACTTCAGCTGTTCTAAGCTTGTTACTCATAATTCTTTCAACTTGCAAAAAGCAATAAGCCCTGCTTTCACTTCATTTTGGGATGGGAATAATTCTTTCGTTACATGATTACCAAATATGGCAAGATATTCTAGACTTTTAAGATACATGGCCCTTCCAATGTCTTCCAAAAAGATACATCCATTAATTACTACTCTCTCCGTTCCAAAATACTATGTACATTTGGAAGTATTCATTGTTCCAAAATATTGTGTACATTTTGCCAAATTGCCGTGACTTTCTCTTTCCAAAATTGGAGGAGACTTGGAAGGATTGACTTGAACTTGGGTTGTGAACAAGCATACAAGTTGGACGGGATATAAAGGAGAAGGAGTTATGTGACTTCCTTGTGGGTTTCATGGTCCAATAAAAATGAGAATTTTCATGGAGTAGTATCTTAAGCCTTCGATGACAATATTGTCCAAATGAATTTTCTACTCATATCCTTTTTAACTTGAAGTTACAATTTGATCGTAGTTCTTCGATGCTAGGCATGATTTTTGGTGTTCCTTGTCCAATATTTTTGTCTTTCCACCAATTTCAATATCTTCCAATGAAGCACATGGACCAATTTTAAGTACCCTCAATCTGCTCCCAAAACTTGGCTGCAAGTAGAGACAATTCACATCCTGGCATATGTATACCAGTAAATTCGTAATGCATCAAAAAAGAGACTGTGATTGCTCCAACCACATCATATATCCCTTGTTTACAGCTTGATCTGTGTTCTCACAATCGTCCAAGAATCGCTCTGCCATCCAGTATCGAGTTCTTCTTTTTAAATTCCATTTAGAACTGGAAACAATGAACAATACAGGAAACACTTTCGTATTTCATCGTTTGGTAGCATATCTTAGCTAAATTTCAAACGGTGATACAGATCCTTCTCAATATCTGAAATCTCAAAGGAGGTGTTGCTAAGGGTGGTAAGTGCATTCTTCCACTCTTGTGGAGTCCTTTTGTAGCTCGGCCTATGATGATGAATGCAAGTGGCAACCCTCCACACTCCTCAGAAACTTTATAAGCAAGTTTTGGTATTTCAACGTGAGCATTAAGGGCCTCTTCACCTACATTCTCTCTAAATAGGTCCAATGCTTCTTCCAGTTCCAAACAATTTTTAACTTGATCTTTCGATGAGATCACATTTGGCCACAAACATCCTCAGATCTTGTTGTGAAGATGACTTTAGACATGTTACGCTCAGATGGAGCAGGAACTCCAAGCTCTTCGAGATCTAAACGTTCCCATAAATCATCAAGCAGCAATATAAATCTTTTTCTACTGTGTAGAGCGTTGAATATTGTTTCTTGATCCTCAATTTTGTCATCATAATGAGGCAACCCCAACCTTTTAAGTATAGTCTATAGGGTTTGCTAGCCGTAGCAGAAGCGATTTCTATCGTCCGTGATGGTGTTGAATACTCCAAATTCTGATTTTGATTTGGAATTCCTTCCACTCACAAATATCAACAACAAAGGAGTACAAGAATCTGAGCAATATATACGAACAAGAATTTATTTCATGCACAACCAAATTAAACGCAGGAACAGAAACTACTAACCTGCAGCCTTTATGCTAAAGATCAAACCTTTCTTTGTAGAAACTTAGGAATATATCAGAGATTACCTCTTGAACTGTTCGTGTGCGGATCAATGATTTGCTATTCTCCACATGAGATAGCAATATCACCTTTGTGTTTCTCTCAATGCTTTGCTTTGATTGAATCGCTAAGATCAATCACCAAAAGTCCCAAACTTGAGAGAGAAACAAGAGCCGATGTAGAGAGAGAAAATGAGTCACCAAGATGAGAGAGAGATCTAATGCAAAAACTAGCCAGACCAAGTCAAGGAGGAAGGTGTCCCTTCTTCATACTTATGCTAATTCGGTTACTCAATTTGGGGAGTAAATTTCCCCATATCTTCTCTCTCCACGTCCTCATTCAATTAGGATTATAACTTCCTAATTCAATCTCTCTCCTAAATTAGCTTTTCCATAACGGTTCTTTATCAAAGGTGTCTCTTCCAATATAAGTGGACCCACCCGGGCCTATGGAAGCCTAACCACTCCACATGTCCACACACTACATGAGAGGGCCGACTCCTCTAATCAAGACAAATAATATGGGATGAACCCATATCTATATCTTACATCCCCCACTATGGGTTCCGTGCTCATATTTACGATTCAACAGTGACTCGTGCACTAGTCCTATCGTAATCCAAAACTATGAACATGTTTTACAAATCGATCCGTTGTCAAGGCCTTTGTTAACGGATCAGCCAATATCTCAACCATAGAAAGATGATTCACTGTCAACTTTTCCCATTGTAGCATGTCAAAAATATAGTAATAATGCACCTGAATGTGCTTAGCTCTGGAACTGATCTCCCAATTATGGAGTGTCGACACAGTTGCCAAATTATCACAATAAATTTTGACAGGAGCATCAGTCCACTGTTCTAGCTGTAACCCAGCTAGAAATTCTTTAATCCACAATGCCTCGGAAGCTGCCAAACTGGATGCAACAAACTCAACTTCCATCGTAGACTTAATAACGCATTCTGCTTCTTACTAGCCTACGCTACGGTGTCGCCACCAAACATAAATACATACTCAGCAGTGGATTTCCTGACATCCTTACACCCGGGATAGTCTGAATCACTATACACTTCTAATGACAGGTTTCCTTAATACCCAACAAGTATCTGAACACCCGCTTAATAGCCTGCCAGTGTTGTATACCTGGGTTAGCCTGATATCTACTCACAAGGCTTACCACAAAAGCCAAATCAGGTCGAGTGCAGTTCATGGCCTACATCAAGCTGCCAATAGCCTGCGCATATGGCACAGATTACATCTTCAGACGTTCCTCATCTGATGCAAGTGCTATTTTCTCGGACAAAACTGTTCCTTTATAGATTGGTGAATCTATGGTCTTCCAACCAATCATACCAAAGCGTTTCAATACACTCTCTATGTATGATTCTTAAGATATACTTAGCCTCCTCGCCTTTCAATCTCTCTCAATCTTCATCTCTAGGATGTAAGATGCTTCACCCATATCTTTCATTTCAAATTGGGTCTTGAGCAATTCTTTAAGACTAAGAATCATACTACTGTCATACCCCATCAATAATATGTCATCTACATATAGTGACAATATCATAAATCTACTCCAATCTCTAAAGGAGTAAACACAATAGTCATAGTCGTTGGCCACAAAGCCATACTCACTAATCACCTTGTGAAAAGTGAAATACTATTGTCTTGGCAATTGTTTCAATCCATACAATGATTTAATAAGCTTTAATAAGCTTGCACACCTTAGTTTCCTCCCCAGAAATAGCAAACCCCTCAGGTTGGTCCATGTAAATCTCCTCCTCTAAATCACCATTTAGGAAGGCAGTCTTTACATCAATCTGGTGCAACTCTAAATCCAAGTATGACACAATTGCCAACAAACATCGAATTGAGATGAACCTAGACATAGGAGAATACGTCTCCTTAAAGTCTATGCCCTCTACTTATGTGAAACCTTTCGCCAGAAGTCTAACCTTATACTTTTCTATTGATCCATCTGCTTTGAGCTTCTTCTTAAAGATACATTTACACCCAATGGGTTTCCTCTCATCTGGTAAGACAACAAATCTCACAGACTTTATTCTTCAAGATTGAATCAATTTCCTCTTGAACAGCCTTCTGCCATTCCTTGGAATCTGAACTACTCATAGCCTGCACAAACGTGACCGGATCATTAAGTACAGGTTCATCTACAGTAATCTCAACTTCACCAAGCATCGCGTAGTAATCCTTCAATAACACTGAAGGTCTACGCTCTCTTGATGCTTGTGACTCAACATCCTCATTGGATGTGTTACCTATCACTTGTTCATTGCTAGTGATAGTAACCTTCTCTTTTTCTCTTTCAAAGAGTTTCACTCTCTGACTAGGAGTTTTAAGGTCTACATCTTCCTCAAGAAAATAAGCGTCGCTAGACTCAATTACCCTCATTATCCCATCATCATGGTACTACAAAACGATACCCTTTCGAATGATCATAATAACCTATAAAACACCAAGCATCGCGTAGTAATCCTTCAATAACACTGAAGGTCTACGCTCTCTTGATGCTTGTGACTCAACATCCTCATTGGATGTGTTACCTATCACTTGTTCATTGCTAGTGATAGTAACCTTCTCTTTTTCTCTTTCAAAGAGTTTCACTCTCTGACTAGGAGTTTTAAGGTCTACATCTTCCTCAAGAAAATAAGCGTCGCTAGACTCAATTACCCTCATTATCCCATCATCATGGTACTACAAAACGATACCCATTCGAATGATCATAATAACCTATAAAATTACATTTTATGGTCTTAGGATCCAACTTACTTCTAAGTTGATTAGGCACCCTAACATGGGCCTTTAACCCCCACACTCTCAAGTTCGAAAAGTTTGGGCGTCTCTTGTCCATAACTCATACGGGGTCAACTTGATCGACTTTGAGGATACTCGATTTAGTACATAAACAGCAGTGTCTAGTGCTTCACCCCAAAACTACGTTCCTAGTTCAGAGTGGTTTAACATGGACCTTACCATGTCCAACAACATCCTATTACGTCTTTCCGCGACTCCATTCTGTTGCGGGGTATACGGCTGATGCATTATTCCATGGTTTGTACAATAGTCCTTGAACAAATCAGATGTGTACTCACCACCTCTATCTGTTCTCAGAACTTTAATTTTTCGTCCTAATTGGTTCTCAACCTCGGCTTTAAATTCCTTGAATTTCTCTAAGGCATCGGACTTCCTGGATAACAAGTACACATAACCATACCTAGAATAGTCATTTATAAACGTAAAAAAATACGCCATACCCCTTTGAGTCTTGACGTTTATAGGCCCACAAATATCTGAGTAAATAACCTCTAAAAGGTCTATTGCTCATTGACCTTTGAGAAAAGGTAGCCTAGTCATTTTTCCAGATAGACAATCTTCACACACGCGCAAATCATCACCTATTCTAAGTAGTAACCCACTACCCGACATTCGGTGTAATTTTCTCGCATTAACATGACAAATGTGTAAATACTACAATAAAGCATCATCAACCACACAAGAAACATACTCAAAATTAATCATTTCATTAAAATCAGCAAAGCCATTAGAAACATCCAGTTTGAATAAACCGTCAACTAATGAAGCAGTAAATAAAATGTTATTCTTCTGTCCCACAGTTCCCTTGCCACCCTTGAACCTGACTTCAAATCCATTTTGTGTCAGCAAAGGGATTGAAATCAGATTCCTACAAATTATTAGTACAAGCAAGACATCTATGAGGACCAGTGTGTTTCCTTCTGAGAGAGGAACACAAACAGAGCCAATCCCCAGTACATCACAATAAGTGTTGTTCCCCATATATATCTTGTGCTCTTCGGGACTGATCTCTTTCAACTCAGCAAATGACTCCTTGGTCATGGCCACATGACGAATTGCAGCCGAGTCAAGCCACCATCCTCTCGTATTAGTGTTTACAATCAGTGCTTCAGAAATCATGCACGCTATGTCCTTTTCTCCACCCTACTGTTTCTTTTTCTCGTGGCCCTGAGAGCCATTAGGAAAGTTCCTGCTATAGTGGCCCATCTGGCCACAAGTAAAGCAAGCTCCCTTCTTCTTATTCTTGGCCTTGTCTCCTCCTTGGAACTGAGGCTTCTTTCCTTTCCTCTTAAAGTTCTTCTTCGAGGTGCCAGCATAAGACCCACCTTTCTTGGAGCCAACATGATGAGCAAGGTTGGCAGATGCATTAAAGGCCCCCACATGATCTCGCCTTTCCTGCTCCAAGCCCAGCATGGCAGTAAGGTCATCCAATGTGAGTTTCTTGTCACTCAGGTTCAATACCACCACAACTAATTCCCATGATGGATGAAGACTAGTGAGTATCGTAGACACTTGGACTCCCAATGAAATTGGATCTCCAATCATCTCTAGCTCACTAGCAATAATGGGCATGGCATTTATGTGCTCAAGCACATTCTTGCCTTCCTCCATCCTCATGTTCGCATAGCGAGTGTGGAGCAACTTGATGTGAGCCTCAGTATGCTCTTCATACCTCCTCTGAATGGCCTCATACATATCCTTGGCCATTTTGTGCTTCTCAAAAAACAACTCAATATTAAGCTCCATAAAAGTTAGCATAGTGGTCCTTGCTCGTGCAGCCTCCCTTTTGAACTTCTCGTACTCTCTCTTTTGAGCAGCAATACTATTTTCATTTAGAAGTCCAACTTCTTGGTCTAACAGATGACCCAATTCTTCAAGGAATAACATATGACGAATGTGCCTCTTCCAGCTAATAAAGTTCGTGGCATTCAACTTTTCAGTCTTAGCCAATTCACTTGAGACCATACGGGAAGTCATTGCAACTTTTATGTAAATCAGCAAGTGGTGCAACAAAGTGAAGATAAAAATCTACAACCAGTGAAACAGGACTAAGTGTTAAAGAGCAAAGTTTGAATCACTAAACAACTGTCAATAATTAGTTAATAATGTGGCACAAATACTGCTTCAAAACAAATCAGTTTTTCAAATCTTTTCCCTTGTGATCGATTGCGTCACAATTGCCGATTGATCGTCATTAACTTTGCACAGTTTACAGTAGATACAATCGATCGTGTACTCAACCGATCGATCACTCCACTTGTAGTGTAATGATCAAGCGTATGCCCGATTGATCGCGTTCACAAATCGATCGATCGCATACCTCAGACTGGTCGAACCAGTAGATGCGATCGATCATTTGATCGCATCGATCGCTCCACAGTAATAAATTCTTCCAGTAGATACGATCGATCGCATTCTCAACCGATCGATCGTTTCTCACACAACTTAGATTTTAATCCAGCAGTTACAATCAATCGCTATTTTGGGTGATCGATTGCGGCACCCTAAAATGCGATTCCAGTAGATGCGATTGATCGCATTCTCAACCGATCAATCGTTTCTCTTTTAATCGTAACTTCCAGTAGATACGATCAATCGCTAATGGTGCTGATCGATCGTTAACTGTAATTCCTTCCTTTTAACAAAACATCCAATAACTACGATCGATCGCGAACAGAGCCGATCGATCATTAACTGGTCGTCTTCTCGGTTCTGAGTTTACAGCGAATGATCGCATATATTTTGCCGATCGATCACCGTATCAAAACTCAAAAATTTCAGTTCGATTGCTCTGAATTCCACACAAAATCAATCAGATTTTTGGGAATTCTAACACCACAACGGAATTGGGGCTCTGATATCACTGTAGGGTTCGCGAGCCGCAGCGGAAGCGATTTCTTTCGTCCGTGATGGTGTTGAATTCTCCAAATTCTGATTTTGATTTAGAATTCCTTGCACTCACAAATATCAATAACAAAGGAGTACAAGAATCTGAGCAATATATACGAACAAGAATTTATTTCATGCACAACCAAATTAAATACAGGAACAAAAACTACTAACCTGTGGCCTTTGTGCCAAAGATCAAACCTTTCTTCGTAAAAACATAGGAGTATGTCAGAGATCACCTCTTGAACCATTTGTGTGCGGATCAATGATTTGTTATTCTCCACATGAGATAGCAATATCACCTTTTTGTTTTTCTCAATGCTTTGCTTTGATTGAATCGCCAAGATCAATCACCAAAAGTCCCAAACTTGAGAGAGAAACAAGAGCCGATGTAGAGAGAGAAAATGAGTCGCCAAGATGAGAGAGAGATCTAATGCAAAAACCGGCCAAACCAAGTCAAGGAGGAAGGCGTTCATTCCTCATACTTATGCCAATTCAGCTACTCCCCCATATCTTCTCTCTCCACGTCCTCATTCAATTAGGATTCTAACTTCCTAATTCAATCTCTCTAAATTAGTTTTTCCATAACAGTTCTTTATCATAGGTGTCTCTTCCAATATAGGTAGACCTGCCCGGGCCCACGGAAGCTTAACCACTCCACATGTCCACACACCACATGAGAGAGTTCTCCAATCAAGACAAATAATATAGGATGAACCGATATCTATATCTTACATAGTCTTCTGAATCCTATTAATATTCACTTCCTTGGACACAATCACCCATATGACAACATCAAAATCACAGGTCCGCTCAAGTTCATTGTTAATCCTTTTCAGCATTGCCGTCTTCCCAACGCCCCCCCATGCCGTAAGTCCCGAGATTCCCATACCTCTTTAAAAGTCTCTTCTTGCCCAATTGAAAGCGTGGAAGGCAAGACTCAACATCTATGGAATGCCTTTGTACTTGTGTTGTTATCACTGGAGAAGTAGAATTTCCTTGTGTCAGCTGTTGTGGCTGTTGAAGAGATTGACCTTGCCAGCAGATGAGGAGGAGGAGGCAATCAGATTGACATAACCATGCAATGGCTGATGCTGAATCTGAACTTGGATAGTGGAAACAGAGGACAATGGCCGAACTGCAGCAGTAGTTGAGTTGGTCCTTTGTGCATTATGAAGGATGCTTTGGATGCTGGGCAAACTCATGATCAAATGGAAGTAGTAAACAAGATCCTTTATGAAATCACTTCTAATAAGCTTCTAATTGCTGGAACTGGAAACAGAATAAAAGAAGCAGAAAGAATGATTTTAGGAGAAAAACATGTTCTTAATGGAAATTACCCTTGACGTAATTTGCCTTGTTTGTGGTTGTTGACGATCATGGAGCCTGAAAAAGGACATAGCTCTCTTTTTTCAACAGCCACCAGCACAGATACAAAATAATGGAGGCAGTGAAACAATATTGATCAGGACGTGACTAGGTGCAGATCTTGAATGAATTACTTGTATTCTAGGAGAACTTAATAGAAAATCTGGGTAGATTAGACATAAATAAATACAAAAATGTTATAAATCCTCAACCACCATCTAAAGATTAGGAGATTAGTGTAACTTATAATTCAAAAAGCCAAAAAGTGTGGATTTTATACTATTGAGTTCTTCATCCAAAATGTATGGTTATAGAATTATTATGGTTCAAAGAAGCCACAAAGCGTGATTTCTTGCCAAAATGTACAGAGTTGTCAATGAACAAACAGATAACAAGTAACTACAAAGTCACTTGTTTAATTTGCAATGCAAGTCCTATATAAGCAGCTTCCAATGAAGATCGGGCAGAGTAGTGATAACGATTTTTGCAGGGAAGGACCTCTGTTATTGCCACGATGACACCAAGTGCATCCCTAGGAACGACACGCTCTATCCCATATTCTGAACTTGATATCAGAAAATAAACTACTCCTCTCTATCCGGATTTATTATTAACCGAACAAACTCGGTTAATAATAAATCCAGAGGGAGGGAGTAATTTTAGTTATTCAGATCAAAATAATGTCCAAGAATCTTGATTTCATTCCATTGAACTTACATTTAATGTGAATGAGGAGGTAGAACAATTTGATGGAAAAATATAAGACTTGAAAGGTGCTATTGAAGTGACAAGTTAGAGTTGAAGGTACTGTTCCAGGTCTTCGCCTCCTCCACCGCTCTCCTCCTTTCTGGGTCATTGCCAGCCAGTTATCAGTTATCTTTCATTAGGAACGATTAGGTTTATCTTGCTTTCATTATGAACGATTAGGTTTATCTTGATGAGGAATAAGTGGTGTGATTTGTGGGTGCAGCTCAATGAGCTCTGGGTTTCCGGTCTTGAGTCGAGTGTTCTAGTCTTTGAAGACGAGTTCATTTTGCCCTCTTCTCGAGCGTGCCTCGTTTTCCTCTGAGAATGGGCTGAGGTTCGATGGGCAGCGTGTTTGGCTGTGGTGGCGAGCGCTTCTTCCATCGGCGATCTGGTGGTCCCTTTGGTGTTGGAGCTTGCAGTCCCCTGCTTATGCGTTTATTTCCGACCAGGCCATGATGTGATGAACGGTGTCGCTCGCTTCTAGATATGAGCGTTGGCTGAAGATTATGTGCGTAATTACCTTCTTTATGAAGTCATTTGTAGCCTATGCGGCTGTTGCAAGTCCTGTTGTATGGTTTGTGTTTGTTGGATTGCATCCTTCGGATTGTATAAAAAAAACTGTTGAATTGAAAATGTTAAAAATGACCCTTTCCTACTGACTCAAGCTTTTGGGGAAACTTGGTCATTTAATGTGGTAATTTTAGACTTTAAGACATGATAACCTTAACGTGGTCCTGGTGATACCAATATAAATTAGTTATTTAAGTGCATATCTAAATTTCAGCCCCTGTTTTAAATCCAGGGCGGTGAACTCAACTTATCATGAGCCAATCGCACTTCTACGAACCAAGCTCACTTGTAGGAAGCATGGTCCAGCCCCTAATTACTCATATTTTTTATGTGTCAAGATATCTATGTTTTTAGAATGAAGGCATTGGACTTTGGAGTGGAGCCACCGTTCTACAGAGTCGATCGCACCCCTTTCAGATGTAATCGTAATATTTACAGGGAGTAGTCTACTATCCACCGGGGATTTAATGACTTGGGCGGTTGAGTTTATAGCCTCCCAGTTGCGTCCTTCAGCTGGTGTCTTTCTCATCACGGTCTAGGGTTTATCCGCCTACATCTTCCCATTATAAATTATTTAAGGTGCTTCTGACTTACATCCGTGCTTCGATCTAGTCCCGCCTTATGTTGACCACATTGTCGACATAAGAGGGGGACTATTTCATTATACATCAAAATTTATTGTGTTTTATATAAAAGAATTAACATGTTAATACAACAAAATTAAGTTCTTAATTATAAAAGATATTAAAAGATGATTTTCATCTTTTTGATGATTAATCATAGGTAGTGAATTTTTAGTTAGACAAATTACCTAACAATTCCTTACAATCATTGAGGCTTTTTTTATTTAAGACTTGAATATAAAATCTAACTATTAATTTAGTAAAATATCTAAGTAGTAATTTTGCTTCTCTAGGTGATACCTTTGAAGATATACTTTTCTAATAAACTTATTATTGTTATAAAAAATAAACTTCAATTCCAAGAAATATATGAGTGTTAAAAAAACAAAATGCCATATTTAAAAACAATTCAACTAATTTTATATTGTTTCAACATGCTTGTTGTCAAAAAGATTTGTGATTTATGGTTCTCATCCACCATTTCCTTGAAGATATACTTTTCTAGTAAACTTATTATTGTTATAAAAAATAAACTTTAATTCCAAGAAATATATGAGTGTTATAAAAAACAAAATGCCATATTTAAAAACAATTCAACTAATTTTAGATTGTTTCAACATGCTTGTTGTAAAAAAGATTCGTGATTTATTGTTCTCATCCACGATTTCCCCCCTCACCAAGTTACAAGATCATATGCATTGGAAAGAAAATCAACATGTTTTTGATAGGAGTAAAACAAATTTTATGGTTGTTCAAGCATGGAATGCCGGCTCGCCGATATATCGGTATCGGGCCCCACCCGATACACCGATACGACCCAATCTCATTTTTTCAAAAAAAATCAAATTTTTCAAAAAATTCAAAATATCGGCGATATATCACCAATATATCGGTTTTGCCATTTTAAAAAACGTTTTTGAAAAGAAATTTTTTTTTCAAAAAAAAAGGAAAAAAAAATTTTCCCGTTTATTTCTCATCCTAATATGCATTTTTATGCATATTTTGAAATCTATACTTTGTCTAAATTGCTATAACTCATTTTAGAACTTAGATTGTGAAAATATTTGATAAAAACTAGTTTTCGACCACCGATATTTTTTTACACAATATCTCCGATATATCTCTGATATTTCGTCTCTTTGGTCGACCGATATTTTACCGATATCCGATACGGCATTCCATGTATTCAAGAGATGATGGAAGTTATTTTTTATCATTTGGTGATTACTAATAGCTTATAAAGCTATATTAGGACAAGTTTGCTTTGAATTATTAAAATCCATTAAAGCTTTTCCTAATATTAATGAATAATTATTCAAAAAGCTGAATCTATTAATTAACAAGTCTATCTTCTTCTCTCATCTCTTTAACATCTTCTCCCGACAAAAATATGGTTGATAAAAGTTCAGTTTAGGTGCATTGGTTGATGGTTGGGTGTGGCTCTAGTAAGTTAATTTGGAATGCGAATTAGGACACAGAGCACAGTATGACCAGGAAAAAAGGATAGTGGCTGTCACGCCCCAAAATCCAATACCTCGATCGGAGTGCGGAAGCCAATCAATGGAATACAATTCGAGATAGAGATCCCGGGCACGCGACCGAACAGTCGATTTTCCAATCGATTACAATCATCTCAAAAGGACGTGTAACCGATTATTCCCGCAATCAGTGTAATACAATAATAGACATCAATGAATACTATGAAATGAATTTACTTAATAATAATCCATTTAAGAAAGTCAAATAAAATAAACCTATAAGTCTATGGCACACAATTGCCAATAATGTCATAAGCATCAATAAAAGCAAAGTAAATAACTAAATAATCTTTAAACTCTTCTCGGCGCCTGTAATCCGCCATTCCACTACTGCACTTCCTGATCTCAATTTCCAATTGCGCCTGCATCAGAGGATGCATGAGTATTTCATAGAAACACTCAGTAGGATGTAAAAATCCACTGAAATAAAACAAGCAGTATGAAGAGAATAAGAATAACAAAGGATGGTGAACATCTCACAACATCTAAACTGAACCGAGGACTATACACCTGCAAGGTTAGTCAACAACAATTCCAACTCGCAAGTATAGGAAAACATCAACACGGCTCCTACTACACATATGAGTGAGGAGAGGATAACAATTATATCAAAGGCTCCAGACATCTAAAGTGAAAGGAGTTACAATTTCTGCTCGCTAACCTGGTCGCTCACAAGTGACTAAAATAATATACCAGAACCACCATAGGGGTTCTCTTGTGGAACCCTGCCATGCGTCTAGGATGCTGGCCCCACCAGTGCTTACGGACACGATGGGCGGAGACTGAGGACCTTCCGTAATGTCCACAATCTAACGTACGTATAGTGCCTCCCTTCGGGCAGTATGGAATCGCAATTTCATAAATATAAGTGACCTCGCAAGATCTAGCAATGGCATAATTGAGCATACTATGAAACCACCATGGGGAGAGTCTCGCAAGGTCTCCAGTGGAAGAAACAATCATGAAATCAATATGAGCAATATCTCAAAGGAATAGAGGTCACAACACTCTAAGATCATAAGGTATTTCTTACCAGAATAGACTCTCTCATGGAGTATGGATAGAATAACAAGACAACCCAAACGCTTCGAATAATAACAACTCACCAAAGGAGTAACATACAATCAATACATACCTTTCATGCTTAGCCCTAGATAGGAATTCCTCATTCACATTAAAATTCTATAATACAAATATCAGAGATAAGAATCAAAGAATCTTAGATGATTTGAATTCCAAGTAGAATATCAAACCGACATCAACGCTTTCAGGATAGATAGTTATGAATCACTGATCAAAGAATTATCCCTCCTAATTAGATTACTTCTAACCCAATTCTTACTGTGATATTCCATAGGTATATAGTCCAATTACTGGTATTAACATATTAATCGTTATCATATCATATTACATGATGTTATCTGTATACTTAGTATTTTCTCTCAGATTCAACTCATTGTCTCCTGCACAACAGTCTTCTTCCGACGGCTACTGTGCTCTGACAGTAATACTTAACATCTGAAATTTTTACTAATAATACCCACGTGAGTCTAGTTTCTAACCCCACTAATTTTATATTTTTCCGATTTTATTTGAATTAGTTACGAATTATTTACTACAGACTGTCAGCACAGAAAACAGTTCTGGTCGAGATTAAGTCTCTTAATTAAACTTGATCATCTTACTTAGTAACACATTACAAATAATAATACATCATTAGCAGACCATATACTCCCCTCCTAGATCAATTACAGAACTTAGGATTATCTGGAATTACTAAAGTTCACTCCTTTCTTGTGTTCTTTTACATATAACACTATTTTAACTATTAATACTTCCCAAACAAGACAATTAATGAAAGACACATCTTCAAGACACAAACTCAACGTGGATCATCATCAACCAAACCATAACAGAACTTTTAGTCTCTGGAAAATTAATAAAGCACTAGACTTTAGATGCGAATTCCCATCTAGAAGTGAAACATGAATGCACATATGATTTATGATGCACTAACCATAGAATTAAAAACACAACTCATTCATCTCGCAAGAATCCAAACAATAACTAAGGCATTGAATCAAAACACTTGTCAAAAGCATATATAATCAAAAGAGAGAAGAGGGGAAAAACCATCCTACTTAATCCTCCAAAGATTTCGCCTTTCTACGCGTTACTCGTCTCTTCCGCTTCTTCCAAGGCTCCCGCTCCAAGCTCTCGCAAACTCCCACAAGAACAAGCCTCCAAGGAGATGGGTGAACGTGGGAAGGAGAAG
This sequence comes from Houttuynia cordata, assembly GCA_039654745.1. Lineage (NCBI taxonomy): Eukaryota > Viridiplantae > Streptophyta > Magnoliopsida > Piperales > Saururaceae > Houttuynia > Houttuynia cordata. Next base: position 45,982,016 of record CM077505.1, on the reverse strand, counting down.
GGAAAAGTCTCTGGACGTTCTAGGGTTAGCACAAGCCAATTCTCTAGTGTTTATATAGAGTTGGGGGGAGAATCCATCCTTAAACCAATCTTCCAAATCATGGACACTTTCAACCAATAGAAAGGCTTCCCAATCCTCCTAGAGACGTGCCAAACAAGTCCAATTAGGATTTGGTATCTTTTCCAAGCAATTCCACCCCAAAGATAAGCTAGAAATCGCAAAACCGCAACCGACGATCGATCGGCTATACGGCGATCGATCGTCGTATTCGCTATTTAACACTACCGCGTTACAGCCGATCGATCACCATTATTGCCGATCGATCGCTTTACGCGAAACAAAACATTCACAAATCACAGTAACTACGATCGATCGTTTTGATAAGGCGTTGATCGGTTCAAGCTTGCTGATTGATCGGCTCTTATGGCGATCGATCACTGTCACGTTTAATCAAAATTCAATTGCTCATATCTTTTCACTCCGAACTCCAAATCGTACATAATTGGTGGCGTTGGAAAGCTCTTCTCACCAACTTTAATTTTCACAGGGAAAAATATGACCAAATCAAATTTTAAGAGGGTCAAATTTGGGTTTTAAAATACTTACTAATTTTTCGGGTGTTACAGTGGCAACTGGCAATCATACTAAACAAGTAATGTTGATTAACTAGCCAGGAAAATGTCCACTAGAAATTGAGAAGGCTTGCCTATAGGGTCTTCTTTTTTAATTATGTGTCTAGGGTCTCTTGTGGGTGTGGCGAGACCAACTTGGTCACAAAAATTACGTTACCACCAAACAGATTTTGCCATGTCAACAGAGGGGAGAGGGAAAAATGCTTGATAAAAAGGAGAAATTACAACTTTATCTAAGATTCTTGGGTCCCCCCTCCACTTGTCCCTTGGTCCTGCTTGCTGGTCCAACATTAGGAAAATATTTTTCTACTTTATCTTATGGTTTTTGTCTATTATAAAATTGTCAAAAACTAATGTCTCTAATTTTCATTGTTAGAGTTCCATGGGCTGATTAATATAAGCATTAACTCTTTGCTAGGCAACACTTCTACACAGCCATGAGGTCATTCCCACACCTAGCCCAAGTGATTGGTATGGAATTAGACTTAGAGGGGGGGGGCACAATTATATCGAGCTTGCTGTACTCCGGCATTACCGTACTGTTTGATGCAGGGAGGAGCCTACAATAAGAGTGGGTCTCATACAATTAGCCCTTTTGGGTGTATAACATCCCATCCGACTCTCTCTAATCACAGTTCAAGGTCTACACAAACTTGCATCTCTACCATTACAACGGATTGGGAGGGGTTCATGACTTGCATACCCAACTGGAGTCAGGCCACCCGGTCGCCAAGCGCAAAACACAATGCATATTGCTTAGATGTGTATTTTTATGGTCGCAAAATGGGGGCAAGGAGACCCATTACCTATATCTTAGTCACAAGATTTTACTGCCTATATTGACATGATATGACATCCTCCCATACTTATCCATATCCATTAAGCTACATCTCGTCCATAAGATCAACTATCCATCTCCAAGCTCAAAATGTTGATACCCTAATTTCACCTTTGAAACCAAAACCAGATTGACAATACACAAACATCAAATCCTTAGCATACTCTATTTTCTCACAATCAGAACTACAAAACCTCTTTTCACCCTAAAAATTGTCCTCCATGAACAATTTGACTTTCTTTATGTAACATAATTTGAGGTTGGCCACATAGATCCTCACCTCCACTTTTAGTATGTATTATGTCATATAAAATGAACCACCAAAGTAATTGAGATACACTTCAAAACTTCAAAACCCTAAAATCTTCCCCACCCACAGAAAAGAGAGAAGGGCCAAACACTCATTTTCTCCACATCAGAGTTCTTCATAGAGCTCAATGGCCGACCCGGCACATCCTAAACCGGTTTTCGCCGGTTCAACTTAAAACCCTCCGTTAACCGCCCTTCCCCCGCCGCCTCCGGAATCCTCCCCACGCCACCTCCTCCGCCGTGCCGGCCGCCGGCTAGGCTTTTGGCGATGTCGGACGAAATGCTGATGCACTTCTCTTCCAACTCCAACGGTTCCGACCCGTCGCTCCCCACCAAGATCGCGAAGCTCGAGGCCCGCATGGCCGGCCGGGGCTCCTCCTCCGCCCCCGCCTGGCAGCCTTCTTCGGCAGCTCCGGCTGCCCCCTCGGCCGCAGCACCGGCGGTGAAATTTCCGGGTGACGAGCTGCTGCCGGAGCCGGCCTTTTCAAGTGATTCTGACGACGATGTGAGTGCATTCCTATGGTTTCTGTTTCTAGGGTTTTTTTTCTGCTCAAAATTTCGGCTTGATTGTAGTTCTTCTCCGTCCGGAATTAGTATCAACATTTGCTTCTCTAAAATGAATTGATTTTCCAAATGTTAATACTAATTCCGGACTGGGGGAGAATGTTTTGTGTGATTTTAATGTGCAATTAGACAGCAATTACAATCTTTTGAATAGGAGAATGAATGAAATCTTATGGCTGGGACATCGTAATTTGGCGCGCAACTGTGAATTTTGATTTCGCAATTGAAAGTAAATCGTGTAATTACTACACAGTCCTGTTATTGTAATTTCTAGGTTGAGGATCAAATGCAGAAAAGGCTCCTTTTGAGATAGTGGGATGCCTATATGCAAAGCTTTGTTCTTCGTGGTTATTAAGGTCGATGGTCGAAATTTAGTTTATTTCTTCCTAATCCCCTTGTTGACTTTGCTAAAAAGTTTGGGATCTGGATACGGATTTTTTGGTAATGAAAAACCCGCCCATTGTGTTTCGTTCTTTGTAGGCCATATATGTACATTGAATGCACATTGCCTCACGAGTGGACTACTAAGTATTATGCCCAACCTAGTTGTAAGGGGAGCGTGCGTTGCACTCACATTTTTGGTCTTGTGAGTGAGACATGCCCTCTTTCCGCTCTTTCTGTTAACCTGTTCCAATAGCGTGGAGGTTGTGATTGGCTTTGAGGTAGTGAAGGCTTTAGTCAGTGAAGCTCGCATTAAGACCCGCATATATATTTTAATCAAACAATTTGTTTTATGATATTCCTAATTTCTGCCAGATTTCTTAGGATGTTTTTCTTCTGAGTTCTGTGTTCTTGGGGTTCTTAATGTTGTCAAATATATCCATGTAGAAATCAGAATGATGTACCTAATTATGACGATCGTTCATTAATACTTGGCACGACCTTTATCTTCATAATTACGCCGGTTTAAAATTATGACACTTTATTACTTCTATAAGTGCTGGTATTTAGAAGCCACCTTAATACATGTTCTCTTGCGCATTCCATCTCTTCATGGCTGCTACACAGGCAGTTTATAGAAGGTCCATCAACGTTCAATATCATGTTTACGTATTAGTCAAGGTCGTAGCATTCTGGCCATACCATTACAGCATAGGTGGCAAACGGGAGTTTTTGTAATCCTTGTTGAGATCCCATTTGCTCATGCAGTATCTCCAATGTCTATACAAAACTGTCTATCTGGAAATTTTTAGAAATCAGCCAATTTTTGTAAGGAGGCCCTGACTATGTTTTCTGTATATATTTTGGCTTCCTTCTAAAGTTTGTTCTTTATTAATACTGACTATAGATGCCTTTTCTTCTGTCTTATTCTCTCTCTCTCTCTCATGTTGGCTTCTATGGCTAAGCATTATTTACAGATGGGTGATGAATACTTGATACAACCAAGTGTCCAAAAGAGACCAAGACCTGCAGATGATGACCCAGGAAGCACAGCACAGTCTGAGGTAGGTACATTGCTGGGTTTCAGTTTTCACTACCTAGCTACTTGACTTTTAAAGGGTTTTAGGGACCAAACAATTGGCAGATAATCACATAGATGTTTATAAACTTTTTCTATTCTAACTGATGCTTTATTGGTTGTAACTTTCTGACAAAAAGCAGGGACTCATTGATGGACGGTTGAAAACTGTAGAGACTCTAGATACGAAGACTACATTAGATGACACTAATAAGAAAAGACATGCTCGTGGAAGGGGTCGTCCTGCAACTGGAAGGGGCCGAGCTTCCAAATCTAATGAGCATTCACACATAATTGTTCCTACTTCATCTTCTCCACCATCAAATGGTGTGATGGAGAATTCTTTTCATAAGGTAGTAACTATTTGGTTAATTGTTAGATGTTTGGTGAACTGTATACCCTCTTGGAACTAAATATCTTCAATCAGTGTTTACTTTTAATCTATACGTCTACCAATATTTGAAAAATTTGGGTGAATATGGACAATAATTATGTTACTATTTAACCTACATAAAAACTATTCTTGACAAATTCCATCTTTCTTTGGAACCACTGATGGGTTTTTGTATAATGTTAGGTTGAATCCATTGGTTAATCAATTAAAATTCCCAAATGTCGCAAGATAGCTAAAGAGTTTGGTGCCAGTAGATTTGAGAATAACTCATTTACTAACAGCATACCTATGGAAAACATTAGCATTATGATTGTTTTGTGGGGCTGAATACGTGTTGAGAAAATGTTAATAATGGAAGTGAATGAGAAATTCACGTAAGAAGAAGTTGGTAATTTCTGTATGTGGCTTGCTTTTCCTAGTTCAGGACTTATATATTTGCGAACAAAAATGATAATGCTACACAGAATCTGTACAACAATTCCATACCTTCGTGTTTTTGTTGGACAATGAATAAGTGGGCCGTGTGATGCCCACTTCTACTATCCATAAATTATAGGTGTATGGGCTTGGTGTACATATTTAGTACATTTTTGGTATTTATTTGTACATTCTGGTTTCCCATTGAAGATTGCCAATAGATATTACAGTTTCTGATGTGACTATGAACATATGAGATATGCTCATAGCGTGGAACAACTTTAATGGTGGTTCCTGCACCGTGCAACTTTTGTATGACAGATTCTATGTTCTTTTACCCTTGAATGGGTCCGGCTTCTTTATATATTTATTATCAGACTGAATCAATTTCATTGTGGTCATTTGTAGTTGTGACTAGGTAAGTCTGAACTATTGAATATGAAATTGAAACTAAATAATGCGAACAACTATTCAAAGCAATTATGACAGTACTTCTTTTTATAACTTCTCCATTAGGAGGAGATAGCAGCATTACGTGGAAAAGTAGCATTTTTAGAGGAGGAACTGAGTAGAGCACGCAAAGAAGCAGCTGAGTACCAAAAGACTTGCCAGCAATTAGAAACGGTAAACTTGACTTGTCACCTGCTGTTCATGCATTGTTCTTATAGTATGCTAGTCATTGGTTCCTTATTGCACAATTTTCCTGCATGTTATATGTGTAGGAGTTGAAAGACTGTAAGGAAAAGGAGCAACAAATGAAGCCAAAGGTTTTTTCCAATCTGTTTTTGGCATCTACGGCGGAATTATATGCTATTATATAAATAGACATCTCTTGTTTTCTTCTTAAAATGGTTTGATTCGATGATTATTATATTTCTATATGCTTCAGCGAGAGAAAATATTATCTGATCTGCTTATATCAGTCTCAAAGGCAGAGAGACAGGAAGCAAGGTTAAAGGTCCGCCAGGACTCACTGAGGCTTGGCAATGTGGGGGTAATAAGGTATATCCTTGTTTCATATCTGCATTTGTTTTTCTTACTAAGCAGTTGCAAAGTAACAGAGCAACAAACGTTGTTTCCAGTGCCTGGCATTGAGATCTAGAACTTCACGTGAGGGAAAAAGTTGAAAACTATCTACTGGAATTGGAACATGAAATTTTAATCAAGTAACGTCTCAACTGCTTATTTTTATAGTAAGTGTGGGTTGCAATAGGACACTAAGTGCGTTTCAAAGATAAAAGTCTCTAAACATTGAGTCCATGTTTAATGGATTATGAAGGTATTAGCCCAGTTAGGAAATACTGCAATGGATTTAATGTAGTAAATCAGGTAATAGAGACACAGAACAACAGAGGGAAAAGTCTGGAGATAATACATGTAGTTGAGGGATAGCTTTGGTCAATGCATTTGGCTGATGAATTAAGCACTTAGACGCAAGCAAGGACTTTTAAGCATCATTTGTTTAACTAAGGAAGTCAAAAGTGTATTTTATACGAATTCAAATTATAAGAATGAGCATCTCAGCAGACGAGATTGACACATTTAAGGACTGCACTTTCCTGTGTTAGCCTCTTCTTGGGTTGAAAAATTATACACTGTGTACTGCGTACCACTGGTTGCTTTTTAGAAATCCAATCTGGTTATGTCTACATGTATCATATTTCAAAAAGCACTTATCAACCACTATATTAGGGCTTCATCACTTCTTCCACGTTCTTATGCTTTGACATAGAAAATTAGGTGACTGAAAATCTAAATTTATGCTATTAAACACAAGGTTGGTAATAATATTGATTTTAGGATGGAAAAGAAGAAAACCAATTTATTGTCCACTATCTGTGTCTGATTTTAGTTCTTTCATCTAATATTGTTGTTAAATGAAGTGCATGATATTGTAATCGGACCAAGTAGGCAAAAGAAGTGAAGTTGGTCATTCAACTTCATTCAATTGTTTTTTTTTTTTTTTGAAATTTCCTTTTTCTCCCTTTGTTTTGAAGTATCATTTTAATGTGAAACCATGAGACCCAAATAAAATATATCCGTCAATGTTTCTGTTGCTTTCAAGATGAGAAGTTAGCTAAGGTTTGGTGGCAATTTCATGTATTAACCAAAAGAATGGCTATGATTACTACAAAAGTTTGAAGACTGTTATGATAATATAATCTCAACGAACCTTCCATGATATTTCTTCAAAACCAGTAACCCATATGATTACTACAAAAGTTTGAAGACCGTTATGATAATGTAATCTCAATGAACCTTCCATGATCTTTCTTCAAAACCAGTAACCCATTCTTCAGGACCTAGGAAATGCCTTTGTTCCTTGGCTGTGTAGAGTAAAACAAGTTTGTGTAGGTGGTTTAGTAGATGAAGTAAGTAAGTTTGTTTGTTTGTTACCTTTTGAAGTATTTTCCTTAATACGCCCCTAAAATTTAATGTAGATGCTGAGATATCTGATCGAAAATTACCTATATATGGTAATGGTGGATTTTATCTAAATTAGTATCTGATCTTTTTACTTTAAACAGAACTGGGGAAGTCTTCTATTTTGTAATATGCCTTGTAGAAACTGGGATATTAATGTTGAAGTTATTCTAAGATGGACTTTCTCATCTTGTTTTTATGGTATTGATGTTAAGATTCTGCCTTTTTTATTTCTGGAATGTTGTCTTACAGAGCTGGGACAATTGTTTCTGAAACGTGGGAGGATGGCCAAGCACTTAAAGACATTAATGCTCAACTTGTATGTTTTTCTTTTGTCTTTATTTTCCTTTGCTGATATGAAACTGTAATGGCTTGTTTACTAACTAATGTAAGTTATACTTGAAAAAAAACAGTTTTTTTAAGCAAAGTTGCTTCCTAGGTATAAGGGACATTTTGTGCATTTGTATTTGATTATTAGTTTCTTGTTTGATTAATCTCAAGGGCTGTAAGGGCTATGGAACTAAGGAACATTAAATAAATAACTCCTATCTTTTGGACTTTCTCTTTGCCTCTCAGTCTCTCTAGAATTCCAATTTCTGTAATCTTGTCCTTTGCTGTCTCTCTTCTTCCCTTTCTTCTCCACTTTCTCCATCTGAAACTTAGTTTCTTTCCCATTCTTCCAATTCAAACCTGAAAACCGGATTTTATATTGGTTTCTTTCATTTGATGTCAGAGCAGGCCGTTTTTTAGTCTATGTAATCATGCAGTCACATAGGCAGTTTGACCGTTAGAGATTAACAAATAACTGTAGCTAATGGCATCTTGGGCACATCTCTATATTAATGGCACCCGTGAATGATTGCAGCTGCAACAGAGAGCAACGACAAATTCGGCAATGCTAACACCCTATTAGTGGTTATTAATGCCATCAAAATCTCTGCAATAAGAAGTTTCGATTGGACCTATTAAACTTGATTAAATCAATTTTGACTGTCATAAGCTGTTAGGGAAGAGATAACTTTTAATGTTACGTTAATGCTAACGACCTTATTAGGAACTTTTTTATGTTGTTATGTGGGACTACAGAGGCACTGACTGTAAGTAGCTTGTCTTAACGACTGATTCAATTTAATGAAAGTTATTTTCCGTTTTTAACTCAACTTCTACATCCCGCCACTCTACCAGCTGTCTCCTCCAATATCTTGTTACTATTCTCCTTCTACTTCTAATCCGGCCTCAAAATCTTAATTTCCCATGATTCATCTGATATCCAATATCCTCGCCCTTTGGTCCCAACTTTCTTTTTGTCTGATCTCTCTGCAGGCCCCCACTCCCGAAGTATAGTGTTAATCCTCTTGGTTCACACTTCATCTCTTTTGGCAAGACCACTACAATGCCAGGGCATGCACAATCTTGGTTGTGCTGCCATGCCCGCAAAGGTGTCATGTGTGGCCATCACACTTTCTCTTGGCAGGTGCCAGGGCTTCCTAGTTTGGTGGCACTAACCAGATTGCAAATTGGTGGTACTGGATGATGAATTTTTGTCTACTTGGGGAAGATTTCAGGTCCGCCTTAAGTGGACCTGTTCTTGGACATATAGACGAGCTATAAGTTGTGGTCCATTTGGCGAGTAGGTTTGAACTGTGATTTGTGCAAAACCTTGGTATGCAAATGGCCTTTTCTTTTCTTCCAACCTATCTTGAGCTATATGGATAGAGAAAGCATAGCATACTTGGGACTTCGGGGGGGTCCTATCACACACAGATGCATGCATTTTGAGGCAAAAGAAAATGCCATTGATGGTCTCAAGACATGGGTTTGATCTCATGGTTAGAGCACATGATAGTGACAGGCTATGTGTGCATGACTGCTGTAGCCAATCTTGTCATTTCTTGACACGGTTGTGGATGCATTTTTTAGGGCAGTTCCGCTTCTTTTGTTTGTTGATTGTGATTTAGTTCTCAGTTATGACGGTATGCTCCTTGGAGATGCAGTCATATGGATGGATAGAAGATGGAGAACCACCAATTGTAGTTGAAACCCTCCTCAAGGCTGAGGTCTAACGGGAGCAGGCATGGAGAACTTAGTGGTTTAATAATTTGGAGTCTGTTGTTATGGAGAACCTAGTGGTGGTTTAGTTGTTATGTATAAGGTGTATTTAGGGTATTTGTTGATTTAGTTATTAGGTTCTGGATAGTTCTGTATAAAGGGCTTTGATTGTTATGGAACAGTAACTATGCTACTTTGTGTCTAGAAGTCTTCCTTTTCTCATTATTACTCTCATTTCTGTCTCTTACCTTGACAGTTTTTTTCCTATTTTGAAATCCTAATTCCTTTTCCCCTTCTTTCAATTCCTACCTCAAACTTGCCTGGTTTCTCGAGCTAGTCTGCTATAATCTGTCTCATGTCAGGCCACTGGTTTTCAACAGTGGATGACGGCGTGAGCCTGTGAATGTGCGGAAGCTTGTATATCATTTCTGGCACATATAATGCTTTGATTGTTAAGCATATAATGTATTTAGACTAAAGAAGAATCTTCTGTTATGCTTTATAATTTGTTAGAATTATTATTGGTTTGTTTGGTCTATTTTATTGGAGTTAGTCAAGCTAAATTTCTTGTGTATATTTTGTACTTAAGTTAGCCCCTTTATAAAAGTCTTGGTGCTGACATTATTCTTTCATTCTTAGAAATACTTGTTGGAATCGAAGGATGCTATTGAGAGACATAGAAAATCACTGAAGAAACGCCAAAATGGTTGGTTCACATCTTTCTACCTAGTTTGATCATTATTTTCTGCAATGAAAACAAGATCATATATATGTAGTTGATTGCTATAATTAGGGATGATGTATATTGAACGGAAAGCCAGTGAGTTTCCAATATGATTTCATTCTCCATATTTTGTAAAATTAGTGCCTTTTAATCCAGAAATTGGTTCATTAATTCTCTTTTTTTATGGATTTTTTTTGCTAACCTTTTGTGTTTTGACTTGCCATCCGAAAGCACAAGAATTTTGCATTCATTAATTTTTTTCTTGTGCTTAACAGATAAGAGTGACGGGAGTGATCATGAAACTGGTGTATCAGAAGAAGATTTTCTCATTCAGGACGAGATATGCAAGACACGGTTAGCCAGTCTAAAACGCGTAAGTCTGCCTCTAGATTTTTTTTTGTATACATTTGTATGACGATACTTTTTCTCTTCAGTTGTAAACATTTATGCTTTCGGTTCCTTCCAGGAGGAAGAAATTCTGCTACGAGAAAGAGATCGTATTGAATTGGAGAAGGGAAGGCTAATACGTGAAATGAAACGTATCCGTGATGAGGATGGTTCTCGATTTAACAATTTCAGGATATTGAATAAAAGATATGCTCTTTTAAACCTTCTTGGGAAGGGAGGATTCAGTGAGGTTTATAAGGTAAAGAGTGTTTGTATTCGATTCTTATGAATAAGATAGTTGGCTTGAGTGAGTTTTTTTAAGGTTTCAATTTTGCGTTGGAACATGTTTTGTTCATATTGGACTTGGTCTAGTCATCCGACGTAGCCTTGATAATAGTGTAAGCTTATGTGAATTTACTTGAAGCATGATCATGAGTGGTTCTTTTTGTTAGAGTATCACTCTATGTTGAGTTCAAGAAGTAATTGTAAATGAAAAACCAAATAGGATTATTTATATGGAACGAAGGGAGTATGAAGAACTTATCGATATGGTGGAGGATGGGAAAGTAAGTTTAATTTCAATCGGGGTAACGTTATATTAAGTTTGATGCAAAGAGGTCAACCAGTTAGAGATAAATCTTTGTCAGGTATGAAGAGAATGTTCCCATGTGGGGTTCCACCTTCCTGGAAACTGAGCCATAGTTGGTATCCCATTTCAGTCCCTGGTTTAAAATTGGCCGTGTGTTCCCTTACTACAGTCCCATGGTCATCTCTTAACAGATCCACTCACTGTTTAATATATCCATGCCATAAATTTCTTGGCATTAGCAAATATAGCCTGGGATCCCTGAAATCCGCCCATCTTTTAGAAGGCCTATTAGTATAGATACTAAATAAGTCTTGATGATTGTTAGCTTTTCCTCCCAAATATTTTTCTTACACTATTCCGCTTAGTTACGATTAAGAGGTCCAAAATCATACCATCAGAGAGTCGGCCCAATGCCTTCTATCACAGAAGAAAGTAAATTACTGAGATTGACTAGGAAGGGATATTTTATAGCTATGAAAGAACTTTTGTGGACTTGCATGGGTAAATGCTAAGGGTTATTTGATGGCTGAGCCAGTATCTTTGTGCTAGTGCTTCTGTGATGCTGTTAGGCCTGAACAGAGAAGATTGGTGCTAATCACCTGACAAAGAAAAAGCGGTGGAAAGTTTGCATGTGCATGAGTACATTATGCTATGATGCCAAAAAAAAAACCGAGTACATTATGCTATAGATGACCAAATACTTGGAAGTTGGAAGTGAGGCTCAACTTGTTGTAAAATTAGGAAAAGATTTGATGAATGACCACCTTTTTAACCTACAGATACAAGTATATACAATGTATGAACTAAGTAGGAATTTTTTAAAGAGAAATAAGAGTAATTTTGTTGAATTTCGTGGACAATTATTTTCATATTATCTTTGAAGTTTGAAATGGTAATGTTGAAGCAGGCATATGACTTGTTGGAGCATAGATATGTTGCGTGTAAGCTTCATGGGTTGAATATGCAGTGGAGTGAGGAGAAGAAGCAGAGTTATATTCGCCATGCAATTCGGGAATACAACATCCATAAGAGTTTAGTTCACAGTAACATAGTGAGGCTGTGGGATACATTCGAGATAGATCACAATACTTTTTGCACTATTTTAGAGTATTGCAGTGGTATGCCATTCATTATCTCTGGACCATTTAACTTTACTTCTTTTTTTCATGCGCACAGCAAGAGCTAGAAGTCGGAATCTTGTTTTCTTGACTGAGAGCTTGATGCATGAGAAAGTATGAATTTGAAATAACTTTCCCTATTTTCCATTGCTTGTTATATGTTTTGTGTTCAGGAAAAGATTTGGATGGTGTTCTCAAGGCAACTCCAGTTCTTCCTGAGAGGGAAGCTAGGGTTATAATTGTCCAAATATTCCAAGGTCTTGTGTACATGAATAAGAGATCACAGAAGATTATTCATTACGATTTAAAACCTGGGAACGTGCTTTTTGATGAGATGGGTGTGGCTAAAGTGACTGATTTTGGCCTCAGTAAAATAGTAGAAGATGATGTTGGGTCTCAGGGCATGGAGCTTACCTCTCAAGGAGCTGGAACATATTGGTTAGTGTTTAATGAAACATCTTTGCATGCTCATGTTCATCCTTTCGTTCTACTTTACATGCAAGTAACAACAGTTCCTCGCAATCGTAAGTGAATATTAGGGTTTCAGAAGCTTTTATGATGGTAACAGCTGAACTGTTTGATAAATATTAAAAGCTGCTAGGCTTCTTTCTTGAAATTTGTAAGTGAATATTAGAGGGGCTTCCAGATGACAATCGGTTTAGTGTACTTATTGTGTAATTCATTTTTTGGTAATTCTTATTGTGTAATCTACTTGTTCGAATCTTAGTGTGGCAGAAAAGCTTGTTTTGATCGTAATTTCCTTTTTTAAACTGCGTTATCACTTCATGATTGACATCATTTTCATACCTATTTTCAGGTATTTGCCTCCTGAATGTTTTGAGCTTAGCAAGACACCCCTCATTTCATCAAAGGTTATTAGCCTTGAAGTTCTTCCTAAAAACTAAACTGGGAATGTTTTCTTTGGCAAATTTCATCCAAAACGCATGTTACAGTTTATTTGTTGGATATTTAATGTATTTGGGCCAGGTCCATATATTTCAGAATGGTATATTCGTTTGTACTTTGTTCACTTGTTCAGCTCATGTTGGTGCAGGTTGATGTTTGGTCGGTTGGCATTCTGTTGTACCAAATGCTGTTTGGTAGACGTCCTTTTGGGCATGACCAGACTCAAGAGCGAATACTTCGTGAAGACACCATAATTAAAGCTCGCCGGGTGGATTTTCCATCTAGACCTTCCGTGTCAAATGAGGCCAAGGTAAGCCATAATTTGATAAACCTTGGTCTATCTGTCTAACAACTGTAGAAGCTATATTAATTTGGCTTTTAACCTGTCTTTTACCATTTAAATGTTAGAGTAGACCCAGTGTCTGACCTGAAGGTGTAATATGGGATTAATGTTGGAGGATATGATAATGGTGAGTGGAGGATGAGAGGAGAAAAGGAGAAATAAGAGAAACCTGTCATGCCATGATATGTTCAATCCTCTCAACGGACTTATTGTCTTAAAGAGTGCACGTGACTTAAGTGAACCCACATCTCAGTATAGGAGTACAAGGATAGTATTCGACACTCGGTCTCAAGCTTTTTGGTACATATCTGAGAAAGTCTAAGCTTGGAATATCCCAGTAAGGAGTACAAGGATTTATCATAAACTGACAAACTGCATCCAATAACAAAAGAAATATCAGGCCTGGTGAAAACCAGGTGTACAAATTTACCAACTAATCTTCAGTAGCGCCTCGAGTCATTTACATTTTTACCCAGCTCTAGGCTCCATATCATACTTGGATCTAAGAATTTCCCCACCTGGACGAAATCCAAGAAGTCCAATCTCTTGCAGCAAGTCGAGAATGTATTGCCTTTTAGATAGATAAATACCTGCTTTTTTGTCTGTTCAATCCCAAAATGTACCTTAGAGAATATCTTTGAGTAAGAATGCTTAGGTAAATGTTGCTTACACTTATGGTATCCACGGCATCACTTCCTTTGATAATAAACAATGTTGAGACATATAAATGGGAACAAAATTATTATCATGTAATAATCAATACCTTTTTATTTGCCGCTTCATAAAGTTTTTTTGACCAGCCCCAAGTAGATTGCTTCAAACCACTCATTATCTGGCATCCCCCAGGCAACAAACCATGAGGTCACCATGAAGGAAGACATTTTTAACATTCAATTGATAAATGGTCAATCACAATTAGCCGCAAGACAAATAACATGCACATGTCTCAATTAGCCATAGGACAAAAAGTCTCATGAAAATCATCATTCGATATCGAGTATACCTCTTTTTCCAGTGCTCACTGATGTCATCCAGGTGACAATTGATTAAGCCAGCGTTACATGTTTTCCTGCAGGTAAATTAGTTAAACCCAACCAAAGCTTCCCTTTCTGCGTCTATGAATTGCCACTAAATCCTACTAGCAAGAGCCTCAAACACATTCGTAGGGACAATTAGTATAAAAATTTAGTAGAAAAGCAGTGAATGATAGAAAAACTGAGACATATTGCATCAGAACAAGGATTTGACTAATTGGATAACGTGCAACTATGCAATCACACTTTGCTCTTTTGATGTACAACCGGAAGACTCTTAGCTGACCTCGACCAGGGGGTGCCATCCCATCTCTGGGACCAGTAAACTAATAGGGAGCTGTCATGGAAAATGAACGACTTAGTCTATATTATGCACCAGTAGTCTCACCAGCCATCTAAGTGGAAGAGTAGGCAGTTTGTAGTAATAAGTGGCCCGAATGGAAAATAGGAAGAAGATTGTACTAGAAATTGCTACGTGTCCCTAAATTTTCCAAATAAGATCTACAAAAAGGGTAAAATCTGCAATGACAACTTGTTTGGGCAGTTGTAATTGTAACAACAGCCCTTGTGGGTTTGAGAATAATCCATTGCTACACACCTAATTGCATGTCCGTCCAACTTGTCCATTCATTTATCAAAGTTATGGGCAAAACATGAACAATCAGCCCCACGAGGCTTTGGGGAAAATGCATCTCTTTTTAAAAATTAGACATTATAAGGTATGGCCATGATACACCTTATATAGTTATGTATAGTAAGGCACCTTCTTTTTACAATTATTCTACATTGGAAGTGGATTCTGTGATCAGTGATGTCAACATAGTGTTTCTTTCGTCTTTTTTGTAAAATCATCCTAATATTTGAAGCTTCTCCATTTGAGTATCGTACCTGTGTGGTGGACTAAGTCTATTTGTAGCATTATTCTCGTTTATATGTGCCCCGGCTGACGTGCATCAGCATGCGTCGGGCTGCTGCAGGCCTTCCTATGCACGTTAATGCATGGGGTAGGCACGTTTGAATCACATACCGCCCCCCCTCGATTGATGCACAACGACACACTTGACCGGGGCACATATTGATTTTTTCCACTTATATACATGCGGTGAGAAAATTTTAGAAGCTTGGGAGCGATGGTTTTGTTGTTGTTCTAAAACTGCAGGATTTGATTCGCCGATGTTTGACATATGACCAAGCAGAAAGACCTGACGTCTTAAGTGTTGCCCAGGACCCATATCTATCATACACAAAGAAATGAAAAAAAAATCAGCTCAAGAGCATTGAAAAGATTGGTTATATTCTTCCCTTGGAACTTTAAGGTGAAGGAGACTATTTACCGGGTCCTGGACATGTTGTAAAGAATTTGTTCGTCTCTACTTTGGACTCTATAAGGCTTATGTATGCGGAAAAGCATCCGTTCATGAGTAGGTTAACTTTTTGTTTATCTTAATGTAATTCTTTTTTTCTTTCTTTGGCATCTTACTTTTGTATAATATCTTTCAATGTATCCCCAACAATGTATACTGCAGATTTATAATATTTTGATAGATGAGCTCAACGACATTTGGGAAAAAGTGAGCATTGAGAGAGAAACATGCACTTGAGCCATGATACTGTCGCCAAAGCCTGGCTATTACAATGGTTAATGAAAATTTAATATTCACAAAATCAAATATTGGTCATTATAATTTATGGCCCATTGTCTGCCAGCTTTTTTTTGGCAATGGCCTACCACTGGAAGAATTTGACATCCACATTAATAGCCAAACTAATATTATTCACATTCAAAATAAAACAAAATATGGCTCAAAAGTGACTTAAGGAACTTAGTAGATTAATCGAAATTAGCCAAACACTACAAAAATCTATCAACCGCTTAAATTCATAAATGGATCTAACAGCACAAAGCTGATTGATACCACCGGTGAACCTGCTTAATACATAATAGAAACTCATGCAAATTAGAAATTTATTAGCCCCTAAGCCAATTTTACTGCAACGTTCTTCTACAAGTTTGAGATGCTTCCCTAGTGTGCACTGTGTTTTAAGTGAATTGACCATACTACCCATTATCCAAATTCAAGATAGGCCTCGGCAAGTTTTGTTTTATTTTTCTTCAACTCCGTTCATTCACAGCCATGTCTCTCTGTGTGCATCCACCCTCAGTATCACTTCCATTACAATCAAAGCTTCAAAACAAACCTGAAAGTAGGTTCATAAGAAAATTGGTCTCCACTGTTCCTTCACCACGTCTCCTTGCCAAATGCATGACTGAGCAGAGGTCCAGTGGTGGCAGTTCAAGCCTCCAAATTGGGTCCCCGGTGATCGTTGTAGAAGCACCAGCAACGTTGAAGACTGCGGATTCTATGCCATCTTTGAAGGTTAATTTAGGCCAAGTCAAGGCAGGAGATGTAGGAAGGTATCTCTTCTATATAACGAAATCTCATGGTTATTTTCCCTCGGCCCCATATTAATAGCTCCATATTGAAAATTTTTTTATCCCATATTAGTATCTCCATTTGGCTCAGTTTAAGTGGCCGAATGCATTATTAGCAAGTTGAAGAGGCTTTAAATTTAAGTGGCTGGCTCTATTTAGTAAAAATCACAAAGTTTCCAAATGGAACTATTGATATGGAACGGAGGGAGTATTTTACTTTCTCTACTTCCCTAATGGGTCGTAGCTTACTGGCAAATTAAAATTAGTTGTACGATTGAGTACTTTTTGTTTAACATTAATTCATGGTTGTTTTTGAAGAAGAAAAAAGGCTTCATTTATGAGTACATCATCCTCTTATCATACATCTTGTATAAAGGACTTATCATACGTCTTGGATGTGCGGACAGGATTGTGGCAAGGAAACCTAAAGATGTGTGGGCGGTTCGCCTGAAGATTGGGACTTACCTCTTGGATGGCAAGCACTTCGAGCCGTTAGATCTTGATGAATGAAAGGCTAATGTCCAAATAATTCATTGGTTTCTTCTATAGTTTATGGAAAAATTAGTCTCTCAGTTATACTTATCTGCAGATTTGGCAATCTGTATACTTTTCTAAATCACATATTTGACCACTCTGATCTTCAACTTAAGTACACATCACAGCATATAAAAGATAGCCTAACGTTGGTATGAAATCCTTCTCAAAACAGTTCAGGAGAACATGGATGAAAAACCTACTCTTTTTCTTAGTCCATTAGAAAGCTGCCCACAGCCATCTATGACCTAGTTAGAATCAGGTTAAATTCAAGTCCTAGCTTGAAATCAAGGTACAATACATATGATTCAGTATTCCAGTTCACTGAGAAATTCATCTTACAAGGATTCATTACAAAACAGATAATTACCTCCATGGACATGGAAATGGGGCTTACATGCCCCTGTGACTTGGGCCACCCGGCTGCCCCATCTCATTGGTGCTGCTCTTGGAAAAATTTGGGGATTGCATGCACACAATGAGACGATCATCCTGTGGAGTGCTATTGGCAATGCTGTTGGTGTCTAGTGCATGGCAAGGGCACGTCCCTCTCCGGCTACCTCGCTTGGGGACGGTCCTTGCATGATCGCATGCCCAAACTAAGAGGCAGGTAATGGCTCAGGCTCACAAGCTAGACGCGCAGCAAAAAATGGCACAAGGCTTTGCACGTGACGAGTTAGCCTGACTTGTCTTGCAAGTCCACGTGGCTGGCTGCCTCCTGTATGCCAAAAGAGGGCTCATATTATACGGGTGCAAATCTGATGTGGCGCACTGACCACTCTTCATAATGTTTTCCTTTCCAACCGTACTAAAGGAATGTCGTATCAGGTAAAATATTGGTCGACCACAGGACGAAATATTGGAGATATTGTGTAAAAAAATATCGGTGGTCTAGAGCTAGTTTTTACCATATATTTTCACAATATAATTTTTAAAATGAGTGATACTAATTTAGACATATATAAATTTTAAAATAAGTATAAAAATATATATATAATTCAAAATATGTATTTGCGTTTTAAACGTGTATCCTTCCACTTGGCATAGGATGGAAAGTAAACAGAAAAGTTAATTTTTTTTTTTTTATTTTTTTAAAAAATAGTTTTTTAAAAAATACCGATCCGATCCGATATATTAGTTTTATATATATAGAGAGAGAGAGAGAGATCTAACGGCTACGTATAACCATAATGATCTCACCCACTCCTTGATGTGACACACTCACCTACCCACTGATTTAATATCCATCCTCCGATCGGAATCCAACGGCAATAAGAATTGACCTCACGCTCCTTATATGAGAACGATCTCATGTAAACCCCCCCCTCTCTCTCTCTCTATATATATATATATATATATATCACCGATATTTAAAAAAATTCAAAATCAAGTTTACACAATATTGTTTTATCAATGGAAGGCCGATATCAATATATCGCCGATATAACTTTTCATGGTACTAATAATTTTGGGGTGCATTTGCCAACCCAACCCTAGGAAAATAACTTTCCACATTAGATTCTCGGTGGCAAGAGGGGATTTTTGCGTGTTTTGCAACTTGGATTTATGATTTAGGATTGATTTCTGCTGAAGTCAAACTTTTCGCCAAGAAGTCACAAAACCGACTTTCCCAAAAAGGGGAAAGTTAACTTCTTCACTTGTCATGTGGGGCCTGTTTGGCTCCTCTCATAGAAAAATGACTTTTCGTCTGATGAGGGCTGGCCCGTAAAGGACGGAAAGGAAAGACAAGTCATTTTACATTACGCTTTTAAGCACCAAAGGGCCTGCCAAACAGGCCCGTGGACTCGCGTCTCCAAGGAGAAATTGCGTAAATATTTATGCTTCGCACCCCGCCGCCAACTGAAGATATGTTATTTGCGTCCCAGAATGCTTTTTTCATCTTCCCATGTTCAACCATAGGGAAATGTTTTACAATCGGAAAAAGCAAAATCCAAGAATTCTTACTTCTTCTACTTCTTGAAATCTTGTGTGTAGATTTGGAATCTACATAGATTTGGTGTATGGATACGATGAGATTCCTGGTTTCTACATTTGAGATTAGATTTCGAAATGAGTCCAAACTCCAAACTGACCGCTGACTGTCCGCTGCCCCTTCAAGACACCATTTCCTGTCACTGATTCCGCTTCCTCTCTCCCTCGCTCTCGTCGCTTCCAATGCCCTCCATGATCCCCCAGCTTCCTCTGCTGCCTCACACCCTGAGAAGCTGGTCCATCGTACCAACCACCTTGGCCCTCCTCACCTCCTTCTTCATCCTCTTCTACATCTCTCTCACCTCTTCCTTCTTTACCCACCACCACCACTCTCACCCCTCTCCCCTTCTCCTCCTCACTACATCGCAGCCATCATCTCAATCTGAGTCCTCTCCTTTTAGTCATAGGTTATCCTTGGAGCCCAATTCTTCTGCTGGGGTACCCACATGGGAAAAGATGGAGAACTCGTCGAAGATGGTCTCATTGGATCAAGAAGTGGTAAATGGTACGTGGGTTCTGTTTATTTTATTGAGATTGAAGTTTGTTTCCCCACGAATTGTGATGTGATTAAGAATGGAGATCGTTTGAGGGCAAAAAGGACTGTATTTGACTAAATATTGGTAGGTGATGTAACAAAGTTCATTTCAAAGCTCTTTTCATTAGAAAGTAAAATTTTGAAGTGATTACTTAGATATTGGTATAGGCTACTGGAAGTTGATACTAATGAGTTGAAAGTTGAATTATGATTGCCCACTTTTAGGGTAGTTGTCCTAGTTCATAGGGTTCTTTGATCTTCAGTCTACACAATTTTGTGGAAAGTTTTTAGCATTATTGGACAGTTGAAAGGTAATCTAATTAAAGAGTTAAAATTGTTCTTTCTGTCTCTCTTGTGAACAAGGTACTCCAGAAAAAGTGACTACAATACTAGGCAGAGGTTAGTGGAATTTGATACTAATGGGATTCCTTAGATTTTGTATTCTATGCGTTTACAAAGTTCTATTGAGAGTTTCCAGCATAATTGAATAGTCGCAAGGTACTAACTGAAAAAATGTTGTACTGCCTCTTTGGTGTATTAGAGTTTTAGAATGACAGAGCATTTGAGAATGTTGTACTGTCCCTTTGGTGTACTAGAGTTTTATAAGGAGAGAGCTTCCGAGAGCAGTTAGTTGTTGAGTTGAGTTAAATATTAAAAATAGCCCTTTCCTACCGGCTCGAGCTTTTGGGAAACTTGGATATGTTACATTAGTATCTCTGTAATATAGACTCAATTACAGCCTCTTACTTCTATTAGGACTAGGATTCCTTATTTAATACTATTTCCTAGTTATGAATTACTACTTGTATTAGGATTAGGATATTTTTACTCTTTATATATGTAAGGCCTATGACCAAAACGGGATCATCAGATGACAAATACAGATTAGTTTTATTTGCTCTAGCTTAGCTTTTCTATTTCCCTTTGTTCTTCTCCGTTGTAGACGCCGTGTCTACATCACTCTGCTTAGTTATTATGACATCATTTTTTTTTCTAACATTATTGTTTTTTTGTTGGGAAAAGGTACTACTTGATTATTATGATTATGATTACGCGTGAATTGACTTGTCTATCATTACATTCCTTAATTTTTCATGTTTTGTAAAAAATCAACAATGGAAATGTGCAAAGTCATTTAATATTAGGGGCTATAGTACATCTTTCGATTTCAAGTTACATGCAATTCGTTTTTTGCTGAAAGCACAGATATGCTTCACAATGGCATAGGAAACAGAGGCAATAATGATGTTTTCCACAATAAGAATCTCTTTCTGGAAGACTATAAAGAGATGAATAAGAGCTTTAAGATATATGCATACCCACATAAAAAAGATGATCCCTTTGCACAAGCACTTCTTCCAGTGGAATTGGAACCTAGTGGAAACTATGCTAGTGAAAGTTATTTCAAGAAGACCCTCATGTGGAGCCATTTTATCACAAAGGAACCTGTAGAGGCAGATCTATTCTTCTTACCTTTTTCAATTGCACGACTGAGGCATGATCCAAGGGTAGATGTTGGAGGCATCTCAGATTTTATAAGGAGCTACATTTCTCAAATTATCCAGAAGTACCCCTTCTGGAACAGCAGTGGTGGGGCGGACCATTTTTATGTTGCCTGTCATTCTGCAGGAAGGTCAGCTATGGAGAAAGCAGAAGAAGTAAAATTTAATGCAATTCAAGTTGTTTGCTCATCCAGCTATTTTCTGTCAGGTTATGTACCTCATAAGGATGCATCTTTACCACAAATTTGGCCTAGAAAAGAAAATTCCACTGGATTTGCTTCTTCGGATAGGTAAGGTTAACTTGTGATTATTTAACATGCGTAATGAACTGATATCTCCTTCCTGGAACTACAATACTTTTTTCTCTCCATATTTTCCTTTTCTTTATTATTGTGGTTGAAGTCTTGTAGAGAATTGGCAATTTTTACTTGTAATGGTTTATAGTCTTAGTTGATGTATTCATGATCATTTCTCTGGCTTGATGCTTTGTTATAAACAGATTTATTCTAGCCATTGAAGCGTAAATGTCATGGAGTTCCTTCTGAAATTATACTTATGTTAACTGAAGTTGAAATTTGGATCTCATCCTCATATTTAAACATCAGTTTTGCTTGTCTGTCATTATTTCTTTGTAACTGATACGTTCTGATATAAGAACAAGGATGATTCCAACTTCTACAAGGCTCAGTCTCTCAATTGTTAATCCTGCATCATCACTTGCCTCCAATGCTTCTTTTGTTAGAGGCACTGCTGAAACTTGCTATCTTTGCAGCTATAATTTATCATTTTATTTGTTGATTCTTATGTCCATTTCTCTTTATCTGTCAGTGTAGGGTCATAACATGATTACTTGATCTATGGACGGGGCCCTAGACCCAAATTACGTTAACATTGGTTAGTAGCTAGACTACAGAAAACTTGCTTGTTGAATTAATTGGCATTATAGGATCAAAACGATTCCACATTGGAATGGAGCCATGACTTCATGACTGACAAGTTCAGGGCCTTCTGATCTTATCAGACTTGGATATCCGTTGCTTTCGTAATTCATTTATCATTTATGCAAGACTGGAGAAGATTACAAATTCTACGAGAAATTTACAAAACCTGGGTTGGAGAGAGCTAATCCTTGTATTGAAGTTTGTTAATAAAATCTACTCCCTCTGTCCATAATAATAGTCCTTTTCGTTTCTCAAAATAAATGATCTAATGTTTTTGTGAATTGGAGACTGTCCTTATTTTTGGAATCAGGTTGATTCTCACTCGTTGTTTTTTATATATGATGGTTATTAGCTTTAGTGTGGAGACAGACATATACAATTGGATATCCTTTGTACGTAGAGCTTTGCTTTGCTGTCATCCCTTGGGGCGACAATTTAATTCTCACACTGCTCTAGTACCATGTATATGTTAGAATGTCACATTAAACACTATTAGTCTTCACTTGATTTCAGGAAGAACTTAGCTTTCTTTGCTGGCTCTGCCAATTCTCCTGTACGGCAAAAACTTCTTCAAACATGGAAAAATGATTCCGAGATACTTGTTTATTCTGGTCGTCTCACTACTCCATATGCTGACCAACTCCTTAGCAGCAAGTTCTGTCTCCATGTCAAAGGCTTCGAAGTAAACACGGCAAGGATTGCGGACTCGTTATTTTATGGATGTGTTCCTGTAATAATTTCAAACCATTATGATCTGCCATTTGCGGATATTCTGAACTGGAAGAGTTTCTCTCTCGTTATTCCAACTTTGGATATTCCACTACTTAAGAAAATTCTCCACAGGATAAAGCCACTGGAGTACAAGAGATTACATACTAATCTATTGAAGGTTCGGAAGCATTTTCTCTGGCATCATGTTCCGAAAGATTTTGATGCTTTTTACATGGTTATGTATGAGTTATGGCTCAGGCGAAGTACAGTGAGGCTTTCATTTACTGGGATTTCAGATTCTAGTCGTGATATAAATCAATCCAAATGTATGTGATCATGCAATTTATAGCCCATATTAACTTTGTGAGTTCCTTTGGCATATATTCAGGGAAGATCATCATCATTTCCCAATAATGCAAATAGGGTGTATTGGTCTGGTTTATGAAATTTCTCCTTACTGCTCTCATTGTTGCAGAGGATAGCTCTGTTGGAAGATTTCTTTTTATGAATTATCACGACCTCATCAAACTTACCTCATAATGGCCTTACCTTGGAGGTCCAAACAGAGAAAAATCTGTCAAAAGCTGATTCCATGTATGAGTTTGTGTTACGAAGGGTTTGTTTTTACATAAATGTTAAAAAGAAAATTTTGTTGTCTCTATATTTAATCTTTTGTCAAAAGAAACCTGAGAATATCTGCTGAAAAGTTTGATCAATAGATCTACTGATTGAAATGAGATAGTTATTCGATTTCCACTGTTTTCTGTTTCTCGTTTCTGTGGCATCTTTTATGAATTTTGTTTATCATGTCTGTTACATAATATTTTGGCTTGTCTGGTATGTAATATTTTGGCTTCTGGCAGCACATTCTTTTGTAACTGGCCCCAAAGTATTAGCTATAATGAGTAGCCGATTAGGTTCAATTTGGTTAGTCTGAAATTTGTACTTGTAAAAAATGTTATATGAGAGAGAGAGAGAGACTTTGATATTACAAATAGTCGCACTAGTACATAATTATAAGGTCTATCACCTATCAGGGAGGAGCCCCAGTACTCACAAATAGTAACATTAGTGGAGGAGCCCCTGTTCTTACAAATAGTAACATTAGTACATTATTATAAGGTCTATCATAATCATAATCAAGTTGCGTATTTTTTTAATTATTTAGGGTTGGCAATATGGGCCTAACGCTTCCATTTATGTGTATTTTGTGCCATTTCTTTTGTAAGAGATAATAAATGTCATATTTTTTTATTAACTCCATCCAAGTTTTCTTAAGTCTCACTTTCTCTCTTGTGAGATTATTTATATGCACCTTTCTAATCATCTCACATGAATATGTATCGACCTTCTTTGTGTATGCTCATACTAACGCAACCTCTATTCCCTCAGTTTCTCCCTTGAATGAGCTATCCCTATATTTATTTTTAATCTTATGTCTCTTAGTTATCCAACTCAACCACTTTAGCATTCTCATTTTTTTCATATTCAATTTATCTATATAATTTTTCTTAAATGTCCAACACTCCATTCTATAGAGTATTGCAGGCCTAATGATTGTTATATAAAATTTGCATTTAAGTATTTTTAAAACACGTCTATTATACAAAACTCCCAAGGTTGCCATCTAATTTACCCATCCTGCATTTATTTTCTGCATTACATAACTATCAATATCCCCTTATACTCACTTAATAAATAATAAGAGCAAACCTATGAAAATAATGACAAACAATGCTATATTAGACATCTTTTTCATCTTTAGCCCCAATTTCGTAAGCAAGTAAACCATTACTTGCAAGAGTTGGGAAGAGACTGCAATTATTATTATCCGAACCAAAGCAATTAAGAAAAACTACTAGCAGACGATATTTAGTGGAGTTGTTAATGGGATTAATGACCAATACTAGAATGAAATAGGCCTTCACAGTAGAGAAAATGGCAAAGGACATGATCCTCACCAAGATTGCCATCAGTAACTTCCACCTCAATGGAATTACTGTCAATAACAGTATTATGCCCATGGAAGCAGAAAGCCCAATCACATCAAAACACATGAAGATGTTGTACCCAACCGTGTCGCCAATGATCGCTTGCCCATCGTGTCTGTAATCGAAAGGAAAAACAAAGCATGGAGGACTAGGCTATTCAATTGGGTACCATTGTTAGAAGTAACAGTGGTATCTGTTGGACGAAGATGATATCCACCTGGTGGGTTCAATGCAGCCTGGAAAGTGATGGTGACGATCAGTACGGCCACTATCATGAGCGTGCTGTGCTTGTCGTTCAGCCACTTGTGTTTTTGGTTTTCTTTCTTGTTGTTTCGCCAGAGGCTGTTGACATGGAAGGAATTTGTACAATATGACTTTGTGGCAAGGATGGACTCCTTTCTAGTTTCCCACCGGCTGCAAGAAGAATTTGCTCCAGTTGCACATCGCCGTGCTCACGGGGAGACTCGAGAAGCACAGCCAGGGCAGTGGCTCCTCTGAGTCCTCTCCTGTTCCAGGGTAAGCAGAATCAACAAAGTTCAGCCTTTGTACTGCTGAATTCTACGGCATAACTTGTTCTGCTGGAGGCTATAGATTTAAGTTGAATATTAGTGCTATTACCATTTATTTTAATCATTATTTCCTTCATTACCTATGGCTTGCATAGTTATTCTTGCTTTTTTATTTAAAAGAGAGAGGAGATGTAGAGCATGTGATAAGGAAGTGATGAAATTAAGTGTTGCGGATTACTTTCCTCTTCTCATACAATGTAGACATGGCTTGGACCCATATCAGAAGGCTGATTAGCAGGTGAACTTGATTGTCAATGTGAGATGTCATGAACGATACTACCAGAATTTTCCAACCTAATGTTTTAGACCTCAAGACTTAGACTGACATCAGATGTTTTTGTCCAGACCAAGGGAGTCTAAATGGATTCTCTCGATAAAACGTAAACTCAGTATACCAAAAAGTATTAATTCTAGTGAAAAGAAATATTTGAACCAGATGCAAATCCGACTTACAGTGATATAGATGTGACTATGGAGAAATGACACCACTTTTTGAGAAATAAGCATAAATAACATTATGTGATCTTCTATTGAATCAAAAGCGTCATTCAAATAATAGTTAAAACATTTTTTGATGTTTGATGTTTGTGGATTTCTTGTAAGAGTATAACCAATTTTTCTGACCATAAGATGTGACTTGAAGAGCTATTGCGCAATCCTATCCCTAATCACAAAATTCATGTGGGTTACCTTAACTTGTTGCCTTGGAGTTGCCAGGTGCAGTATGGTATTACCATTCTCATTCTGCAAGTTCATCATACCATTCACATCAGCTCTCCCCACCAGAAAATCTACAATCTGGAACTGGTTCGCTTCACACTCAGATGGAGTACCGTGTCCCCGCCATCGGTTACTTCTCGAATTGGCTCCGGTTTCTCACTGATCAATTTAGCCAAACATCAACTCTCCCTGTCATCGCAGCAAAATGAAGTACCAATCTTCCGTATTTGTCTCGCAGCATGCAAAGATCACCACCACCCACCTTAAGGAGGTCTTCAAGTACTTGAATGTGGCCATTTGCCGCAGCCAAGTACAAAGGAGAAGATCCTTGCTCGCCATGCTCGTGGCTAATGCAGGATTTCGAGCTTGCACCGCCTCGACAAATTCTAGGTGTCCAAGCAAAGCTGCAACATGGAGAGGAGTCTCTCCGTAGGAGATTGTCACCACTCTATGGAGAGCAGCGGGATCATTTTGGAGTTTCGTCATCAAGACAGACAGATCTCCAGCTCCGGGTGCATTGAAAAGCTTAAAATCCATTATTCCTTCTCTTTCAGGCACATACAAGGAACTTGAGTAAAGGGAAGCTATGAGATGTTTATATGTGTGTGTCCAGTGAAACTTCCGGTGACTCTCAAACCCCTTTCTAAGTAGTGTCAATGGTGTTGGGTGGTCTTGGGCCTCCCTCACCCCAAAAGTCTACGGGAAGAACTGGGTATGCCCCTAACCCAAAGACCCGATGTATGAGGAAGATATTGTTAGGGTTTATCCCATATCGAATGTAGAAGGGGCTGGTGTGGTGAGTTTATAAATGTGAGGGAAAGCCTTACCTCTCAATCTAGCTTGTGGGGTGAGAGACAAGCCTAAGACCACTTAACACTGGTATCAGAGCCCAGGTTACCACCAATAGTCTCGGCTCAACCGTCCACAAGAGGAACTGGGTCTGACCCCAACCCAAAGGCCCGATGTGTGAGGGGGAGAATGCTGGGGTTTATCCCACATTGAATGTGGAAGGGGCTGGTGGTCTTCGGCCTCTCTCACCCCAAAAGCTAGTTTGAGAGGTAAGGCTTTCCCCCAACAATCTCTCTCTCACACATCGGGGAGATCAAGAAGGCTTTGTTTCTTGGGGTTTATACAACTCATGTAGTTTATCCCTAAGAGTTTTTATATCAACCTCATTAGATACATAGTAAAATACAATATCATTCAACCATTACTTAATGTATATTATAACTTTTCTATTATTTTTTTTATAATTGAAAAATTATATTAAAGAAAACAAGGGAGTACAACCTCTCCTCAACTCAACTCAAGTCAAGGGCATGAACAACCCCCTTAAAAATAAAGTACAAAACAAAGAACAGCCTACCCAACCCAGGTAGGGTTCCGCTCATCCTAAAAAGTGTGCAAGAAGGGGCAATGCATGAGGCAAATATCCTTGAGATAGAAGGCGTTAAGGATCTCCTTTACCCTGTGGATGAGGTTTTGGCCCAATAGATAAGTCTCAAGCTTTTTGTTTTCGAAGATTCGTCTATTCCTCTCCTCCTATATCAGAGTAATAAAGCTTGTGAAACCAGCTTGGATTATATGCCCTGTGTGTTTGTTATTTCTGATCAACTGAGTCAGCCAATCTAATTCCGTAGAGCATCCCCAATTGTATGATAAATATTGCACGTACATAAGAATATACGCCAGACCACCTTAGCATATATGCATTCAAACATTAAGTGTCTGGTTGATTCTTCATTTTTCCTGCATAGAACACACATGTTTACTAAGGGAATCCCTCTTCTTTTCAAGTTGTCTAAAGTGAGAAGCCCTTCATTGAATGCCATCCAGTCGCAAAAGGAATATCAATTCACCCTGTGTTTGAACCAAACAAGGTCATGCCATGGTATATTTCCGGATTTCACTCTAGTTGTATCCCAGGCTGTCTTAAAAGTGAACTTCCCAGATTGGATAGGCCACCCATAAGAATCATCTGAATCAATAAGCACCGACAGTTTCTCTAGGATTTCCTTCTTGGCGAGATCACCTCTTCTTGAAAGTATGTGTTCAGTTTAGAGCTTGCCAGACTTAAGATAATCCGCAATAGATTCATTTGAGTTACCTCCCAGCTCCAGAACAGTTCTATTACCAAATTTTCGAGCAAGTGATAGGGGGCCACTCCAAGGGTCCAACCACATCCGTATTTGCATCCATTTCCAATATTGACAACACACACCTCTTGCATTAAGGTTTTCAATTGAATGATAGATTGCCAGACATATGAACAATTGTGAGCTCTAGTCGTCCAGATGGAGTTAGTGTTAAGATACACACCATGACCCCAAAGACACCAGAGAGATTCTTTGCAGGTGATACATCTCCAAAAGAGCTTGGCAAGATTTGCATTATTGATGTCTTGGATACGTCTGACCCCAAGACCTCCTTCTTTCAAAGGACGACAAAGCTTTTGCCATAAACTATTGTGAAATCCATTGGACTGGGTAGAACCTTTTCCATAGGAACACGACCATGAGACTCTCCACCTTGTGGCAGACTTTTTTGGGCAGTTTAAAGCAAGATGTCCAATAGACATTCAATCCATTAATAACTGATTTGATCAATTGTAGCCTCCCAGCATATGATAGGAGTGCAGTTTTCCACCCATTGACACTTCTGGAGATCCTGTCAAGAAGAGGTGTGCATGCTGAATAAGATATACGCTTTGAGGAAAGAGGCATACTTAAATAAGTGATCGGGAAGCACCCTTCTTGGAAGCCAAACATTTCTAGAATGGTTGCCTTTTGCTGTCACCCTGCAAAGAAAAAGATGAAGCTCTTGCTAATATTTGCCTGGAGGCTCGACATATCTGCAAAATTTGAAAGAATGTCCTGAATGCACACTGCCGATTGTACATCCTCTGTTGAGAACAAGAGAAAATCATCAGCAAAAAGAAGATACGAGATAGGAATACCTCTCTCAATATTTGGTGCCTTAAGATTGCCATTCATTGAGGCCTGATTTAACATGGCTGACAGTCCTTCCATGCATAATAAGAATAAGAGAGGTGATAACGGGCATCCTTACCAAAGGCCACTTGCACTGGAAAAATGCTCATAGTTCGACCCATTGATCAAGATGCTGAAAGTGGGGGTGCATATACACTATCGGGTCCAGTGAATCCATTTCTTATCAAAACCAAGAGTCTTCAGGACATAGAAGATGTAATCCCATCTCACCTTATCATAAACTTTCCTCAAGTTGACTTTGACGCATAGCCTATTCTATCCCCCATGACGATGCATATTACAGACTAGTTCATGGGCAAGCAAGATGTTCTCACCAATTAGTCTTCCCTTAACAAAGGCTAACTGATTGAGGCTAATTAGATGAGGAAGCACTAAAGCCAACCTGTTTGCCATGAGTTTTGAGATGGTTTTGTATATGAAATTGCATAGGGCAATCGGTCTGAATTCCTCAAAGCTCTTTGGATTTTTCTTTTTTGGGATGAGAGTTAGAAATGTGTGGTTTAAGGCCCTAAGCATGTACCCTCTCTTAAAGAAGTCCCGCATTGCCAAAAGGAACTCCGGAACAATGATATCCCAAAAGTGCGTGAAGAATTCTTTTTGGAAATCATCTGGACCTGGAGCTTTTCCATTAGGCACCTAGAATACTACCCATTTAATCTCATAATCACCTACATCACTAGACAAGAAAGCAGATTGGTTCGGGTTAGTGTCCGAGAGAAGGGGAGTGGTACCTGGGAGGATGTTGAGGTAGGAGTGAATTTTTTTTTGTATAACAACTCTGCTTTGACTCCTATTTCCTATGGGGATTCCAGTCACGTGCTCAAATCATTAAATATCTCATGAATGGTGTTCCGAACACTGCTAGAAGCGATAAAGGCATGTAAGAACTTGGAACATATGTCTCCCTCTTGGAGCCACTTAACTCTAGATTTTTTATGGTAGAATTGTTCTTTGATACCATCCTCTTCACAAACCTTTTGTCGCGCCAAGTTGATGTTCCTCAAATTGTCATCAAAGAGCTGATTTTGCAGTGCAATTTGTACGGCATGGAGTTCAAGAACTAATGCTCTATATCATGCATTAACATCCCCGAAATGATCTCTATTCCACCTTTTGAGCGCTTATTTGCAAGCCTGCAATTTTTTGTAAAGTAAGAATAGGGGCTAACCTTGAATAGGCATCTCCCAAGCTTTTAAGATAACCTCTCGAATACTTGCGTCATGCTTCTACATGTCAAAAAACTTAAATGGTATCGGGCCTCTTGGAAATGGTTGGCGCAATCTGAAAACGACAGGATTATGATCTGATATGCCTGGAGGAGAACAGTGGAGTCAGGAGGTGGGGTGTCTAATGAACCAATCAAGGTTAGCAAAAGCTCTATCAAGACGACAGAGAGTAAGGTTGTTACCCAATTGGTTGTTACTCCATGTGAAGGATAGAGAGGAGGGAATCTCCTGTAACCCAGCTAAATAGCATTGAAGTCTCCCATCACTATCCAATGACCATTTATTGAATTAGTAGAACTGCAGAGGGTAGCCCACAACTTTTTTCACTCCTAAGCATCATTGGAACCATAGACAGCTGTGAAGTAAAGGAGTCCCCAGAGGAGCATGTGACAAAGCAATGAAGTGTCTGGGAAGTCTCCTGTACCTTATGAATTGTGGCAACCTTAGGATTCTAGAGAACCAGAATCCTTCCCGATTCGTCAGAATTCAGATTATTAAAGGATTCCCAACCCGCAATGACTTTCCTATTAATTCGATCAACCTGTCTTCTCTTTATTTTGGTTTCACAAAGCGCCAACAGGAACACACCTTCACTTTTAACAAGGTCTAGCACCGTTGACCTCTTACTTTTGTGGCCCAACCCACGGATATTCCAGCTGCAGATGGACATTTACTGGGATTGAGGGCCTGATCCCCCCCCCCACTTTCTTTTTTTGCTTTTGTGGCTTGACACTTCTGTTTTGAGTCGCAGCTCGAGCTGGTTGGGTTCTCCTATATGTAGTCGACAAAGAGGATGAGGCTTTAGAACTTGACTCATCACTCTCTCGTATAGGATGGAAAGGGTTCGAAGAGTGCATAATGTGCTCTTGCTCTTGTGCTGGCTTAGGATGGAAAAGGTTCGGGATGATTTTTTTAATCATCTTCTTTTGTCTCCTTCAACTTCACTCTCAAAACTGGTTCAAAGTGATCCTTAGAATACAAAAAGTCCTCCATCTTAGCTTTCTATCTCATTTAATTATTCACAATTAAGATAATCATCCTTGCGTCGTGATTCTCCATTTTACCAAACCCAATGATATTTCTAACCATAGCTTTGATACGACTCATTAAGAAAACTATAATTTTTCTCTCTTTTGAGTTAGCCAAGAAACACAATCAAATACACACTTATCCACACCCATAATGATGTAAGTGAGTATTCTACACCTCCTTGATGTAGAATGCACAAGTTATTACACACATAAAGTAAAATTAATTAAGGAATATTTCATCGACACTTGGAAGACACAAATTTAACGTGGTTCACCACCAAGGCAACAGTTACATCCACGAGGTCTAGAGATCAAGTCCACTACTATCAACTTTAGATACACTCTACTCAGTAGAGATTTCATCAACATGCAAGGGTAAATACCCTCTTACAAGCTAGGGAGAAATCTAAGGAGTTTCCGGTTACGGTAGGTCTTCATCAAGGGTCAGCCTTAAGTCCGTATCTTTTCGCTTTAGTTATGGATGAGCTTACTAGTCATTTGCAAGATAATGTACCTTGGTGTATGCTTTTTGCAGATGATGTAGTTTTAATTGATGAGAGTAAAGTAGGTTTAAATGCGAAATTAGAATTGTGGAGGGATGCTCTAGAATCAAAAGGTTTTAAAATAAGTAGGACTAAGACAGAGTGCATGGAATTTAATTTTAAGGAAGGTAGAACTTTAGATAGAGCCCTAGTTGAAATAGATGGGCAAGAAGTGCCAAGGTGTGATCAATTTCGTTACTTAGGATCCATTATCCATAAAGAAGGGGATATTGATAGTGATGTGGTGCATAGGATAAATGCGGGGTGGGTAAAGTGGAGGGCAGCCTCGGGAGTGTTGTGTGATAGGCGGGTTCCAAAAAGACTTAAAGGCAAGATCTATAGGATGGCCATTAGGCCTGCAATACTCTATGGAGCGGAGTGCTGGGCACCAAAGAGGACTCATATAGATAAGTTGAATGTAGCCGAAATGAGAATGTTAAGGTGGATGAGTGGGATAACTAGGAGAGATAGGATTAGAAATGAATATATTCGTGAGAGCTTAGGAGTAGCGCCTTTAGGGGAGAAGCTGAGGGAATGTAGGTTGCGTTGGTATGGGCATATGCAAAGAAGACCTTTAGATGCCCCTGTGAGAACATTAGAAGGGATACATGTAAACGATGTTAAAAGAGGGAGAGGGAGACCTAAGAGAACTTGGATGGAGTTAATAAGAAATGATTTGACTTTACTATCTCTTACAAAAGAGGTAGCCCAAAACAGGCTGGAATGGAGGAGTAAGATCCGTGTCGCCGACCCCAAATAGTTGGGAAAAGGCGCTACTTGATTATGATTATGATTATGACAAGCTAGGGAGAAATCTCACTCTTAGGTGGAATATACAAAGAATAGCGATGGAATAATACCACAAACCACCTATGATTTATCTTCACTTTGACAAAAGGATGCCTTGACTTCAAAAATCCATTCCTTTCCTTCTCCTTCTTCCTCAAAGAATACCTATTTTTCATCTCCAAAGATCCTTTGAAGTTATAGTCTTTCTCTCATATCTTTTTTTATCTTAAAAAAACCATCTTTTAAAAAGAATTATCTTTTTAGAAAAGAAACTCTTCTTTGCTTTAGCAACTTACACTTAACCCAAAGTGGGTCAAGTAATGGGCCTCTCCACATGAGAGGGAAATCCAACATTATGGGCCTCACACAAGGAGGGATAAAACCCAACAATTCTCTCTCTCCCTACTCATGTGGGAGTAACTCCATACTACACATGAGGGCCAACCTCACCTATATCGGCCTAACCTCTACAAAGTTCATGCTTCACCTTAGGGATGGCCTTAGTCATCATATGAGACGGCTTTTTGTCGGTATAGATCTTTCTCAACTCTAAGAGCTTCATCTCCAACCTATCTCTTATCAAATGATACATCACATCAATATGTTTGCTCATAGAGTGAAAATTTACACTCTTGCTCAAATGGCTAGCACTTTGCACAACATAGTTGTCTTGCTTTATACCTAACTCTTCTACCAATCTCTTCATCCATAACATCTCTTTGCATGTTTCGGTAATTACAATATACTCGGCCTCCGTTGTAGACAATGCAACACATTTTTACAACCTTGATTTCCATGATACGGCTTCCCCCCCCCCCCCCCGAAAAAGTGATCAAATACACCGAAATACTCTTCCTTGAGCCAACATCTCCATCCTTATCCGAATCCATGAATCCTTCAAGCAAAGATTTATCATCTCTAAAGCATAAAGATACCTTAAATTAACCTATTAGATATCGAAGAAGTCACTTTACCGAATTCCAATGTTCTTTCCCCGGGTTTGAAAGATGTTTACTAACAACTCCAACGGCATGTACAATATCCGGCCTTGTACAAACTATTGCATACATCAAACTTCTTATGGCCTAGGCATAGGGGATCTTAACCATTTCTTCCTTCTCCCTTTCATTTAAAGCATTTTGGTTCTTGTGTAATTTAAAATGACTTACAAGTGGGGTGCTAGCGGGCATTGCATTCTTCATGTTAAATTTCTCAAGTACCTTCTCTTGTGATAGCCATAACTTCTTAGCCTTTTTATCACGCTTAATTGTTATCCTCAATATTTGTTTTAAGGGCCTCAAGCCCATCATGACAAAGGACTTGCTTAACTCAAGCTTCAACCTAGTAATTCGATTAATATTATGCCCAACAATCAACATATCATCAATATAAAGTAATAATATAATAAAATCACTATCATTAAACCTCTTAGTGAACATACAATGATCCGAAGTTGTCCTCTTGTACCCATGACCCATCGTGAAAGAATCAAACTTCTTACACCATTGCCTTAGAGTTTGTTTCAGCCTATACAAACTCTTATTTAGATTACATACAATTTGCTCGTTGCCTTTGACTTTAAATTCCTTTGGTTGCTCAATGTAAATCTCTTCCTCCCAATCACCATGAAAGAATGCAGTTTTAACATCAAGTTGAATAACCTCAAGGTCCATGATAGCGGATAGACCTAACACAACTTTAATGGATAACATATTCACCAGGGTGAGAATATTTCATCAAAATCAACATATTTCTTTTTCCCAAAGCCCTTCACAACGAACCTTGCCTTGTGCCTTCGATGTGAATGACTCTCATCGGCCTTCAACCGGTATACCACTTGTTTCCCATAACTCTCTTGCATTTGAGAAGCTTCATCAACTCATAAGTATGGTTCTCACGCAAGGATTGCATCTCTCTTAGATGGCTTTCATCCATAAATCCTTATTTTTATATGTTTGAGCTTCTGCAAAGCTTTCCGGTTCACCATACTTGGTAAATGTGATATATGTAGATGAATGATACCTTGTAGATAGTTTATTTTCTCTATCCAATCTCTTCAATGAGCTTGTCTCCTCTCGATGTGAATACTCACTATCTTCCACATCACTTTGAATAGAGTCATCATCTTCATCTAAGTCACATTCATTCTCAAGAAAATCATCAACATTCAAATCTATATCATCATGCTCCACCCCATTATCTACATTATCATCATCACCCTATAGGTTCATCAAATTCATTATGTTCTTCCCCTTGAACACCTTGTGAAACTTATAGAACATGGAGTTCATCATAGACTTCATGCAAAACTTGCTCTGGTACTTCATCTTTGCCAAGGTCTTCAATTGTTTGGTCTTCTCTAAAGACCACATCTCTACTTCTAATGAGTTTCTTGTTCTTTAGGTCCCACAACTTATAACCGAACTCATCATCAACATATCCAAAAAAAAAATACACTCAATACCCTTGCCATCTAACTTTGTTCTTTACTCCTTTAGGACATGCAAAAATGTCTTACAATCAAATACCTTCAAGTGGGACTAGGATGGATCTCTACACTCCACACTTTCTCCAGTAACTCACAATCCAATACATATGAAGGATACAGATTAATCAAGTAACAAGCGGTACTTATAGCTTCACCCTAATAAGTCTTTGGAAGCTTTGCTAAAGACAACATACTCCGAATTTTCACCACTATTGTTCTATTCATCCTCTCCGCCCCACCATTGTGTTGAGGAGTATAAGACTACTTGTAGAAAATTAAACTCTATGTTGCTTACCTACTAAAAAGTTATCACAAAGAGTCAAAGAAGTATCTTTAAAGTTTTGGAGTGTATTCTTCTTCACTAAGAGCTCCAAAGATTTTTCGCTCATGTGGCTAAGACGCCGATGCAGCAAGTTAGTAGATGAGTCCTCAAGAGTAGCATTCACCTTCCCCTTTGATAGTTGACCCTTGGTTCTGTAAAGAATGCAACATTTCGTCCACCTTGCTACAACAAGAGACCCCATTTTGAGCTTCCACACACCTTTGTCAAAGTGTGATTCATAACTTTTATTATCAAGTATTCTTATTGATATAAGTTTCAACCTCAATTCTGGAATGTATCTTGCATTTTTAATAATCAACTTATAACCCACACTAGTCACAAAGTGCACATCTCCCTTTTCAACAATTTCCGAAACCCTATAATTTTCCATTCTCACCATCCCCAAGTCGCCCGACTCATATGTAGTAAAAAAACTCTCTATGAGAAGTTGCATAGAAAGATGCTCCAGATTCCACAACCCAACTAGTTATATTTATCGAACTTAAATAACTTTCATCACAAATATAGAACATAACATGATTTTTACCTTTCTCTATAGCATTACCTTCTATAGCTTACTTGCTTTATTCTTTTGGTGAACCTTCTTTTTGTTTATTTAAAAACTTCTTACACTCTCTCTTGAAGCACCCAATTCCACCACAATGAAAATATTCCATCCCCTTTCGAGATTTTGATCTCTTATCATCTTTACCATTCTTTGGGCCTCTACTTATTTTCCTTTCTCTTCTTTGTTCGGAAACCAATGCTTAAAATGAAGACCCCAAAGACTTCATCCTAACATTTTCATTCAACAAGTTACTTGTGACTTAGCTCATAGATAGCACTTCATTTGGTGCCGAGTTGTTAAGGGACACCATAATAATCTCTCACCTCTCCAGTAAGTAACTAAGCAACAACACGGCTTGCAACTCATCATCTAAACTCATCTTCATAGTCGTCAATTGTTTCAAAATGCTTTGCACTTCATTAAAATGCTCTGCCGCTGAAACACTTTCCTTAAAGTTCAGGTTCACAAACTTCCAGATCAAGAAGGTTTTCCTTTCATACAACCCATGTAGTTTATCCCAAATAACTTTTATATCGACCTCATTAGATACATGGTGAAATACAAGATCATCCAACCATTGCCTAATGTAGGCTATGACTTTTCTATTATCTCTTTCAGTCATCTTCCTTTGTTTTCTCCAACTTCACTCTAAAAACCAGTTCAAAGAGATCCTTGGAATAGAAAAAGTTCATCTTGGTTTTCAAATCCAATCACTCTCATTCAAGCTAATCATCATTATGTTGTGACTTTCTATCATAGCAAACTTAAAGATAACGTCTAACCTTATTTTGATACCACTTGTAGGGAAAACTATGATTTTTCCCTCTTTTGAGTTAGCCAAGAAAAACAATCAAATACACACTTCTCCACACCCACAATGATGTAAGTGAATATTCTACACCTCCTTGATGTATGATGCATAAGTTATCACATACACACACACACAAAGTAAGATTAACAAAGGAATATTTCATCGAACACTTTGAAGACACAAATTTAACGTGGCTCACCGCTGATCTACACATGAATTATGTATTTTATTATCTACTAGACTTATGTTTATGTTAGTATTTGATTAGAATTCGTGATATTTTAATGTAGTTTTTAGTTTTTGTAGGAAAAGGAGAGCAAGATGCAGAAATACGGTGAAACATAACTCTAATGGTTGAATCTTCATAACTTCGTATCCATATCTCTAATTGAACTAGTTTTTATGTTAAATTTCAAGAAGTTAGATTTCCAACGCCATTGACCGCGCGCAATTCGGAGTTCGGAGTAAAAAGTTATGACCATTGAAAAATTATGATGCAGAATGAATAGTAACGGCGATTGATCAGCCAATCAACGCGATCGATCGTGAGAGCCGCAGAACAGAACGTAAAGGAAGAAAATGATCGATCAGCTATTACGCGATCGATCATAGAAACTGGAATTTGGAGTTTACTGCAAACGATCGATTGGCTATTACGCGAGCAATCGTATTTACTGGAGTTCTTGATATGTGTGGTACTGTTCCAGGCGATCGATCGACAGCATCACGATCGATCGTATTTATTGAAAAATTGATAGAAGCAGATTAAAAGATGATCGATCGGCGTGACGCAAGAAATAACAAAGGAATAGTGCGATCAATTGGAAAGCGATCGAATAGCCCGTATTGGCTATCGATCTCTGTATATGGAAATCCGGATTTTGACCTATTTCGACTTAGAAGGGGACTTCGTAGTTTCTATTGGGCATTAGAGAACATAGTTTTGAGTTCCTTGGAGGCTAGAGCAAAGGAGAGAAGATGAAGAACATGATGGATTCTCTTCCCATGCAAAGCTAAACTCCATTCCAAGGCATAGATGAAGCCCTATGGACCGGTTGTATAGTCTACTTTCTCTCATCTTATGTTTTAATCTAGTTGGTGTATGACTCTTTATTATACAATAAAAATTAGTTCATTGAGTTTGTTCTTTGTACTTGATATGCATAAAATATACACATTTATATGCCTTGTTTACCTATTTGCTAGTGTAATTTTAATGATAAAATATGAATAAAATGGGTTATTTGTGATTAGGATAGTAAATAGGGATTAATAATTAATTTACTCTAATTAACTATTTTAGATGCATTAATGAATTAAGGAATCATATTTTTATTATGCGTCTAATTTTGGTTTGGTTTTATTGTTGCAGGTTCAAAAATGCGGATTGTAGATCGGCACCAGAAGAGCACTTAGGCGGGTTTTTGAATTGTCAGAGTAACCCAAGAACAGAGGTCGAGTGCAGAAAAAGTCTGAACCGTTGATGATCTATTTAATGGAAGACGGGCACTTATTTTAAGTATAACCTGTTAGGATGATATCGGACGAACGAAAATAATACGACGGGTTTTTGGAATAGTAAATAAGAAAAGGAAAAAAAAAAGCTCGAGCTTGCGCTCGGGCAGTTCGACAAAACAGAGGCCTGCTTCGACCGGGAAATCAAAGAGGAGATGCTGTGAATGGAAAGCTGCTGGAACGAGGACTTTCTAGAGGCGGCCAAAACAAGGAGAGCTTGATTTAGAAGAGGCATCCATGATTTAGAAACCTGCTGAAAAAAAAAGATATGCTCTGTTTAAAACGAATTTTGGTTGGGATTTGGAGTCATCTTCAATTATGAGAGGATCTTATTTGGGAGGTGGCAGCCTATAAAAAAGACTAGAAGGTTTAGAGTCGATGTGAGCTTCGTTTTGGCTGAAACAAAGGACGGTTTTTTGTGGACTATTTTTGACAAAAAAACAGAGGTGTTTGGGTCGTGATTTGGGTGGGGTTTTGGCCGGGAAATTAGAAGGAAGACAAAGAAATAGATTGGGAGAAGAAACGGGAAGATATTGGGAGGAAAAAGCGTCAATTTTGGGCTGTTTTTGCATCGTGAACAGTGCTGCTACGGTGCCTGCACATTGCTACAGTAACCGTGAATAGTGTTCCTGCTACAATAATTTCTCATACGCAATTTCTTCCAAAATCTGATTTTTTTTTCTCATGAATATGAATAGCTAAATTGTTTGTCAAAGCTAGAGGTGATATTATTTTATTAGTATTTTTATGTCTATGAAAGAGCTACTTATTGCTTATTTCGTTGAATGCGATGTTTTGATAAAGTCATAATCTATATAATTATTTGATTTGTCGTTAACGTAGGGTACGACAAATGCTTATAATTTCCTGTGATTATTTGACTGAGCTTGTTAATGATAAATTTTCATTCGAAATCTTTATGTTAATGGTTATGATGAACGTGAATGAAATATCTTCCGATTAGGTCAAATCATTAATTGAATCTAATTGAGAAATTAAATAGACATAGAAGTATTGATTAAATAATTGATCCTTGAAGCTTTGATATCTCTCATCGATTGTCTTTGCCTGTCTTTAGTTAGTTTTAATTAAATTTTTACTCATCGTTTAAATTAGTAGTTAATCCAATTGCGACAGTTCTACAATAATAGTTTTTAGATTAGTTTGGAATAGATTAATTCTACATCATTCCCTGTGGTTCGACCTTGGACTTACCAAGTATATATTACAATTTGTCAACCTATTTTGGGGTTTGATCAAATTTTGGCACCGTTGCCGGGGAGTGAAGTTTAGGATTAGTCTTCCAATTAGTTTATTTCTCTCTGGCATAGTTTAGTTAATTTTAATTATTCTTAGTTTAATTTAGTTTGTTCATTTTGCATGAGTTTTGGAGTCCTATCTGGAACAAAAGGCTTTTCTTGGATTATCTGCAAATTTGGTAAAATCGTTCCATCTCATTTGAAAATCTTTGTTTCCTGTGCATGCACTCGTGGAATAGAGATACTAGTGGATGATTGGTTAGAAATAATTCTGCTATTTTGATTGAGAATCCTTTGTTTGAATTTTCTGTTCCATCACACACACCACACAATATGGCTGATCAGGGTAGTAACCGTGATATTAATGAAAATGAGATTGAACATGATGCACCAATGCGGCCCTTGCGTGATTATCTGCAACCTGCACGTACTAGCACACCTTCATGTATTATATTGCCTCTACAAGCACATCACTCTACTTTTAAGCCTGGAATGATAAACTTGCTTCCCAAATTCCATGGTCTAGAGTCTGAAAATCCTTATTTGCATTTGAAGGAATTTGACGAAGTATGCGCAACTTTTGAGAAGGCTTGTAGTGAGGACATTATCAGGCTAAAATTGTTTCCGTTTTCCTTGAAGAACAAAGCCAAGACTTGGTTAAATTCCCTTAAACCTAGATCTGTAGGAACTTGGAAAGAACTACAAACTGAATTCCTTAAAAAGTTTTTTCCAGTTCATAGGACAAATGCTTTGAAAAGACAAATAACAAATTTTGCTCAAAAACAAAATGAATCGTTTTATCAATGTTGGGAGTGATATAAAGATTTGTTAAATTCTTGTCCACATCATGGGTATGAGAAGTGGTGCACCATCAGTTTCTTCTATGATGGGATGACACCTTCAATGAAACAATTTGTTCAAACCATGTGTGGTGGGGAATTCTTTGATAAAGACCCTAATGAAGCCCTTGATTTTCTAGATCAAATAGCTGAAGACTCAAATTCGTGGGATCCTAACGATCCCTCTGATGTTTCTAATAAGCCGAAGTCTTCAACTACTAGTGGGAGGAGGATAATTTGAGTGCTAGGCTAGCTTCTTTGGCTAGAAAGGTAGAGGCCATGGAATTAGGGAAAATTAATGTTGCTACAGAAGAGGTCTGTGGAATTTGTGATGTCAAGGGACACCCGACTAATGAGTGCCCTACCATTCCTGCTTTCAAGGAGATGTTGCATGACCAAGCAAATTCCATGACCCCTTTCAAGAGGCAATCTCCTTATGGAGACACATACAACTCTGGATGGAGGAATCACCCCAACTTTAGTTGGAGGAATGAAAATGCTGCACAAACACCACCTCCTCAAGCATCTTCCAAATATACTTCATATGTTCCGCCTCACAGGAAGACACTTGAGGAGACACTACAAACTTTCATGCATGGGCAAGCTACCATTAATCAACAAACCTCACAAGCCATTAATGATATAAAGAGTTCTCTCACTAAATTGACAGCTTCTCTAGCTGTTCAAGAGAAAGGTAGGTTTCCTGCTCAACCCCAACCCAACCCGCAGGGGCAAGTTCACATGATAGACACAAAACCTTCTGATTCACAACTGGAACATACCAAGTCTATTACCACTCTTCGTAGTGGAAAAGAAATTGATAAAACAATTCCACTTAAGGCCCAAAAATCTTCTGAGAATGATGAATTACAACATGATAATGAGGAAATTGATAAGTCTGGGTCAAGTGAAGATATGAGATGTCCTATTCTAGCTCCTTTTCCACAGAGGTTGAAACCACCTCAAAAGCTAAACCAAAATGCTGATATTTTTGAATTTTTTAAGCAGGTGAAAATTAACAATCCCTTGTTAGATGCAATCAAACAGGTACCTTCTTATGCTAAGTTCTTGAAAGATTTATGTACTATTAAGCGTAAGTTGAATGTGCAGAAAAAAATATTTTTAATTGAGCAGGTAAGTTCTATAATTCAACACAAAAGCCCGCCCAAATATAAGGATCCCGGATGTTCAACTATTTCATGTGTGATTGGAAACTTTAGGGTAGACCAAGCCTTGCTTGATCTTGGGGCTAGTGTTAATCTTTTGTCTTATTCAGTGTACACTCTGCTAGGTCTTGGGGAACTTAAACCCACCACCATTACTCTTCAACTTGCTGATCGTTCTATTAAAATTCCAAGGGGAGTGGTGGAAGATGTGCTTGTTCAAGTAGACAAATTTTACTTTCCTGTTGATTTTATTGTTTTGGACACACATCCTGTTATTTCATGTGTGATTGGAAACTTTAGGGTAGACCAAGCCTTGCTTGATCTTGGGGCTAGTGTTAATCTTTTGTCTTATTCAGTGTACACTCTGCTAGGTCTTGGGGAACTTAAACCCACCACCATTACTCTTCAACTTGCTGATCGTTCTATTAAAATTCCAAGGGGAGTGGTGGAAGATGTGCTTGTTCAAGTAGACAAATTTTACTTTCCTGTTGATTTTATTGTTTTGGACACACATCCTGTTATAAATGCAAGTGCAAATATTCCTGTCATATTAGGTCGTCCATTTCTTGCTACTTCAAATGCTTTGATTAATTGTAGGAATGGTGTGATGAAACTTTCATTTGGCAATATGATTGGCAATATATTTAATGTTTGCAAACAACCAGAGGATGATACTGATGTCCAAGAAATGAATTGGGTTGATATCGTTGTTAGAGATCAATTTCATGTTTCATCTCTTTCTGATCCATTAGAATCTTGCTTAGTTAATTCTTTATATGATGAATCTAAAGTGGATTTTGAAGAGGCTGAGATTTGTTCTTTGCTGAATTCTCTACAGGTATTGGAAGTGAATGGATAGAAACCCAAGTTTGAGGAGCTACCATTGAGAGACAAATTGCCTACACCATCAAGCATTTAAGCACCGAAATTGGAGTTGAAAAAGTTACCAACTGACCTCAAATATGCATTTTTGGGTGATGGTGAAACTCTTCCGGTGGTAATATCGTCTCATATTAATCTTATCGAAGAGGGTAAGTTGCTTGATATTTTGAGAAAACATAAAGGTGCAATATGATGGACAATTGCTAATTTAAAAGGAATAAGCCCTTTGATATGCACTCATCGGATTTATTTGGAGGACAATGCTAAACCGTCTAGGGAGATGCAACGTAGGTTAAATCCAATCATGAAAGAGGCGGTTAGAGCTGAAGTTCTTAAGCACTTGGATGCGGAGATCATCTACCCCATTTCTGATAGCAAGTGGGTTAGTCCTACACAAGTAGTGCCTAAGAAATATGGTGTAACAGTTGTTAAAAATGATAATAATGAATTAATACCCACTAGAGTAACATCTGGCTGGAGAATGTGCATTGACTACATGAAGCTGAACTCAGTCACTAGGAAAGACCATTTTCCATTGCTATTTCTAGATCAGGTTCTGGAGA
Organism: Houttuynia cordata; assembly: GCA_039654745.1. Taxonomy (NCBI): domain Eukaryota; kingdom Viridiplantae; phylum Streptophyta; class Magnoliopsida; order Piperales; family Saururaceae; genus Houttuynia; species Houttuynia cordata. Next base: position 45,938,888 of record CM077505.1, on the reverse strand, counting down.
GGGTAGCTGGCCACACATATTACTGTTTCTTAGATGGCTACTCCAGTTACAATCAAATTGAAATTGCATTAGAAGACCAGGAGAAAACTACATTCACATGTCCCTTTGGCACATTTGCTTACAGGAGAATGCCCTTTGGTTTATGCAATGCACCTGCAACATTTCAAAGATGCATGCTGAGTATTTTTAGTGATATGGTTGAACGCTATCTTGAAGTATTTATGGATGACTTTTCTGTATTTGGTGATTCATTTGATGACTGTTTATCTAATTTGTAAAAAGTTTTGAGCAGGTCTGAAGAGAAGAACCTTGTGCTTAATTGGGAAAAATGTCATTTCATGGTTTCTAAAGGAATTGTTTTGGGTCATATTATTTCCTCTAAGGGAATTGAAGTTGATAAGTCAAAAATTGATTTAATTACCCATTTGCCTACACCTAAGACTGTTAAAGATATTAGATCATTTTTGGGTCATGCAGGGTTCTACAGGAAGTTCATCAAAAATTTTAGTTCTATTTCTAGACCATTATGCAATCTCCTATCTAAAGATACTGTTTTTGAATGGAATGCTGATTGTGAAAAAGAGTTTGCTAAACTGAAGGGTATGCTTACTTCAGCCCCTATTATGCAACCCCCAGATTGGACTTTACTGTTTGAGATAATGTGTGATGCTAGTGACTTTGCTGTGGGGGCTGTTTTGGGGCAAAAGAAAGACAAGAAGCCTTATGTTATTTACTACGCAAGTAAGAACTTAGACAATCCTCAAATGAATTATTCATCAATAGAAAAGGAATTACTTGCTATAGTCTTTGCTTTGGATAAATTTAGGGCTTACTTGACCGGATATCCTATTGTTATCTTTACTAATCATGTTGCTTTGAAATATCTTCTATCAAAGAAAGATGCAAAACCTAGGTTGATTCGCTAGATACTCCTACTGCAAGAATTTGACATTACCATTAAAGATAAGAAAGGAGTAGAAAATATGGTGGCTGATCATTTATCTAGGTTGACTGTGGATGATTTCAATGAGGCTGCGCCAATTAGAGACACCTTCCGAGATGAGCATCTTTTTGTTCTTTCTGATTTACCATGGTTTGCTGATATTGTTAATTTTCTTGTCACAGGTCAAACTCCTTCTCATTGGACAACACAAGACAAGAAAAAGTTTATGGTGGAGGTAAGAAATTTCTTTTGGGATGATCAATATCTTTTCAAATATTGTCCGGATCAAATTATTAGGAGATGTGTACCAAATGATGAAATTCATAGTGTCATTTCCTTCTGCCATTCAGAAGCTTGTGGCGGCCATTTTTCTGCTAGAAAAATTGCTGCTAAAATTTTACAATGTGGATTTTATTGGCCTACCCTATTTAAAGATACTCATGATTATTGTCGTACTTGTGGACGTTGTCAACAGCTTGGTGGAATAACCCATAGGAATATGATGCCTTTAAACCCCATTTTAGTGATTGAAGTATTCAATTGTTGGGGTATTGATTTTATGGGTCCATTTCCACTTTCTTTTGGCTACCTGTACATCTTAGTGGCTGTTGACTATGTTTCCAAGTGGATAGAGGCCATCCCTTGTAGAAATAATGATCACAAAACTGTTATACTCTTTTTTAAAGAGAATATTCCCTCATGGTTTGGTATACCCCGTGCAATCATAAGTGATAGAGGTTCTCATTTCTGCAATAAACCTTTTGAGGCATTAATGAAGAAATTTGGAATTACTCATAAGGTGGCTACCCCTTATCACCTACAAACAAGTGGGCAAGCTGAACTTGCCAATCAAGAGATTAAACACATTTTAGAGAAAACGGTTAACCCAAATCGCAAAGATTGGACTCTGCGGTTAACAGATGCACTTTGGGCATACCGTACAGTTTTTAAATCTCCTATTGGTATGTCCCCTTATAGACTTGTTTATGAAAAAGCTTGCCACTTGCCTATGGAGTTGGAGCACAAGGCATATTGGGCTATAAAGATGTTTAATTTCAGTTTGGATGACGCCAGTTCTGTGCGTAAGCTTCAACTAAATGAATTGGAAGAAATCAATAATGATGCATATATGAATTCAAAAATTTACAAAGAACGAATGAAGGTTTTGCATGATCAACACATTCATCGAAAAACTTTTAAACCCTCACAAAAAGTTCTTTTGTATAACTCTAGATTGCATTTATTTCCTGGCAAGCTCCGTTCGAGATGGACTGGTCCATTTATTGTTAAAACTGTTTATCCTCATGGAGCTGTAGAAATTGAAAATCCAATGAATGGCAATGTGTTTAAAGTAAATAGTCAAACACTTAAGCCATTCCTAGAATTGATTCCATCAGATCCCACTTATCATAATTGAATACTCTTAAACTCAGTCTGGCTGAAGACAAGAAAGTTAGCGCTCCTCGGAGGCAGCCCAGCTTTTTCTTATTTTTAGGTTACTTATTAGTTAGATGATGTTTTCTTGTTGGATATTGTGATTGCTCTCATCTTCTTATTTTGTTGATGTTTTTCACTCGCATGGGATTCTAGCAATTTGCAATTCTCTAGGTAACATCTATCCTTGATTTTATTTATTTATTTATTTTATCCTTCATTTTATTCTTAACATTGAGGACAATATTTAGTTTAGGTTTGGGGGTGTAGGAATATATTTGATTAGGATAACTTAGTTATTTTCTTGTTTATTTTGAAATTTTTACTTAATAAAAAATAAAAAAACAAAAAAAAAGGAAAATTAAAAAAAAATTTAGTTTTAAGTTGTTTGCTAGTTATTTTTATAGGTTTTGGTAGTTTATCCCGTGATAATGCATACTCCAATTTTTAATAGATTAATTTACATTGGAAGTGTGTGTAAGTATACTGGAGGATAGAATCACTTAAGTGAGCATATCTTTCTGTTACAATCCTCTTGGAACAGGTGCTTGAGCTAATAAAACTCACTCACACACACTAGTACATAAAGTAATAGTCTCTAGAAATTTGTTGAGTACTAATCTGCAGTGGGATAACTTTGGTCGAAGTCATTAGATGATACATGGTTGTTGTTGAGCTTAAAAGAACATGATAGACCATTTACTTGGCTATGACAAGGGCTTGGAACCGGAAATAGGTTGAGAGTTTAATACAACCTGGACAGAATAAAGATGCATTGGAAAATATGAATACTGAGAAAAAAATGATGAAAAAAAAGTGAGAAAACAAAAAGAAAGAAAGGGGCTGCTTGACTATTATAGGATTAACTTAGGCTGATGCTCGGGCCCGAAGCAGTCTCTTAAAACCTAATGCCCTAAACCAACTGTGCTAGGAGTCATTGGCCTGAGTCATTGCTAAACCTAAGCATCTTGAAGTCAGACCTTACACAGTCCTATTGAAAAAAAGAAAAAAAAGTCTGGTGTATTATCCTCTCATGTCTAGAATGTTGGACCCGAAAGAGGAGCGCAGGGATTTGTGCTATCATGAACCTAAAGATTACGTTGACTATGTAGATTCTGATGTTCTTTGGTTAATGGGTCACACTGAATATGAGTAAAACAAAAATTTAGGGTGTATTGCTACAATGCTCTACACTTTTACTATTTAAATTATCATTTCATATCATATTGAGCAGAAATTTTCAAGATGAAGTGTAGAATAAAACCATTTACTTGAGGGCTTCTATATTCCAGTTGATTATAAATGCAAGTACATGTGGTTGATTTTCTTAAATATTGTGGTTTGCATTTTAAGGGATAATATGTTTGCTTGTTTTGAAGTGTTTATTTTATTTTTTTACATAAGTACATGTTTGTGGGTAGCATGGTTGTAAACCCTCACGAGACAAAACTCGTCCTACTAGGGACACCTAGAGGTTTAATGGCTTGTTGCATACGCTCAATGCAATCGTGTTCCCTATGAAAGTGGCGTTTATTTTCTAGTTTAATTTACTTCAGTTTGTTTTGTGTGATTTTTCTTTGTTTTGTTTTGCTCGGGGACTAGCAAAATATAGGTTTGGGGGTATTTGATATGCATAAAATATACACATTTATATGCCTTATTTACCTATTTGCTAGTATAATGTTAATGATAAAATATGAATAAAATGGATTATTTGTGATTAGGATAGTAAATAGGGATTAATAATTAATTTACTCTAATTAACTATTTTAGATGTATTAATGAATTTAAGGAATCATATTTTTATTATGCGTCTAATTTTGGTTTGGTTTTATTATTGCAGGTTCAAAAATGCGGATTGTAGATCGGCAGCAGAAGAGCACTTAGGCGGAGTTTTTGAATTGTCAGAGTAACCCAAGAACAGAGGTCGAGTGCGGAAAAAGTCTAAACCGTTGATGATCCATTTAATGGAAGACGGGCACTTATTTTAAGTATAAGTCGTTAGGATGATATCGGACGAACAAGAATAATATGACGGGTTTTTGGAATCGTAAATAAGAAAAGGAAAAAAAAAGCGCGAGCTTGAGCTCGGGCCGTTCGACAAAACAGAGGCATGCTTCGACTGGGAAATCAAAGAGGAGATGCTGTGAATGGAAAGCTGCTGAAACGAGGACTTTCTAGAGGCGGCCGAAACAAGGAGAGCTTGATTTAGAAGAGGCGTCCATGATTTAGAAACCTGCTGAAAAAAAAAGATATGCTCTGTTTAAAACGAATTATGGTTGGGATTTGGAGTCATCTTCAATTAGGAGAGGATCTTATTTGGAAGGTTGCAGCCTATAAAAAAGACTAGAAGGTTTAGAGTCGATGTGAGCTTCGTTTTGGCTGAAACAAATGACGGTTTTTGGTGGACTGTTTTTAACAAAAAAACAGAGGTGTTTGGGTCATGATTTGGGTGGGGTTTTGGCTGGGAAATTAGAAGGAAGACAAAGAAATATATTGGGAGAAGAAAGGGGAAGATATTGGGAGGAAAAAGCGTCAATTTTGGGCTGTTTTTGCATCGTGAACAATGCTGCTACAGTACCTGCTCATTTGCTACAGTCTCGGGCTCCTGAGGAAGACGATAAACAGTGTTTTCGCTGTGAGCAATGTTTTGCTACAGTAACCGTGAATAGAGTTCTTGCTCCAATGATTTCTCATATGCAATTTTTTCCAAAATCTGATTTTTCTTTTCTCATGAATATGAATAGCTAAATTGTTTGTCAAAGCTAGAGGTGATATTATTTGATTAGTATTTTTATGTCTATAAAAGAGCTACTTATTGCTTATTTGGTTGAATGCGATGTTTGATAAAGTCATAATCTATGTAATTATTTGATTTGTCGTTAACGTAAGGTACGACGAATGGTTATAAATCCCTGTGATTGTTTGACTAAGCTTGTTAATGATAAATTTTCAATCGAAATCTTTATGTTAATGGTTATGATGAACGTGAATGAAATATCTTCCGATTAGGTCAAATCATTATTTGAATCTAATTGAGAAATTAAATAGACATAGAAGTATTGATTAAATAATTGATCCTTGAAGCTTTGATATCTCTCATCAATTATCATTGCCTGTCTTTAATTAGTTTTAATTAAATTTTTACTCATCGTTTAAATTAGTAGTTAATCCAATTGCGACAATTCTACATTAATAGTTTTTAGATTAGTTTGGAATAGATTAATTCTACATCATTCCTTGTGGTTCGACCTTGGACTTACCAAGTATATATTACAATTGTCAACCTATTTTGGGGTTTGATCAGTGCTCGAGAGAGACAAGAGTGAATTAATTTGATTTCAATCTGAAAGAGCACTTGCGTGTCCGAGAGGAATGTGAGTGGTCTGAAGTATTATATCTTAGTAAAGATTCATTGGTTTATACTCGAGAGAGATAGATCAAAATTCTATACGCTTAATGATTATATGTTACATCCGAGAGGAGAGCACTATAATTTGAATTGACAAGTGTATGTCCAAGAGGAATACGTTAGCCAATTAGTAATTTATTTCCAAGAGAGAGAGACGATACACTAGTTTATTGTGGTAGATTCGAAGCCTTGGTATCTTCTATATCTTGATTAAATCTCAGTTTAGTTTAATTAAAATTAATTGATTTTCTTAGAGTAAATAAAAATTACAATTTTCCCTTGAATTTGGTAAATTATTTAACTGTCCCTGAGGTTCGACAACCCTTTCAATACTCGCAGAAGTACATAATTGTTGTCACGCCCCGGCACCTCCCGACCCGAACCGAACCCGGTCCAAGAGCCGGACCAACGCACAGGGGCGACGGTAAAGATAACGATTAACGAGACAGCGGAAGACTTATGCCCCACATACGGCAGTCTATCTAACAGAGTTACGCAATTACTGAGCGGTGAAACTGTTATGATTCCTGATTTTTGCCAATTGTATTAAAACCATTACTGAGTTTTATATTCACCCCTCTTTCCTTGTTTTGTTTTGGGGCTGCGTGGTGTGACATGCAGATGGACAAGATCCTTTGTATGAAGAACGATATGAGAGCGCATGGAATTAGGCATGGAGGCCTTTGGACTTTATTTTTTATTATATTTCAATTTCACTATGTTTGAGTATGGAACCTTGTATATTTTGGTACATTTTACAGACATGTGTTCATCTTATTTGTTAAGACCTTTTTTAGCCTTTGTGTTGGCTCAGGATTTTAGTATGTGGGTTTAAGACTTGTAGATTAATGTTGAGTTAAACTCCACTTTTGTCCTTCTTAGTCACTCTTGCTCAGGAAATGAAAGGCCAGGGTTGTCGGCCCCTAAAGCTGCTCGCCCTGGACAATCCTGGCCAGGGATGCCCGAATCTCATATAGAGAAACTATACCAGGTATGTTCGCCGTCAGACATCTCCTGAGATGGGGAAGAGCCCGAATTCTCATACAAAGAACCCTAGAACACGTGGTAGCTGGTGCACAAAAGCGTACCACACTGGATGCTCAAAGTCCAGATGACAATCTCAATAATCTCATCCGCAAGGCAAGTACACAACTTGCCCCCCCATATCTCAATATATCAGACTCAACCAGGGGAGTATCCCTATTCCACATAGGAACGAAATCGAAAACATATCCCTTCGGACCAACCAAATTTCAATCAATCGATCAATTAATCCGGCATGCAATCTCAAACATTACATACATGATGCATAATATCATGATAAATCTGTGAGCAAGACCTACGTGGGTTTCTACAAATGGAATGTTCTCCCAATCCATCCCCTCATGCATCATCAAAGCATATATCAACTACAATTTCATAATAAATTTCCCCATGTGTGTGTATTCATGCTCATTCTAATCACATAGCAAATGCTTTGAAATAAACTCATAAGACAATATACGCATGTTTAAACACATTCAAAACCACGATTCTCAATTGAAATCAAAGCAAATTCCACCATAAAAACTTAAATCCAACATGTGAAGTCGAAGACTCATTCATACAAGCATAATTCTTTTCTATACATTAAGCCAAAGCATAATCACATCAATTTCCAATAAAACATACTCAACGTAAGAGAACACATCTCATCATCAACAATATAACATCCTTGCTAAAAACATGCTTTAATCACAAGAATTCTATCATAATGTAAGTCAATATCAACATGCATCATTATCATCATGTAACACAAAATATACCTTACATCTCTTAGCTTAACCCATAAACTTTTATTATCAATTTCACACCTCCAGTAGCCTTATTTCAACACATAAACTACCTTTCATAACCATTGGAATCATTAAATTGAGTAAAAGCATTGAAATAAGCATAGATATTCAAAAAATGGCAGTACATACGATCAATCGGACAAAAGGCCAGATCGATCGCTAGGCTTCTTCTCCATTTCGAAAACTCTAAAACCTTCATTCATGGTCTCAAATATTATTAAAAACCCATCAACCCTTCCCGAATATCAACATATTCCATTTTAAGATAAAACTATAAGAAATAGGAGTAAGAGATTAGCATTTATTAAACTTACCATTAGAGACATAAACAAGCAAAACCCATTAAATAACATAAGAAACACAAGATTTTTACCATTCAAAGCTTAGATTGAAAATCCATTACCTTCCTTATAGAGAATGAAACCTTCAACCTCCTCCAACACCTTCCAAAAATATTATTTTATGTTAATACTCAACCAATCTCGATTTAGCTTTAAAAATCAAAAGAAAACCCTAGATCTAGAGCTTTGGAAGCATGAAAATAAAATTTTGAAGATTAGGGCTTGTAAAAGAGATGTAAAACAGTTATTATATGCTTTCAAAATGGATTGAAACAATGAAGAAAGTCAAAATTTAATAAGGGTTTAAGAAAAATCTAAAGATTAAATAATGATTAAGAAAAACTCACCTCTAAACCTTCCCTCTTTGGGCCTAATGGGGATTAGGTTTCAAATCTCCCAGCCAAGTCTATTCCCAATTTAGGAAATGACACAACACTTTCCTTTTATAGAAAATAGTTGGGGTAAACCTAAGTAAAATGCAGGGTAGAAATAGAATTTTTAACTAAAATTAGGAAATTTGACAATTTAGCCAATAATTAGGTCGAGAAAAATTCTAAATTTTTTTTATAGTGTCTGATTGATTGTATTTTTATCTATTTTTACTCGCAATCGCACGAGTCTAATTATAGACTAGTAGAAACGAGGTCGAACCCAAAGGACTTGGACTGATTCAACTTAATTATAAGATTTTGCGTAACAAGTTCCAACATAATAAAAAGTTATAATTTTTAATCGAACAAAGCAAGAAAATTTATGCGAAGAAAATAATCTAATAAGAAGCATACTAAGACTTCGAATCCACCATAACTAAATAGCTTTCCTCTCCGTTAACCCGTAGAATTCCAAGTGATCAATTATCCGTCCCCCTCTCGAAGTCACGAATAATCCTAATGTGTGCACCCCTCTCGAACATGCAACTAAATAAATAAATTTAACTCAATTAATCTTCCTCTCTCGAGCAAAGATCGAATATAAAAAGGTAATCTTTATTCAAATAATACCTCAAAAATCGCTAAGACCTCTCGAACATTAGCAAACCCTTAGTTTAATTTCATTAACAATTACTCTACCATCTCTCGATAAACAGAATAATCATAGCAAAATTTATTAGGCACATGGAATAAAAACAACTACTTTAGAATTGCAAATAAAGTCATGAGAGTCAAACAATTCAATGGGCTTCATCTAGTCTTAGTACAAATAAAATTAGCTAGACATTGAATAAGAGAAAGAAGTTTGCTACGAAAAGATGAGGGTACTTCTCTCTAATCTCCTCCTTCGTTTTCCATGTAGCTTCCTCGACCCCGTGATTCCTCCACAACACCTTCACGAGTGGGATCGCCTCTTGCAAAAGTACCTTCTCTTTACGATCAAGAATCTAAATAGGTACCTTCTCGTAGGAAAGATTCTCCTGGAGTTCCAATGGCTCGAAGTCCAAGACATGAGTAGGATCCGGCTCATACTTCCGAAGAAGTGAGACGTGGAATACATTATGGATATTGGCCAATCGGGGTGGATGTTCTACACGATAAGCTATGACACCAATCCGCTCCAAGACCTCAAATGGCCCAATAAAACGAGGTGATAACTTCCCTCGTCGTCCGAGTCGAACCACCCCGCGAGTTGGAGAGATCTTAAGGAACACATGGTCGCCAACGTCAAACTCCAACTCCCGCCATCTCCTATCGGCATAACTCTTCTGATGGCTTTGAGCTGTTAGCAACCTCTCTCGGATGAGGCGTATCTTCTCCACTAACTGCTGGATAAGGTCTGGGCCAGTGAGAAGGTGCTCCCCAACGTCACTCCAACACAGAGGTGATCGGCACGGACACCCGTAAAGCGCCTCGAAGGGTGCCATCCTGATGCTCGCTTGGTAGTTGTTGTTATAGGCAAACTCAACCAGCAGCAAATGTTGTTCCCAACTTCCTTTCCACTCGAGGATACATGCTCGGAGCATATCCTCAAGCGACTGGATGGTCCTTTCGGACTGTCCATCCATCTGAGGGTGATAGGCGGAGCTGAGATGTAGAGATGTGCCCAAAGCAACCTGAAAGCTCTACTAAAACCTCGAAGTGAAACGCGGGTCATGGTCGGAAATGATAGATACTGGAATCCCATGTAACCGCACAACTTCCCTCATATAGAGAGTAGTCAAGGCATCTAAAGGAGTAGTCATTTTGATCGCAAGGAAATGAGCGGACTTTGTAAGTCAGTCGACAATCACCCATACTGCATCATTACCACTCGGCGGCTGAGGTAGTTTGGAAACGAAATCCATGGTGACATGCTCCCATTTCCACTCCGAGATCAGAAGTGGTTGTTAATAAACCGCCTGGATGCCGGTGCTCTGCCTTGACTCGCTGGCACACAAGGCATTTAGAGACATAGACCGCGATGTCCTTCTTCATCCCTTTCCACCAAAATGTCCTCTTCACGTCGTGGTACATCTTAGTTCCGTGTAGGTGAATAGAGAACTTAGAATGATGTGCCTCCGATAGGATACGCTCTCTCAACTCCACGGAGTTCGGCACACACCACCAACCCTTATACACTAAACTCCCATCAGCCTTTTCCTCGAAGCCCATTACTTCCTTCTCCCTAAGCTTGGCCTTAAGAGCTAGGGTCTCCATCATTTTTCTGAGCTTTGACCACATCATCCACCACACTAGAGCTGATAGAGAGGTTAGCAAACCAACTCATGTGTCCTCCAAGGTCAACTCTGGCCTTAGCTCAATGGCGTCCTCATAGAGGAGCCACTCACGAACTCGCATGCAACTAATCGTAGTGGCTGATTTCTGACTCAAAGCATCTGCCACCACATTCGCTTTACTGGGATGATACGATATCGTGAAGTCATAGTCCTTCAAGAATTCTAGCCACCTCCTTTGCCTCGTATTTAGATCTCTCTGGGTGAATAAGTACTTCAAACTCTTATGATCAGTGAATACCTCAAACTTCTCACCATAGAGATGGTGCCACCAAATCTTCAATGCAAAAACCATGGCTGCTAATTCTAAGTCATGAGTGGGGTAATTCTGCTCATGCACCTTAAGCTGATGAGATGCATAAGCTACCACTCTACCATGCTGCATTAGTACACAACCCAAGCCGCAAAGTGAAGCAGCACTATAAACTACATATCCACCACTCCTAGAAGGCAAAGTCAAGACCGGTGCTGAAGTCAACCTCTTCTTTAACTCTTGGAAACTCTCTTCACAAGCTGAGTTCTACTCAAACTTCTCATTCTTCCGGGTCAACTTGGTCATAGGGCTAGCAATTCTATGAAACACTCGATGAAACGACGGTAGTACCCGGCAAGTCCTAAGAAACTGCAAACTTCCTATGCACTCTTCGGCTGTTCCCACTTCAACACGGCTTTGACTTTCGAGGGATCAACAGCCACACGGTCTCCCGATATCACATGACCAAAGAACTGCACCTTCTTGAGCCAAATTCACACATGTCAAACTTCGCAAAGAGCTGATGCTCCCGTAAAGTTCGCAATACAATCCTCAAATGTGTCTCATGCTCTTCCTCATTGGTTGAATAGATTAGGATATTATCCACAAATATAATCACAAACCGATCAAGGTACGGCTGAAAGACTCAGTTTATCAAGTATATAAATGAGGCTAGTGCATTAGTAAGACCAAACGGCATCACTAAGAACTCATAATGACCATATCGGAAGTTGGTGATAACCCGATCTCATATCAATCTTAGAGAAAACCTGAGCTTGCTGCAATTGATCAAACAAATAATCAATTATAGGTAAAGGGTACTTGTTCTTGATGGTCACCTGATTAAGCATCCGGTAGTCGACACACAACCGCAGAGAACCATCCTTCTTTTGAACAAACAAGACCGGCGCACCCCAAGGAGATACACTTGGCCTGATATACCCTTATCCATAAGATCTTGTAGCTGGGCCTTAAGCTCTTTAAGTTCTGCTAGAGCCATACGATAGGGAGCCTTAGAAATAGGAGTAGTCCCTGGTATAAGATCAATGCAGAACTCTATCTCCCTCTCCGGTGGCAAACTCGTCAAGTCACTAGGGAAGACATCAGGAAATTCCGCCACAACACGAATGGAATCCAAGGTAGGTAACTCCATGTTCAACCTCGTAACACTAGCAAGGAAAGCCTCGCATCCCATATCGATCCACTTCTTGGCCTTGAAGGATGAGGCAAAAAACTTGTCACTAGGACGCTTCACCCCTTGGAAGGTAAAAGGTTTAGCTCCTAGCAATTCAAACTTCACTTTCCTCCCTCAGCAGTCTACATGCACATGGAACTTGGTCATCATGTCCATGCCTAAGATCACATCGAAGTCAATCATAGGTAGTAAAATCAAATTCACGTGCAACACATGCCCATCAATCACCATAGGAATCATCTCCACGTACTCCTCCGCCCGCAGAGAGGACGAACACCCATCTCAACAGCAAAACATGGGGAGACAAAAGAATGAGAAGAGCTAGTGTCAAATAATATTCTAGCATAGTGAGAGGCAATGAGGATCGTACCTTCCACCATGCCGAAAGAGTTGGCCGCCTCCTGCGATGAAATAGCAAAAACTCTTCCATCACTAGCCGGCTTCTTCCCCTTAACATCCAGCTGCCTGGTAGGTGGTCTAGCATGTGGCCTTGCCTGAGATGCTCCCAGTTGCCGGAGTTAGGTGTCACCGGAGGTCGTCTCTGAGCACGGTTAGCTCTCAGAGGACACTCACTAGCATAGTGCCCCTTCTGCTGGCAATCAGAACAAGTCACATTAGCACGGCGGTCATGAGGGTCCTGCTGCACCTGCTGAGTGTTATGCCTCGCATGACGGGCATCTCGCCGCTTATGGTTTTGACGGCTATGGTTATCCTCTGGCCTCAGCCTCTTAGGCTACTGCTGCTGCCCTCTCTTCCTCATATAGTCATAACAATGGTCGTCTCGAGCACCTCAGTCAGGGTCTTGTGCCTGAAGGGCACAACTCGACCTTTGATGAAAGGCCTCAAACCATCCTCAAATTTGCACGCCCACTCATACTTGTCGCTGAAGATGCGATGAGCAAAGAGCTCAAGCTCCACAAATTGGGTCTCGTAAGCCAAGACCATCATCGAGCCCTGCTGAAGGTTTAAGAACTCCTTTTTCTCCTCTCGGACATGAAGAGGGAAGTATTTATCATTAAAGGCAGAAAAGAGCTCCTCCCAAGGGATGTCCACACGACCAAGGAATCTCTGACCATCAACAACCACCACCTATGAGCCTCGCCCTCAAACGTGAAGACTACGAGTCGAGTCTTCTCCACGTCAGGGCAACGATGAGCATTAAAGATCTTCTCCATGTGAAGTCTCCAGTTATCAGCCTCTGAAGCATCTAACCACCTTTGAAGCTAGGAGGGTTAAGCTTCTTGAATCCCTCGACCGCGAGAGACTCAAAACTACTACCACTCGCGTGCTTTGCCTGGACCACCTGTGTCAACCCCTTAATTGCGGTCAACACAACGTCCACTCTCGGGTCTCTAGCACCGCGATGATTATTAGCGTCTACATGATTAGAGTCAGCCATCTACACAACAACCAAACGTTAATCATGCAACCTAATAACCCCAAACAATCACCACCAAATAATCAGAAATCATACAAACAAGCAAATAAGCAACAATTCATGCAAACAACTAACGAAATTCACATCGCTAGTTAAGTCTAGACTTTGATCATCTTACAACCCTTTTAACCCATAAGACTTGTCGCTCACTCCTTATTTACTCTTGGACAAAGAGATGCTCTGATACCAAAAACTTTGTCACACCCCGGCACTGCCCGACCCGAGCCGAACCTGGTCCAAGAGCCAGACCAGCGTACGGGGGCAACAGTATTAGAAAACGAGTAAAGAAATTGTGGAAGACTTATGCCCCACATACGGGCGGTCTATCTAACAGAATTACGTATTTACTTTGAGCAAGAGTGAATAAGAAGGACAAAAATAGAGTTTAACTCAACATCAAACCACAAGTTTTAAACCCACATACTAAAATCCTGAGCCAACACACAGGCTCGAATATAAAAGTCTAGAAAAGGTCTTAACACATAAGATGAACACATGTATGTAAATTGTACCAACATACACAAGGTTCCATACTCAAACATAGTGAAACCGAAAGATAATATAAAATAAAGTCCAAAGGCCTCCACTCCTAATTCCATGAGCTCTCAGATCATTCCTCATACAGAGGATCCTGTCCATCTGTGTGTCATACCACGCAGCCCCAAAACAAAATAAGGAAAGAGGGGTGAGTATAAAACTCAGTAATGGTTTTAATACAATCGGCAAAAATAAGGAATCATGACAGTTTCACCACATAGCAAATATAGATCCATAATCGACATGCTTACACTATTTTCTAGTCATGCATTCATAACACATAATCCTGCATAATAATGTCTCATCCACATACCTTCTGATCATGCATTCATAACACATAATCCTAAATAATAATGGCTCATCCACATACTTTCTGATCGTGCATTCATAACACATAATCCTGCATAATAATGTCTCATTCACATGGCTTTCGATCATGCAATCATAACACATAATCTTGCATAATAATGTCTCATCTACATACTTTCTTCCTGATCAGGCATTCATATCTCATAAATTCACCCTGCACGACAAATGTATCCAACACATGGTACAATCATGCATAATAATCACAACACACATGCATCAACACAATAGTAAATGCCTCCATCAAAGAGTAACACAAGTATTGCCACACAGGCGGGACACAGTCAAAGCCACGAAGGCGTATCATGGTCCGATTTCCACACAGGAAATGAAAGGTCAGTTGTAGGCCCTAAAGCTGCTCGCCCTGGACAATCCTAACCAGGGATGCTCGAATCTCACATAGAGAAACTAGACCAGGTGTGTTCGCCTTGAGACATCTCCTACAGTGGGGAAGAGCCCAAATTCTCACACAAAGAACACTAGAACACATGGTAGCTGGTGCACAAAACGTACCACACTGGATGCTCGGAGTCCAGATGACAATCTCAATAATCTCATCCACAAGGCAAGTACACAACTCGCCCCCACATATCTCAATATATCAGACTCAACCCGGGGAGTATCCCTGTTCCACATAGGAACGAAATCGAAAACATGTCCCTTCGGACCAACCAAGTTTTGATTAATCCATCGATCGATTAATCCGACATGCAATCTCAAACATTACATACAATCGATCAATTCCGGTTAAACAACGATAAAACTTCATCAATAAAGTTCGATACATGATGAAGGATATCATGATACATCCGTGAGCAAGACCTACGTGGGTTCCAACAAATGGAACATGCTCCCAATCCATCCCCTCATGGATCATAATCAAAGCATATATCAACTACAATTTCATAATAAATTTTCCCATGTGTGTGTATTCATTCATATTCTAATCACATGGCAAATGTTTTGACATAAACTCATAAGAAAATATAAGGATGTTTAAACACATTCAAAACCATGATTCTCAACTGAAATCAAAGTAAATTCCACCATAAAAACTTAAATCCAACATGTGAAGTCGAAGGCTCATTCATACAAGCATGATTCTTTTCTTAAGCATATCATAATCACATCATTTTCCAATAAAATATACTCAAGATAAGAGACCACATTTCATCATCTACAATATAGCATCCTTGCTGGAAATATGCTTTAATCACAAGAATTCCATCATAACGTAATTCAATATCAACATGCATCATTATTATCATGTAACACAATATCACTTACATATCTTAGCTTAACCCATAAACTTTTATTATCAATTTCACACCTTCAGTAGCCTTATTTCAACACATAAACTGCCTTTCATAACCATTAGAATTATTAAATGGAGTAAAAAAGCATAGATGTTAAAAAATGGCAGTACATACGATTGATCGCCCAGAAGGCCCGATTGATCGGCCAGAAGACGTGATCGATCGTCAGCCGCTCACTGCATGATCGCCATCCAACAGCCCTCGCCAGTTGATTGATCGTCCAGAAGCCCAATCGATCGCTTAGCCGATCAATAGGCCAAAAGGCCCGATCGATCGCCAGGCTTCTTCTCCATTTCGAAAACTCTAAAACTGAGACACCATTAAAACGACTTAAAACCTTCATTCATTGTCTCAAACATTATAAAAAACCCATCAAACCTTCCAGAAATATCAACATATACCATTCTAAGATAAAACCCTAAGAAATAGGAGTAAGAGATTAGCATTTATTAAACTTACCATTAGAGACCTAAACTAGCAAAACCCATTCAATAACACAAGAAACACAAGATTTTTACCATTCAAAGCTGAGATTGAAAATCCATTACCTTCCTTGTTGAGAATGAAGATTAGGGCTTGTAAAAGAGATGTAAAATAGTGATTATATGCTTTCAAAATGGATTGAAACAATGAAGAAAGTCAAGATTTAACAAGGGTTTAAGAAAAATCTGAAGATTAAATAATGATTAAGAAAAGCTCACCTCTAAACCTTCCCTCTTTGGGCCTAATGGGGATAAGGCTTCAAATCTCCCAGCCAAGCATATTCCCAATTTGGAAAATGGCACAACACTTTCCTTTTATAGAAAAGGGTTAGGATAAACCTAAGTAAAATGCGGGGTAGAAATAGAATTTTTAACTAAAATTACGAAATTTGGCAATTTAACCAATAATTAGGTCGAGAAAAATTCTAAATTTTTTTTATAGTGTCTTCCTTTGATGTCTGGGTCATTTTGGTCAGAAAAACCTAATTTCGACGATCGGGCCTGTAGGGGTCCTGTGGGCCCGCCAAACCCTAATTTTTGGAAATTGGTAAAAAATCAGAAAAATTCCAAAAATACAGGTTTGATCCAAAATCACTTAAAACTCATGGTTGTGAAGTTGGTTTTGATTAAAACCTTTATAAACTCATTTATTTACGAAAACCACTGAGTTAAACGAGAAAATGCTTAAACTACATGATAACTGATAAATAACACTGAAATAAACCGGTTCAAGATGAGGGTCCTTACAATTGCCTTGTGCATTTGCAATGATTTAATTTTAAACGATCAACCGCAAAGGCAACAACTACATCCAACGAGGTCTAGAGACTGATTCCGCTACTATCAACTTTAGACACACTCTAGTTAATATAGATCTCATCAACATGTAAGGGTAAAGACCCTCTTATAAGCTAAGGAGAAATCTCACCCTTAAGTGGAATACACAAAGAACAGAGTTGGAAAGTTACCACAAATCACTTATGATTTGTCTTCTCTTTCACAAGATGATGCCTTAATTTAAAAAAAAACCAATTCATTTCTTTCTCTTTCTTCCTCCAAGAAAATTCTTTCTTCATCTCCAAAGATCCTTCAACATTATAGTCTTTCTCTCCTCTATTTTCTTTCTCAAAAGAACTTTCTTTTAAAAAGAATTAACTTTTTATAAAGAAGCCCAATAGTCCACGGGAATAACCAGGTCTGCCCCCAACACAAAGGCCCGATGTGTGAGGGAGAGATTTTTGAGATTTATCCCACATCGGATGTGGAAGGGGCTGGTGGTCAGTTAATAACTGTGAAGCAAAACCTCACCTATCAAGCTAGCTCTTGGGTGAGAAAGGCTCAAGACCACTCAACACTGGTATTGGAGCCCAGGTTACCAATAGTCTTGGTCTAACAGCCCACGGGAGGAAGTAGCATTACAACAAAATTAACTTTTAATGACGGATTTTTTTTGACAAAAAAATTTATTGATAATTTCTATCAGTGGCGACAACTAAATCTGTCGTAAAAGAAACTATTAGCGGCGGATTATTTTCAACGGTTATTAGAATTTATTACGACGGATATTTACGGTGGAAAACTATCAGTGGGTATAAAGATTATTCTTTCGACGGTCTTTTCTGCCGTAAACATTCTGTCGAAAAAAAACGTCTGTCCCTTACCCACCTCCCCCAAACCGCCGGAAAATTATTGGCTACGGCTCCGCTCAGGGAGAACAGTATGCTCATCACCAATGGGTGATGGGCACGTCTCTACTACTTGTGGGTCCCTTTAGCAATTAGGGAGACGTGTCCATCACCCTTTGGTGATGAGCACACTGTTCCCTGCGCGGCGCGCATGTAATAACTTCTCCAAACCGCCCATCCCTTCTCCCTCCCCATGCCCTAGCACCAGCCCTTCTCCGGCATACTCTATCGTCTCCAGCAGCTCCGACGACGACGACGCTCCTCCTCAGGTACGCTCTCCCCCCCCCCGGCCATCCCTTCTCCCTCCCCCGTGCCCTAGCACCGGCCCTCGGAGACGGATTTTGCTCGCTCAAATATCTGGCCTTTTGCTCCTTCTTCGTTTCAATTTGGTGACAATTTCTTGTTATTCCTTTGTGGATTTGAGTTTGCGAGCTGTTTATGTGTTCTCAAAGGTGGTTCCTTTCTGTGCCTGTTATTCTCGTTTGAAATGCAGATGGAGAAATTTTTATGCAGATTGATTTTGTTTTGTGTTTTGAAATGTTGGGATTATTTGGTTTTGTCGATGAAAATTGATTATTTGGTTGTTTTTGCTCTCAATGTGCTGTTTTATCTCAGTTTATGCCTTCTCCGTTTAGAAAACGAGAATGAACTTTTAGCTGTCTGTATGAGAAAGCCAAAATGATCTGATTTTAGTTCACTTTCGTTTTTTAATCGAAACAGGTAAATTTGGAAGGAGGGATTATCAAACCTGATTTGTGTTGAATATGAGTATGGTGCTGTTTATGTGTTCTCAAAGATGTTTCCTTTCTGTATCTGTTATTCTCGTTTGACATGCAGATACATAATTTCTTTATGCAGATTGACCATGTATCCCAACTCAGTGGGATTGGATAAATTGCAGCAATACGAAGCCCCCCAGAATCACTAAAGTGTATGTCTCTGTACTGATTCTATTTGTTGTTATTTCGATGGGTTACAGGCTGAAATATATGGAGCTGAATTTACAATTGCAGAACTCAATGCACTATCTGATGGTAAAGTTAATATCTCATGGAAAAAAGAAGATGTCAAGATGAAAGGACTTGTTTATGGTTTATTATGGTTATGAATTTGGTAAGACTTATGTTGTTCCGTTAATCATCATCTCATTGCCATTTTCTATCTCTTTCAGTTCATGCTTTGAACAAACTGCCTTACTCCAAACTCTATTCTAAGTCAGTTGGTGTGGTTCGTACTATGATGGTCTTGTTGTTTTTGATGAGGTAAAAAGCATCTGTTGACTTTTCATATTGCTATATGTATTTGACATGCAATATTGTTTTTGCTTTCATAGTGATCCTGTATCTGAATTGCTATATAATCTATTAATTTTCTTTGTGCCATAAAGCCAAAAACCTGATAGCTGAAGCTGGAAGCCAATCAACTCGAACAGGGGAAGCTGTTCTCGAGATACAGGTATGACTAGTATGCTCTCCTTCAGTAGTTATTTAATCATGCTTGTGCATGTGTTTTTTCCTTTTTCCAACGAACAAGTTGATTCATGTAATTTGACTAGGTTATTGTCCTATTTTACTAGTGTTTATGAATTTATTTAAGGTGCACATATGCCTTAGCAGTTGATAATAAGCATTATAGGTAGTTTTAATTATCAGACAACGGGGTAAATAATTTTCCACAAGTTTTTTGGTTGAAGTCTATAACTAGAGCAAAACACCGGTCGGGATCAAAGTTTATGAGGAAGCTCAAATGCAGCATTTTTCTATTTTACAATTTGCCCAGCCAATATATGAATCATCTGATTCACATGAGCATGCTAAAACTGAAGCAATCAAACCTTAGCTAAAACTAGATCTTCATTAAAAGCAATGAGTCGAGAAACATAACAAAAATATTTTCAATTATTTGAGAATTTTGAAATGAGGTTTGACTCTATCCATGTGCCAGCTTTGAAATTGCATCGTGTGAGGTGGACAGTAGACAATATACTTATTGTTTAGCTAAGTTCTATTATAGGGTTTTGTGAATTCCCTCTTAAAGCTACCGATTTGGCATCAACAACTGTTTTTTATTTTGATGATGGCAAAAATTTATGATTGAGTCAAGATATGTTAAGAAACGTGTTAAAAAAGAATAACATGTCTTTATGCATGTTGTTGCTTTCGACTTTTATTGTTACTAGTGAAATTGTGTGTATAACAGGCCCAATTACCTCAAGCTCGCATTGTCTATTGCTCAGCTACTGGTGCTTCAGAGCCACGTAATCTGGGTTACATGGTTCGTCTAGGACTTTGGGGCACAGGGACATGTTTCTCTAAATTTACTGATTTCCTTGGTGAGTCATCTTTGTGTTGTTCTCAAATCTATATTTTTCCAGCATTAATATTTCTAATGAAATTATTTTGTGATGAATCAAATGAGGAAAGAAATTATTAACAAAAATAGGAAATGATGAGATCGAGGTTGTTAAGCGAAAGAAGAGAAATTGGACAATTACTTGAAGAGATCTTATACTGGATATATGCTCTGTCCTTAGAATTGCTTGCATAGATGATAGTGGGTCCATACTTTCTTAGGACTATGTAGCTTGCTTGCTTTGCATTTGTGAATTTGTTCTGCACTATCTTGTGTAATTGAATTTTGTTTCAGGGGCTCATGAGAAAGAGGGTGTTGGAGCATTAGAGGTTGTTGCAATGGACATGAAGGCAAGGTTCGAATCTTATCATTATTTCATATATGGTTTTGTTATTTTTGCTTTTGAGAAAGGAAAATGATATTTATACATCACTTTTCCTACATCACTCATCCTATGTGTATGTCATACACATCCTATGTGTATGTCAGTGATGTAGGAAAGTGATGTAGGGTTATCACTCCCCTTTCAGAAAATGGAAGCATTGGATCCTTCTGTCATTTTGTGCATTAGGGGAATGTATGTATGCCGCACTCTTAGCTACAAAGGAGCTGAATTTGAAGTTGTAGAAGCCCCATTAGAAGAGAATATGATGGTACTATACCTATGTTTTTTCTACATCCTCTTGAACTGTAGTATCTGCTGATATTAAGTCATGGTGACATCTTTTATCAAACACAGGACATATATAAAAAAGCTGCAGAGTTCTGGGCAGGGTTACGAGTAGAACTAATGTCTGCTAGTTCAATTCTGCCTGATGAGAAACCAAATTTAAACTACTTGTGGAGATTGTACTGGGCAAGCCATCAGGTATAGAGTCTGGTTGTTTCCCCGTAGAATTTACGTTCATGCTGGTTGCGAGTTATGTCTGTGTATGTGGGCACATGGATGCGCTACTGCCTGACAGAGGGCTCTTTGTTTGTCCTGCGGCGTTTCTTCAGACACATTTGCATGTCAGCAAAGGTACCTGCTGCTGTGAGATTAGCAAAACAAGCATTGTTGGAAAACAAATGTGTTGTTATAGGCCTTCAAAGTACTGGAGAAGCTCGAACTGAGGAAGCTGTTAGCAAATATGTAAGTTTTGTATCTTATTTAGTTACTGAATGATTGTGGATTGAAACACATGAACATACTACTGAAGATAAATTTTTGTCATGTTGATTTTCACATTGGACTTTATCATTAACTTAAAGAAATAAATTTAAATTGCTATTTTATTGTTTTACTTAGTCATCAATAAAGTACAGTATGTCATCTTGCTAAAGGAATAGAATTCAAGTACGAAGTGTTGTAGGGCACGACAAGAGATATATTACTTGATTATGAAGCTGATTACTATATTAATTCTCTTTTCCTTTCCACTGCAGGTTGTCAGGCCTAATTGTCGATATTTCTACAGCTTGGGTTGAGAAGTATAGGTCAGATATACAGTTTTATATCAATAAGATAAGTGAAATAAATCATGTAAAATGGAGGCTGACTTCTAGTGAAATAAATCATGTGTACAATGTGGTACTAATTATATGAATATTATATGAGGATATCTTTTACATTTATGATAATGCTTGTTATCCAGCAGCATAAAGCTGCCGTTTTTTTTTTAATTTTTCAAAGTCTGTACCGACAGATAAAATCTGTCACAAATGACCTAAAACCGTCGCAATAGATATTTAACGGAGTATGGAGTCCGTCTTCGAAGCTGTCGAAAAACGTTTATACCGACAGCAGACAATCGTCGCTAAAAACACATCTACCACAGAAATAAATCCGTCGGTAAAACTGTTGATAAAGATATTAGCGACAGATTACCCTTTTTCCGTCGAAATGTAATTAGCGGCTCCGGGCTAGCGGCGGAAAAAATCCGTAGCTATAAAGCTGTAGTTGCAGATTTGCGACTTTTAGCGATAGTTTTTGACGTCGTTAAAAGCTAATTTTGTTGTAGTGTAGCCCTGCCCCCAAATCCAAAGGCCCGATGTGTGAGGGGGAGATTGTTGGGGTTTATCCCATATCAAATGTGGAAGGGGTTGGTGGTCATTTTATAAGTGTGAGAAAATATCACATCTCATACTTTTTAGGGTGAGAGAGGCCCAAGATCACCTAACAAATAGGTCAACTGGTCAAGTAAGGTGATGCATACAAGGAACTTGAGAGCAGGAGGGAAGACATGAGATGTGTATATGTGTGTGCTCTGACCCCTTTCTAGGCAATGTCAATGGGTCAACTGGTCAAGTGATCAGTGCATGTAAGGAACTTGAGTTGGAGGGAAGACATGAGATGTCTATATGTGTGTGTACAGTTAGACTTTCAGGAACTCCCAACCCCCCTTTCTAAGCAATTTCAATGGGTCAACTGATCAAGTAAGGTTGTTCATATTAGCCTGCAAAATTAGTGAGAATGATATTTACCAAACAATAAATAAGTGAGAATGGTAGGATTGTCACACTCTCTCTTTCTCTCAATTATCCAATGGAATGGTTCCATCAGGTGGTGTGTGCATAGCTCCATTCAGTTTTTGATACATAAACTAGTAGTACAACGTCATATTACTCAAATTTAGCATGGTCTAAAACGTGTTGGGCATCCAATGGAACGCTCAATGTCGCTACGAGGCTATGACCAAGGTGCTTATGGGGTCCATTAAAAGGAAGACAACCAGGGGTATAAACGAGCCGAGCTTAGACATTGCTCGGCTTGAGCTCAAAATTTTAAATTTGAGCTCGAGTTTGAATTGGCTCGTTTACAGCTCGTAGCCTCCCGGCTCGAGCTCGGCTTGTTAAGAATTCTGGAGCTCGGCTCAAGCTCGAGCTAGAGTGAAAGCTCGGCCCAGGCACGAGCTTAGCTCATTAAAATTTTTTTGTAGAATAAGATTAAAATATAAAATAATATATTTGTATATATATATATATATATATATATATATATATATATATATATATATATATAATAATGAACTGAGTTCAAGCGGGCTCGCGAACTTGTTCGAGCTGTGGCTGAATGAACCGAGCCGAGTACCATTGAGCTCGAGCTTGGCTCATAATGGAACGAGCTGAGCCAAGCCCAAAATCGGGCCTAGATGAGCTCACCAGCCCGTTCGGCCCGTTTACACCCTTAAAGACAACCATCCCCAATCCTTGAAAAATCATTGCTCCTGGAAAAATAGTCATTGCTGATCATGACCCATGGCGCACATATGAGTGCGTGTGCGCATAAGGCTTTACTTGCACTAACGTGCACTAGCATGTGTAATGTAGATCCTAAAGTGCACTAGCATGTGCAGTGTAGATTACGAAGGAAAAATGTTTCCGTGACTGAACACCATGGCCAAACTCTTTGACCTTCTATAGTACATGGCCAAAGACTTCGAATCCACTGGTGATGCTTCGTCACCTGCGAAGACTTCACCAGTTGTCGGTTTCCCCAAATCGACGGCACACACAGAAGTCAAAACCAAATCGATGACTGTTTTGAGTCAAAACAGTCTTGTAGGTGACGGTTGGTAATGCTTCAGAGCAGATTTGAGCTGTCTCATTGGGCCATGTTTCTAGTCCTAGCTAGAAAGAAATGGATTTGAATTATGCATACAGAGAATTTTTATTAGAAATATGTTAGGTAAAAGAGATTAGTTCAATTGCCAATGCCTTTTAAATTATTTTTATGTTCATATGACATGTCTGCTATGTGATATTTTGGCCTGTCTAGTACGTGATATTTTGGCTTCTGGCGGCTCATTCTTTTCTAGCTGCCACCAAAGTACTATCTATAATGAATAGCCAGTTAGATTGAGTTGGGTTATACTGAACTTAGTTCTTGTGAAAAATGATATGAGAGAGAGAGAGAGGGGGGGGAGAGATAGACTATAATTGCCACAAAAAGAAACATTAGTGCATTATTCAAAGATCTATCACCTTCCTGGGAAGAGCCCCAGTTCTTCCAAATAGTAACACTAGTACATCATTATAAATATGGAACTATGGAGTACGCTAAAAAAATTTCCAAAGTACTAAATCCTAAGAAAAAAGCTATGGAAATAACCATAAACAATACTATGTTATACATCTTCTTCATCTTCAGCCCAAATTTCTTAAGCAAGTAACCCAGTGCTTGCAGGAGTTGGGAAGAGACGGCAACCGACATTATCACAACCCAAGCCCAAAAGAAACCCCTCACTACCCAACGTGCACTACAGTTGTCAATGGGAATAATGTGCAACGCTAGATAGAAAAATGCCATCACGGTGGCAAAAATGGCTACGGACATGACCCTCACCAAGATTGCCATCAGTAGCTTCCTCCTCATTGGAATCACAGTCAATAAAAGTATTATTCCCAGGGAAGCAGAAAGTCCAATCACATCAAATAGCATGAAGCAAGTGTACTGAACGGTGTTGCCGATGATGGCCTGCCCATCTCTGCCTCCGAATTCGTAAGAAAAATATGGAGGAGAGCTACTGAGTTGGGTAGTATTGTTAGAAGTAGCTGTGGTATCTGTTTGATGAAAATAATACCCACCCGGCGGATTCAGTGCAGCCTCGAAAGTGATGGTGGCGATCAGTACGGCCACTATCATGAGCGTGCTGCGCTTGTCGTTTAGCCACTTGCTGTGTTTTTGTATCTCTTTCCTGCTGTTTCCCCGGAGGCTGCTTGGCATGGGATGAATTTGTACAACATGACTTTGTGGCAAGGAGGGACTGGTTTCTAGTTTCCCACCGGCTGCAAGAAGAATCTGCTCCAGTTGCACATCACCGTGCTCACGGGGAGACTCGAGAAGCACAGCCAGGGCAGTGGCTCCTCTCCTGTTTGTAGCGTTCACGTCGATTCCACCAGGGCTCCTCAACAGAAGTCTTGTTGTCTGCATGTTGATCGAAAATTAAAGTTGCCAATACCGTGTAAGATCAATAAGTTCAGCCTTTGTACTGCTGAATTCTTACCAGACCAAACTTGTTCTGCGTGGATTGAACTGGGGCTATAGTTTTAACTCGAGTATTAGTGCTATTACTATTTGTTCTTTTACATTATTTCCTTCATCAACTATGACTTGCATTTGTTGTTGCTTCTTTATCCAAAAGAGAGAGGAGATGTAGACATATGTGGTGAGGAACTGATGAAATTAAATGGTACAGATGACTTTCCTCATCTCATAGAATGCAGGCATGTGAGATGACTTAGCAGGTGACTTGATCGCCATTGTGAGATGTCTTGAACAATATTATCAGAATTTTCTGATCTAATATTTTAAAACTCAAGACTTAAACTGACATCAGAAATTTTTGTCTAGTCCAAGGGAGTCTAAATGGAGTCTCTTGCTAAAACTTTATATATTATACCATACAAAAAACTATGAATTTTTGTGAAAAGAAATATTTACACGAGATGCAAATCCAACTTATAGGTGTATAGATGTATGACTGAATACTGATGACACTACTGTTTGAGAAGTAACATACATAACATGATGTGATCTTGTATTGACTCAAAGCTGGGATTCTAATATTCAAGTTTGATGCTTGCACTATTTCTTTCCTAAAAGTAGAAGCCTTTCATAAGCAGATAGTGCATTAAACTTCTTTTGTTAGAAATTTAGGTTTAGCTTAATCCTATTCTTAATCACAAAATTCAATGGGTTACCTGAACTTGTTTCCTCGCGGTTGCCAGGTGCAGTATGGTATTACCATTCTCATCCTGCAAGTTCATCATATCATTCACCCCGGCTTTCCCCACCAGATAATCTACAACCTGAAATTGGTTCGCCCTCACACTCAGATGGAGAACCGTGTCCCCCCCTTCTGCTACTTCTCGAATCGACTCCGGTTTCTCACTGATCAATTTAGCCAAAACATCAGCCCTCCCTCTCAAGGCAGCAACATGAAGTGGCAATCTTCCGCCGTTGTCTCGCAGTAAGCAGAGGTCACCACCGCCCACCTTCAAGAGCTCTTCAACAACTTGTACATGGCCATTTCCTACAGCCAAGTGCAGAGGAGAAGATCCTTGCTCATCGTGCTCACAAGCTAATGCAGGATTTCGAGCCAACACCGCCTTGACAAATTCTAAGTGCCCAAGCAAAGCTGAAATGTGGAGAGGAGTCTCTCTATTGGAGGTCATCACCACTCTATGGAGCGCAGCTGGATCATTTTGGAGTATCGTCTGCAACATGGATACATCTCCAGCTCCGGCTGCCTCGAAAAGCTTAGGATCCATTATTCCTCCGCTTGCAAGCACATACAAGGAACTTGTCTCATGGAGCTTGCGCATGAATTATGTGTATATATAAGGAAAAGTTTAAATGAGACTTGCCTCATGGAGCTTGCCCATGAGCCGGGGTAACAACAGATTTCTACGTATAGAAATGAGTGGGTGAATTGATGTGACCTCTTATCATCAGTTCACCCACTCATTTCTTTATACATTAGGTGTGTATGGAAAATGTGTAGGAATGTGCTGTAGGGTTATCACTGCCCATGTAATGCTCTGCCTCATTAGGCATGCTCTGCCTCATTGCTAAGCAATTTCAATGGGTCAACTGGTAAGGTTGTGCATACACGGAACTTGAGCGGGAGGGAAGGCATGAGATGTATCTGTCCTGTGAGACTTCCAGGAACTCTCAACCTCCCTTTCGAGAGAAATTATTAGATACGCCTTGTAGAAGCTGTGGTCATCTTAGGTATGCAACGTGTAGAATATGTGCACATCACCAATGGTTGATTGACACAATTCCCTGGTCCCTCTTGGGCCATCATGACAAGAAGGGGAGTCGTGTGGAGCTGCGCGTACCGAATAATTTCTCCCCTTTCTAAGCAATTTCAATGGGTCAATTGGTCCAGTAAGGTTGTACATATTATGTGGACGCACTGTTAAAACGTGTTCAACATCTAACGAACGGCTCACTGCCCGAAGGGAGAAATTATTAGATACACGGAGCAAGGCGATGTCATGCTCATCACCAATGGGTGATTGACAGACTCCCCTGTTTATCATTGGGGCCCACAAGGACAGTGGACCTGTAATTTTTCGAATACTGACAGGATTTTTTGGATGAAGAGAGTATTTACTAATGGACGGGAGCATCTACAGACCCCTGGTCCCTAACTACTAAACCAAGATCAGTTAATGTTGGAAAACCAAATATGTATCTGCTAATTTGAAACTGAGGTAGTACCATATACCAATAACCAAAAGCATTAATGCGTCTCTATTCATTCATTCAAATGAAGGGAAGGGGTCCAAGCGAGCAACAGCAGCACACACCAGTGGCTTCAACCTGGGCAGTGTAAGCCCTGCAGCCTCCCTCATGTCCACCTTTCCCTCACCATCTTCAGCCCTCCATTCAAAGCACTGAACCAATGCAGCCACCGTGGTCTGTATCACTTGCAGAGCCAAGCTAGTCCCTGGGCACCCCCTCCGGCCGCTCCCAAACGGCAGCAGCTGAAAATGGCCCCCTCGGACGTCCACCCTATCTCCACCTTCCGCCATGAACCTCTCTGGCTTGAATTGCAGAGGCTCCTCCCAATGCCTCGCGTCTCTTCCGATCGCCCACACGTTCACAAATAGGCGAGTCCCGGCAGGGATGTCGTAGCCGCCAACAGTGCAGTCTTCGGTGGACTGACGTAAGATGATCGGCCCAGTCGGGTGCAGCCTCAGCGTCTCCTTGACGATGGCTTGCACGTAGGGGAGCTCGGCGATGTCGGATTCTTCGACGAGACGTGTTTTTCCAACAACGGATTCGATCTCGGCGACGGCTTTCTTGAGGACGTCTGGGTGGTTGATGAGCTCTGCGAGGGCCCACTCGGTGGTGATGGCGGAGGTGTCGGTGCCGGCGACGAATATGTCGAGAATGAAGGCTTTGATGTTCTCTCTTGTTATCTTCATCTCTGCGTCTTCATCTTCAGCTATGTCGAGTAAAATGTCGAGAATGTCTCTCACGCCTCTTTCAGTCTTCTCCGCCGTCCTTGACTTCCTGGCTGCCGCCTTTTCTCTGATGATCTTGTCCATCATGGCGTCGAATCTCTGTTGTACCTTCTTGCACCTCCCTTGGAAGCCCTGAATGTCGAAATTCTTGAAGATGGCTATATAGTCTGAAAGATTGAACTTCCCTGTCAGCTCCGCCACCTCCTCCACCAGTTTCCGAACCTCCTCCGCCTCACTGGTGGTGCTGGTGCAAGTACATCCCATGGTCATCCTGGAGATGATGTTGTTGGTGAGCTTAAGCAGCTCCCCACCCATGTCGATGGTCTGTCCTGAGCGAGAGAGAAGGGATCGGAGGAGACCGCGTAGCTCCTCGCGTCGGACATGGAGCAGCTGGTCGAGGGTGCGGCCGCCTAGGAGCTCCGACATGCAGAGCTTCTTCATGAACTTCCAGTAGGGCCCGTAGGGGGCGAAGGAGAAGTCGGCGGAGCCGTAGGTGAGGAAGCTGACGGCGGCGGATTGCGGGCGGGAGGCAAAGTGGATCTCATGAGTCTTGAGGAACTCCTTGGCCGTATCGGCGTCGGAGGCCACGACGCAAGGGACGGAGCCGAGGAGGACGCGCATGAGGGGGCCATGGCGGAGGGAGAGGCGGTGGAGGGCTTGGTGAGGGATGGGGGCAAGCAGATGGAGGTGGCCGAGAAGCGGGATGGCGGTGGGGCTTGGTGGATGGCGCTGGCGGCCGGAGCCGGAGAGTGAAGCTAGAAGGGAGCGGAGGAAGAGAACGGTGGCGAGCCAGATGCAGAAGTAAATGGCGTAGGTTTGGAGCTCTCCCTCCATTGATTTTGCTTAGGACGATTTGGAGATGTCTAAAATACATTTATATAAGATGGAGTATAAAGAAAGCATGTAATGGCCGGCTGTTTTCTAAATTAGCTTTGCTAAAGTGACATTCAGAAAATGACTTCTTATAAAATGCCTTGCTCTAGAACTTAAATGGCTCCAAATTTTGTCAAATTTCAGATCAGATTAGATCCTTAAATGGTTCTAAAATTTGGTAGACCCCAATCATAGAGAAATACACAGGTGATTAAACAAAATCCTAATTTGATGTTAAAATGTTGGATGGCTTAATCAGTCCCACTAGCCAAAATAAGATTAACTTTCGAATACACCATTTTTAGATTATGTTTGGCTTCTAATCTCCTTGATCTAACAATTGTCTTTTCTTGTAAATGGAACCACTAATAGAGAGAATGTGATTGCGACCTACTGGCCTTCAGTTGTTGGCTTTAGCTAGCATATCATTTGTTCAGGAGCCTTAGCAAAATGAAAATTAAGCGTTGGTGTCTTCAATGATTTGTCTTTACACAATAAACAAGGAGAAAGTCTCCGTTTGACTCATTCCATACACTGTTAAATGAGAAAGGAAGCATAACATGCTCAATGGACTCTTTCAGCCCAAGTTCATTGAGTGCCGGCTTCATTTCTGTTGTGATGTATGTGGAACATAATCCCTCCATCCAACAGTACTTGTCCTCATTAGAAAAACCACGATTAACTAAAATCAGTTGATTTAGTTCGTTTTGGTTTTCTATTAATCCAGACAAGTAATTTAGACAGAGGGAGTATTTAGGGTGTGTAGTCTGCCACACCCTGTTTTAGTCAGCCCACCCTATGTTTTTAATATATTTGTTTACATAATCAATAAACCCCCTTGATTCCTCAGTCTCTTCTTATTGCGCCTCACACCGCAGTGGCTGTGAGGACCTCACAGAGGATCCAAGCCGACTAAAGATGTTTCCCATCATGAGCAACTGGCCTCGAAGTTAGACTTGAATGCTACCGCAAATGCAGGAGGGAATTAATATTGTTGCACGCTGCAAGGACAGCAACTTGGTTGTCTTCATGAAGGTCCATGGTGACATTAACAAGGTCCATGTTCATGGTGTTGTATTTGATTGAGGAGATCAAGGTTAGCTTACAAGGGCTGTTTTGGGTCACATTGGTTCCCTTGTAGCTCCACATGCAGTTTAGGAAGAACTCAGGTCACTTTGGTTCCCTTGTGCACGAGAAGTTTATAGGAGCTACACATCTATCTTGAAGATCGATGGCGCACATGCAAAATGCGTGCCCCGTAGAAAAATTCCTGTTGTCGGAGCACATGCGCTTTGTGTGTGCATCATCGCTCTGCAGATCCTATAAAGTGAGCGCAATTCCTCCTCACTGCTCTGGGTGCAATAAATAATTTCTCCTTGTGCACTGCCCAAGATGGGTGCTCCAAGTAAAGCAATGAAGTTTCGTTCCTTTTTATTACTCGTATAGAAAGTAGGGGTGCAAGCGGGTTGGGCTATTACGGGCCGGAGGTTAGCCGAGCCCTAACAGCTAGAACCTCGGCCCGAGCCCTAAGGCAATTCCAAAAATCCGGCCCGGCCCTATCCCTAAGCGGGCTTAGGGTCGGGCTGCGGGCTTTCGGGCCTTTCAATCCACCCTAAAGTCCTCGTGCACCAATTACCTTCATAAATTTCAAAGCACCATTAACAATTTATACTAAGGGTAGTTGTTGACATACTGTGACATAAACTATATGTGTCTCAGTTCATGCCATAGGTAACCAAAAAGTACCAATCCCAATTATGAAAAATATTCATACAATAAAAAGAAAATATAAGATTTTGCACACAACTTGGACGGTGATGCATACCTTCAGAGCTAGCCAGTGAGAATAGGTACGAAATAATACCCAAAAGAATGGGAAGTTTGGCCGTGGTAGAACCTGGCAAGAAAGAGATTACAGAAGCTATATAATACAAAACATGAAGAATCTTATTGAAAACCATTGGGCAAGGATTCATGCATTTAGTTCTCTCAACCTTGGAGCCAATCTCAAAATGTTTTGGTGAAATGCCTACTAAATCTTCTCAAAACCAAGCTGCATACCCAGGTTATAATACTACCCAAAACCAAGCTACTCTCGTATATCCAACAAATGCCAATGACTAAATCTAAGCAATCGTCTGTAGTTATATCTAACCATGCTGAATGACTTGTAGCAGCTTTAAAACTAAGTTCGCACATAATGTTCCTTCAAAAAACACTAGCAAGGGCAATAAAAAAGCATGAAATCATTATTATCTATGAATAAGTACAACTACTCATAGCTAAAGCAGATGTAAAAGGTAGCAGTGTAAGTAGAAGTACTTCTTATGGATCACAGAACCCCTGAAAACCAGATAGTGGGACACATTTTTTAAGTAAAATGAACATCACCTATTTCAACAATTTTAAAATATAAGAAACTGTGTGTTTCAGAATCCATATACTTAGGGTCTGATACTTCTCCTCTGGTGGACTTGGCAATCTTGATTTGGCCCTTGGAGATACAATTGGGGCCATGTAACTGGGTACAGTAGGAGAGCTGGCTTGACTCTCATCATCTCTTGTTGATGGCTCAGCTGTGGGCGATGAAGAAGCCTTTAATATGGGTGATAAGGGAGATTTATGGCTCATAGTTGTGCGAGATTTGATGCTCTTTGGAGAAGATTTATCAGTGTTAAGATTGCGGCGAGTATAAGATTTATAAACCTCTCCAGCTGAACCTCTAGATGCACTCTTAACTGATGACTGGGAATCATTTAGATCTTTGTCTGTTACAGTAGATGTATCCCATGACTTTGCAGCCATCCAACGCTCTAGCCAACTCCAGCCTCAGTGAGGATTACTTGGGTCAGTGAACGTGAGCTGAATAGCTCGGTTGGATTTTTTCCATTGTTGTTGAGGCACATGGTTATTTGTTTGCCATTAGCATACCAATCTTACAATAAGGTACTAAAAGTTCAAGTGATAAGAGATAACGGGGCTACCTGATGGGTAAATGCATAAGCAAGTGCACTTTCTCTTCTAATGGCAGCTTCGTGCCTGAGCAGAAGCTTTGCTTCAATTTGCTGTTTTGATTGCAAACTTTCATTCCATTCCTCTCCCATCTGTATCATGTAAGTTATATTATCATACATGTCAAGCATTTTTTCCTTTTGGGAAAAAAAAAATTCACTGTTAGGGCAAAATTTCAACTTTACAAAAAGGAACTTTGAATTCTGTTTTTAGATGCCTGTCAGAGAATTATCTTGTCATCTTTAACATGCTGCGGCTTGGAAGAAAAAAATGCAGGAACTGAAAATCAGCTATCAGGCAGTTATTGTATAATATATGGAAATCTGATATCAAAATTACACTCCACACTGTTCCACTGGGACAACATGTTGAGAAAAAAACATGCTAGCCAGAGAATAATATCCTTCCTCCAAGAAAACCTAAATGCAGATTGCCTTGATCACAGTCCCATCTTTCTAAATCTTCAAAATTGCATAGTGTTGAATGAATGATGCAAAGCGCATATTAATAGGATGTGGTTATCTATAGTATTAATCAAATGAACTAAAGAACGAAATGGACTAGAATAAAATTGACAACACTTAAAGTTTTCCCTCCTCATTTCTCATCCGGGCTTGGGACCGGCCATGGCGGAGTTAAAACTTTTTTTAAAACAGTTAAACATTTACTTTTGAAAACAATAAAATTGTTTAGAAAACAAAAATTTTTTACAAAATGAATTTAGAAAATCATTTACTGTTGACAACAATATAAATATTTGGAAAGCAAAAGTCTTTTACATAAACAATTTGCAAACAGTGGAATATTTACTTTTGAAAATAATAAAAATATTCAAAAAATAAAAACCTCTAAGAGAAAGAATTTGAGGAATCATTTTCAAAAGATACCTCATTTATTTGCTTCCCTAGTCTCACATGCATTGTTGTTGAGCTCATCATCCAAATCAGCAATAGTCCCACATGGTGTGTTACCATGCAGCCAATCCTGCTTGCAAATTAAGCATTCAACTGTTTCAGGTAAGAGAGAACTCCTGTACTGACTAAGAACATGTCCATTAGTGCTAAAAGCCGACTCTGAAGCAATTGTTGTAACCGGAATAGCAAATATATCACGAGCCATTCATGCCAATATTGGGTATTTGGCTGAGTTCCCCTTCTACCAAAAAAGAATATCTAGATCAACATCCCTACTTTCTAACTTCTCCTCAAAGTATAAATCCAACTCAGATTGTCCACCATCATTGTTTTCATCACATCCTTGTTCTTCCAACCAGTTCTGAATTTCATCTTCCTCATTTGAAGGTTTTGCTAAGTCACTCAATGCCCTCTCTACAGCTGGGCACATTTCACTTTTGTATTGATCAAATAACACTTGCATCAAAGCCAAACTCCTGTCACTACGAATGATCCCCATCTCTTTCCCATATAGTTAGATCAAATAAAATCTCAATAACTTTCTTTTGTATCAAGGATCCAAAGTCAAAGCTATGTCATATGTGGCAGGTAGATTACTCCAATACTCTTCATATTTGAGTAGCATTTTGTGTGACATTGAACTGAGAAAGTAATCAGTAGACTCTACACCTCCAAGTTGCTACTTTTTAATTGCAGATATTTCCTTGACAAACAAATGTGTTGTAGGATAACCACTTCCACAAAATAATATTATTGCATCATAGAAACGCTTAAAAAAACTACATATTATTTTAGCATTCTCCTATTCCTCATCTACAGGGTTATGCTTATAGTTTGGATCTTCTTCCCCCAATCTTTTTAAAAAATCATGATATGGCAAAACTGAATCTAACATTGCATAAGTAGAATTCCAATGGGTGGTAACATCTAAAATCACACCCTTCCCCACATTAATTCCTAATTCAGCTGTTAACTCATCAAACTTTTGTTTCCGGGAAGGAGAAGCTATCACATATTTCACGAACTCACGAACATGATGAATAATATCTGAAATAGCTTTTAGTCCTACCTGAACAATAAGATTTAAAACATGGGCTGCATAACGTACATGTACAAGACTACCATTTAACAAAATAGACCCCTCATCCCTAAGGTCCTTAACAAGATTTCTTTGAGCAACATCATTAGTTGATGCATTGTCTCAAGTAATGCTACATACTTTTAAATCAATTTTCCACTTCACTAATGTACCTTTAATAGTATTATATATTGCCACTCCAGTATGAGGTGATAAAATTCGATTAAAACATATAATTTTTTTTTGTAAATGCCTATCATAATCAATAAAATGGGTAGTCACACAAATGTATTGAAAATCTTAATTTGAAGTCCATAAATAAGAAGTAATACTAACTCTAGGGGAAAGCTTTTCAAAAACATCCATCAATGTAGCCTTCTCTTTTGTGTAAATACTAAAAATATCCTTCCTAATTGTGGTCCTTGAAACCATTTTGAAAAGAGGCTGCATAATTCGACAAAAATGAATAAATCTTGGGTGAGACAATATTAAATGGGTACTCATGCACAATTATTGCTATAGCGAGCGCTTCCTTAGAAACTTGTTGATCAAATTTAAAGTAGAGACATTACCAAAAGCAGTTGTTAGTAGTGGTTGTTAGGATCCACATTAGGTGCTCTCTTACAAGTATTATTCACAATGTGCCTTGCAAGATGAGATGTGCCATTATCTCCCTCTGCAACTAACTGTTCCTTGCAATAATTGCATATGGCTGCACATCTTTTTTCCATTTTGATCAAAAACTTTCTTGAAATGGGTCCAAACATGTGATTCACCTCTAGCCCATTTTTTCCTACCTTTGGATCTAGGTTCTCCTGAATTTGGAAGGGTTGAGAGAGGAGGAGGTGTAACACTAGGGGAAATAACAGGTGGGGTGGTGGGAATCGAACTGACATGTGTGGAAGAATTGGCCTGTGTGGTCAATGCTCGGTGCGTGTTGGTAAAAAAATTCAGTGGTCAAAAGGCTCAAAATTAGGTATTTCTACTAACTAAATTAGATCAATGGGTAACCAACAAATAAATTATAAGGAGTATGAAACAAATACCCCTTCCTGACGAATGCCGATGAAGTGATTCGGCCTTTTCGCTTCTGCTAGAGACCCTGCAAAAGATA
Organism: Houttuynia cordata; assembly: GCA_039654745.1. NCBI lineage: Eukaryota > Viridiplantae > Streptophyta > Magnoliopsida > Piperales > Saururaceae > Houttuynia > Houttuynia cordata. Next base: position 45,903,642 of record CM077505.1, on the reverse strand, counting down.
AAAGAGAAAATCAGAAAATCTCTACTGGCAGGGCGAGAATGGAACCTGTAGGTGGTAAAGTCGAGATCTTTAAGCCTTCTGCCCCTCCCTCAGGCAGTCCGGTAGATGAGAAGCTGGCCACAAGGCTAAGACGAGGCGAGAAGGCAGCGAAGGCTGAGCCGCTAAAGAGGCGAGAAGGCAGCGAAGGCTGAGCCGCTGAAGAGGCGAAAAGGTGACGAGGTCACGAGAGGAGAAGAGGCGAGAAGGCGACGGCCGACGAGGGGCGTGAAGGCAGGCGCAAGACTGAGTCACTGAAGAGGCGAGAAGACGGCGAAGGCCGAGCCGCTGAAGAGGCGAAAAGGCGACGAGGTCACGAGAGGAGAAAGAGGCGAGAAGGTGGCCGACGGGCGAGGGGCGCAAAGGCGGTCGCAAGGCTGAGCTGCGAAGAGGCGAGAAGGCGGCGAAGGCTGAGCCGCTGAAGAGGTGAGAAGGCGGCGGGGTCACAACTCACGAGTCAGGAGAGGAGAAGAGGCAAGAAGGTGACGGCCGACTGGCGACGAAGTCACGAATCACGAGAAGAGAAGAGGCAAGAAGGCGACGGCCGACGATGAGGTCACGAGAGGAGAAGACTCAGAAGAGGCCAGAAGGCGGAGGCCGACGACGAGGGGCAAGCTAGGGTTTGGATTTTCGAAGGCATGCTGCATTGGTAATTTGGTATTTGGCAATATATAGTGTATGTAGTATATACTGTATCTGGGCCTACGAGCTTCTGGGCTTAGCCCATTTTTTTTATCTAGGGCGAAGCCCAGTCCAAAATTTGGCGGGCTTAAAATTTTGTGGCCCGGCCCAACCTTATACCTTAAAATCCTGGCCCATACCCGTAGTTTTACGGGCCGGGTAGGGTCGGGCTTCCGGTCCGGCCCGCAAAACTTGCACCCCTAATAGAAAGAGCAATAAGGTTTAGTTGGCATGGCACTTTTTTTGGAATTTTGAAATAAAAAATATGGTGTATTGGGTGGCCCTACAAAATATGGTTGCTGAGTATGGCTGTCCCCATAAAAGAAGGGACTTGTTTTAAGAAAATAAATTGGGGGCCCTTGCAAATTATATGGGTGTCAAGATGTTACGGTATACTGCTCAGTACTCATTAAAAAGACTAAAGTGCCCTCTGGATTAAAAAAAGCAATTATATTTCATTGCGACTCTAACAAGGTTTTAACACCCATTGTCGTTGCCTGTGCGAGGTAAACTTCGGTGAAAATGGTAGAGGGATCAATGTTTGCTTATGGCGATGGGAGTGTGGAGGATATACTAATTAATGAGAAGGGACATAACCGAAGATAAAATGGAGGAGACGGAGAAGAAGGGGGATAGAGGGGACAAGAGCATGGAATGTCGTATCGGATATCGGTAAAATATCGGTCGGCCTAAGAGACGAAATATCGGAGATATATCGGAGATATTGTGTAAAAAAATATCGGTAGTTAAAAACTAGTTTTTACCGTATATTTTCACAATCTAGCTTCTAAAATGAGTTATACTAATTTAAACAAAGAATAAATTTCAAAATATGCATATTAGCATAGAAAACAAACATGAAAGGTTTTTTTTTTCAAAAAAAAAAACAAATTTGAAAATTTTTTTTTTTAAAAAAAATATTTTTTTAATTCAAAAAATACCGATATATCGGTCCGAAACCGATAATCGCCGATATATCGGTGATATTTGGAATTTTTCGAAAAAACGATGCGGGTTGGTATCGATGTATCGGTTTAGTGCCGATACCGATATATCGCCGATATATCGGCGAGACGATTTTCCATAGACAAGAGGACGTCAAGGGGGGCTAAGATAGGGGTGCATCTTCCACAATCAAACCTTGACTGTGATTATAAAATTATGAAGTACTGTAATCACTTCTTCAAAAACTGACGTTTGATGGAGATATGAAAATCCCATGAAAGGCTAGCAAAAGGGCACGCATGATTTCCAGCCAGATTTTCCTCCATATAAGAAAAATATGTATTCATTGCCTGTATCCAAACAAAATAGTCAACGTTGTTCCTATTCCCAGCATCTAAAACATACATAGGCAAGAGGTTAAAATCTGTCATGGCTCATGAGCGCCGACCTGCGCCAAGGTACCGTGGGGACTGCGATCGAGATCCGACGGTGCAGGATGATGAAGGGCAGCTAGGGCAGGTAATTGAAACATGTCTGCCCTATGTAATACGCATGCCAACGGACAAAATTCGACGGCCCATGGCGCCCCATCACGCGCATGAGCTCGGGACCATACGACGTAAGGTCAACGTACTCACATAAAATTAACAACGTCCAGGTTGTCCAGGAAGAAAATAAACGCTGAGTTTCTTCTCTTTTTTAGATCTTTGGACCTTAAGGTTCCTTTCTTTCATCTCTCCCATGGCTGCCTCAAGCACCTCCTTCATTCACCACCCTTGCCCTCACACATTCATGAGCTTTTCCACTGTACCTAGAATTTTGGCACTCATCACCTCCTTCTTGATCATCCTTTATGTCACTCTCACCTCTTCTCTCTTCATCCACAGCCACCACCAGCTCCCCCACCATGTCTACTTTCACAGTTCAAAACGCCTATCGGAACCGCCGCCTCCTCTTGGCCATCATCATGCTCACATCCCCTTGGATGAGCATGTCTCTAGATCTCCAAGTTCGGTAAACATCATCGGAATCTTGTCAAATGGATCCTCTCCCAGCACATTGTTGCTGAATGGTATGTAAGTTTTGATGGTCTTCTACTTAGAGAAGTGGTTCTGTCTTTTGTTATTTTTTTATTAAAAAAAACTTGAGTATCAGCTAAGGAAGTTTGATCCCTAAAACTAATGATTGAAATGAGATGATTAGCGGTTCTAATAAATTTTTGTTATTATTTTATATGCAATTTGTTTAGTCATCCCATGGAAGTCACTTTTGAATTTTGATGGATTTGAACAAATGGCACCTATTCATATAAGCCCTCCTCATAAGCCAGGGTGCTGCAGGCCATCAGATTTTGATCCAGAGGTGTGTGTCATTAGATGGGGCAGGCGGGTTTGAATTCCTCAGTCAACCCTCATTAAGGTGTGTGGTTTGTTTTCGATCCAACACCTAGCAGAGCCTTGGCACCTATTCAATATTTCCTCAATAAACGTTCACAAATTGTTCACAAATGGCTCACAAGAATCTGAGTACGCCAAGGCGTCACATGCCATCATATCTTGCATGTGTCCGGTGATTCAAATCCTCCTACCCCCTGTATTAACACACACAATCGGGTGGAAATCCAACCTCTCTCGGGGCTCTAATGTACAAGGCGGGGAAGCATACTAACGAGATTCACATTTACATAACATTTACAATTATTTTCTATATGGTGCAGGAGTGGGTGTTACTGATGATATTTTTCACAATAAAAAGCTCTTTATTCAAGACTATAGAGAGATGAAAAGGAGCTTTATGGTATATGTATATCCAACAAAAACAGATGACCCATTTGCACATGCATTACTGCCAGTGAAGGATGACCCTAGAGGAAACTATGCTAGTGAGAGCTACTTCAAGAAGGCCCTCATGCAGAGCCATTTTGTTACAAAGGACCCTTCCCAAGCAGACCTCTTCTTCTTGCCTTTCTCAATTGCAGATTTAAGGAATGACCCAAGAGTAAGTGTTGGAGGACTCTCGGATTATGTAAGGAATTACATTTCTCACATCAATCAGATGTACCCCTTTTGGAATAGGAGTGGTGGGGTGGACCATTTTTATGTGGCTTGCCATTCTGCAGGGAGGTCAGCCATGGACAAAGCTGAGGAAGTGATATTTAATGCAATTCAAGTTGTGTGCTCATCTAACTATTTTGTGCGGGGCTATATACCACATAAGGATGCATCCATGCCACAAATTTGGCCGAGAAAAGGAGAACCTGCTGGTGTTTCTTCTTTGGATAGGTACTTGCTGTTATTTTATACTTGGATTTTTTGGTATACATGTTAAGGGACATACACTTCGTGGGTCTCATAGACATTTTTCTTCGCTATAAAAGTCATTTGAAGATAGTTTCAAGCATAATATCCAGGAAACATTAATGAAGATGATTGACTATATATAGTACATTTATTATCATTTTTTATCTATTGTCTATTGCACAATTGTTATCATTTTCACATTTAACAAAGAAGCAATTTACAGTAAAAAGTATTTTTTGTGATTTTAGCTATTCTGGGTGAGTTAACTCCAATTAAGAAAATAGAAACCTTTGTTGGGCACATTGCACGATTCTAATTGAATAACATTATTAAAGTGATCTGAAATAGACAATAATATTTATAATGATATGAAGTTTTACTTTTTTTTTGGTTGCTAAACTGAAGTTTTACTTGTATTTACAATATTTGTACAATTGTTACATTTTTATGCTAAGCAAAGAAAGCACGTTTTCTACAAAAAAAAATGCTTTTAGTATTTCTACTTGTATTTTGTTTTTAATATCATTTGCACTAATTCATCATTTGATCCTTTCAGGAAGAAATTGGCTTTCTATGCTGGGTCAGTCAACTCCAATGAACGAAAAAGGCTTCTAAAAACTTGGCAAAATGACTCTGAGATAAATGTTAACTCTGGTCGGCTGCCAACCCCATACGCTGACCAACTCCTTAGCAGCAAATTTTGCCTCCATGTCAAAGGTTTTGAAGTGAACACTGCAAGAATTGCAGACTCATTGTTCTATGGGTGTGTTCCTGTAATCATAGCCGACCACTATGATCTACCCTTTACAGATATATTGAATTGGAAGAGCTTCTCTCTTGTAGTTCCAAGTTCAGATATTCCCCTACTGAAAGACATTCTCCACAAGACAAGCTCACAATGGTATGAGAGATTACATAGGAATGTATTGAAGGTTAGGCAACATTTTCTATGGCATCCCATCCCAAAGGATTTTGATGCTTTTCACATGGTTATGTATGAACTGTGGCTTAGGCGAAGTACTATAAGGGCTCCATTAAGTTGGGATTTCACATCCTAAAACATATAGTAAAACTTTGTACAGGTGCATGTAATTTAGAGTCAGTCTATAAAGTTTTTCGTAACTTTAATTATGGACTATCTTATTCAACTGCCTAACCATACTAGCTTAAATGTTGACTTTGTCGCGTTAGTATGCGCTTGGCTGCATCTCTTGCCATTGGATCCAATGGGGCACAGGCATATAGGAACAAGAAAGGTTTGAATTATCCACCTACCCCTTCGATTTGGGTGCACGGTCGGCTCTTGATCTGATGGATTGTAATCCTCGTTTTCATTTGGAGCAAATTTTGTGTTGTAATGATATTACTACTCTACTTTTCTACTCCATTTTCTTACCCGGCTTATCCAAAATTATAGTGGGTCACATATAACCATAGAAAATATTGCCTAACCTTCAACATATTTGTATATAATCTCTCTCATCCTTGTAAACTTGTCGTGGAAAGTGTTTTTCACTCAGGAAGCATCCAGACTTGGAACAACGAGAGACAAGCCATTGCAATCCAGTATATCAAGAATAAAATTGGCAAGAATTTTGGAAAAGAGTTGGTCGAAGAAATCCTTAATTTTAGATGAGGAACCACATATAATTCATTAGACAGAGATAGTGGGTCACCCTCACATGGCCCATTTTTTTCACTGTCCAACAAAACAAAATATAATTAATTGGACAGAGGTATATGAATTTGGTGCCCAAATACGGTACTTCCACTGTCCAATGAAGTATGTCTGCATTTGAAGATGAGGTATATGGTAGGCCCATTGCAAAGATTCCCGAGCCCATTTCATTCTTCTTCTCAGCCTGCGATCAAATACTGCAAATGGGCCGTCCGTTGCATAAGTTCAGCCACAAGTAGTTTTGGCGCCTTCTTGGGGAGGGGCAACAGAGGCTCATCACCAGATCTTCCATTCTTCAACAGGACAAGGGATTTCCGGACTGCTTCCCTTGCCAATTCCCTGTTCTCCTGCATAAATCAATTACATTCAACCAGGCCAGTTACTGCTTGACTCAAGACATTCTACTAGCACAAACTACATAAAATAAATTGTATAGATAAGATTTAGAGCAATTTTAGGATCAGGTAAGTTTTAGACATATATTTAGGCATCAGGTAGCTACTTTTATTTAAACTTTATCTTATGACATCTAGATATACCCCTTAACTGTTTCTATAATGATGTGGAGTCCATTTTTTAATAATGTAGAATCATGATACTGTAGTACCCAAATGATAATTTTGAAGTTGTTCATATCTGACTACTACGGTTTCTACTTTCCACTGTTCGTCTAACTGATATAGAAAGTCTCACTAGATTTATGAAGCATCCATATAACTTAAAGAAAATGATTTTAAGAAAGTTTCCATGTGACATATATCCATAGTGTTGGTTATTAATTTTTCTGACTTGGAAACAATTAAAGAAGTGATAATAAAATTAAGGGCACTTAGGCAGAATAAGCTTTCTGCACTAAGAGGACTTTGGTGATCCGACCTTCACTAACATACTGCTATATTAACAAAACAAAGACAATGATCTTCTATGTACCATAATTATTTGGTTACTATGTAACACAAAAAAAAAACGAAAAAACAGGCCATGATGTAAGATAGTGTATACAATTAACGATTGTCTGGATTGGAAATACAAAATGAAGTAAACAGTTCATCGTGAATTAGAATCCAGACAATTAATGTTGAACGAAGGGAGTTCAGTAACAAAACAACCACTGTGATCTATTAGATTTAGTCAGTCATAATATTAATGCAATTTCAGGTTGTACCACGTTGACAGTATTGCTTGCAAAGGATGAGTGCAAACATATTAGAGATGGTGAGAAGCAGTACTATGATGAATATGGAGTTGTATAAAGTAAAAAAATGACTGTGATCAATAAACCTTTTTGCCAGTCTGGTCAGCCAAGCTATTGTCAGCCCAAGCGTTTTCAAACAAACCCAACATGAACTTGACTCGAAGAATCCTTCTCACTTCATCGTAACTTCGGCTTATTGGAATGACATCCTTATTTACCAATTCCGTCAGGTTGCCTATGAACTGAGTATAGTTTTTAGTGACCATAATCTGCAACAATGCACACCATATAAATTCATGCATTCCCACATGCTTTATAGTCTCTTAGTGTTTCAATCAAGAAAAGAATTTGGACACATGAGGTTTTTCCCAATCTGATATCACAAATCCCTGAAAGGGAAGACATAAAAACATGGACAATAATAGAAAGTCTTAATTAGAGTCTTTTTAGAGGAAAGAGAATCAGATAGTTGGTTTTCCCCAAGGAAATTACCCTGATTTCTTGAGGAAATCTGTAACGAGGTCACGGTTGGCATGCATCTTCTTCCCATTCCAGCTAGAGTAAGAACCCATGGTTGTTGAAACACCTTTGATAATGGAATTGTAGTAGGCTGGCATGTGAATGCTTGTGTTGTTTTCGTGATGCTGTTGTGAGTTCCACCATCACCAGCAAAGCGTTTGCCACAAGCAGGTACTTTGTCTCTGAAGTTGAAATAAAATGTATTGAGTTAACGGAAACAGATAGCAAATACAATTAGTCATATTCATAGTTGTCAGAGGTAAGTATTTAAGAGTAATCCCTCTGTGCCATTTTAATACTCCCATTTACCAAATCTTAGTTGAAAACATTAGAAATACGTGCTTTGCTATAAAAAAAAAACAAATTGAAATGCATGTTTACGATTGTATGCCAAATTGATTAATGATATCAATTCATATTAGCATATAATTATGCTGCCCCTAAGGTGATTGGTGCAGCTGCCGGCTAAGCACATAGATAAGTAAGCAACTACATCTGGCTATACATTATCATGAGTTAGAAAGATGTAAAAACTCATTCTCATCTATCTTGATAAGCAATAAAAAAACAGACAGTGATATTGAAGATACTTACTTTCAAGCAACATAAGGAACACCTATTTGGATGACAAGGGGGGATAAAAGACGCTTCTAGTATTTAAAAAGTAACTGATATTTTTTTTAGTACCTTTTGTCTTCCAACTATTCTCCCAACAGCTAGGGAAACAAATATGTGACGAAGATGGGGAACAGTGTTGGTTTTAAAGGGGGAAATGATATTTATACAGCAGATTACTACACATTTTTCATACACAGCTAATGTGTATGGAAATGAGTGGGTCAGTTGATGTGACCCCACATCAGTTTACCCACTCATTTCCATACACATCAGCTGTGTATGAAAATGTGTAGGAATCTGTTGTAGGGTTATCACTGCCCTTTTAAAGGAGAGAAAAGACAAGTCAACAATGTTATTTTGGGCAAGAAAAGAATAGTCATAAACTCCTGATCTGGATATTCAATCCTTCTCTCCTGAAAAAAGGAAAGAAATATTGTGGAGATGTAACACCCAAAAAATTAGTAAGTATTTAAAATCGAAATTTGACCTTCTTAATGATTGAATTGGTTGTGTTGTGCCTTGTGCAAATTAAAGTTGGTGAGAAGAGCTTTCCAACGTCACCTATTATGCGTGATTTGGAGTTCGGAGTAAAAAGATATGAGAATTTGAATTTTGATTGCACGTGACTGCGATCGATCGCCATATGAACCGATCGACGCCTTATCAAAACGATCGATCGTAGTTACTATGATTTGTGAATGTTTTGTTTCGCGTAAAGTGATCGATCGGCAATAATGGCGATCGATCGGCTAAAACGCGGTAGTGTAAAATAACGCATACGATGACCGATCGCCGTATAGCCGATCGATCGCCGGTTGCGGTTTTGCGATTTCTAAGGTGTTTTTGGGGTGGATTTGCTTGGGAAAGATACCAAATCCCAATGGGACTTGATTTGCACGTCTCTAATAGGATTTTGAGGCCTTCCCATTGGTTGAAAGTGTCCATGATTTGGAAGATTAGTTTGAGAATAGATTCTCCCCCAACTCTATATAAACACTAGAGAATTGGCTTGTGCTAACCCTAGGACGTCCAGAGACTTTTCCCTTCCCCTTCCCACGTTCACTCATCTCTTTGGAGGCTTGTTCTTATGGGAGATTGCGAGAGCTTGGAGCGGGAGCTTTGGAAGAAGCGGAAGAGACGAGAGGCGCGTAGAAAGGCGAAATCTTTGGAGGATTAAGTAGGATGGTTTTCCCTCTTCTCTCTTTTGATTATATCTGCTTTTGACAAGTGTTTTGATTCAATATCTTAGTTATTGTTTGGATTCTTGCAAGATGAATGTATTATGTCCATGTTTCTATGCGTAGTGCATCACAAATCATATGTGCATTCATGTTTCACTTCTAGATGGGAATTCATATCTAAAGTCTAATGCTTTATTAATTTTCCATAGAGTAGAAGTTTTGACATTGTTTGGTTAATGATGATTCACGTTGAGTTTGTGCCTTTAAGGTGTGTCTTACATTAATTGTCTTATTTAGGGTGCATTAATGTTTACAAACTATGTTATATGTATAAGAATACAAGAAAGGAGTGAACTTTAGTAATTTCAGATAATTCTAGGTTCTGTAATTGGTCTAGGAGGGGAGTATATGATCTGTTATTGATGTATTATTATTTATAATATATTATTAAGTAAGATAATCAAGTTTAATTAAGAGTCTTAATCTCGGCCAGAACTGTTTATGTGCTGACAGTCGGTGGTAAATAATTCATAACTAATTCAAATAAAATCGGAAAAATGTAAAATCAGCGGGGTTAGAAAGACTCACGAGGGTATTATCAGTAAAAATTTCATAGGTTAAGTCTTACTGTACAGAGCACAGTAGCCGTCGGAAGAGGACTATTGTGCAGGAGACAGTGAGTAGAATTTGAGAGAAAATACTAAGTATACAAATAACATCATGTAAGGTGATATGATAACGATTAATATATTAATACCAGTAATTGGACTATTTACTTATGGAATATTACAGTAAGAATTGGGTTAGATGTAATTCAATTATGAGGGATAATTCTTTGTCCAGAAGATTCACAACTATCTATTTCAAAAGCAATGATGTCGGTTTGATATTCTATTTGGAATTTAAATCATCTAAGATTCTTTGACTTCTTATCTCTGATATTTGTATTATAAAACTCTAATGTGAATGAAGAATTCCTATCTAGGGCTGAGCATAAAAGGTATGTATTGATTGTATGGTATTCCTTGTATGAGTTGTCATTATTCGAAGTGTTTGGGTTGCCTTGTTATTTTATGCTACTCCAATGAGTGAGTTATGTGTTGACCAAAGACTTTGATACTTCTATCCATACTCCTTGAGAGAGTCTATTCTGGTAAGAGATACCTTATGATCTTAGAGTGTTGTGACCTCTATTCCTTTGAGATATTGCTCATATTGATTACATGATTGTTTCTTCCACTGGAGATCTTGCGAGACTTTCCCCATGGTGGTTTCATAGTATGCTCAATTAAGCCATTGCCAGATTTTGCGAGGTCACTTATAATTATGAAATTGCGATTTCATACTGCCCGAAGGGAGGCACTATACGTACGTTAGATCTTGGACATTACAGAAGGTCCTCAGTCTCCGCCCATCGTGTCCGTAAGCACTGGTGGGGCCAGTATCCTAGACGCATGGCAGGGTTCCAAAGAGAGGACCCCTAGGGTGGTTCTGGTATATTATTTTTAGTCACTTGCAAGCAACCGGTTCAGTGAGCAGAAATTGTAACTCCTTTCACTTTAGATGTCTGGAGCATTTGTTATGATTATTATTCTCTCCTTACTCATATGTGTAGTAGGAGCCTTATTGATGTTTTCCTTACTTGCGAGTTGGAATTGTTGTCGACTAACCTTGCAGGTGTATAGACCTCGGTTCAATTTAGATGTTGTGAGATGTTCACCATCCCTTGTTATTCTTATTTTCTTCATACTGTTTGTTTTAATTCAGTGGGTTTTTACATTCTACTGAGTGTTTCTATGAAATACCCATGCATCCTCTGATGCAGGCGCAAATGAAAAGTGAGATCTGGAATTGCAGTAGTTGAATGGCGGATTGTAGGCGCCAAGAAGAGATTAAAGATGATTTAGTTATTTGCTTTGCTTTTATTGATGCTTATGACAGTATTGGCAATTGTGTGCCATAGACTTATAGGTTTATTTTATTGACTTTCTTAAATGGATTATTATTATTAAGTAAATTCATTTCATAGTATTCATTGATGTCTATTATTGTATTACACTGATTGCGGTTATAATCGGCTATACGGCCTTTTGAGATGATTGTTTTCGGTTGGAAAATCGACTGTTCGGTCGTGTGTCTGGGATTCTCTACCTCGAAATGTATCTCATTGGTTGGCTTCCGCACTCCGGTCGAGGTATGGGATTTCGGGGCGTGACAGGAGACATATCATGATTCCCACTTAATACAAGCTTATCTAATTTCTTATGACACTAAACTCGCTAATATCACTGCTTCCAAATGCTGTGGATAGAGATGTAAAAAACATGTGAGGAAGATTCAAAAAAAAAATGGGAGGGAAAATCTTAGCTGTGAAGGCCAGTGTTCTGACTTTTGATGTATTTGGATATGTAGAAAGGAACTGCTCAAAGATTTTAGATGTATCAAAGGTTCTCATGCTCGGGTTACTAGCAGATCACTCTGATTTGGCCGTCACTAGCCGCCGCATTGGATTAGGGAAGATGAGGTACCTACCACCTTGTATTGGCAATTTATGAAGTCCATTTATTTTCAATCATCAATAATGTGGAAGTGGTTAAAATGTGATACGCCACATAGTTGAAATACACCCCAATGTCAAAGTAGTTAGCATCGAAGCGTCACATAACCGATAATATGCTCGCGGCGGGGGCTCACATGTAGGAGCAGTCAACCTGTGTTTCCAAGGTGACCTGAAGCTCCCGATTGATAGATCGTACTGCTTGCATATATTATACTCTCTCCATTCCAAAATACCGTATACATTTGAGAAAATTTATTTTTATTTTATCATGAAACCTACAACGAAGTCATATGACTTCTTCCCCCTATATATCCCGTCCAACTCATATGCTTGTTCCCGAACCGAGTTCAAGTCTTTTCCAATTTTGGAAAGAGGAAGTCACATGATTTAACAAAATACACAGTATTTTAGAACAGTGAATATTTCCAAATGTACATAATATTTTGAAATGGAGCGAGTAAACGGGATCTTTATGAGAAATTTTTCGTTTATGTTTTACACTAGGCTGGTATTGTATATGGTCAGTGAGTAATGGTGCACTGCCAACCTGGTGTAATAAACACAAGGAAAATTTTCTTTTGAATGGGACTCATTTACTATAAAAAATGCATGTCTTTGTAAAAGGTGCACAAGAGTTTGGGTCTTTGAAGCCAATTGTGTGCGTGATACATATTCAAATCCTTTGCTTCTAAAAGACGGAAAGAAATATTGAGGAAACATATCATAATTCCCACTGATTCAAGCTTATCTAATCTCTAATAACATAAGCTCAGCAAGAATGCAAGGGAGAATCGTCTGTGAAGGCCAGTGTTCTGACTTTTTAATGTATTTTGATTTTGATATGTAGAAAGAAACTGGTGAAAAATTTATGTGTCAATGGTCCTCATACTCGGATTTCAAGCAGACCTCTCTGAGTCTGATATGGCTGCCACATCGGATTAGGGAAGATGATGTAAACTGCTTCCTTGTATTTGGAAAATTCAGAAGCCCATTTATTTTCCATTAATCTTTTTTACGAAAATATTTTTTTCCATTGTTTATAATGTGGGATTTTGCAGCAATAGTTAACATGCGAGGCGTCACATAGGGGAATTATGCCTAAGGAGTCTTTTGGATCGTGAAAAATTCCAAACATCCACTCCCAAAAATCCATTATCCACTAACCAACTGAAACACCTCATGATGTTTGGGATTTTTCAACGATCCAAACAGCCCCTAAATGTCATGACCCAAAAGCTCCAGTGGATTGTACCGCTCGCATGTTCATGGGTGTTAGCATGTATCCGGCTGGGGCATTAACGAGCCGTCGGATCAAATCTGACGGCATCTACTGAGGGGGGATGGCTGGTGATACAAATCGAGCACCAGAAACCTGACGCGCACACTCCAATGCACAAGTGCTGGGAATTTTTTATTTTAACTCACCAGAAAGTATAATTTTCAATTTTGTCACTTTTTTACATTATCTATTATCAGAAAACCAATAGATTGGCTACTGTTATGGATCGATCGGCAAGAGGTTTTTATGTGTTTGTCATGATTATAGTCATGTGGCATATTACACCGTTATAACACTTTAAATTTCGACACTTTTTTTTAACGTTATCCTCTTTGTATTGTTTCATTACACACCTATGAAAGAGATATTACACTTTCGTTAATCTTTATCACAATTTACATAGCAATGCCTACAATGCCTGGCAGTCCATGGACGAGGTGGATGCGAATTTTCCTAGTAGTGACGTTCTCAGGGCCTATTGGGCTTCTAGCCTTCTACGTCCAAGGACGGAAACCCAATGTTTGGTCAGATCATATCTGGCCCGTCCACTCGAACCAAGCCAGCCAGCCAAGGATAGGACCAGGCAAGAACATGTGATACGATTGTACAAGGGAGTTTTTACTAAATAATATTATAAAAAAAATTTATTGATTGGAAAAGAAGGGAAAATATTTTCCGATCTAGTTATCTAACAAGTCATGCAAGCGCGCGTGGTGTTGGCTTTGCGCATTCTTTTTTTTTACCCTGACTTAAAAAGCGTCACATGAATCGACGCCTTGCTCTGGTAAAGAAAATAGACGTTTCAACTGACATCTTTCTCTTTGTTTACAAGTTCCGAAAAGGCAACACTTAAAATGACGCATTTCTCTGCCTTAGCATATTTCCTCCAACAACAAGACTTTCCTCTTTTAAAGGCGTAAGACGTCGGTTGAATTGATGCCTTACTTTTCTAAAGGAATCGACGCCTTAATACTTTATTTGAAGGCGTCACTTGAACCAACGCCTTCTTTTCAGAAGAGCAAGGATGGGGCGCAGGGGAGTTAGGGCTCGGTTGCATTTTTTAGCCGAGCCCGAGAGGGGGGGGAATGACATTTAAAAAAAACAAATGCATCATTCCGGATGACGACTTCTAAATAAAGTATAAGGCATTGTTGAACCAACTCATTTCCCCTTTAGAAGAGAAAGGCGTCGGCGACGTCTTTTGCCTTTAGAAGATGAAATATTTGCTTTTGGAGGAAATACTCTAAGGCAGGGAAAGACGTTGGTTTAAGTGATACCTTTCTAGAACTTCTAAATAAAAGGAAGGGCGTAAGTTCTAAATAAAAGGAAATACGCTAAGGCAAGGAAAGATGCATTTCTTCTTTACAAGAGAGAGGCATCGGTTCAAGTGACGACTTTCGGGTCAGAGTAAAAAAAAAAAGTTTGCGCAAGGCCAACTCTACATTGGTTATTGCGTGGCTTGTCAGATAACCGATCAGGAAATATTTTCCCTTCTTTCCGGATTGATAATTTTTTTAAATATTATTTGGTAAAAAACCCTAGTACAAGCTGCGATGATGTTGCTATACACTACTTCAATAGTTCTGATTAGGCTTACACAGATTATGTTGAAGAAGTATATAAATTTCGAGAATTTGTTAGAAGCTGGTTAAGAAGTTACATATCTGAGTTGAACTCATGATTTCAAATTACATGCACTTGTAAAATCCACACGTGATGCACGTGCTGATTGGTGCTGGGACATCTTTGGAAATTTCTGACTTGACGGACCAGAACTTTGTTTAATGAGAAGCATGACTTAAGGGTGCATTTGGCAACTTTAATTTGGATTTAAAGGTGTGATTTATAAAATCACGTCCTTTTAAATCATAAGTAGATGATTTGAGATTATAAATTTCAAGTAGTATTTTGGGAATAGTATGATTTTACGAATGAGATTCTAATATTTTTTATTTTGGGTCTGATTTTATAAATGACAGGCATGTGATTTGCACCCACCTCTTTTCATGTTATAAACTGCACGGCGGGATTTAGGGTGAGATTTGGGCTAAAATTAAGTCGTGCCCAAAAATATGTTGCCAAATGGTGGATTTAGAGAAATGATGCAATTCTATGAATCACAGGGTCAAATCCCAATTTCCAAACGCACCTTAATAGATGAAGTCGAGCTTAATTTAACTTAATCATGATTCAAAGACTAAATCATGATTCAAAGATTGATGAACTTCTTATACCCGACTATCAACCAGGCAATGTTAGATAGAATAGTGAAGCTTGAATTACCCAAAAAAAAACATAGTGGAACTTGAGCTTGGAGGTAGGTTTAATTTACCAAAAATAGACATCTGCAAACAATAGTAATGCTGTACATTATTGACGCAAGTTCATGAAATAGAAGTATTGGACGGTTGTATTATTCTTAAGGTTGATGGGAAAGCAAGCTTTCCAAGTACTTTTCTACATTGTCTAGCCCACAAAGCGCCTTGACTACAGGCATGGTTGCTGGAACATCGAAGTAAAATGAAGGATCAAAGTCTGAGCCAATGACACTACAATATTCTTTCCTTGCCTCTTTAATAGCTTCTTTGGTGGCAAAATGAACTGATGCTGCAAGAAGTAAGGGGGGTTCCCCAGAAGCTGTAAAGGACAATTGAATTGATATTATTCTCTATGTTTTTCCATGAAATACACAACTAGAAACTTATAAATTGATCTGCATGAAGCAACTTTATATGAGATTACAAAAAAAAAAACTAAAAATGTCACTAAAACCAGGTCATCTGTGTAAAATCACATCAATTACATGGGCGAGGGTCTTCTACTCACATTATTATAATAAGGTAATCATAACGTCATCTGATAAGTACACCGATGTCTCATGATCAAAACATCATCGAATAGAAAACAGAGGATATGCACAAGTATAATAACTAGAGTGACCAATTTAGATCACAACCTTGTTAACTAGAGGGTAATCAACAAGAAGACTCAGATCAATGGTAGAATAAAGCTTTGCCTTTACAAGCAAAAAATGGGATAGATAAATAATTGGTTACTACAAGATTGGAATTTATATGTTAATGCTTTATAGAAGAGAGGAGACAAGCCAAGCAACACAAATTTGCACCATCAAAATTAAACAGGAAAACCATACCCTTAGAAGAAAGAACACGTTTTTGGTGATGGCCACTGTTAAGTAATTCCACATTGAACTGTCTAGGGATTGTATCAACAGTAGGGATCTTATACGTCCATGTTCCATCTGTAACCACCATTCCATCTGAGTTTGATGGGTATTCTTCAAGCATGAAAAATCCCAAGCCTTGGACAAAAGCTCCTTCAACCTGCAAGAACTCTGTGAGTTACAATATTTGCAAATGCCCGATAAACAGTGATATCAATATATGCATACATTCAGTTGAGTCTCAAAACTGCAAAAATATGACTTATTTCACAAAAATGTGTGCACCTTCTCGTGCAGTAATTATTGACTCATTTATATATGTGAAAAGAGGTACCAAGAGAGGAAACTTAGTTATTCTGGTAGAAATTTTTATTGGTACAACTGGCAATGAAACCATAGCGATCCAAGCAACACAAATTTCCACCATCAAAATTAAACAGGAAAACCATACCCTTAGAAGAAAGAACACATTTTTCTTTCCCTATTATTGCCTATCAGGCCTGAGATTCACACAGCACTCAGAAACTTAAATGAAGCAAATCTCAGTACTGAAGCCATTAAGCTAGTTAATCTTACAATATTAAACATTTGGATGCCCAATAAACAAATGAATTTTGCTTGGCAGCACCAGCATTCTGAATCCCCATAACATGGTTGCAGTGCATGTTTGCATTACATATGCAAAATGTTAAAGTACTAACTTCCTTTGCAGGATAAGAAGTGAAGTAATGGAAAATGCACATTATGTAGTTTTGCAATGTGTAAACAATATGTCACATGATCGAGCCTCTAATAAAAATCGTACGAAGAAACATATATATATCCTAGAAAGTCACAACATGATCGATCTAACCTGTCCCAAGTCCACTGCAGGATTTAGGCTCTGGCCACAGTCATAGATAATGTCTGTCCGCATGATTGCGGTAGCACCAGTAAGAAGGTCAATTTCCACCTGTTAAAAACACAATTTTGGATAGAAGACTTAAACACTAGAAGCATAGCATGTAGATACAGTAATCTTCAGCTTAATTGTTCCTCATCTTTGTTATTTTAATGGTTGAATATATAAGAAGCTATAATACTGACAAAATTTTTATTTATCTTGCCCTAGGCCAAAACAACCCAGTTCATCTGAATCATAATCATAATCATAATCAAGTAGCGCCTTTTCCCAACTATTTGGGGTCAGCGACATGGATCTTACTCCTCCATTGAAGCCTGTTTTGGGCTACCTTTTTTGTAAGAGATAGTAAAGTCAAATCCTTTTTTACTAACTCCATCCAAGTTCTCTTAGGTCTCCCTCTCCCTCTTTTAGCATCGTTTACATGCATCACTTCTAATCTTCTCACAGAGGCATCTATTGGTCTTCTTTGCATTTGCCCATACCAACGCAACCTACATTCCCTCAGTTTTTCCCCTAAAGGAGTTACCCCTAAACTCTCACGAATAAATTCATTTCTAATCTTATCTCTCCTAGTTATCCCACTCATCCACCTTAATATTCTCATTTCGGCTACATTCAACTCATCTTTATGACTTCTCTTAGGGGCCCAACACTCCGCTCCATAGAGTATTGCAGGCCTAATGGCTATTCTATAGAACTTGCCTTTGAGCCTTTTTGGAACACGCCTATCACACAACACTCCTGAGGCTGCCCTCCACTTTACCCACCCCGCATTAATCCTATGCACCACATCACTATCAATATCCCCTTCTTTATGGATAATGGATCATAAATAACAGAATTGATTATACCTTGGCACTTCTTGCCCATCTAGTTCAACTAACGCTTTACCTATAGTTCTACCTTCCTTAAAATTAAATTCCATGAACTCTATCTTAGTCCTACTTATTTTAAAACCTTTTGATTCTAAAGCCTCCCTCCATAATTCCAATTTCACGTTCAAACCTACTATACATTCATCAATTAAAACTACATCATCTGCAAAAAGCATACACCAAGGTGCATTATCTTGTAAATGTCTAGTCAGCTCATCCATAACTAAAGCGAAAAGATAAAGACTTAAGGCGGACCCTTGATGAAGACCTACCGTAACCGAAAACTCTTTGGTTTCCCCCCAATAATATTTCGATAGACACAACCCCTTCATACATATCCTTAATGATATCTATGTAACCTCTTATGACACCCTTCTTTAAAACACTCCAAATGAGCTCTCTCGGCACTCTATCGTAGGCCTTTTTCAAATCTAAGAAGGCTATATAGAGGACTTTCTTTCTATCCCCATACCTCTCTACTAACTGCCGTAATAAAAAAATAGCTTCCGTTGTTGACCTCTCCGGCATGAATCCAAATTAATTCTACGTTACTTTAGTTACTTTTCGCAAATGTCCTTCTATTAATCTCCCCCATAATTTCATAGTATGCCCCATAACTTTTATACCTCTATAGTTTGAGCAACTTTGGATGTCTCCTTTATTTTTATACAGGGTATGAGAGTACTCCTCCACTCCTGTGGCATCCTCTTTGACTTCTAAATCTTGTTAAACAAACTAGTCAACCACGTTAAGCCAACATCTCCTAGTGCCTTCCATACTTCAATAGGAATTCCATCGGGCCCTAGAGCTTTGCCTTTCTTCATCTTCCTTAACGCAGCTCTTACCTCATCTATGGAGAATCTCCTAAAATAAGTTATCTCTTTAACATGACTAGACTCAAAATCAATCCCACTACTAGAATTTTCATTCAATAAATACTCAAAATATTCACGCCATGTCTCCCTAATTTCTTCATCTTTAACTAAAACCTTTTGATCTTCACTTTCAATACACCTAACTTGTTCTAAGTCCTTACTTCTCCTATCCCTTGACTTAGCTAACTTATATATGTCCCTCTCCCCCTCCTTCGTCCCTAGCCTATCATCTCTCTTAGCCTTACCATATCTTTCCTAATTTTCTTGATTTTTACACTTTTTCCACTCCTTAAAGAAACATTTTTTTTCCTTTATGACTCTTTGAACTTCCTCACACCACTACCATGTTTCTCTTTGACATCACTTCACCAAGTACTTCTCTTCCCACTTTTTTAATGCAAGTAGTCATGCTACCCCACGACAAAGTTGGTTCCTCATTTAAGTTCCAACTTCCTTCTAACCCCAACCTCTCCACAAAAGTGTTGAACATCTCACCTTTCAAGTTCCACCACTTGATCCTAGGCTCCACTTTATCCGAACTTCATCTTAATGACAAAAATATTTTTGTAAACCATTAACCAACCTCACTAACTGCAGCACCATAGTTTAGATATCGCATCGAACCAAAATCAGGTGTCCAGTAAGAGCTGGCTGATAGGTTTACAGCTCCGAGATATGCCTGCAAAAAGTGTATAGGAAGGATTCAGTACAGCTACTAGGAACTTGTGATAGAGGATATGCAGAGACAGGAATTTCAAAAAAAAACAAGACATGAAAATAAAATTAAAATCATTAGTAACTTGGGACTTCAGAAACTTATAAAAAATAATCTCACGAGAAAACTTGCTCATTTAACTGCCTGACCTTTAGCAAACAAAAGCACCACATATTCTCCGACAGTTTTTTTTATTGTCCTAAAAAATGATAAAACGTTACGAAATGTGTATTCAGATGCTACATATGTGATCAATGCCTTTAAATTCAGGTGTAGATTCTGTACTATTATCAACTACTTTATGTGAAAACAATTAAAATCAACTAAATTAACATTTTTATAGGAACAACCTACTGAATCAACTTGTTTCATCACTATATGAGAAAACACATCCATGATAGTTGGTAACAAACATTAACGGTTCCCCCTCAGAAAAAAAATCAGTTATTGCCAAATGGATCATGATTGTCCGTTGATAGGTACTATATCACACTATACCTGTAACTTGTCACAGAGAGCCATATAGTAGACAAATTCATATATTTAGGTTGAGGGAAGAAAACTTTTAATTAACATGAAGACGACAATCCTACAAGTCAAAGAAACAGGCTAACTGAGCATTGTAGGAATCAAATAAGTTATCTATATTTCAAATGCTAAGATTCCCCTAGTGGAAGTCTTAAACTAGTTTGACTAAATATCCTGAGTACAACACTTTGGACCCTAAATTAACCATCTGAATGCAGGTCATCTCACAAACTATTTTCTGCTAGAGTAAAATTTATCTTATCAAGTGAGGTACTCTACAATTGATAACCTAACTATAGCAGTGACAATTGTTAACTGTTATATGATACACACATCTAGATATAAACAGATCATAATCATAATCAAGTAGCTCATTTTCCCAACTGTTTGGGGTTGGCAACATGAATCTTACGCCTCCATTCAGGCCTGTTTTGAGCCAACTCTTTTGTAAGAGATAACAAAGTCATATCCTTTTTTATTAACTCTATATCTGTTCATACTAGATATCAACATATATAGAGAGAAAAAAGATATAAAACAAGATTCACTTCTTATTTATTATGACAAGCAAAAAGAATGTATTTGTTCAAATCATGGAAGACAGTCTTAAAAATATATGAACCTGCAGAATAAGGGAATCCCAAGAAAGTTCCCCATTCTGATCCTGTAAGCCTTCCTTGATTGTCATAAGCCTATCAATCAGGACGTCACAACAAATCCTAACTGCTTCACAGCTTGACTCTGATGTGGTGCTTCCAGCAGTAAAACCTCCTTGAATCATGCTCAAAGTGTCTGCCTGAATTACTCTAACTTTTTCTGAAAGGTCGTGGCCCTCGTCTTTCCATAGCCGACCAAGTGCGAAAGCTGTCATTTGTTTAACTTTGGTCCATAGCCCCTGTCCTAGTTCAATTCCTCCAACTTCAACTAAAACAGAACCATCATTTAGGATACTCACTTTCCCAGGTGTCGGCCACAAAGACACTTCATGGATAATGGGTATGCAAGATATTCCTCTTTTCTTCCACCTATTAGAAGAATTGAACTCTTTTATCAAATGAGTTCTCTCAAGAAGTCTAGATGTCTCAGATACCCTATCCAATAGTGAAGGTAATGTATATTCAATAGCTTCACCAACACTGTTTGTGTAGAATAATTGCAAGCTTTCATGAGTGTGAAGATTCTTCTTTCTGACAAAATCAACTTCCAGAAGCAAAGTAGCAGCAACATGTTCAATAATGGCTTCGGCAATATATGACCCCTGTACTTCCCCTGGAGCTCGCATGGCTGACTTGCTCGAATGGTTCGTCTTGCAGACTTTGATATCAAAATCCAAAGCACCCCAATTGTACTTTTTCAATGCACCTACAATGTTCCAAGGCATGATTGGGCTCACATCAGGGGAAATTCCGGCATTGATTAAGATGTTGACTTGAAGAGCAGTGATTTTCCCATCTGATTTAAATCCTACAGTGTACTTTATCTGCATTGGGTGTCTCCCTCCTGCCAGGATCATATCAGTCTTACGATCAAGGTAAGCGCGAACAGGACGCTGTAGCTTATAAGATGCAAGAGCACATGCTGTTGCAACCTACAAAACCAAACTTGGCTGGTTACCATCATTAGCAGATATTAGGAGTGCAAGCTCTAATGAAACAGATACTAGATATTACATTTCGTGATCAAATTCTTTGGTGTTCACATGATTAAACAACATTATTCTTGAATGAACTTCAAGAGTTAGTATTTAGCATAAAAAGAGATAATTCTAGAGGAGAGTACTCACAGGCATGGCCTTCATAGCTTTTCCACCAAAACCTCCACCAACCCTTCTAGTGATCACGCGAACATTGTGATCAGGAATGCCGAGGCATTTCCCAATCGTATTCTGAGCATTCTCCGGATTCTGACTTGAACTGTAAACCACCATACAGTTATCCTCATCTGGTATTGCAAGAGCTGTTTGTGTCTCCATGTAGAAGTAATATTGAGATCCAAGTTTTATCTGCATTTTTGAGGAATCAAATCATAATTTAAATTTGAAGGTCTTGAACTCAGTCTAGGCCTCCATAATGACCTAAAATCCAAATAACTTTAGCAAAGGAAGAAAAAGGATTTCATAGGAGCAGTACCTCTGCCGATAAAATTTTATGGTCTGCTTGAGACATTCCTTTAGAGAAATCACCAATAGGTTTTGGGCAGAGGAAAGGTGGAACCTCAAAGAAACTGGACCTATCAACTGCTTCCTCTACTGTTAATATGGGTGGTTCAAGACCTTCAGTTTCATAATCAACTATCGCTTGACTTGCAGCCATGTTAGCATATTTCTGAGTTTCAGCAATCTATAGAATATGCCAAGGGAAAGAGATTTGAAAACCTGCTAACATATTGAAATATAAAAAATATGACCAGGGAGATTTTGAAAATTTACCACAAAGCCAATAGGCTGGCCCGCATACTGAGTGCAAGTATCAGCAAATAGAGGTTCACTCCCAAATATGGCATTTGAACCTACATTTTCACCTGTTTTCGGGATGTCATTGACAGAAATAACAGTGAATATTTTCTTAGACACAAAATTTGACCTGAAATCGATATTCTTTACACGAGCAACAGGCTTCGTGCAACAAATGAAAGCTCCATAAAGGCAATCCTTTGGAGAAGGAATGTCATCGACATACACTGCTTCACCTGCATGATTGAAAGTGCAATGAGTAATATATTCTCTCAAGAATAAAAATGGATAGGTCTTGGAGTAAACCCATCTATCTATTATAAGGAAAATCATAAATCTATTATAAGGAAAATCATAAACTACCAGAAGATTGGATCTCTGCTGCTACTTTTTTAACAGGTGCTCCAACAGGAAGGTACTCTTTGCTAAATTGGACATCCTGCCTTGACGACAACAGTGATTTAGTTCTCATCAAATCACTACTTATAGCTCCTTCAACAGGAGATCCTTCAATGTATACATTGAGGCCATTGATAAGAGAATCACTCTTAGACACAACACTTTTAATCTTGACTTCCATATATTTTAGCATAGGCCGGAAAAAATCAAAAAGAAAACCAACAGCCAAACTTGTTCTATAACTAGAGTTCTTAATGCCCACTTCAGGGATAACAGTTTCTTTAACTAATCTCATTCCCTCGAGCAGAATGTCAAGAGTGAGAGGCTTCCCACTAAAAAAATTCTCAATGTTTCTTGCTCTAATTGCATGCCCGGTTCCATATGCACCAAAAGCCATCTGTAAGCAATCCAATATAACAGTGCCACAGCTTGTACTAGCTGAATACTGAGCTAAAAATGCTGCATTGATATAAGAAATTGCATTTCCTAGGGGACGAGGGGATGCTCGGTAAGTTTTAAACTTTAAGGAGTCACCTTCATATGATGCATCTCTCTGTGAAACCCAGTTTGGAATGTAGATACTCAGAAGCAACGTTTCCAAATCACAAGGGGGACTCTTCAGGAACTCCTCCAATGTGAGTGTGATAGTTTCTAAGCCTGTGTGAATTGTGACAGAAGAATCAACTGCAAGAAGGATAGTAGCAATATCGGAGGGGAATTTGTCCCTTTGAGCCATAATTACATTACCCCCTAGACTTGCCGTATTTCGGACAAACTCAGATGCAACTTTACTCAGATGATCGGCAACTTTTGAGAAAATTTGGCCTTTTCCTTCCTTCAAAACTGATATAGATTTAGAAATAGTGACTCCAGCTCCAATTTCAATCCCCTGATTATCTTCTTGAATCACAAAAAGGTCAGGAATTCGTCGCAAATCAATATATTCATCATCCAAATCAAAATTTTTGTATACACCAGATGCAGTGTTGCCAACAATCAACTTCACTTTGTTTCCTTTTTTAACTTCAGATTTAAGCAAGAGGTGAAACTCTTCAACATTAAGGGGGCTGCACCATGAGAAATCTTTTGATCTAATTTCTTTCTTTAGAAAGTCTGGGAATGTACAGACTGAATTAGGATTGTACAATGGTAATTTATTTATACCTTGGTTGTCTCCCTTCATCCAAAAAGAATTCAGACCAAGATCCTCCATATCAACATCAGATGCAAAACTCTTGCAAACATCTGCAATAGGTCTGTAACCTGTGCACCGACAAAGATTGCCTGCAATAGCCCTCTCTGCCTCAGACACTGTGAGTTTGGAAAATCCAGCAGGAGGGTCTGGCCTTTTGGATTTCACAGAATTGACAATGGCTGAAAAAAGAGACATGCACATTCCAGGCGTACAGAAACCACATTGTGAAGCATGGAATCCTGACATCCTCTGGTGAATTGAGTGAAATCCATCTTTGCAGTTGCCAAGGCCTTCAGTTGTTGTGACCGAACAGCCATGTATACTAATCAGGAGTGTCAAGCAAGAACTTACAGAAAAATCTTCAACATGGACAAGCACAGGGTCATACTTCGATAAAAGAACGACACAAGCTCCACATCCTCCTGTGAGAGAAAGACTCAATCAGTCTTTAAATTCAATTAGTTTTTACTTCTACTCTAGATATCCATTCAATAATCTCCTAATTAAAAACACTATTGAAGAACGTGAAGACTACAGAACTTTGAAGAAAAAAATTAAACAAAAAACACAAGAATAGAGCTGATTGAAAGTCACCAAAAACATAAAACATACACAAGAATAGGCTTATTCACAATCATCTTTGTATGTCTTACCCAAAAGAAAACAAATCAAGCTTTAAAGTTTCAGTACACATACAGTAGTTCGCTTTCGAAGAAAACTAAATTTATGAATGAACTTCAATTGGATATGCAACACAACAGGTGTATTCTTTCATTTTTTCCAAAGAAGCAGAAAATCTACTACTTTCTAGTAACAAAAGTGTTCAGCAGGATAGCTGATACTTTCTAGTAACAAAAAAGTTTTCAACAGGATGGCTTACATTAATTCACTAAAGTTAAGAAACAAAAAATTAAGCTCTGATATTGTGTTTAAGCCACAAAAACATGAAAAAACAAAAATGGCAGTGATACTACTTAAGAAGTGATGTCAAATATGCAAAAAAACAGAGATTTACAACACCAATCCAAGCAACTTGCTTAGTAACTATAAGAAGCATGAATATACAAGAAGCATGAATGTTTCATTCACTGAAAAAATTATACATGCATTCTATATCGAAATATTTAGACCAAAAAATGAACATAAGACAAAATAAAGAACTCAGCTGACCTTCTCCACAGCCAAGCTTAGCTCCTCTGTACTTGGTCTGAGTCCTCAAGAATTCCAGCAAAGTGGTAGATGGGTCGAAGCTTCCCAGCTCAAACCTCTCTCCATTAATGGCAAAGACCAGCTTCCCCTGCTCCTGCTCCTGCTCCTGCTCCCCCATGAGATAACCGCATTCTTCCAAGAACTGGTCTCAATGTTTATCCCCTATTTGTGGCCCTTCGAAAAGTACAAATAAGACAACATAGGTGGGAAGGTCACTTGGGCAGTGTACAACCTTGACTATCGTGTAATCGATAGCGAACTTCAGGTCACTTACTGCAGGCCAACGGCTACTAAGTTGACACATGGAGGAGCTTGGAAGTCGGAGCAAAGTGAAAGCAATCTGACAACTAATTAAGGACAAATTATTAAGTGTAGATACGACACCGCGCTGCCGTCCCAGCGTGGTATCGATCACCAATAAGAGAATGACATCCATAATTGCTGTGGGCCCCGGCTAAATACCACAGACGACGTTAACTGTAACCCACGCCGTCTAAAAAATTCGATTTCCCGCTCACCCTTCTCCCGCCCCGCCTCAGCCCCTTTCCCCTCCTCCTTCCCTTCACGATCTCCGCCCTGCCTCAGCTCCTTTCCCCTTCCTTCCCCTTCCCTCTCACAGTCTCCGGCCACGCTAGAACTCCAGCGCGGTGTCGTATCTACTCCTTAAAATCCTTAAAATTTCTTCAGGTCAGAGACAGGGTCACGAAGGAGGAAACAGCCGAGATTCTGAAATTCACAGGTACGACCACTACCACCAGCTGATTCCTTCCTTCCTTCCTTCTTCCTGGGCTTTTGGACTTTTTCTCCCCTACTCTGTTCATCTCCTGTTGATTAATCTTAGTTTCCCTTTTTTTTAACAATAAATTTATGCTATAGCTTGTATGTTAACGACTGTTGCACAGCTTACTATTAGCCATGATTGTTAAACACATTCTCTAAGCAGTGAGTGTATGTTAACGACTGTTGCAGCTTTCTTCTGGAAGTGAGTGCTAGAAAAATTAAGTTTAGAGTTCTAAGCAGTTTATGAGGCTTGTTTTGATAGAAAGCAGAGGTCATCAAAAATATAGGATTGTTGGATACTTTTGAGTATTTTTAGGTAGCTTTTCTTCTTATTTTTTTTTAGTAATTACTCTTGATTGGCTTGTTGTGGAACAATGACTACGCAGATTAGATATGAAGTATGTCACTCTGCTGCTATAAGCAGGAGAACTGTGCCATGCTGAGAAAATGAGTAATTACATTTGAGCGAGCATATGAACTTTCATTTTGAATTTTACGCATCATTTTGGTTTAAGATCTAACATATTGAAGTTGTTCTATGTATAGCAGGTGTCACTTTTTTTTTCAATTTTTTCTTATGAACCTGTTCTGCATATAGGTTGAAGAATTCTCGGTCTAATTTCTTTCATCTACTTTGCCCAGTGGATGTCCCAGTTTTGTCTAATAGACATCCACTTTAAGTTCATTTAGCTTTATCTTTAGTTTATATGCCCTTCATTTATCATTTGTTTGGTTCCATGCAGCACTTTGCTTTTTGGCTGGATGAGATATTGTAAAAATGTCCTGTTTCACAATTTTTTTCTAATTTGTAGTGAAGTAGTTCTAGATAGCTGGAAACTGTTTTGTTCTGCTTTTTCATCTAAGTGGTTGATATATATATGCAACCAAAAACTAACCACAATTATATTTTATAATTTATTTTATTACTGTTTGCAATAGCTGGATTTTTGTTGCTACCTAACATTGGTCTGTTTCTGAATAGTCAGGATGTTTTCTCACTGTGGAGTTACATTAATATTCTTGAAGACGAAGTTCTTTTCAGTTATTAGGCCGTTTTTTAGCATTTAATTCGCTCATTATATGAATAGAAGTGCTTGATATTCTCGAATGTTCTATTTTGTACTTTAGGAAATATAGCAATGAAAATTTTAATAGCTATAAACTAGATTTATTGGCATTTACTTTCAAAAATGATATCAAGCAATTTCCCCAAAAAGTTGACAACTGCCTGCTTTTATTTTGGTGATTGAGTCTTATTTTTCTAAAGTTCTTATGTTATATCATGTGTTCTTTTAAGTTATTGGGGAAATTGCAGAATGCTGTGCTTTTATTGAAACAATTAATGAGCATTTGGACTAGGTTTGTATATTTATACCTCACCTAATTATAAAGATTCAAGAATATATTTGTTTAGAAATGACAATTTTTATTTGTATTTTGTGATAGACTAATTGTTCTTGTCACATTCAATCAACAGTCAGAGTTGAAGCTATCTATGTCCTCTCTTCTTTAGTCGGTGGATTGCGGTCTTTGCTCTTTGTCCAACAAATTCCATCAGTTGGGTCATCTGGTGCTCTGTTTAGATTACTTGGCAGCCTAGTTGTTGACCTTGTCTCTGTCTCTGTTTCTCTCTCTATCTCTGTTTCTTTCTGTATCCATTTTCTACAGGTTCATTTCCTTTGCTACCTGACCTCGATTTTTTATGGATAACTAAAGACTGCAGGAGGTATTGGAATATGGGAATTTCTTTTTTTTTTGGAGTATAGTATTGCAGGAGGTATTCTGGCTGCTACCCACAAAGTGGATGCAAATGAGTATTGCCGCTGGTGTCACTTTATTGATTGCATCCCATGCAAAAGATGGAGCTGCAATGATAGAAAAGTTGCTTGTGTGGTAGAACCTGAACACCCATTGCCAGCTAATACTGCCTTTGAAGCTGAATGAAACATATTATTAATTTGTAAATGCTGGCCACTGTGACAGAGGGAAGGTTAATTTTGACATGCATGACTAAGGACAACTTCCGTATCTTTCCATTTCCTAGTGTGTCCCAGGGGAGGATGAATGACTTGTGCAGTCAGATTTGCTCCTAAGTTTTCTATAAAAGTGTAAGAAATGAGGTGGAAAGCTGATTCTTTCTATTTCAAGCTCATCCTTCTTACATTATTGTACAATCTTTCTTATGCTAAGAAGTTGTTTTGAAATATGCAGATATGTTCATATCCTTTAAGGACCAAGTAACTGTCTCCTCATTGAGCACACGGATGTTTTGCAGATTTGTTGTTGATGTTGCTGAATCAAGTCCAGTTTCCAAAGTCTTATGGCAATTCAAGGATGATCTCCTTGCTTGACTTGCCAATATCTGAAATCCATATTTGTTTGTGAACTATGTACACTTGCATCAACTACTGTGGAGGGTGACAGTCTGGCAGCATAACAGATCTTCTATATCATGACAATTATGTCAAACAAAAAAGAGCAAGCCATGGTGCCCGGGGAGAGATCTAATTTTTGGTCATGTAAAACAGAGGGCAAGTGCTAGCTAATGTTGTTCACTTTTGCAAAAAATGAAGTTGTGTGTGGAATATCCAAGCATAAAATACAACATCTCTGTAAGCTTAATTGAGCCAGTTCAGTTTTTTGTTGAATAAGCTTAGGCTGTACACCTTCAACAGTATTTGATGAGTGACCCTCACGATTTTGAAAAAAAGAGTTCCAAAATATAATCCTTGTGGTTGGCCAACAGAGAAAGGCTTTGAACTCAGGACTTTTGACATAACTACTCAACGTGGAAAATCTAAATTCAGCACACTACAAATGACTAATTTACTATTTCAAATTTTGGATGACAAACTGCACTTGAACAGAAGATAAGATACGTGCAGTCAGTCCGAATTCGTAAGCTATAATTAAATAAATAACCGCAGGTGGCACTGCATCTAGTTTTTGTTTAAACAGTTATTGTTTTACAATGAACAAAAAAAGCTATACAAGATATGGGTATAAGATACAGTGTTATTTGAAAATTTAACATCTCCCATACTAACACCATTCAGTTATAATTTGCAAGAGCTGAACTGCAGCAATGGCTGGAATCTTCTCGCGCAACTTCTGTGTTACTGCGACACGAATAGTCACGACTCCAGCGGCAGGCCCCCCGATTTTAACCTTAACAATAGGTTCTTCAATCTTAACAAGTTCAAGCTCTCCTCCACCAGTCCCTACTAGATATGGTCTTATTTCTTCCAACATCTGAAATGAAAATTCTACACATAACTAAAGGTCCATATGTCCAAGTAAATCTTCTGAACATAAAGAAAATGTATAGATACTCATAAAATGTCAATATAACAGCAGTGAATAAACTAACATGTGATGCAATATCAGGACAACCGAAGATTATTTTCATCGATCCTAGAAATTGAGAGTTCAAAGTAAAGAAAAAAGTAGAGACTTTTTAAGCCTTCTCACTTCCACACCATTTTCATTATTTCTTTCAAGTACAAAGAAAAAAAAGGCTCAAATTGGAAATGTACTTTATAATGTCAAACACAATCATCCTATACACACACCACCACCAGGTGTGACAGTCATGATTAAATATTTATCCTTGTCCAAAAGAATCAGGCATATTACTAAGAGAAAATTGAGTCACAATGCAAATCACATTATCACATTATTAAGCCCTTTCATGGTGTGTCCCTAATTTGCACTTAAAATTAACTTCATAGCATAGAGTAGGAGAAAATGCTTGGCATCAATCGGAATATTATTGAAAAGATGAAATTCAAAATGCATTATTTCCCAACAAGATGCTTGTATCATCAATGTCACCAAATTTAGACAAGGAAAATAGAGAATGAGAAAGAGTAAAGGTTCTATGTTGGCCATTTTAGAAATACTTATAACTCAACCATCCCATCTAAGCAAAATGATAAGGCCTCAGGTTAGATGTTTCCATTATAACATCCAGACTTTGCCTTCTTTACATTCTCCACCCTAATATTAAAGGATAGTCAAGCTCAAAGTCGGTTGCAATACCACAATTCTACCTACTGAAACAATTTCAAGTTCATGTTCTTCTTCGATTACCTCGGGATTCTGAACCAAAAGATGAAGCATGTTCTAATGGGCATGGCAAAGTAAACAAGTGGTCAATATCCACCTAAGGATGGTTACCTTTTCCACATTTTCTTCATTTAATTCAAGGCCAGTTTCTTTATCTGGAACAGCCTCAACAGCAACAATTTCTGGAATTTTTTCCATCAGACTGCATTCTACCCCATTTTCATCGGCATAACAGAACTTGGGCAGGATCCACATGCTCCTTGTAGCTTTACTATGACAATGTTGCCATCAATCTCATGTAGTGCTATGTTTCCCCCATCAGCCATGAGATATGGACGAACTTCATTTAGTATGCTTTCAATATTTTCAGCAGTTAGAGGCAACTCTAATGCTGAATCCGGAGTTACAACAGCCTTGACAACTATACCGCCTAAAAAGAACAAAAAAAAAAAGAAGAGAACTAATAAAATCACCAGAAAGCTTCATCATCATAAGCCCTCTCCCGACTCTCAAGTACTAAATGACACAGTTTTTATCCCAATTTACTCAGTCTTCAGTCATTAGCACCAAGAACCCAAAACCTGTTTGACTTGAATTAACAAAGAATTTTCCTGACACAACCCTCTAACTGGGCTTGAAAGAAGGAAGAATATACTATACCTATAGTAACTCATGAAAAAAATTGATGTGTGCAAAGAATGCGGGTACTATCGCACTATACTGATCCAATGACTTCAACTTCAAAACACTGCATCTAGTATATTTAAAAGTGTCCAGTCCAAATAATATATCATCTCCCAGATTTTGTTCTTAATAAAATTCCATCATTGAAAGGGTCAATAAGAAATTCAGCAGGGGGGAGACTTTATTGAACAAACAAGCTATCCAACTAAAGCTGAGTTGCTTTTATCTTCATCAATTCCAAATAAGCCCACGTTAATTACAAGCTTTTTTTCTCTGCTTAAACATAACAGCTTTGTCTTTCATCCTCTTATGTGCCATAGAAAAGGCATTCATCCTCACTAATACTCAAAATCTACACAACATCCGAACTTCATATATTTCTAACCCCAACCCCAAAATTCAACACCAAACAAAATGTAAACAAGCAATCAGATAAAAGTGCCAAAAAAAACACAAGGCCATCAAATGAACTCACGAAGCCGCCTAGACGCAGAACGAAAATAAGTGCAGCTGGGAATCCGCAACCCCTTCCTTCTCACCGCCACATGGTTCGCCGTCCAGAAATTCGACACCTTTAATACCCCAAAACAGAAATCGCATAACCGTCATGGTAAAAAACAAATAACTGCAACACCAAATTAAAAAGATGAAAAGAAACGATTGAAGAAGAGACCTGGAGGGGCAGCGGGGGAAAGTAGCTGAGAGAGGTGGAAGATGACGATGATGATGAGGTGGGTTCTGGAGTTTGGTAAGAGAGCTGCCGCTGAAACATGGCCGCTTGCATCTTCTCCGCAGCCGATTCGAAAGCTCGCTTCTTCTGAAGTAGGAGAAAATGATGCCATCTTAGATTCTACTAATGACTAAAAAAGAAATAAAAATCATCATGAGAATGTGTTTAACAATCATGGCTAATAGTAAGCTGCAACAGTCGTTAACATACAAGCTATAGCAAAAATTCATTGTTGAAAAAAAAAACGGGAAACTAAGATTAATCAACAGGAGATGAACAGAGCAGGGGAGAAAAAGTCCAAAAGCAGCCTGGGAATCAGCTGGTGGTAGTGGTCGTACCTGTGAATTTCATAGTCTCGGCCGTTTCCTCCTTCGTGACCCTGCCCCTGACCTGAAGAAATTTTCGGGTGTAGATACGACACCGCGCTGGAGTTCTAGCATGGCCGGAGACTGTGAGAGGGACGGGGGAGGGGAAAGGAGCTGAGGTGGGGCGGAGATCGTGAGGGGAAGGAGGGGAAAAAGACTGAGGCGAGGCGGAGATCGTGAGGGGGAAGGAGGAGGGGAAAAGGGCTGAGGCGGGGCGGAGATCGTGAGGGGGAAGGAGGAGGGGAAAGGGGCTGAGGCGGGGCGGGAGAAGGGTGAGTGGGAAATCGAATTTTTTAGACGGCGTGGGTTATGGTTAACGTCGTCTTGGTATTTAACCGGGGCCACAACAATCCTGGACGTCGTTCTCCCATTGGTGATCGATAGCGCGGTGTCGTATCTAGACCTAATAATTTCTCCTAATTAAGGATGACTTAAGCATCCTGTCCTTGAATATGGCCAAACTCAGTAGCTATCATGCACCTGCTCCCTTAAATTAAGGGGCCGTTTGGGGCGTGATTATTGCAAAAATATCCAGACTGGATATTGGATATATACTGTAGCATCCATGTGGATTTTTACATCCATCTGAAACACATCCTGAGGTGCTTAAGCTGGATATATAAAATATCCAGATGATGCTACAGTGTTCTGGATGTTTTGCTTTTAATCATGCCCCAAACGGCCACTAAGAGTATGACTTGGATGTAACTTTGGATTAGCATATATGATGTTGTACTGCTTTGAACTTTAAATGGAAGAACATAGAATCTTGAATGCAAAAGGACTATTGAGAATTTATGAGAAAATAAAAAACTAATAATATACTTAAAAAATTAACTTTAATAGGCTGAATAGATAGATTGTGGCATATTGGGTAGACTATTCAAAGAAGCAACTAGTTTGCTGTACATCTCAGACTATGCTCAATGTAATTCAGGTGTGTTGACCGTAAGATCGACATCTGATCTGACGGTCCGTGCTTACCCGTAAGTTCTTTATCTCGTCACTTTTGTAATGAAGTCGGCCTTCCAATGTAATAAGGATTTTTTGGGTCACCTAGCCTTGGAAAATGGCCTTACTAGTTCCATCCAAACATTTGAATAACAAACCTCTAATTTATCGGTTAGGTGACTTATATCATTCCTTAGTCCATAAAGAAAGAAAGAAGGAAATTGAGGCAAGCAACATTTTCTAGCCTTTAGCACCTTCTCTGGATGAAACCCATAAGACCTCAATTTCACTGGCTCATGAAATTGGAGGAGCATTTCCAGTAGTAGCATATTTACCCTACACTAAAAGTTCATTGGAGAAAAGCTCTATTGTTTGATAAATAACAACTTGAACTACCTTGATTATACAAATATGTAACACTGCTCAATACCAAGGGCCACAATCTTACTTCCCCTTCCATTTTACATAATGCAGTCAGCCAGTGATGGAAGACGCCTGAAAAAGTTCAACGGAGAGGGAGGCATGCGATCCCGGAACATCGGGTGGCGGAGGTAGTAGAATCCTCCGGCCATTGCCGCCATCTTTGCCGGGACCACGTACAACAAGACGGCAATGGCCAGGCACATCACTACAAAGATGAGTGTTGCACCCAGGTGCCTCCCCCATCCTCTTAGGCCCCGTGGGCAGCAACAACAGTAGTGGGTACCTACATTTGTAGGCCCTACTGCTCTCCAAAGTAGAGATACGTATACGCACCTTTCCTATACGTATATCTGGACGCATGGCATCTTTTGGTTGTGGTGCCCGACTATCAAACACTGCTACGGTGAGCACCGTATATGGATCATATACCTGCCATGTATACTGCTTGTTCCATTTTGGATTTAGACAATCGGATATTGTACACGACCAGACTCACTTATCGCCATTCTTGGCTACTGTATATGCGTCGGTGGCGCCTTTCCCTGCCACAGCCTTTACCGGGATCAGATTGCGGCAACCAACGGCCTCAATAAATTTCATTCTGCTTTTTGTACGAGTCTTAGGGTCGAATAAATTTCACTCATTTTCAAATGAAGAAAGGTTTTATTGGACGGAGGGAGCATTGCAAGCCCTGTTTGTATAGCTTTTATCTGTTAAGAAAGGGTTTAATTAGTTGCTGTTTGATAAATCTGAATCACGTCAATCAGGACAAACCAGTAATTATAGGTATATACAACTCTTTAATTTAATGATAAAGTTTGGGAAAAGAGTGAGGAGTCCAAAATTTGATAGAATTGTCCTTGGCTTCGATAGCATCCAATTCCCTTTGAACATGCGGGCTACCCATGAAAGATTGGTGGGCATCCGAGTGGACCGAGGATCATCACAGATCTGAAGGTGAGATGGGCAAACTGTAAAAGCCAATTCGGTGATGGCTTGATTGGGACAAAGGTTCCATACTTAACTTCACAAGAAGCCTTAGCTTAATACTCAACACTTAGCAGCATACCATTTTTCTTCACCTTTTTCGGATACTGTAACCTTCTTGAGAGATTCCAATTCAATTCTCCTAGCTTTTGACCCTCTTTATCATCTACATCCCCATACAAACACCACTACATGCCTTGTCAGGTGTAAACTGCCAAGAGGAAATGAAGAGCTTGTCCACTGCTTGAGTGGAAAAAACATGCAAAGCAACTGCAACTTTACGTTGCATTTTTAGGAGGTCTTTACATATGACCTGGCGCCAACTTTGGGTTTTTTATATTACCCGGAATCTTTATCTTTCTTCCATATGACCTAGAAAGTACCCAAAATACTCTTAAGTTTAGGTATAAGCACCCACACTTTGCGTTTTTCCATATTACCCGGAATCTGAGGAGCAGGTACCCGGAGAAGCTCGCGTTCAGTCGGAGAAGAAGGCGTTCCGTCCGACATCTCCCTCTACATCATCGCCAGCGCCGGTGCCGTCCAAATCGGGAAAGGTAATCTTCGCGCCAAAAAGTAGAAAAACGAGCGGGATGAAGGGATTTTGATGTAATAGTAGCGGGGAAGCCCGCCCAACTACAAAAATTAAGATCTACATGTAAAGAAACACATATAAAGGTCACCCATTGGTGTTCGACCGCTCCTGGACATGAAATAAGAGGACAAAAATGGGCAAAAGTGTGAAATACTCACCAGCAAAGGACAATTCAATTTATATGTCTTTCTGTGATCTTAATTAGATAAAAAAAGAGGAAAAATGAGGAAGAACGCAAAAAAATAGGCAAAAACGGATGAAAAATGGGCAAGTTATGACATTTTGAAAATTGCCCATTATCGTGTTGTCGACGACACGACTTGAGTATTTATCGTGTATGTCGCATACACGATAAATACTCAAGTCGTGCCTACCATACATGATAAAATGACAATCTTCAAAATGTCATAACTCGTTCATTTTTCATCCATTTTTGCCCATTTTTTTTGCGTTCTTCCTCATTTTTCATCCTCTTCCACCTCATTAAGATATAGTAGGTTGAGAAAAAAAGAAAAAATAAAAAGAAAGAATAAAGTAAAAGCATTCCCATGTTCGGAGCTTCGCTGCACCACCCACGCTAAAAAAAAACTATGATCAAGAGATTTTGATGTAAGAGCAATGGAGAAGCTTACCCAACTATAAAAATTGAGATCTACATGTAAAGAAATACATATAAAGGTCACCCATCGGTGTTCGACCGCTCCTGGACATGAAATAAGAGGATAAAAATGGGCAAAAATGTGAAATACTCGCCGGCGAGCGACAAGTTCAATTTATATATCTTTCTGTGATCCTAATGAGGTAGAAAAGGAGGAAAAATAAAGAAGCACAAAAAAAGGGCAAAAACGGATGAAAAATTAGCGAGTTATGACATTTTGAAGATTGTCATTTTATCGTGTAGGATATACACGACTTGGGTATTTATCGTGTATAGTCGACTTGGATAAAATTTAATTTATATATCTTTCTGTGATCTTAATGAGGTGAAAGAGGAGGAAAAAATAAGAAAGAATGAAAAAAAAATGGGCAAAAATGTATAAAAATGAGTGAGTTATGACATTTTGAAAATTCCAGTAAAAACGTGTTTTGAAATATACGACTTGCAGTATAGTCGTGTACGTCGCGACACGACTATACTGCAAGTCGTGTCTTTCAAAACACGTTTTTATTGAAATTTTCAAAATGTCATAACTCGCTTATTTTTTATCCGTTTTTGCCCATTTTTTTTGCGTTCTTCCTTATTTTTCCTCATCTTCCACCCCATGAAGATATATTAGGATGAAAGAAGAAAAAAATAAGAAGAAAGAAAAATAGAAGCTTTCCGGCAAAGCGCTTCTACTTTCTTCTTTCTTCTTATTTTTTCTTATTCTTTTATCCTAATATATCTTCATGAGGTGGAAGAGGAGGAAAAATAAGGAAGAACGCAAAAAAATGGGCGCAAACGGATAAAAAATGAGCGAGTTATGACATTTTAAACATTCTCATTTTATCATGTCATACAAAACACGACTCAATTCAAGTCGTGTCGTTGAAGACGCGACTTGGATATTTTTCGTGTTTTCGACGACACAATAAAATAGGAATTTTTAAAATGTGATAACTCGCTAATTTTTCATCCATTTTTACCCATTTTTTTGTGTTCTTCTTTATTTTTCCTCCACTTCCCCTTCATTAGGATCATAAATTGAACTTGTTACTCGCCGAAGAGTATTTCACATTTTTGTCCATTTTTATCCTCTTATTTCATGTCCAGGAGCGGTCCAACACCAATGGGTGATCTTTATATGTGTTTTTTTATATGTAGATTTTAATTTTTATAGTTGGGAGGGCTTCCCCGCTGTTCTTATATCAAAATCCCTTCATCCCGCTCGTTTTCTCGGTTTTTGGCGCGAAGATTACCTTTTTCGATTTGGACAGCACCGACGTCGGTGATGATATGGGCGGAGATGTTGGACGGAATGCCTTCTTCTCTGACTGAACACGAGTTTCTCTGAGTACCTCCTCAGATTCCGGGTAATATAGAAAAACAAAGAGTGTGGGTGCTTATACCTAAACTTAAGGGTATTTTGGGTACTTTTTGTGTCAATTCCGAGTCATATGGGATTTCACTGGAAAAATCAGGCAATATGGGAAAACAAAAGTTGGCGCCAGGTAATATGGAAAAAACTCCATTTTTAGGTTTTCTTATCTTTGCCACCGACCCAACATGTTCTTGGCATTAGACATTCGAAGATGATCAGAATTGTTAACACTTTGCTTTTCTTTAAAATAAAAAATAGATGATGGCAGGAGGACATGAAGCCCTAAGTCCTCATCACGTGAATGGAAGCGCATGGCTCGTGCTGAATGTACGCAGCTTTTGTTTTTTGTGTTCCAACATGAATGCATGCACACAATTGCTTGTAGCGTGTAGGCGTGAACTTTCGATTTGTATCAGGTAGGTAATATTCCTTTCTTCGGTGAATAAACTACTCCTCTGTCCCATATTGTGATTAAATAACTCCATTTGGGAACACATTGGCTCAATATAAGCACTACAACAAATCAGGGCTTTTGCGACAAATTTTTTTGCCACAAAGCTATTTTCGTCGCAATAGATAGCCATTGGCGACGAATTTTAGAATTGTCGCAAATAGATTAACATTTTGCGACGATATGACAAGTAGTCGCAAAAACTGGAACTATTGGCGACCAATGGCCAATTTGGTTGGAAAAACAGTAGATTTTTGCGACGAAATACTAATTTAGTCGCAAAAGTGAATTCCATTTGCAACAACCTACATATTTGTCGCAAATAATAAATAATTTCTGCGACATGGTTCTATTTGTCGCAAAAGTAATATATTTTACATTTTATAAATAAAAGTATTATTTTTTATATATAATCATAAATAAAAATAGTTAACATTTGCGACGACATAGCAATTAGTCGCAAAAATAAATACTATTGGCGACCAATAGCTAATTTGGTTGCAAAAAAATAATGCATATTTGCGACGAACTAACAATTGGTCGCAAAAGTGCATTCTATTTGCGATAAATTATATATTTGTCGCAAATAATAAATAGTGTTTGCGACAAATTGTTATATTTGTCGCAAAAGCAAATTCTATTTGCGACAAACTATATATTTGTCGCAAATCATAAATAAAAATATTTAAAAAATATAAATTTTCCCATTCTCATTATTTGCTATAAATAGACATTTTTGGTGAAAGATTATCCTCATATATTTTTTATAAAATAGGAAGAAATGATATTAAAGTAATTACAGAAAATGGGTAAGTACATCTCAACAAGGTGTTTTTTAGTTAAAATATCATTTTTGAAAAAATCTCAATGAATTTTGTATTCAAATTCAATAAACTACTTAAAATATTGAGTATTAAATTTAGAAAATGTACTTGCATAATTTATTACACATTTTAATGTCATTAAATAGATTTATTGTCAACTATGAGTTGTATTGATACCTTAATTATATAACATCAATGATAGAAAGTTGTAGTAGAGGAATCCGGCATGATAGCTATGGTGTATGTTTGAAGCATTAATGTAATTTTGTTTGAGAGGGGTTCACATTGTAACATGGTAAAGAGGAGGAGGAAGGTGGATAGTGTTGTAGTCAAGTTAGTTGCATGGCACTAAAAACAAAGAATATTTTTCATGTATGATATATTGCTGAAGGTGGCGTTGGGCGTTGAAGTCAGAAGACAAGTTATCTTTTAATTTATTATTTATGTTGATGATTGTGGACTTGCGGCTTGTGTGCCATTTTATTTCAATTTTAGTTGTGGAGACTTGTCGAATAATGTAATAATTAAATTAGACTTCTTTTTATTCTATATCTTGTGCGTGGATATGGTTTAAGTCTTATCGATCCAGTATGACCCAAGAATGTAAATTGGGTATGTGATGATTCGAGTATTCGGTCCGTCCCAGATTCCTACCCTTATAACCTTAATTGGATTATTACTTCCGCGCATATTGGGATTTTGGAAATTTGGGGCGTGACAAAATGCACCATCAAATAGGATTGGCCCATTTCTAACATTAAGTATGCACGAGAATACATGCAAATCTATGAAATGCACAAACCTTGTGCCAAATACAGTTAGGAAATATTTGCCAATCATAGTAGAAAAGTCATATAAAACCAACAGATATACCAAATGAAAAAGAAAGATGCATGCCACTAGCACGTAGGTGCATGTGGCCCGTAGCAGAGGTAGAGCGCTTGATACCTATCACACAAGTAGCGGGCGAGCCATACCCATGCACATGAGCCGCAACACATACTTAGCTTAACTCAAATAAAAAAAACTTTATTCCTGTGGATACGAGCCCAGCTCACGCTTGTTGGCGTGAGTATGGGTGCTCTGGACCATCGGATTCCGATCAAGCTTCTCCCGTTATTAGAGCGGGCAGGCAGGGGTGAAACACTACCTGGTCACTTGAGCGCCGTCGGAGTTTAATCTGACGGCTTATATTGTTCATCTCATTCCGATGCGTGTAAGGACCGGACGCATATTAACTTTTTTCTTTTTAATTTCGTCATTGCCCCAAATCCCCTCCTCCATTGTTTGTTTCCTAGAATCTTCTGACCGGCGATTCGGGTTGGGTGGATTGGCGACTGGTGGCGAGATGGCTGTTCCGTGGATGAGGAGGTTTCAGATGGTCGGAAAGGAGTTGGAAGGAATCACCTGCCGCCGACTCTTGCTGCTTCTTCCAACGATAGTGAGCCCCCCTCGCCTCATTTTCAGTATCCCGCCGGAATGCCCTAAATCGCCACGTCTCTCAGCCGTGTTGCACCATGGGTGCTCCGTCATGGCCCAACGCAGTCGCCTTCCTCACGCCACTGCCGCTCATCTTTGACGTTGCTACTCCGCTGCTCCCTTACACTCCAACAATCTTCCCACCTCCCTCACACCTCCGCCATTTCGTCTTGGCCGTCGTCGATCTTAGAGGCACCTCTCATTTCCTCTCTGTGTGTATCTAATCTGGATATCAGGTTTGTAAGAAGTTTGTTCTTTTTAGTAAAAATTTCTAAGTGGATTTTCTTGCAAGTGTATCTGTATTAATCTGTCATTCCAATCTGCAAATCAGTTTACTTCTCTTCCTCTTATGCCTTCTCTGAAACTCACTTTCCATCAGTAGTGAAAAAAACAACAACGAGAAGGCAATCATAATAATGCAATTTTTTATTGCACATGAGCTGTTTGACAAAATTTTCAAATGGTCACTCTCCTTTGAGCCTTCCTCAGCTTGATGGTTTCAATCAGCCAGTTGCAATGGACACAGTTGAAACGTCTAGCAAACCTCAAGAATTTAGAAAGGACTCTCTGGCATCCACCTACACTGCAACACCACCCTCATTAGGAGAATATGATCATCTTACAAAAGCAGAAGTTGTATTTACTTTTGCTCCTGAGTTTACTGCAGTAGAAACTCCTATGAGTGATTTATCTGTCTCTAGCTTTAAAAATCCATATTTACCTAAAAGTCACAAGGTTGATAATGCACACTCAAGCTCAAATGTTTATGTTAATGGTGCCAACCCACCTTCCCCACCTTGTGTGGAAGGATCCACTGACAAGCATGAGAATATTCCTTCAAAAATTAGATTGGATAATCCAAGGAATGATTTGTTTCCCACACATGGGTCTGAAATATATTATACACATATTCAGAGTGGGGATAAGCTGAAATTGGATAGACAAATGGTCAGTTGTAATTGTAACCTAATTTCATGCAAGGGAGATAAGCTGTCAACGTTAGCCTCTAGTTTTGACTCATCAAGTATGGGAATTTCTCTTCAGCGGAGGAAGAATGAAAGTACAATGGAAGGATGATTTTGGCTCGCTCTAAAAACTGTGCTAGCTAGGGAATCTGAGTGTCTGATGTTTCAGGCTGCTATGTGCAGGATGAGGCATCTGCCACTATCCTCTGGTAATGTTGGTACTGCTGCCATGAGGGCATCAAGTAGACATATTTTCTTGGATCATTCCCCATATGACATGAGTACAAAATCTGAAGTGAAGAAGAAAGAGTCTGTACCTGTTAGAATAGCTGGTGATATTGATGGAGTCCTTGATGGAGAAACTGTTAATACAGCTATTGGTGTAACAAAAGGGTCAACAATTGCAAACTCCCAAATTGAGAGTTCGCTAGCCCAACCTCGTAATATTTTCAAGGATGAGGATGTTGTAAATTGTGGGCACAGACAGCCACTTCTGGAGCTTATTGATGCCATACCCTTTTTAGTTCAACATTCTTCTTCCACAGTTGATGTTTTCCTTGATATTGGGAATGGAGAGGGCCCATATGGTTGGCTGGCACTGCAGGAGCAGTGGAGGCGTGGATTTTCTTGTGGACCCTCTATGGTCCATGCTGGCTGTGGTGGTCTATTAGCTAATTCTCATTCAGTCGACATTGCAGGTATCAAGTTACTTGATCCTCTTTCTGCTGAGGTAAATGGAGACATTTGCATTATTGTTTGCTCATCATGTTGCTTGCTCAAGTGTGTATATGATCCATTGAATATGTACAATTCATACACGTGTTGTATGAATAACTTTGTTGTCTTCTGACCTTCATTACTTCTTCTGTTATTTAAATTCACTGGAAACTGATTCTGGGATTCATTTTTTAGAAAACAGATTATCAACTAATTTAATTCGACAAACCTATTTCCCTGAGTTTCAGTTTCTAGATACGAGATCTGTTACCTTGACAGGAGTTTGCAAATATGGTTTTTTAAAGACTACAAAATCTTCTTGCAACAGCTTCATGCGTCATCTGTAAGTAGTTTGCTGCAGTCAAATGTAAAAGCAGCACTAAAATCTGCATTTGGAAATATGTTACCTTGACGGAAGTTTGCACATATGGTTTTTTAAAGACTAAAATCTTCAACCAACAGGTTCATGCGTCATCTGTAATTAGTTTGCTGCAGTCAGATGTAAAAGTAGCACTAAAATCTGCATTTGGAAATATGGATGGACCATTATCTGTGATCGATTGGTGCAAAGGTCGCAGTCAGTCCAGTGATGCATTAGGAATGGCAGTTGATGGCTATTCTCCTGAATCCACTGCAAGCAAAGCTAAAGATGCCTCCAGTACTATAACTCTGGGTGGAGAGCCAATAAGTCCGACACAGTCATCAACTCTGAGCTCTTCCTGTCCAAAAGGTTATCACATATATTCAATATGTTATTTTTCTATTTGTTTAAATTTTTCATTGCAATGGAAGCTAATAGGATACTGTCAGGAAACTCTTCGGTTTGAAAATCTTTTTGCATTTTATTATTTCATGTACCTTTCAATGTTTAGTCCTCATTGTGAGCGACTTAACTCCTGCTATTGCCCAATTTAACGAAGTATGTATCTGCTTCCAATTTCATGAAATCCAGCATGGTTATATTATGACACATTTGTGACATGAAATGAAGATTACTTAAAATACTCTTATAAATTTTTATTGATGTCTTAACGAATGATATTTTGCAATTAAATGATGTAAATATTGGCTTTTTAAACAATTTATGGCCCTTGTGAAAAATGTAATCCCTCCGTCCTGAAATAGATGCTCCATGAGAAAAAAAAAAACGGTTAGCATTGCTTTATGGAGCATCTATTACAGGGCGGAGGGTTTTTTTTTATTATGAAATGGTTTTGCGACGACCTAATGTCGTCGCAAAAGACGCCAAACGTTTTCAAAAAAGTAGGAAGCTATGTTTGCGACGAACTAATGTCGTCGCAAAACATGTAAGACGTTTTTGAAAAAAGGGAGGGCTCCTTTTTGCGACGTATTGTGTCGTCGCAAAAGAGAGTTATCCCTTTTTTTAAAAACGTTTTACGTATTTTGCGACGAAATTAGTTCGTCGCAAAACATAGCTTCCACTTTTTTGAATAAACTTCGTCGCAAATGTTATTTTTAATTGACTTTTCTAAAAAAAAATTCTTGTTTCCAAGGAAAATTAGTGACAAAATTCCATCTTTTAGCGACGGAAAAGTTCGTCGCAAATATTATTTTTTTTGCGACTAGGCGCTCCTCGTCGCAAATACTTTTTGTGTCGGCGTATTTGCGACAAAATGGCGAGCTATGATGCGTCGCAAATAATATTTTGCGACGAAATATGAGGTTTTGGCGACGAATGTGGGCGTCGCAAAAACTATAATTTGTTGTAGTGAAGTGTTTGGGCAATTGAAACAAAAAAAAGTGGTTGGGCAATTAAAACACACAACATAGTGCGTACTATAGTTTTCTTTGCTTCATTTGTAGGTCCCATTATGGATTAACAAACACTATTTTTCCAAAATGCAGCTATTAATATGGAAAGGAGTGAACATCTGAAAAGATAGGTAGTCGCTTTGTAACAATCTATATAACAGTCTATATAATGATATAAGTATTGTGTCGATGACATGGAAGGCATTCTTTGGTTTGCCCTAATTACTCTCTCCCCCTCTCCTTTCTATATGAGGAGACATGATCAGCAGGTTCAGCTTTAGCCGACGATTTTTAAGATGTTTTGCTGCACAGCCGCATACACTAATTTACAAAGTCTTCTGCCCCATTGTTTGTTTCATAAAAAACAATGTACACCCCGATATTTA
Organism: Houttuynia cordata; assembly: GCA_039654745.1. NCBI lineage: Eukaryota > Viridiplantae > Streptophyta > Magnoliopsida > Piperales > Saururaceae > Houttuynia > Houttuynia cordata. The sequence continues at coordinate 45,860,115 of CM077505.1, read as the reverse complement.
TAAGTGTCCCATTCATATGTAATAGGCTCATGCAGGATATGTGTGACGAGGTATCACAGGCTATTGAATTTCGAGCTTAATTTTCCAACCCGCCATTCAAAAACATGCAATTCATGTAAATGTTCCTCTACAATGCATGAAAGATGTGTTTACTACTGACTTAAATTTCCTCTTTTTTGCAAATTAACTAGTAAAAGTTGTAGTACATCTAGTCGAAATTAAAAGAGTGTTCATAATATTATAAAAGCAAATAATATAGTTTACTTCTTAACTAAAATTTTATTCATTTACAACTTGACATATATAGTGAATAAAAATGTAGTCATCAAGTAAAGTAAATTGCTAAGTTTACACAATTTTTTCTTTATTTCTATTTGTTCATGATTTAGAAATGTGAACCTTTATAAAACCGTGATAGCATTATATCATCAAAACAGTAAAACACACAAAAACAAACTTAAATAACAAGTAACCTAAAAAAATCTAAATGGGAGAACATATAATAAACATTTTAAACTAAGTTACAATAATTACATATTACAAGAAGACAAAAATATTTTTTTATTTTTAAAATCTTATATATATTGAGCTACTTTCAGTCGAACATTATTCTATTCGATAAGCACTGGCCTCGTAGAGTACCTGAGAATGTATATGAAAATGAGGCAATGGAGGAACAAGGAATGGACAAGAAGAAAATACTGGTGGAAGCAGATGAGGAGAAATGAAGTGTAATATTTTAAATTACTAACTAAGAATTAAGATGATTATTTAGCATGTTCTCTTCTTAGTAGACATGACTTAAGCGATGAATTATATAATGGTTGGTCACTTAACTCAGCAACCTGAGTTAAGTGTTGGTAAAGTCGCAAAGTTAAACTGAACATGCCTTTAGTGCACCAAGTAACTTGCAACACTCTTTTTATAATCTCTTAGTATACTTAGAATTTACATATAAAATAATATGTCATTAGAAAATTCTCGGAAAGCTGGTCCTAACCGTACTAAGTTTGCACAATTTCGACTTCGGGATCAAAATTTATGCAATTTATAAGTCGTGGGAATTTTTTCGAACAACTCCCTACGATAAATGACTTAGTCGTAGGATACAATTGTGCTGATGTGTTTAGGTCTCTTCGAAGTTATCATTATGGAAGGATACAAATATGTAGTTATAATTAGCTCTCTCCAATGCACGTTTTGGCACACCCTAAACTAGGAGATCTCAAAGGAGGCTAGGGTTTTGGAGAGAGAAGAAGGATTTCACTTTAAGATTCATGAATTTGAGGTAGGAAAGCTAAACGTTGTACATAGGAGTCGAATTCTTCTTGTGATTAGTATGGAGTATCAAATGTATGGTTTGCGATTCTTGTATGCTAGAAGTTTTACATGTTTCGTATTGTATTTGCATATATTGTGGTAAATATTGCAAGCATAGTAGTATGGTTTTGGTTATACTTTTTAAGAGTTGAGATTTATGTCATATCAATGATTTGTTAATATGTAATATGTAATAATCCATAATGATTAACTAAGGAATTGGATGGTTATTAAGTATGAGCCTGATTTATTTGACTTTAAATATTTACATAATATTGAGCTAATTGGAGAAGTAATAGCATGAGCCAAGTCATAAAGTGAATTGAGAATGCCCTTAGCGCATAAATAGAACCGTAATTTTTTTTATCATATCTCTACTGAGAGCTTATATATAAAATAATATATCATTCTGAATATACGAAAAGTCGGTTCGAACAAAACCAAGATATCATGATTCCGAGTTTGGGATCAATATATATAGTCATCGCAAGGTTTAGCCAAGATAGTGGCAGTTTGGTAATTTTTGCCATCCATAATTTGGGTTTCCTTTGGAGACTATAAAAGGGGTCATCCTAGGGTTTTGTGCATAAATTTTGGAGATTTTGGAGAGAAGAAGAATAAGGATTTGACTTGAAGTTGTTCCGAAATATGTAAGAAAATTAAATAACTGTACATGATAGTCGATATCCCTTTGTGATTGACCTCGAGTATAAATTGTATAGTATGTGATTATTGCATGCTAGAAATAGTGCATTTTTAATTTTAGATTTGCATATATTAAGGTTTTTCATGCACGGTATTATGGATTAGTTATATTTTTTAAGAATTGAGATTTATGCCTTATAAATGATTTGTTAGTATGCACTTACTCAAGGATATGATTTTAACTATGGATGATCTTATGAAATGTATATGTATGGGAATTGGATCATGTTTATTTTTGGAATTAAGATGTTTGATTCATGAAGTAATATTGATGATTAAGTTGCTATATATGCTTTTGATTATCATAGGAAAATAGTAGAATTAACGACCTCTTTGATAGAGAAGTGAAACTCTGACCTCGTAGGTTTTGCTCTATGTCGGAGAAGTGACAAGTCCCAACAACAAGTTAAGTGTTGCAAGAATACTTATTGCTGAATAGTAGGATATAGTTCCTTTTAGTTATATTTTAATTTAGTATGACTATAGGCACGTGTGTGCTAATTGATGATTATTGTAACGATTTTTTGTGGGTTGTGACATGTGGTCTTCGTCTTGGATCCTGTTTAATTGTTGTTTTGAATTATTAATTATGTAATTACTTTCAAACTAAATTATGTTTGAAAATGGCCGAAAGTAATGCCGAAACTTGAATGAGATGTTCTCGAACTACAACTCAAATTTATTGTATTTAAGTTTTCCTTGAACTTTTACTCCGAGTTTTCATACAACATGAATTTTGAAAATCTTGGTTGTTACATAAAGTTCCATAATGTTGAAGTAGAGACTTTGTATTTCTCATAATAGTGGCAAACTATTTAAAAGTCTTAATGTCCTGATTTTCTTATGCATAGTGGAAGAGTTTTATGATATATTATCATATCGCTATCATGCCTTAAGTGGAGCATCTCAATGCACTTTTAAAAGACACAATGGAAGGAAGAAAATCGACAAAGTTTTGTTATTACTTTAATATTCTTTTCTATTTATATTTTAAACTTTGTTTATGAACTAGTTTAATATAATATCTTGTTTTTTATATGAACGAAGTAAACAATATTTGTATGATCGGAAAAGGCAGTGACATAAACTTGTGTGTTATTGTCTTCCTAAGCTAACAAACAATGAATGTTGTCAAAATTCAACATTTTTCGAGCTACCATAGATTCGATATCTTCGATTGTGCATTTTCTTTAATACCCTCTACATCATCCACATCGAGCTTGTACTAAATAGCTAACCCAAATTTTCATTGATCCAAGGTCAAATTTTGGGCATTTCTCAAGTATTATGGCAGAAATGACTTCTCCATGCTAACAATAAAAAATGATAGAAATGACTTCTCCAATCTCCACCTAGGTACGTTCGTTGCGCTTGTGACACATCAAACACATTCGTGATCTCAGCCAAAAAAATGGCAGCTAGCACCTCATTGCTTTTATATTCCTTTCACCTTTGTGAAATTTCCATATTCCCGGGAATGATTCCTATATTATTGACAGGGGAATAAGTAAAGATGCCTACATTAAGAAATTGTCGTATATGCCGCATGAAGATCAACATATTCGAATTAAACTAGAAGCAAATCTGTTATCCAAATCTTGTATTTTATATTTCTGACATAGATTAACAACCCTAATGGAAGTGAAAAAACAAAATTGTGTACAACATAATGTAAATGTAAATCTGTTGCAATCATTGTGAATGCTCAAAATCTCGTCCAAAGAACAACTGACTCCGGGATGAGTGTAGGCATCTTGAAATGATCATGCAGTGAAACACAGTCCAAGAAATAATATATTTCAACAAAATCCTCTCTGTATTTGGATGGTGCTCTTAAAAGGTAAGAATTACATTTTTCATAGACCGATTGGTAAATCAAAAGCCAACTAAAATCAATGATTCCCCACTTCACTGACTTTAACTTCAAGCTTTCTACATAACATGAGCTTTTAGATATCATATTCTTGGATAAGAATCTTATTGTAGGTGGTGTGCATCGTCATCATATAGGCAATTGATCGACTGCCCAATTGCTTAGTGATTATATGTGCTTTGTTTACAAGCTCCATCTAGTAATTAGAATTAGACAATCAATGTGGCTCATCTTCCTCTGCTTTGGCTATTGCTAAAAATTAGGGGGAATTTTATTAGAGTTATTATTATCTTATGTTAGCTATAAGGGTAGAATGGTATTTTACTTCTTAGTTGTAAGACAATCTAAGCTCTCTTTGTTGTATTTTTCCATTAATCCATCATAATAAGAAACCCTAATCCCTTTTTCTTCAATATTCTCACATGGTATTAAAGTTTTGATTCTTTACGGAAGCTTTGATTTTTGCTATTGCGGAAGAAAGCAGTATTGAATCGCAGTAATGTGGAATCGTGAAATGGCAATTGATCGTTTAATATTTAAACCCTTGCAAGTGCATAAGGCAATTGTACTACAGTGAGTATCTAAGGTTGTCGAACCGTAGGGACGGATGAATAATCTACCAAACTCAATAGAAGAAAAGTTATTGTTTTATCTAATTCTAAAGAAAGCAATGAACTTTAACTACTTAAAACAAGTTTAACTAATATGAAGAAATACCAAGGTAGCAAATTCACCACTAAACATGTAATTACTACTCTCAATTATTATCGCGCACAAATTGATATGACACGGTAACTCGTGTTCTTGGTCAGACACACGAATCACCAGTGAATACACTCACGTTCTTGGTCGGACACGAAAGTTCATCCACTATAATGTAATTAACTCTATCCTTGGTCGGGCATAGAGTCAACACAATCCTATTCTTGGTTAGACATGGGTATTAACAATATCAAATCTCATTCATAATCAATCAAGTCTATGGTCAATCACTCAAAAGAAAACTTATGAAATCACATTAAGCATAAATCATATCAACTCTATTAAATTAAACAATTGAGAGTAATAAAACAAATCTAGAGCTTCATCTATGCCTTGGACACGAATTTAGCCGGCCATCGGACGAGAAGAACACTGCTGATTTGACGGAGTCATGTTGCACTATTCACCAAAAACATTGTTCACAGTGGTTACTGTTCATCATCTTCTCCAATTCGCTGCTACTGTAGCAATTCGATAGGTACTGTAGCAAATTTGCAATTCAGCCCAAAATCTGGCTTTTCTCCTCTCCTCCAGCCTTCTTCTTCCTTCCTCTCTCTCTTCCGGCGAAACACCACCGGAATCCGGCAGAAAATCTTCCCCGAAATTCTGCTTTTCCCGCCAAAATTTCTCTTTTTCTAAACTCCAAAACAGTCTATTTTTTTAGGCCTCGAAATCAAATCCTCTTCTATTTTGGACCCCAAATCCGGCCTTAGTCGATTCCTAATCGAGGAAGGAATCCAAATCGAACACGTTTTGTCGAAGCTTTCCACAATTCAAGGCCCCGACTTTGAGCACGCTTCTGTTTTCCCGATTGAGCCCAAGTCGAACCTTCCAAATCGTGCACAATCCTTCCATGAGCTACTCCTCCTCGTCGTCGTCGCCTATCGCCATCTGTTTCACCGCCGCTGTCAATCTTCTCCTCATCACATCATCGAACTGCCCCCGAGCTCAGGACCTCTCTTTGCACTGCCATGAACTTCGTCGATTGCCATCTACTGCCGTAGTCGAATCGCCATCAAGCTTTGTCGTTCGAGCCCAACCCAGCCCCGCCGGAGTTGAAAAGACTTAGGCCGCCGCCATTCCACGCACTCTGTTATCTATCTTTTTTTCGAGCGACCGAGCTTCAGCTCGGCTGTTTTTTTTCTTTTTTACTGAACCGAACCAGAATCACTGAACCAACCCAATTCGATTTAATTCAATTTGGGTAAAACCCGTCTCAATGCATATAATCGTTGGATCTCATCTAAGTGGCTCTCAATGTAAGTTAGTGCCCGTCCTCTTCTTGTTGTGAATCAGCGGCTTAGATCTTCAACTCGAGCTCTTTTAAACCTATACAAGCAATCAAACTAAACTTAGACGCACAAATTCTTATTAAAATAAAGTAAAATCTTAATTATTGAATTAACTCTAAAAACTCATAACTATTCCTAATTAGCATGAGATAGCACTAACAAATTAAGTATTATGGGCATATAAATGTATGTATTTATGTGTATATCAGCAGTCTCTTTCTTGTCTTTTAAATATGGTATTTCATTCCTCTCTCCTTTGTGCTTGATTGTTTATAATTTATGTTGGTCTTTACAATGGCTAATAAAAGAGGATTCACTTCAGTCTATTAGTTTGAGATTAAATGAGTGAAATTATTCGTATTGGAGTTATGTAATGAAATTTAAAAAAAAAAAGACAAAAAGATGTGGGGTTATGTTAGTGTAACCTTGGATAAACCTATAGATCAAAGTTCTGGAAAATATGAAGAACGGTTAGATATTTGGGAATCAAACAATTTGAAAATTATGAATTGGATAAATAATTTTGTTGAGAATTCAGTAGGTACTCAGTTAGCAAAATATGAAACAACTAAGGAGGTTTGAGATCATTTGGCAAGACTATATACACAATCTAATTTTGTGAAACAATATCAGTTGGATATAAACATTCGAGGAATTCAATAGAAAAATATGAATATCCATGAATTTTATTCTACCATGACTGACATTTGGGATCAGTTGGCCCTCACTAAATCAACAGAATTAAGTGAGTTTCCACCATATATTTCCCGTAGAGAGGAACAACAGTTGGTTCAATTTTTTATGGCTCTTCATGATGATTTATTAATACCTTGAAAATTTTCAAATATTGACGAGGGAAATTTTGCTCAAGGTAAGCATTTAATTTCCATAAATTGGTGAACTTTGAATTGTGGTTTGAAAAAGATTTGAAATGGACTTAAAATTCGATTATTTAAAATTTTGCTGGACGCGATCGATCGCGTCAAAAGACACGATCGAACGAGTCAGCTGTAGTCTGGTTACCGCTCCAGACGATCGATCGTGAAATCACCGATCGATCGTATCTTCTGGTTGGAAACGGTATGTGGTATTTGCATATTGCCGATCGATCGCCGTAAATTTTGAGAATTTAAATGCGATCTCTTGGGATATCTTTTAAAGGGATTTTTTAGATATTTTGGCTGGTGTGGCATTCAAATTTGGCCACGAATCAAGAGACTACATCAAGGAGAAGTGGGAATTTTGAAACCTATTCCAAATCCGGTTTGAATTAGATATGTTTGGGAAGTCTTATTTTTTGAAAATTGATTAATTGGAAGGAAAACCTTTTGGACGTCAATTAAGGATGGATTTGGGATGATTTAATCCTAATTAATGGCATGACTTGGCAAGTATTGAAACCGTGCCAATTTTGAATTTAATTAGGGGAGGTTACATGGTTAGTTATGGAAACCAACTCAATGGACTTAAATCCCTACCTTAAAGGGATCGAAACTGATCTTGGATTGAAGATTGACCACGTTCAAATTAGGAGATCTTCTCTTATCATGGTCAAATCGTGGCCCTTTGACGATTTGAAATCAAGGGTGTAGATGCTTTGGGGTAGAAACAGGTTCTCCTATTTAAACACCTCAAAGCAGAGGTCGGCAATTCTTTTTATAGTCTTGGGAGTCGAGCCAGCAGAGAAGAGCCCTCGTCTTATTCTCCAGCAGTAGCCGTGGTGGTGGAGTGAGCCCTAGTTCACGTGGAGTTGCTAGCAAACGGGGTGTGCAAGAGGTCACTCGCGTAAAAAGTTATCGGATTTTCGTAAGAAGTTGGTGCTCTTTTTCCCACAAATCCATGATACTATGTTGATATTTCATATTGAATGTGTCATTTGAGTATGCTGTGATTGAAATATCATTGACGATTTGTGGGTAATTGGTGTTGTCTAATTTGATGAAACACCCTTTTGATATTCGGTTCAAGTCGATTGTTGAACCCGATCTTAACAGTTCAAACGGTTCTCATGCATGGCTCAATTGAGATACTCCAGAGTGTTATTGCTGTTCAAAAGGACATGTCATGTTTCAGTTCATGCTGCATATTATTCTGGACGTATAAAATTGTCCACTTTCTTCTATTTCATTGCCTGATTTTGTGATTGATCATGATATGTCTCAGCGTAACCCTAATTGTTATCATAGGTGAAGTCTTGATTGCAAAGTAACTAACTTTATGAGTCATACTTGCTGGTATTCATGGGTTACAACGTACCAAGTCAGTCTTGGGTCGTCTGGTGTCCTGTCTTGTAAAAGTTGTCCCTTTTGATTCAAATTAACTGAAAAGGGGTAAGTTTATGAAAACTGTTTTGTTTAATGACACACACCGGAATATATTATCACTAAAGTAACAATCTTTATGCGTAAGGGTCACTGGAGTTCGAAGGTTACTGCACACCAAGTCGTCTCATGAGTCAGTAATTGGTGTGTCCCAATTTAGTTGTCCCAATTGCAGTTTACAAACCTAAAAAGAATGGGTATGTATAAACAGTTTTAGAAATAGAGTTTCTTGTAAGAAAATGTTTAATTAAAGAATATTGGGAACTTATTAAACACCTAGAAGGGTAAAATACTAATTTTAAATGGCACTGATAAGTATTAAATCAGGTAATAAAAGATATTAATTAAGCTATCTTAAGAATGGTGTCTCGGCCAGCCCTAATCCTGCGCCAATGAACTGTAATGGAAAATGTATAACTAAATGTAGAAAATTTAGAAAATTATGCTATAAAATCGATTAGAATCTAGAGACATGGGGCTTTCTGTTATAAAAATTTTAGATCCGAATAGGTTCTGTACAGACCATGGTAAGCCTGGGAAAGGAGTTGTTGTGCAGATAATAGTATTCTTCTGTGTTGTTTAAACCATATCTTATGTTAACCTTATATGATACAACTACTTATCAAATGTATTAAGTATATCTAAAACCCTGAGAGATGGAGTCAGTAAAGTTTATAAATTGATTAAATCCAGAAAGAGAGTCCTACTGTTTAATTACAGAACCAAGTTATTCCTTTATGGTACATTGCACTACAAATCTATTGCCTTATAAAACCAATCTTGAAATCTTTAATTCTCGGTTAGGGTTTACCCTTTTAAACCCTACCATCTTGTCATTTATGACATATAATCCTCGTTATGGTCAGAATCAGTGATGATCTTGATTGGAGCTATGCATGGTGAAGGCGTTTAATGAGTCATTTCTGATGAGTCTCAGTTTTGAGTCATCCTGAGCTTGAACATTGAAAATTCTTTGGTTACTCCTATGTGAGTCAATCCACATTGGGATATTGAGAAACTCAGTGTACTCCTCTGAGAGTCTAATTTCTGAAGATTATGGTCTAGGTCTCTAGATGAGAGAACCCTTATCATTTCTAGATTGATTCAGTTCTACGTAAACTGTTTCTCCACAAAGAGTTTTTTATGAACGCTCTTAGAGTAGAATCATAGTATACTCACGAACCATTGCTAGATCTTCTGTGATCTCAGATATTTGATGAACCTCTATAGTTCAGCCGATGACGGCTACACATGCGCTTTAGACTGTATGATATTATGAAGGTCTGCAGTCTCCGCCCATTGTGCCCGTAAGCACCGATGGGGCCAACATCCCTAGACGCATGGTCGGGTTCCTCTGAAGAACCTCTAGGATGTTCTGGTATTGATGTCCATAGGGGAAGTGGACTGAATAGAGAGCAGAAATTATTATCTCAGACACTCTGGATGTTTGGAGTCAGTATTTATTTCTATGTTCCTCCCGACGCTCTGTACGTTTGGAGTTTTGAATTTAAATGTTTGTTTATTTCTTGACCGATGATGGTCATCGATGATGATTACTATCCAGGTAAGTAAACTCTGTATTTGCTCATCCTGACATTGTTAAACGTGTCTTCACTTCTTTATACCATATTGCCAGTCTTCATATTGTTATTTATTTGTAGGTTTTTCTTGGATCCTACTGGGTATTTCGTTCGAAATACTCATGCATCTCTTGATGCAGGAATCAAAGTGGAAAAGATCTGACGAGGTACGTTCGACGGAGCTTGTTGGTGGAAAGATGATTGAAGTGAATTTAATTTTGTTATGCCTTAATATTTTGTTCGCAGTCTGTGTGCTGAATTATGTTTTATGTTAGTGATCTTTTGAGACTTGATTATTGTAATAATGTAGTTGAACTCGAAATTTTATTATTTAAAGATTTTTGTTAGCGGATATTGTTTATCTTTCTGGATCCAGTAATTGTCCCAGTTCATGTTAATGGGAACGGAGTTGATCGAGTACTCAGTCACGTCCCGGGTTTTTACCTCAGTGAGTTGTTGGCTGATGAGACTTGTCTTAAGTTCCATGCAGAGAAAGGAATTCTCCCACCTCCTAATCCATCTATTTTAGTAGTACCTCCAAGACCTCCTGCTAACTATCAGAACAAGCCCTTTTTGAAGCTTGGTAATGATGAATGTAATTTCTGTAAGTAGAAGGGACATTGGAAGACTCAATGTCTTAAGCTATTGAATAAAAAGCAACAGCAGCCACAACAGTTTATGGGCCACCAATAGACTTCTCCATGGAAATTCGGGAATCAAAACCAATTCCAACAACAACCCTACAAGCCCCCACAACCTAATATGGCAACAGTTGTACCACCATTGTTGAGAAATTTCAAAGGTTTCTTCCCACACAACCACATACTATGTTTATCTCCATTCCTATATTTTTGTCATCTCTTAATTCTTCATTATGTTGATCTAACCTCAAAATAGGTTGTCAATTGCAATATATTACTCGGGAGTCCAAGTGTCGAACCACATGGAATGAACAGCAGGAATACTTTAATTTAGCCCACACTAGATCTAATTACTTAAAAGAAAATTTATCTTAACGAAGAGAGTTGTTGTAAAAGAAATGATTGATTAAAAAGAAACGTAAATGAATGCTTTTTATAAAATACTATGGCTAAAAATAAAGCATAGGCATAGAATCCATATAAATCCACAATTATATTCATGCAATTCTAATTCATTAAATACGCATAACAAGCATGAAGTTTAGCATTAAAACAATCATCTAAGCATTGCCAGTATCAGTAGAAAACTAGCAATAAAAGATCATATCTATTCATTTAAACATCGGCATATATATCTTCATCTAATGGTAATCCTAAGGATCAATTGTGTCTGATACAATAGATAAAAGAATCATCCAATAGATAGGATTTAAGAAATCATTAATTAAACTAAAATCATATTATGAAATTTAGACGAACACAATGCTTCATTATATTTCTTCTAGCCCTATCTTACAAGAAATTAGTTACTCATGATAATGAAATAAAAAAAATAAAGTCATCGGCCAAGTACTATAATAAATCACTGTTCACGATACTAGTCAAAAATATTGTTCATCGCCTTCCTCCCCGAGCAAATATTGTAGCAGTAATGCAGCAAAACTACGATCTACTTTATCAGCAACCCCAACCGACCAAAAACTCCCCCTTTCTCCTGTTGGCTTGAGCAGCCGACCGTCCCTTTTTCCTCTCGTCTCAGTTCTCTTCCCCATGTGTGCTTTTATAGCCAACTTTAATTAAAGAGTCCCAATTGCGATCAGATCCTTTTCCAGGCTTGTGTCGATCTAAATCAGAACCTCGTTTCAAATCCGTATCTATCCAAACTAAATTTGAGCCCAATCCAATTCCATATCCAAGACCATTTTAGTTTATCCAACTCTCGTTTCTGCACAAATCAAATACAAGCACGCCTCTGTTTCGATCACGACTCCTTTCAGCAGGCTTCCGAATCGAGGACAAGCGAGACCGAACCGAATCCATTCTCGTGCACAACTCTACTATTTTGGTCGATTCAAGCATATCCAAGTCAATTTCTTTCCAACTCCAAGATACTTCTGTTGGATCGAGCCCAATTTCGATCAGCCCAAACCTATCTTCCCCCATCCTCTAGTCAAACGGCTTAGTAGAGCTCGGTTGTTCCTCTGTTTTTCCCAAGCGGTTGAGCTGCTTGGGTTTCTGCTTATTTTCATTTTTTTCATTCAGGTTAAAACCCGTTGTGGCAACCTCGGCCGTGATGCATGGTTCTTTGCTTTCAAAACAAAACCCATTATCTCTTATATTGTAAATCAACGACTCCCATTAATGTGTTCTAAATTTTAGCTTTAATATCTTGAGATGAGTCTAAAAACCCGCTATAGCCTTCTTGATCATCGGATCCTCTACAACTTGATCTCTTTGAATATTACTCCAATTGATGTGCAATAATTCCATGACATGCAACTCGAGGTCTTCAAAATCTACATAAATAAAATTAAGTAGTCTTAGATGCGCATTAAAATATAATTCAATTAAAATGATTATCGCATCTGAATTAATTAATTATAGCAAATTAAATATTAAACTAATGTAAACTCTTAATTCTTTGGTTAACACTAATAACCCATTTTTTTATCCAAAAAACTACACTAATAAATAGGTAAAAGGTTGTGTAAAATAGTGTATATTTTGTGTATATCATATGTTTTCCTCCATGTGGGTCATAGACTTTGGAGCTTCCCATCATATGTCACCAAATTTACCATCTTTTGCTTCTTTGTATCCTACCACATCTGTATCTATCATGACTGTTGATGGTACTCCTATGCCCTTACCAGGTGTTGGTTATGTTGTCATATTCTCAATCTTACATTGAATCTTATTTTTGTTGGTAAATTGTATGACTCTAGTTAATTACTCAGTTTCCTTCTCTTCTACCTCTTGTCATGTGTAGGATCCACAATCCCAGAAGTTGATTGGGACAGGCCGTAGGAAGGGGGAACTTTATATTTTGGATGATCTAAGAATTCCATTAGTCGTAGTTTCTAGTATTGACTTGTCTTTCTTTCGTTTGAGCCATTCTTCTTCTAGTTTTTATTTATGGCATTCTTGTTTATGTAATGTTTCTACGTCTCGTCTAAAATACTTAGCTTCTACAGAAGCATTAGAAAATTTGTAAATACATGATACTTCTTATTGTAGTGGTTGTAAACTGGTAAAAAAAATTGCTTTACCTTTTAATTGAAGTATTTCTTCTTCTCTTGTCCCATTTGACATGATCCTATTCTTATAAAAGGGGGATCACGATATTATGTTTCCTTCATTGATAATTACTATCGGTATTGTTGGGTTTATCTTATAAAGCATCGTTCTGATTTCTTGAGTATTTATACTATGTTTCGTGCTTTTGTCAAAACTGAACATTCTGCTGGTATTAAGTATTTTAGATATGATTTGGATGATGAGTATACCTCTACTAAATTTTGTGAATTGCTTCCTTCTGATGGAACTCTTCACCAAACTTCATGTACTAACACTACAAAGCAAAATATAGTTGCTGAGAGAAAATATACACATATTGTTGAAACTATATGTTCTCTCTTATTGCCTGCCTATGTCCTTAGTAAATTTTGGGGAGAAACAATCCTTACAGTTGTCCACTCAATCAATAAGATCCCTTCATCTCACACCTCAGGTTTGTCACCTTTTAAAAAGTTATATGGGCATGCTCCTTAGTATTCCTCGTTAAGAGTGTTTGATTGTACTTGTTTTGTTCTTCGACCTCATGTAGATTATAGAAAATTATCTTCCTACTCTGTTATTTGTGTTTTTCTAGGTTATGGTGAGGGTGAAAAAAGATACTATTGATTTGATCCAATCACCCAGAAATTGTATGTCTCTCGTCATATTGTGTTCCTTGAGTATATACCCATCTTTTTTATTCCTATTAGCTCTCATAACCTAACCAAGTTTGATGTTATTCACCTTGATCATTTCTCTGAGTCCATAGAGAGTTTAGATATTGTCCCACCTCATGGTACACATTCTCTTGTTCCTACTAGTTCTGCAGCTATTGACACTTTGGTTTCTAATGATTATGATGTTCCTGCTACTTCCTCTCCTTCTGCAGCTACCCCATCTGAGATTGTGGACCCCCTCCTTGCTATCCTCAGGGTATTCGTAAGTCCAGTCAATTACCAGATTTTGCTTACTCCTATTATTCTAGTTTTTTTTGTTCATTTTTTGTCTTTATTCACAACCTTTATGAGCCTCAATTTTAGAGAGAGACAATCCTTGATCCTCTTTGGCAACAACCAATGGCTGAGGAACTTTATGCTTTGTTTAAGACATGTACTTAGGATTTTGTATCTCTACCACCTAATAAGAGTACAATTGGTTCGTGTTGGATCTATAAAATAATTGCAAACAATAGTGCGATATAAAATAGGATCCGGCAACGAAGTACCATCAGAAGGAGAATACCGAACATTAAGTTTAAGAATATCGATAGTCCTAGAATCAGTAAGACGAGTATGTTCAAGGATGTCAGATGTGTACTTGGACTGCGAGAGAAGATAACCCTTAGGTCAAAGGGCACTTTAGTACCTAAAAAATAACTAAGAGATTCCAAATCCTTCATATCAAAACGATCAGATGCAACTGCAATAAGAATGTGAATAGTAGTCAATTTTGCAACAGGAGTAAAAGACTCCTCATAATCCATACCATACTGCTGAAAAAAATCCTTTTGCAACCAGTCTAACCTTATACCGCTCAACTGACCCATCAGACTTAGTTTTGGGCTACTGTTCTTCGTATTCTGCAGTATCTTCGGGGCACTATATTTTATAGTCTTTTACTTCCATCTATCTCATCTTTGGAGCTATAAGACTCCGATGCTGATTGGGCCAGTGATCTTGTCCATCGCAAATCTATCACTAAATTATGTATCTTTTTGGGTGATTCTCTTATTTCGTGGAAGAGTAATAAGCAGATTGTCGTTTCTAGATCTTCCACAGAAGTTGAGTATCGTGCTATAGCTTCCACTACTGCTGGGATCGTTTGGTTACGTTGGTTAATTACTTGTCAATTTGGATGTTGCTCTTTCTCGTCCCACTCATATATATTGTGACAACAAGAGTGTTATTCATATTGCTCAAACTTCGTCTTTTATGAAAGGACCAAGTATATCGAGATTGACTCTTACCTCACCCATCATCATGTGCAGCATGACACTGTCATTTTGCCATTTGTTTCCTCTTCCATGCAAATTGCATATTTTTTTATAGAGTCGCATACGGTCTTGTGTTTTCATTTTTTGGTTGGCAAACTCTCGATGCTTCTTGCAACCACATCTTGAGTTTGCGGGGGGATATTAAAGTTGTTATTATCTTATCTTAGCTATAAGGGTAGAATGATATTTTATTTCTTAGTTGTAAGACTATTTAATCTCTCTTTGTTGTATTTTGCCATTAAGCCATCATAATAAGAAACCCTAGTCTCCCTCTTTGTTTCTTCAATATTTTCACAAATTTCAGCATCAGGGTTTTTTCACTCAGGGGCCGTTTGGGGCGTGATTAAAAACAAAACATCCACAGTGGATGTTTTGCTACACTGTAGCATCTATATTTTTTCCGTATCCAGCTGAAATACCTCAGGTCGTGTTTCATGCTAGATATGGAAAAAACATGGATGCTACAGTGGATCTCAAAAATTCACTGTGGATATTTGCTTATAATCACGCCCTAAACGGCCCCTCAGTTACTATGAGTTTTGATTCAGTTTGATTCTAGGGAAGCTGAACTTCATGTGTATTCTAAGTGGCAGGTATTTAATATTTAAATCTATCAGTTAATATTATATGTTTGAAAGTTGTATTTTATAAACTTAATTTGTGGCAACAAACGATGTCGGATGGACAACGTAATAATATCATTCTCACAGAATTCCATTCTCTTCTAGCCACTTAAGTTTAACACTGTTGAACGAGGTATCTTGGCAACAAAATTATATGTAAAAAATGTGCAGTTTGAGGTGAAATGTGGCGACACGTGTTCGAACATTTTGACAAGGTATATGTTTTATTAATATATATTTCTTCTTTTACTTTTTTTACTTAAGACCAGTGACAAAATATAAAAAAACTTGGCTTAGGACTCAAAGTAATCAGAAAGAAAGAGGGTCTATATTTATGAAGTATCTTATTGAATGATTCACTCAAAGAATAATTACAATTAAAATAATTTAGGTTCAGTCCTATAAAGCAAGTTAGATACAATTATATTACTTTTGGCAATTAAAAAATAGTATGCACATGATTTTCCATTTAGTTGGATCATGGTTGTTTTTAAGTAGTCAATTTCGCTTACATCTTTGGATTTTGTCAAATTTGTTGACAAAAAACAGAAAATGCTTTAATTGTGATTTTTTTAACCTAAATATAAAGGTGATAAATGACTCCATCACCTAAACATTTCTTATTGTCTAGGAAGAGGTCAAAATATTATCTTAGCTTCCTAGTGTGAATTGCTTGGTTGATCAAAATTAAAGCAGAAAGATATTGTTAATGACCCACATACTATATGGGTATGCTTGTATGTATTCCTTGATGGTTGTATGATCTACTGTATAATCTTAATGGACTATTCTATGTACTTTCACACCTCCTATTGGTATGAAAATACTCAAATATCTTTTTATTCACTTGGCAGGTTACTTGGGAGATCATCGATGGTGAGCTCAAGAAGCTAACTAATCATTATGTAGGTAACTTATTGCTTCCATTCTTTTATTGTAAGCTCGTGAGAGCCTATGGATCTTTTTTATTGTATTTCTTAGATGAGACCTAAGGGTTGTGTACTTGAACATGTTCTTGGCTCATTAATTTGATTTTTGCGGGATCGTGTTACATACATTGATCATGAAAAGCGTTGGAATACACCAGGTGTTTTGGCATAATTTTCCCATGATCTGCCACATAATTTGAGCATTTTCATTTAAATTGATTTTGTGAAATTCCTGTGTGTTACAAAATGTGTGTTCCATATTAATTGCCACATTTTGCTCAATGTAAGTGGTTGGGTTCTTATAAAAACTTCTCCCAAGCTTCCTACACTCTTCTGCTTATGATGGATGCTTGTTTAGCTGGCAAATGACTTGTAGGAAGTTCGTGTGAAGCTATCACAGCCAAGTTTGTTTCATTCTCTTAGCCGTGGGACCCAAAATTTTGCTAAAAGAATGAAACTCTTCCCTAATGTTGCTATTAATATTATAGGGATAAAGTAGTAAATCAGATAGGTACTATAGTGTAACTTTGTACAACTATATATATATCACAGTGGTTTTACCATAGTAATACCATTGTAATAAGAAAAATAGAAATTCTACTTCACATATATGGAAACTATATAGCTAGCAATGGCATATTGTACACTGAAAGCTGAAAGCAATTAATGACAAATCTCAATAAATCAATTGGATTAGGATGCGTAGGTTCATATGTTTTTTCCTAGCGAAATTTTATGTACAACCAGTGATAGGGTGTCACAAACTCAGATCTGAATAATGCTTGAGCGCACATGGAAAACTAATAGAATGGTATCATGAAATATATGGTTTGAATTGCGCCCTTGGTTTTAACTATGCATTATAAGATAGGAAAAATATTTATTTTCCTCATTCCAGCAAATTATTGACATAATGTGTATAGAATACTTTACTTTTCAATTAAATAATTTAACACTATCAGATGAGTTAAAATTACTTAGGAAATGAATTCACTATCAACATCCAGTTTGGGTACTGCTTAAATTTTCAATTAATCTTCTACATTGTTGAATCCAAAACTATATACAATGAGTAGAATACCTCTAGTTAGTTGCAACTCTGGCTAGCTTAATGTTAAATAAGTGTTGTAATTCATTGTTCATATGCTACGTGCAGAATATTTGATGTTCAGCTGTCAAAATTCTCGGGCTTCTAGTATGATGCTAGTTTTCATGAAGAATGGACGATCTAATTCAGCACTTCTATATATCTAATTGTGAGGGAATCTCCTAGCAAAAAAAAATTGTGAGGGAATCTAGACCTATAGTTTGCTATCTTCATAAAGGTCTCTCAACTTATGATTGGTTATAAGGTTAATATAAGGGTTTTGGTGGTTTAGAAATAAAATTATCTTTAAAAATTAGATTATTCAATATTAAATGTATATTATAATGATCGTGATATTAATTAAGATGACTCATAGTATTCCCCCCTCATATGGCAATGCTTTAAAGTAGTTTGTAGCGAAAAAAACCTAATCCTGTCCATGTAGCGAAAAAAAATTAATGAGTACACTTAAAAAAAAACAGTAATTGTATGATGCATGCATGCATGCCTAGTTGACACTTTAATGACACACATATGCGTGCAAGAGAATACTTCCAATGTAAAAACCCTCTGTCCCATACAACTTGTCTGAATTAGAAAACCAGATTGAACTAAAGTGACAACTGATTTGAAACGGAGTACACCTTGAAACTTTTCTAATTAACAGCGAGCGAATTTCTTATGGGCAATCCGATAGAAGAAAGTGTTACACTGCCTTTTCTTTGGATGAGTAGTTCATCACCCCACGGTCAAGGCAGCCCACCCTACCTATACACAGACAATAGATGTCAACCGTCTGAAAATATATGAACGGTGGATACCCACCGACCGTATGAAGGGGTGGGCTGGCTAAAACTTGGGGTGGTGAACTCATCCTTTTCTTTTGACAAACACTTGCCTTGCCATTCGCATGAGCTACTTTCAATGTCCCTTGCGTGTGATAGCAAAGTATGGAGATTAACATGAACTTGTAGGTAACCATTACTTCCTTTTTCGTTTCCATATAATAATCATTGTTCCCGAAAGCTCGAGTTGTTAGGATATGGATTATTAATATATTCACTTCATAATTATCCAGAAAAAAATATAATCACTTCATATTCCAAGAGCATTTGATAAATATTGACAAATAACTGGAAAAAATTAATCACTTCTGTACGTAATCTCTGATGAGCCAGAAATGCCATTTTATATACTGACAGCTGAAAGCAGTTGATGACATCTCTTGACCATTAAAAGAATCAACAGTAATGGTCCGGTGGGACGGATAGCTCAGGAAGCTATGGAAATTCTAGGGAATTTTGAATCAGCTCGTTTCATCCATGTTCGCAGAGATGCAAATGGTGGAGTAACGCATTGTCTTGCAAGACATGCTCACAACATTGCAACTTCGGAGGCTTGGATTGGGGTTACTCCCCCTTTTTTTGAGTTGGCTTATGTGTATGATCGAATCCACATGTTGGATATCTAAGCTGTTGTACGCTTTGTTTTGAATAAAAAAAAATCTCGATACATTTATCGATGTCTGTGATCACAATGTTGGTCAACAAAAATTGGATTAGGAGTTGTGAAGTGCAGGTACATGTTTTCTTTTCCAAAGCTAAATGTGATGTACTACAAGTGATTGGATGTCACAAACTCAGATCCAAATTAATATTGCAATTGAGCGAAAAATTGCTACCTTTGAATTAAGAAACCCTATTGTAGTACAATAAGAGAAAAGTACCATGGAGTACATGATTTGACTTCCACATCTATAGTTCTCATTAATTTTTGCCCTCTCTTTTAAATTTTTCATTGTAACTTGTAAGATAGAATTCATTTTCCTCATAACATTGTATTACATATTTCAAGAAATATTAACAGAAGATTTAGCATTTCGTTTTAAAAAATTAACCATGCACAGGAGGTCCTATCAATTAAGATCTCCTAGAAATACCCCTCATGTGGCAATGCTTTAAAAGTGATTTGTAACAAAAACAACTAATCAGTGGTAGAGAGAAAATTAGTGTGTTCAGTTAAAAAAAAGACAGTTATGCTGTATCCATTTTTAATTGACACTTTGATAACACACAATGCAAGAGAATACTTCCAATATGCTACTCCCATGTTTCATCCAACTTGTTATGTCCCCTAACTTGTCTGGATTAGAAAACCAAAATGAACTACCTTTAGTTCATTTTGGTTTTTCCAATACAGACAACTAATATGACACGGAGGGAATATATCTTATTCCATTAAGGCTTTTCATGTTATAGTGACCGAAGTTCTTGTGGGCAATCTGATAAAAGAAAGTGTTGCCCTGCCATTTCTTTTGACAGCCGTGCCTCTTCAGGATATATCTACATTGTCAATATTCACATGAACTACTCTAGTTTCTCTTGCGTGTGAAAACGAAGTATCAAGATTACCAAGATAGAGAACCACTGCATCCAAACATATGCAGCTGTTCGAAGATTAATGATCAATATATGTACTTCATACTCCAAGAACATTATGTAAATATAGAGAAACAACTCAAAAAAAAAAAGATGAGTTATATAATCTCTGAATAGCCAAACAACTCACCTCATCCGGTCTGCCTCTTTGATCTAATAGTAACAATGCATGTACAATAAGGTCAGACAACACTTTAGGTAAGCACTTCTTATAAAACAATAAATATCAAAAACTTTGGTTTAATTCAAAAAAAATTCATCAAACTTTGTTTTTGCTAATCACTTTAGCCAAGCACTTTTTATGTATCTTCATCGTATAATTCCTATTTACATATCTTGAAACTTCATCATAAAGCTATATACAGGATGCAAGAATTTTTTTACTGATAACTAGGAGACAAAATATGTTTTTCAAGCATTGTAGCAAAATGGACTGTCAGCAAGCAAATAATAGGGCAGAATGGCAAAAACATTCATACTAACGCTGCTAACTTCACCACCAGCGATATATTAACAGCATAATATTCAAGAAACTATAAGTAAACAATGTAATTATCATTACACCTGAATGCTCTCTTGATGCATGGGAAAGTCTAGTGTGAGGAATGAAGCCTAGTCCGAGATCTCCCTATGCAGAAGAGATAATATTGGACCGAAGTAGCAACTGTAGATCTTGGATCAAACTTCATTCCAGACACTACTTTCCTTCTTCTCTCTCTAGGCCTCTCTCACTCTCTCTCTCTCTCTCTCTCTCTCTAGATCTCTTCCCTCTCTCTCATGATGCAACAATCAAAGGGCACACAGGGCTAGAAGCATCCATTTGAAGAATTCCTTGAGATGAATGGTGTGGACTGTTGAAGAGAGGGTAGGTTGGGAGAGAAGGGATGAAGCACATAATAATGTGTAAAAGCATATGAGATACAGCTCATTTGAGAGATAAAATAATGTAGAAAAGCAGGGGGGCTTATGGGGGGCTGTTGTCTTCTTCTAAGGTAGTGGGATGCTTTTCCATGCCTGCAGGTTTGAGGAAATAAACACTGAAGAGAGGAAGCATGAGATGGGAATATGGGGTCTGAATGGGTATGGAAGTCTATGAAGAAAGCTGAATTGAGAAAAAGAAAAGCTAACACCTAGGAGGATTTCCTATCAAGCTTGTGAGGGTAGAAAAGGACCAGTGCCCAATATAAGGCCACATGTAGAGAGAGGGAGTGTTAGAGAGAGAGAGAGAGAGAGAGAGAGAGAGTAGAGAGAGAGAGAGGTGGGTGAGCAAGTAACCATATATGCAAGTAAAGTGTGGTGGGGAAACCAATAAGGGATGTACTTAAGAAGAAATTAGCCCATTTCTCACATGTACATGTTTTGTTCTTGCCTAATGATAAGTGTGGAGTAGGAGATGAGAGAGTTTATGAAAGAAGAGATTACAAACGCTAGCACATGCACATGTTTCCCAGGAGTGCAACTCTGCCTTGTCTGTTGATGTAACTTTGAACAAATTAGAGTAATTTTGTAAAGCTGGCATAGACTCTTTTTGAGCTAAGGGACTTGTTCTTAACTTAGGACCATTCTTGTAAGTAAAGTGTAATTGAACATTTCATATTACTATTTTAGCTAGAACAAGTATCAAGATAAGATGAAGCTAGCTAGTTTGGTTAGTCCCAAACATATTATAGAGCTATCAAGATGATAAAGCTTCTTAAAATTTTGCATCTTTACTGATCCCCTTGTGAAAGTGAGTACCAAATGGATCATTAATGTCAATTGAAAGTACCTTGCAATTGTTCTGCAGAAATAAATGCAAATATTTGATTGCTTCTTCAGTTAACAGAGAGCTGGGCAGTTTGAATGAGAAGAATTGATGAGCTACAAGTACAATGAGTGAGAGACAAGAGGGCAGAAGTATGGTACATAGATATAGCATCAGCAATAAACCTCAACAGTTTGCTTCTGTACGGAATCTACATATAGGGTGGATCTAGTCATATGAAAATGAACACGTCATCTACAAAGACTGATCAATGACCGACTGGCTTCTTCCTTTCACGGCGTTTTCACATCAGTATCCAGTAAAACCAAAAAGAAGTAAAGGTTGTCCCTTACTTTTGCTTTTCTTCCCTCAGTTCCCCATCTCCACCTTGTGGGGGAAAAGAGGTCGAAAATCTAATGAGGCCAATCTGGATTTCAATTTCAATGAGCAATCAATCAATCATTCACTTCATCTCTCTCTCTCTCTTTGAGCACTTGAGAGAAGCAACCACCTGATTGATCATGTCCTCCTTAAACACCCATCTTTCATTTATCTTTTTTTACCATGTAAGGCAATCAGAACTCCAATTACTAGGTAACCAATTGACATCTTGCATGTGTACTTTAATCCACGTGTAAGAAAGGTGTCCGCTATTGTAGTATGGGGCTTGGTATCATTTGGTGTTTTGTGGCTCATTTGAACCTTTGGCTACGTACATTAAAGGTTTGGGCTAATTTACCCTAAAGGCAAATTGATTGTGTGACTTAGATGTTATTAACACTACATTAGCACGGCATACCCAAAGAGTACAATAGCTGATTATGATTCATGATTAGGAAAGATGAAGAGTATCTAGTGGTGAATTGCAATTATATGGTTTTTTTTCCTGACACCCTACCAATTAGTCAGCCCCTCCTTATGAAAATAGGCACTTAACCCCATGACTTAAGCCCGCCTTCTTCCACCTTCCACTGTGCCCCCTCCTTTGATGGCAGTAGAGGCGGTGCCGCTAGGCCGTCCTCATCCCACCGACCACAGCTTCTTGAGGCCCATTAAAAGTAGTTTTAAAGGTGAAGTGGGTAATGGCGAAGTTCAATTTTACCATAATTCATAGGGATCAAGTGCATATTACCCAAGAAAATAAAACATCCATTCACACATGGGATGGAGTTTCTAACATGCCATCGAGGTAAAAAACAGAATAGCATTTATTTCAATACACCCACATATATCAATTAAACTTGCGATACCAAGCATGATGGTATCGCTATCCTTGTGGTGACAATGCACCTTGCGAACTATCTAATTTTGAGGATGCACCCCAAATGTGCACTAGCGCAATGGTAGTTAGTTTCCGTTAGAATATAGAAGTTCTTCGGTTGAGTCTCAACCCAGGCATATTAGGAAGGGGTATCTACCCATGGGACCTAGTTAGGGATGAGTGTGTGGGTAACCCCCAATGGTGCGGTTGTTGTCCATCACTAGTGGGCCCTACAAGGGAAAGACCAAAATATAAAGTGTACCCCCCATTTTCATAGTATGTCCTCCTCACACTAACAAGAACTTGAAATCTTATAAAAAAACACTACATCTTTTGAAGTCCGAACTCCTTTCTTAACAAAAGCAAAAAGAGAATCATCTAGTAGTTTCTTGTAGAATTTATGAATAGATGGTGGTGTATTTTACTTGGGAATAATTCTTTATTTTGTGATTAATTTAGCGGTCCATATTGCTTTCATCTGAAATATGATTTTAAGTGATCCCTTTTTAATTATTTTGGTTGATGGTTCATTTTACTATGTCTTCGAAGTTTGATTTCCTTTAACTTTGGATAAAATATTATTATTTTTTTGCTTATGGTACGGTACCAATATGCTTTCTATTTTTCATGAAACGTAAACAAATTTCTCAAAGAAAAATCACCTATCATGCAATGGATGAGAGACAAATCTAACTTCGACAAATTTATCGAACAAATGTATTTAGACAATGTTACAACCATCCAACTTTGAAAATAATCATCTTGCATAATCTTGAAGAGAAGCCTAGCATAATTTTGCAAGGTGCATCATCTAGCATGCCCCAAGCATGAGGTGTATCTTGCGGGCTTCCGGCAAGGCCTTGAGACTTAAAGAGAAGCCTAACTTCGACGCGTTAAAATGTCTGATGGTAAGGCCAGTTGGTGTTCTCTCGAGTCTTGACGCCTTACCATCATTCCCTACACCTAACTCCCAGTTTCTCTGTACTTTTTTTGGAAATCATTCAATGGTCACTTTCACGTTCACTAACATTAAGAAGAGCAACTGCAACTCGTGAGCAAACATAAAAAACTGTAACATGCATGGGCAAGTTTAGCCTCATGTATGCCACCCAACATGACTCAATAGATATGAAGTCACTGTCCAAAATAAAGCATCCTTGGGTATTTCAGTTTTTCCTGTTCTACCGAAATGGAAGAAAAAGCACTCTTACTCATCATTATTCTAAGTTATTTGAATACTGGAAACCAAACTTACTTAAAGAAAGAGAAGAAAATTACCATGGCCATGAAGATAGAAAGACAATTTACAAAGAGATCTGTACAGATATTGAATT
The DNA here is from genome assembly GCA_039654745.1 of Houttuynia cordata. Classification (NCBI taxonomy): domain Eukaryota; kingdom Viridiplantae; phylum Streptophyta; class Magnoliopsida; order Piperales; family Saururaceae; genus Houttuynia; species Houttuynia cordata. The sequence goes on along the minus strand of CM077505.1, from coordinate 45,835,656 downwards.
TACACTACTTTCCTAAATTTGAAAACTGTTTGAAAGTTAGAACGCTTATGGTTGGGTTTTGACTAGCTTGACATTACTGTAAAATCGCTTGAGATCCTTTATTGCTCTTTCCTCAATCTGAATTGAGCGGATTGACGAAGGTGGTGCATCAGTTTCAGGCTTGAACCATCGGTTCACACCGCCAGTGTCTGATGGAGATCCCTGGTTAGGGCTATGGGAGAGATTCTGATGGTATTTCTCCTGTAAATTGACACTATCAAAGTAAGATATCGTGAGCATATAAAAGCAAGATGTTCATATGTTGGCATCAGATTTAACGAACCAAGAGCATATGACAGCATCAGATTAAACAAAAGGCGAAAGCAAAGCCAAGTGCAAATATACAATTTATATTGATTAGGCTAAGCTAAAAGTGGAAAAGACGAACTTGAACATCATTAGTAGTATGTACATATAAGCAACACTAATGTCTACAACAGAGCCAAATCTGCTACCCATTCTAATTTAATTAACTAGCCCAGAAAAACACTACTAAACATGAATAAAAGCTTTTTTTTTCAACAAAAGCTTGCCTGCACGTTCAAAACAATAAAATAAAAGAAGGCAGAATCATGGCTCAAGACCCATACCTGCTGCATCTGAATGTTCCTCAAAGAGGGTCGACTGACGACAGGAGAAGTACTGTGTGCAGCCCAAGGAGGGGTATTCCTGTCTCCATCAGGAACTGGCGACACTTGAGGATGTGTTACACATATTGGACTTGAAACTGGCCCCTTCAAAAATGAGCCCAAGCAAATTGATCCACCACTCCCACTTTCAGTTAAATCCTTCATTGTATCAGTGACCCTATTTATACTTCTTGTCTGAGTTGCTTCTCTTTTACTCTGCTCACTCTGAATATCACGGAAGGAAGGAAGGCCCTTCAAAATTTTAGCCCCACCCCAAGCAGGACCTTCACATTTAGGTGTTGTTGGAGGAGCAACATCCTTTGGTTTACCATCAAGTGCACCACTCAAGAACATCGACAATCCACCTTTTCTATTCTTTTTCTTAGACAATGGTGGATCAAATTTCCTGTCGTTTTGAGTGACGACCTTGTCCTTTCTACTCTCCAGAAGGCATTTTTCAGAAGCTTGATTGCCAACAGTCTCTCTGACATCCATATCTGCCTGAAAAAGACAGATCGTATAGCAGGTCAAGCAACAGACAGTTACACAACCCAATTAAAAACAATCATTACTGCTGTCAGTTCAATGAAATAAAGACATTCACAACTTTATGAGAAAGATGTGTTATCATGAAAGCATGTACAAAGAAGTATCCAGAACCTGTGTTTATGAAACAGAAATAGATGCAATAGTGTTTCCTTTCCATACCCCTTTACAATATCCCAAGTTAAAATAATTGGATGCAAGGTCAATTATTGGAAGTCCACATTGTCATGTTTCCGTTTATAAACAACACAAATAAAAAATTGCAATACACAAAAATCTTGATCACTTAAAGAATCATAACAACACAGAAAGGAACCCTAACAAAGGCAGAAAATAAATATCTAAAACAAGCATTAAAATTAACTATATGACTTACCTCTTCAAATTTTGGAAGGGAATTTTTCATATCTGGAAATCCTTTTATCGACTTTATCTCTCTAGGCATTTGCAAATTTGAAGAAAATGATTCCACCTGTGTCATCCTCTGCTTGATCTTTCTTCTCTGTTTTCTTGATGTTTCCACCTTCCTATCATTCTCCTTACCCTCTGTTAAAACTTCTCTATCGACAGGAAAGCCAAGTTCAGCAAGAGCATTTTCAATATATTGTTTTGAGTGAAGTTTTGCATGTTGCTGGTTATCCAGAAGATAACCACTCAGCTGCTTGGTCTCAAGAATCTCTATCTGCTGTAGCTTTTTACGTAAGGCCCTCACCTGTTTGTCATTTTTTTGGTCTACTGCACAATCATGTTGCAAAAATCCTGATTTCATCTCCATAAAATTTTTGGAAATGATCTTATCATTACTATTACGTAGTCTGAGGGATGTATCACACCCATCCTCCTCTTCACTATCAATGACAACAGGAAAAGGGGCTGTTGGAGTGGGAAGCCGACGTGAACTCCATGACTCAGTGGACCTTAAATCAAGTGACTTCTCTAAATTTGCCAAAATTTCAGGTGCTGCACTTGCAACAGCTGGTGCAGAAACTGTAAATATGTAGTCAAGGTTGCGTATAGCTATCTCCTGCAAACACATTTATTCCTAGCATCAATACTTGGTACAATACCCGATAAAATTTTCACAATAGCGCTCAATGGAAATCTTCCAATTCATAAAAAAAAACCCAATCATCAAATTGTTAATATCTACTATTACTGACAATGTTGTTGGTAAACAAATAGATGCCTTCGAATAAAAATTAAAAAACTAGAAACCATTTATGCATACTTCACAAGAAAAATTTTCATTGATCGTAAATTTTTGTGGGTTTAAATGTAAAATCTTTAAATCACCTGATTTACAATAAAAAGATTTGTTTCCAACTGTTACAATTACCTCGCAGTGCTTTCTTAAATCATGAGCTCCCAAAGAATCAGCAATCTCAAGCAACTGTAAAGCATTCCTTGGCTCCGCCAATGACTCTGCTGCCACTCTTTCACAAAGGCATTTTAAAGTTGGCACAGGCCTATCACATGAGTCATGTCTTTCCAGTATGACGCCTGTTCTTGTATCTTCATAAAACATAAAATCGTCATCTAACTCAGCTAGTTGATCAGAAATTACTAGCTTCGATTTCTGAGGATCATCGGTTAACTTGGGGGCAAAAGTAGGGTGATAGAGAGAAGATATAACTAGCAGGTGGGTCTCACCAACAGAGACTGAGGATGCCCTTTTAACACCATGCAACCGAGTTGGAACGGGTGTTTCACCCTTAAATTTTTTTCCATCCCACATATAAACATCCCCAGTTGATGTAACCGCTGCAGACCAGTATTTACCCGCAGAAATACTCACAAGATTCTTCCCGCACATAGAATAAAGCTAAAGAATAAAAACCAACCAAGGAATCAAAATGCAGAAATAAAGTATAAGAGATAATCAAGAGAAAGAAAACTGCAATATAGACAGATTTGACAGTGCTGTTTGATAGACCAAAATAGAACGCAGTAAAAGAGAAAAACTGTTATTAAAATTAATGTAGAACCTTGCAGACAACGAAAAAGTTCAAATAAAAATTCCAATGGACTCCAGAACGTGTAGGCTACTCAGCAAAGGAAATGACATAGTACACTTTTACATAAAATTATCGTCATAAGTACTGTATAAGAACAGACCTGGTGGCATTTAAGTTCGGCATCGGAAGAAACCCAATAAAAAAGAGATCCATCCTCAGTTAGGGCCATGCTATGAACCATTCCCGCGGCTATCGAGGTTACATGAAGGCGTTCCTTGCGGTGGAATTTCAATGGGATAGAGCCACACTTTCTAACATTTCTAGCAACTACTACACGCCTAGGTGTGACAAGCCGGTGGCCCCAAGTGTACACCTGCAAAATAAAATTTGCCATGAGTAACCAAATCACAACCATATAATATTCCACATCCAGTGCAACTAAAATCCTTTCAACTTGTCCATTTATGCGATTTACAAAACAATTTATCATCTTTCCAGCTTCAAATTACCTCTCCATCAGCACTCACTACAATTGTATGGCACTTTGCTGCAGATACTTGACTCAAAACCTTTCCTTTTAGATATTCAACCACCCTCGGAGTGTAATTAGAGGCTGAGTTGGAGGTTCCATAACCAAGCTGACCATCCTTGTTGCAGCCCCATGTGAATACCTCACCTGACTCAGAAACTGCAGCACTGTGTTTGTTTGCCGCAGCAACAGCAACTATTTTCGTCCTCAGAGAACTCACACGGCGTGGCGTTGGTTGTGTATCAACAGAAGTATAACCAAGCTGGCCCTCTTCAGATTGAGTTCAATATTCACGATAAAATTCAGCCACAAAATTGCAAGGTCCTTTTTACAGGCAACAAAAAATGCAAAGACTCAATGAGGGAAAAATGCAAACTAAATTACCTCTATTTGATCCCCAAGTAAACACCTCCCCACCCTGTGTAGCAACAACCATATGGTGTTTTGCTGCAGCAATGGTTTTAACTTTGCGTGATGCTAAACCTGATGTCACCTGTCGGGGAGTAATCACTGCAGCTTGGCCACTGGAAATAGTTTAAACTACTTGTCACATATAAACGTTTTGGCTTCTGAGCAGCAGAAAAAATACTCATACATGCGCAGAAAGTACTCCTAAGTACTTGTTTACTATTTTAGATTATCTTAAGACTCACAACCATTGTTGCAAGATGAATTTAAAGAAAGAACAGGTGCTTCTAATGTTCTTTGTTCCTGATATTTTCATGTAAATTAATCGAAAAAAATATGACTATTGCTGCAACATGACTAAAAATGAGCAGAATTACACCCACTTAACTTAGCTTTGCATTCAACGTTTTTTTTATAAAAAACAAAGAAGAAATTGAAAGTCATAAATACGATGAAGAAACATGGGGACACTTTAGAAAACCTTGCAGAAAGAGTGCCTCCTAAACGAGAGAGAGAGAGAGTGTGTGTGTACTACAATAATGTATTCTCTACACTAGAATCTCTATCACAAAAAATCAGACATAGAAATGAACTTTAAAAGCCTATGTTATCAGAGTCATTGGCAGATACAATAACTAATTTAATTATAACAACGTTAAACAGCAATGTCCTTAAGCCACAATAGCCAAAAAGGTATTTTTAATTTTGATTAGGACAACGGCATGATTATCATGATATCCAATATTGCAAAGATAAGCTCAACATAACTGTACATGATTTATCCGTTAATCTATATAAGAATGGTCAGTTATTTTCCTAACATGTAAAAAACAAGGTATGTATCTTTGAAAAAGAAAATCATCCATAAAAACAGGTGAGAGAATCAATTCTAGGGTTATCACTTTTTATTTTTGAGAAGAATAATTTGGAGAGACGCATAACAAAATGTACAATCACTTGTGCATCTAAATAGACCTTACACAAACCAAAAAAAAAAGATACCTGTGAATATCAAATTCAGGATGTCCAAGGCGACCTCCTCTACCAAAGCCCCAAGTGTACAATTCCCCACGAGACCCAACAGCCACACTATGATATTTTGCAGCAGCCACTATCTTTGTGAAAGTGCCTTGAAGTGCATCTACTTTGCCTGGAAGTTTCTGAATATGGGCATTTCCAGTTCCAAGTTGATAATTCGTACCACTTCCCCAACAAAAGATTTCTGTAGCAACTGGGAAAAGGATTATCAAAGGAGTAAGTTTACACATCATAAATGGTTTCATTTATCCTAAATAAATAATAAAAAACTTACCTGAATCATGATCTTTCCCTATGATCTGCATTAAGGGCCCAGAGAGGAGATCTACAGGGGTTCGGCATTTGGAATCCTCCAATGTCAGGGATGCACCAGCCCGAAGTAAGACACTTGCCACAGCAAGATGCCCAAAATGAAGGGCTCTATGCAGGCTACTCCATCCTGATTCTCCATCCTGACAGAAAAAAAAGAATCAAATTATGACTTTAAGTATTGGATCTGATTGTCCATGAAAAATGTTGTTTAAGGTCAATTTAACACAGATCTAAACTTACCAAACAGAAAAAATACTGAAGAGGAAAAAAAATAAAAGCACATGTTCTACTAACACACCCTGCAATCAGGATCAGCACCAGCAGCCAACAGCTTTTTCACAATTGGTACTTGATTTCTCCATGTTGCAATGTGAAGAGGAGTAAGCCCATATACATTCCTTAGATTTATGTTACCCCCATTTTTCTTCAACTGTTGTATAACAGATTCCAGCTCACAAAGCGAACCTTCATGAGCAACTACACACAAGTCTCTATGAGATCCGCTGACTGATGGTTTACGTGTGAGGTTATTTTTCGATGATGATGACGAAAGAGCATCCATCTCTTAGATCTCAACCCAGAGACTATCTCAAAAGTTACAAAACTATATTTTCCAAGTCACCAATATCCACTGGTCAAATTATATGACAAAAAACTGCTGCTCTAGGATTTGAAAGCAATTGGCAGCATATGTGCAATAGTATCCTGTAAACAACTATAGGGACACAAAAGAAAAGCTCAGGAGATCCATTTCCGTTAAGCCATCAAAATTCTATGCTGCCATCACCATCTGCATCTGTGCTGTGGTAGCAGATTAACTGCGAAACACATTCATGACCTCCATCACAGTTCATGAATAATTTACTTAGCTTGTCACAAGTCGGCAGGAATTCCGCTGAATCTTTTAGGCTGCACAGCAGATCTTTTTGTCATTACACCATTACATAGTACAGAAAACTTAGAAAAATTCAAATTTCTATAACTCAAAAACAAAAATAAACGTGCAGAAAAAGTAAACATCTACTAATAGCAATAACAAATTGTCATAAGTGCTGCATCTTTACACAATCAATAAAGTAACACTTCAACCTTATTCAGGACTAATTTGATAACAAATAACTTTCTGATACTGCATGAAGTTTAAATGTTGGTTTTATAAATGAGGCTACTGTACAAAAGACAAAATCATCTGTCAATAGAAAAGTCAAGATCACAGAATCTAGCCTGAAAATCAGAACAAATGTACGCGGACCAGCAGGGCCACAGATGTAGAGCAGTAAGATTCCGTAACAACATATTATCCACATCTGTAGAGATTCTTCCTTTGTTGCAATCATAACAAGATATGTCAAATTCTACCACAAGCATCAAAAGAGATATTCAATTGATAATCAATCACTAAGATGCATACTTAAGATCAACTACCTTTAGTTGAGTATCCATCGCGCTTTAATATTTAAAATTAGCTGATTTTTGCTAATTTTAAATTGAGCATCAATCACAGATATATGCATCTAAATCAGTTACTTCCAAGTTTATAAAAGGTGCAAACCAAGTGTAGAACAAAGCAAATAAGCACAATAGAACGACTTTTATCTCCTAAATCACAACAGCACTAGCAATGTTGCTCAACTAAAGTCCGTCCTCCCAAATTACAAAGCTAACATTCTCAGAGCTCCCAGGATAAAAGTTCAAGGATTTCAACAAAACGCAGGGCTTAAAACAAAGGCGTGACATGCTTTGTAAGACCACATACACAAATGTATTAAATGCAAAAGATCCAAGCACATCATGTCATCACATCATTCAACCATACACATTATTCCAAAAATCCACAGAGCCACAAATTAAATTTGTGTTTGAATCTTCACAAAGTAAAAGAAATGCATTTATAGAGAACAAATAACAACATGCTGCAAGTAAGATTTCAAGAAAGAACATCTTAAAATCTCAAAAGCAAACTCCAAAAAAAAACGATTTTTACCTCACACCATAACTACGTTACACAGCAAAAACATAAGAAACAAATCCTAATACTTATACCCATTATTGGATAAAAAAATCACACAAAATGCACAAACAGAATTAACTTCCTACATACAAAACACTACAATTAACATGAAAAACAAGTACCCATCATCACACCAAATAAAAATTACATCGAAGAAACACAATCTTTAAGAAGATGAATCCATAGCCATTTCCACAAAATCAACAATTCTGCAATTGCCCACCACAAAAAAACTCAAAAAAAGAGAGAAAACTCACCAAAAGAAGAGATCTCCCTCCTTACAGAGAAGAAGAAGAAGAAGAAGAAGAAGGGGTATGGGGTTGATGGTCAGGTAGTGCGGTGGAGGGGAATCGAACCTTGGAATATACCCGTCGACTGGCACGCCATGTCTCGGCCCAAAGATACGATTTTTACAAAGGAAATGAGAGTCCGTTCCACCGTGTTGCCGCTCCTGCATTCAACAGTCAGGCACTACTGCAGAGGGGGTGTTTTGGGGATTCAACTGTGGAGATCAGAGGCTTGCAGGTTCAAGGGCAATTTTGTAAAATAATTTTGAGAAGAAAATTGTCTTACACTTGTATTTTGGGGTAAAAAATATATGAAAAAAAATTAACATGTGCTTTGGCTCGCATGGATTTTGGGCTCAAATATATATAAAAAAAGTTAACATGTGCCTTGGCTCACATGGACGCATAGACGTTCCCGTCTGCGCACGTCGAGTTACATGCGCTTGGCTTGTTATACTAACGTGTGTGCGATGTGCATGAGCCGGGCCTACTAATGGAACTTATAAATATGAAAAAGATAAATTGGATTGGGAAATTGGAAATTTAATGGAAGGGTAGAGGAGTTGGTGGCAGATTGAATTGGTTTTGGTCTGGGTTAGAGTTCAACTTTGTACCCAAAAAAACAATAAAAATGGATGTTCAACTAGAAACGGGCCCTCGCTCAGACACCAATTTTTATGTAACTACCAAATAACGGATATGGGAATATGCCTAAACCCCAAGATGTGGTATGGCCCGAAAGGCCGAAACTGTCCAAAACTTGTTGTATTATAGCTTTATTGTCCTTCCTCTGTCCAACTCTAATAGTCACATTTGGTTTTCCATTGAATGTATCTATTAAAGTTGGATGGAGGGAAGCCTATTCATGCCACTTCTAATTAGAACGTTAGGAGGAAGAGTTATACAAGAAATAGTTTTTCTTATGCAAGATGAACAAGAAAGCTGGCAAATGTTGGAGGATGCTGCAAAACCAACTTGTGAGGTGCCCAACGCCCCCAACCATTCAATTACTAATTGTGACCCGGTATTGGTGACTACACGCAATCCAATTTTCGTACCCATGACCATGCTTAAAGGCCCAAGACTAAGATTCTTGAATAGCCATCTTTCCATGTGCCATTTGAAAACTGAGTCATTCAAACTACTAATTCACGTGTGTTACCGTGATCTTTTATGCAGTATAAGAATTATATACTCCCTCTGTCCCATTTTAATAGTACCATTTGATTTTCCAAAAGGAAGTAAATTTAGCCCAGTTTATAATGTAGAACGGAGTGAGAATTAGGCTACAAGAAAGAAAAGCATTATCTTGAGCTATTATGCGTAAGTAAAACTATTCTTACGTAAAACTATATCTTCTAAAACAGTTATTCTTAACTGTCTAACTAGATATGCATATAAAAAAAGGTCCAACTAGATGTCTAAAAATTGAAAATTCAAGGAGTTTGCCCCAATACTTTCTACCCAAAATACGTGAAAAGAATGGGAACGGAAGAAGGGCACTCTTAAAACAATTCCAAATTGATGAGACCTTTCACCAACGCATATAAAATTTTGGCCCTTAGAAGTCAAGATTCATTAAGTAAGATCAAAAGGACCCACACATGAGAATGGCCCTTAAAAGTCAAGATTCATTAAGTAAGATCAAAAGGACCCACACATGCTTATTTCAACAGTTTAGAGAACTAAAAGTGAAATTGCATTTTTTTTTTCTAATCTCAAGTGACGTAACAGTGCATTGTTGCCCGGGGAGTGATAACCCTACGTCAGATTCTTACACATTTCCATACACAGCTGATGTGTATGGAAATGTGTAGGAAATCTAATATACAAATATCGTTTTCCTTGTTGCCCCCCAAAAAAGTGATATACAAGCATCTCCAATAGGTCTGCTTTTTCCACCTTGCCAAGGCCAGACCCCAATGCAAAAAGGCAAATGCCCTTCATTATTTTTCATTCAATTTTCACTCTTAGCCTTCACAATGCCACTATTTATTTTATTGAAAGAATGAATCTGAAGTGTGCCATTGGAGATCGCTCCTTCCTCAAAATCCACCCTTTTTTGCCAGATCAGCATCTCCAATGGCTCCTTTTAGCAGATGCTATTTTTTTATTGAAAGAGCAATTCATTAAAAGATAGCTAAAGAGTATAGTAATCTTCAGCATTACATAAGGGTCCTATCATGCTCAACTGTCAGTTCAATACAGAATGGTATTTCCTCGTGGCAAGCCATCGCAGAGGTCAAGAATTCGGCAGATGCTCTAACAATGCATATGGTATTACTATATATCTCCGAGTATTTTTGTGGAAATTATAATGTCCCCTTAGCCATTGTCAAAGACTTTTTAATATTACTTCACATTCTTTTTTTTTTGAGGGGCTCATATTCTAATTTCTTCTTCTTCTTTTTTTATTATTTCACATTCTAATTTGTATGGAGAGGAAGAAAGCCTGCTCCATCTGGGATCGATTTGTCAATTTTGGAAAAGTAAAGGATAGATTCGTCCATATGAAAGAAAGAGAGGACGAATTCCATTTTCGGACACTGGCGGTGTTGGATTTGCCCCACGCGACTCCTCCTCAATCTTGTATTAGATCACCTATGTCCCTGAAGATTCAGTTTTTGCCTCCCATGTCATACATGCTGAGTATTCAGTGTGCCACGTGGGATTGTCCCACATGACTAGTGTCACCGATCCCCAAGATCAACGGAGGACATGCATGTTTCCATCAATCTTCAAGATTGACAGCTCGTTTAAATGGATGTAAATCCAACGTGGCCCGCTGGGAGCACTTTCTGATTTATCAGATTTCATACTTGCTACACTGCTGTCAAGAGTGGGTCCCACAACTTTGTGAGCTCCCTTGCTTGCTGATTCAACTCCCTGAGCTGTTCTTTTCATTTATGACTACAATGACAGAATTACTTCTCTTTTAATACAAACAATGTCCACACTTACACCCCAAATTTGGGATGTAAACTCTATGAGCGGCCAAAGTAGTGGGATTGAACTCAAGAATCCGGATTCATGAAGGGTGGTCTCTTCCATCCCACCAATGCTATGTGGTTTGATGAAATAGCTTTTGTTTTGAGTTCGAAATTAATGTAACCAAAACGTGTGGGAAGGTTAGTTTTTTAAGTGGCCTACACGTTTGCTCAACCGTATCAAAAGATCCAATGTTGACAAGCTTCTCTAGTTGAGGTAGTTGAAGTTTATTCCGTCTAATTTAAGATTTTCTGAGACCCCAAAACAGGGAGATCATCCAACAAGCAACTAACCTGAATACGAATGTCAGTTTAAGATGCAACTTAGGCTTTGCATTCTACCAAAGAAAGGAAAGAAGAATGCCAGTTGCATAACATATTTCTTACCTTGGGATCAATGTTACCTCCTAGAACCTAGAATGCATTGAGAACTCCACGCACCACACAGCAATATAAGCAACCATACCTTATTGGCATCTTCCACAAGAGCCTCTTGGCCGTCAGAACCAATAATTCCTTGCATTGTTTACATCTAAGAAAATATATTCCATTGTTGAGGGTGTTCTCCTGTAACATGGGGATGTTTCATATGGAATGAATGTATGACAATAGGAAAAGACAACTCACAACATAGACAGCTCTACATTGATCATGATACAACCGCGTGCAACCCATGTTTCAGACCCACTTGTTCAAAGTTAGAAAATTACGACAGATGCTCAGAAACTCAGATCAGAAGGAATAAAAATATAACAAAGGTAGGTCAAACGTAATGCAAACTCCATTAAAGAATTATGGCTCAAGTTTGCATACCCAATAGTTAATTATAAGGAACCACATAGCAAATTTGGCAAGCAAAAAACTAAAGACCACAAACTCTTTCTGCAAGCTAATGATATACAGCCTTCAATTAAGCTTCTGTTGAGCTGTTTAAGCAGATCCATGTAACTTCCGCCTACTTCACACGTCCAGGGTTGGATTAAACCCAACAGCGGAGGTTTAACTGCAATATGCTGAAGAAATAGATAACAATCCATCACTGGCAATATTGATAAATGTGCACCTTTAGTTCACCGAATTTAAGCTCACTTTATTTTTATATTTATATACTTTACACTTCCAGATAGGTGCCGTGCAGTGACAATTTCTTGTCCTTTTCTTTTTCCCATTATGCAATTACATAATTGGGTGGACGGCAAAGCCCACGAAGTCTCACATCCATCTTAATCTCTAAGGTCATCTTTGAAACAATAAAAAGTGCTAGTAATAAAAAAAAGTCTACCTTATTAATAGTCTCAAATTACCACCACAAGGAACTCATTTGTGTACATTTCAGCCATTTGGATATTCATAGTTTCAAAAGTTTCACTATATAAATGTGGCTAATCAAATTCATTACACTAAATTTGCAAGATTGAGGGTATTGGTAATTCATGTTTTCCGCTTGAGCATCAGATTGTTTAACCTCACAAGTAACATATTCCCATGAAGCCGCACTAATGTTTGTTACACTAGAAGTACAAAGCTCAGAACTATACACATAACAATCCCAGACTCTACTAGTAAAAAATAAATCCAATAAAAGCTATTACACAACTACACGCATACACTACACTGCAAAGAAATAATCACCAACCAAACAATTAATGTGCCAGTGAGCTGCAACTTCAAATCCATCTTCAGATTCTGAGGTGGACTATATTGATAGAAAAAGAAGTGCTGCTCTTTTGGTGGGAATCACATTCGATGTTCAAGTCCAGGCAAAGAGACACAAGCAAATAGCCAAAGAGGAATATCAATTGATCTGACCAAATCTTTACACCATTGAATGCATAACTGTTTTTAGAACTGACTGAATTAATACACTTCTCTCGGCATTTCCTGGAAAAATAAGCACTTCCTTTATGAGAGAAAATAAGAGAAAAGCATAAAATTTTGACATGAATGTACAATTTGCAAAAGAAGCAATTAGTTTAAAATCAGTTGCAATATTACACACATCATAGAGCGTTTTTTACCTTAGCTGTCAAATTGGAGACAGCCAATTGAAACTTCTCTTTTGTTTTTACACCAGCAACTTGTCCAGCCCTTGCTACCTTACTAAAAGCACCATTCAACCAGGATGTACCAGCAGATACATACCTGTAAATTGTAGGACAAATTAGTACTGTAGTGCCCCATGGGCAAATGCAAAATTTAAGACGAAATAGATGAGAACAATAGTATTCAAATGTGTACACTAATAAAATTTTGCTGCAACTCATAAAAATTTATCAAGCGATCAAAACACCTAAATGCCCTATTCATACTTTTTTAATAGTGTATTCCATGAACCAAAAGATGACAAGTAAGTCCAGTTTTGCTTTGTAAATTCTAAGCTTTATGACTGTCACCTTTGTGCGAGTACGATTGCTACCGTTGTAAAAGAGAATTTGATCTCTCACCTGTTCGTTTTGACAGCAGATCCAGTGTCATTCAGCCTCCGCTCTGCCACAGTTAGAACTGCCATAGTTTTATCTGTGACATGCAATTTTTGATCCACAGATTTTACTTTCTCATTAACAACTGAGATTCCAATTGTCAATTTTTCAGTAAGCCCAACTCTTCTATCAAAGGAAATGACTTTGGCAGATGCATTGGCCCTTAGTTGATGTTTCTCATCAAAAGCTTTAGCCTTGTTTACCGCATCTTGTCCAATAGCTGAACCCTTTGCCATTATACTTGTAACAACTTCTTGAGCTTTACTCACATATATCTGCCCACTTCTTGACGGACTATTCTTGGTCTGCAAGAGAAAAAACATTAAAAAAGAAATGCCACAGAAACATCACAATCATGTATTATATACTCTTTACACTAAGTGGAAGGGCAGAGCATATATATAGTTTACCTCCAGGTCTGATGGACTACTGTCAAGAGGATTGGCACTAAAAGACTGTTCAACCAACATTCTTTCCTGTTTTGGTATCAATATAAAAATACCAGTTTGAAACTAATTTAAAGAACTCGAAAACCTGCATTTACAACTGACCAGGAAAATACTTTACCGTAGTTTGAGGTACATAATTTTCAGCAGGAGTTATAGTCACAACCCGATCAACTATAGTTGCACCCTGCAAAAATAACATGACAAGTGTAAATATGTCTGGATAACCAAATAGATAGCGATTATGGTCGATGAAAAATATGAAGAAAAGTCATGAGAAGCCCAAAATATTTAGATGATATCATAAATATTTTGGACTCAAATCAATATATTCAACTGTGACTACGTTATGAAAACTGAAGTATCAATATATTTTTTTTCCTACTGTGACTACTTTTTTTCATTAGTTTCAGTAGAAGGACTCAAATCCAACATTTGCTATTTTACAAATTCCAATGTAGCCTACAGAGCACCTAAGAGGCAAAAGAAACAATTTATTCTGTTTACCAGGTACTAAACGTTGTAACAATTAAACAAATTGTCTTAACAAAAGGATTCTCCAAAAAAAAGAATCATGCCGCATTCAAAAGAACTGATCATGTACCCAACCATCATGTAATTTAAAATATGTATTAGAGAACGTCAAACATCATTCTAAAGATTGAGTACAAGTTATTTGAGGAGAACAACCATATAACAGTAGGGAAAAAGAAGTCTGGTTTTTGCAAATGGAGTTACTGAGGCTAAACAAGAAAAAAGGAGAAGTAATGAAAATATAGTGAAAGCGTTCCATAATTACACCAAAAGGCTAATTATATTGAAACGAGAATAAAAAGAATCCTAAAATGTTATAGCCTTAAAGATAAGGAAGGTACCGATAACAACAATGCGATTTCAAGCGCTTTTGGATCTTTAAATGTGACAAATGCAGTCCTTGAATCCCCAGAGCCGCTGCCAATGAAAATATCAAAATACCAGAAAGCCATTAGAGAAGGGAAATCATGAGAACCAATTTCATAAGGAAACAGATAAAGCCAACTAAGAGTAGAGGCAAGAGAAAAAGAGCTAATAGAGCTAACAGTACTCCTGCCATCCCATGTTAAGAGCTCCATTTGGAAAATAGTGGTTTACATAATGGTGGGAACCACAGCTAAAAGAATTGAACACTTTCATTATGTAATCTGTTTTAAGTACCCAGCCACTTAAATTGAGCCAAATGGAGCTATTAATATGGGACAAATTTATTTCCCAATTGGAGCAACTAAAATAGGAAAGTGGGAAATTTTTTAAGCTATTAAGATAAAACTGAAAACAAGGAAGATCTCGCAAAAGCAAAAAATGAATATCTTTAAGATACCACAACTAGAGGACAAATATACCAATAAATCACTATAAATAGAATACCCATCAACCCCAATCAGATAGAAAAATATAATAATCATAATCAAGTAGACCTTTTCCCAACTATTTAGGTCGGCGACATGGATCTTACGCCTCCATTCAGGCCTATTTTGTAACTCTTTTGTAAGAGATAGTAAAATTATATCCTTTTTTATCAACTCCATCCAAGTTCTCTAAGGTCTCCCTCTCCCTCTTTTGGTATCATTTACAAGCATCCCTTCTAATCTTCTCACGGGGGCATCCATTGGTCTTCTTTGCATACGCCCATACCAACACAACTTACATTCCCTCAACTTCTGCTCTAAAGGAGATACCCTTAAACTCTTACGAATATATTCATTTCTAATCCTATCTCTCCTAGTTATCCCACTAATCAACCTTAGCATTCTCATTTCAGCTACATTCAACTTATCTATGTGACTTCTCTTTGGTGCCCAACACTTCGCTCCAAAAAGTACTGCAGACCTAATGGTTGTTCCATAGAACTTGCCTTTAAGTCTTTTGGAACACGCCTATCACACATCACTATCAATATCCCATTCTATATGAATAATGGATCCTAAGTAACATAATTGATCACACCTTCGCACTTCTTCCCATCTATTTTAACTAAGGTTCTACCTATAGTTCAACTTCCTTAAAATTAAATTTTATGCATGATGCAGGGCATAATTCAGTTTATACAAGAGGAAAAATAGGGTATTTGGAGGGAAAATACGGTAGAGAAAGAGATAGTTTATCTCTGGGATCACCAACAGAAAAATATCACCGGAATCGGGCACTGAACGGCATCTCATGGAATCACCACCATGAGTTGTTGGCATCGGCACCAACACATGTTTGGCATCAACACCAAACAACAGATCTCAATCAACAAAGAACTACATAAAGTTTTTTTTTTCCTCAAATCCTTCTCTGTTTATTCCATTCAAATGAGGCATTTTAAATAGGCTTACAATAAGTCTTTAATAGGAAATAAAACAGTGATTTGGGATTCCACCTAAACTTAGAAAATCAAATCAAATCAAATCAAATATTATGCAAATCAGATCATATCTATCCTAAAACATTGATTTAAGATTTCTCCTAAACATAGAAAATCAAATCAAATCTATCCTAAATTAAAGAAAATATTCTACAAATCAAATCTAGCCTAATCAAATAAGATATTCTTGATTAGGGACACCTTAATATTCTTTATTAAATAAATACGAAAAATATTTCTAATGGGGCCCACTATCGATCAGCATCATTCTCCCCGTGTGGGAGATATTCGACTCCGGTGAGTATGGCCGAGATGTTGCAAAAATCAGCGAAGGAGGCCCTTTGACTTGAGAGGTTGGTTCATCTTCCTCTTGCCCTTTTGCCCTAGCACAGACAGATGGTGGCTGCGGTGGCCGGCCTAGGAAGGACAATGGCAGCAATAAGATCATCTAAGACTAAAACATTGGGAAGAACATTGCGGGACTTTGCTTGGAGCGCAAGTGAAGGTGCTGGTCTGAAGTACATTGTCTGTTCTTCTTTGGATGGGATTGGAAGCACTGATGTGTATGTCAAAATCAGCTCTTTGAACTCGAAGCTGGGCTCTTTTGTTGGGGGAGTCACCAGTTCTGTCAAAGGATCTCGTTCAATGATCACCGGAGATGCTTCTCCATTCAGTTGTGGGTTCGTGATCATGACATGTACCAACGGAGTGGGAAGAAGTAGAATGACAACTTCTGGTTCGGATTGCTCTTCATCAATGCCGATTGGCAACAACAGTTCTTCCTGGGCTGGTGGATTTTCCTTTTTAGGAGCAGTGGTGGTGATGGAACTAGTGAAACTACCATGGGTGGTGTTTCTTCTTTTGCAGTTAGAAATGTGGGAGTCCATAGGTGATTGAGGTGGGTGTGAAATTAAGCATGCTCTTGTATTACCAAATCAAATTTGGCATTCAAGTCCTCCAACTGACAAAGTATAGATTCTATGAGGGGATGGAGATGAACCAGTTGTGTAGGTTGTTTGATGGGCCACCAAGTTTGATGTAGGGCAGAATTCTACAAGAGGAAAAAATGGGGTATTTGGAGGGAAAATAGGGTAGAAAAAAGAATAGTTTATCTCTAGAATCACCACCAGAGAAATACCACCGGAATCAGCACCGAACAGCCACTCATGGAATCACCACCATGAGTTGTTGGCCTCGGCACCAACACATGTTTGGCATCAGCACCAAACAGACTTACACAGAGTTTTTTTCTCCAAATCATTGTCTGTTTATTCCATTCAAATGAGGCCTTTTAAATAGTCTTACAATAAGTCTTTAATAGGAAATAAAACATTGATTTGGGATTCCTCTTTAACTTAGAAAATCAAATCAAATCTATCTTAAATCAAATAAAATATTATGCAAATCAGATCAGATCTATCCTAAAACATTGATTTAAGATTTCTCCTAAATATAGAAAATCAAATAAAATCTATCTTAAATCAAATAAAATATTTTGCAAATCAAATCTAGCCTAATCAAATAACACCTTAATATTTTTTATTAAATAAATATGAAAAATATTTCTAATGGGGCCCACAATCGCTCTACATCAATGCACTTTGTCTTAGTCCTACTTATTTTGAAACCTCTTAATTCTAGAGCCTCCATCCATAATTTTAGTTTTGATTTCAAACCTATTTTCTTTCATAATTAAAAATACATCGTCTCCAAAAACCATACACCTAAGTATACTATCTTGCATATGTCTAGCTAGCTCATCCATAACTAAAGCGAAAAGATAAGGACTTAAGGCTGACCCTTGATGAAAACCTACTGTAACCGGAAACTCCGCGGTTTCCCCCCAGCCCCCAAATTGTTCGTACACTAGTCACAACCCCCTCATAAATATCCTTTATAATACCTATGTAACTCCAAATGAGCTCTCTCGGGAGTCTGTCGTAGGTTTTTTTCAAATGTATGAAGGTTATATAGAGGTACTCTTTTTTGTTCCTTTACCTCTCTATTAACTGTCGTAAAAAAATATCGCTTCCAATGTTGACTTCTCTGACATTAAACTAAAATTGATTCTCTGTTACTTTTCACAAACATCCTTCTACTACTCTCTCCCATAACTTTTACATTTTTATAGTTTGTACAACTTTAGATTTGATTCTCTGTTACTTTTCACAAACATCCTTCTACTACTCTCTCCCATAACTTCAGAGTATGCCCCATAAGTTTTATATTTTTATAGTTTGTACAACTTTAGATGTCCTTTATTTTTACACAAGGGTATGAGGGTACTTCTCCTCCACTCCTCTGACGTCCTCTCAAACTTCCAGATCTGGTTAAACAAATTAGTCAACCAAGTTAAGTCAACACTTCCCAAAGCCTTCCATACTTCAATGGAATTTCATCAGGTCCTAGAGCTTTGCCTTTTTTCATCTTCCTTAATGGAAATCCTACCTCTTCAGTGGAAAATCTCCTAAACTAAGTTCTCTTTAACGATACTAGACTCAATATTCATCCCATTACTACAATTTTTATTCAATTAATGCTCAAAACATCTACGCTATCTACGCTATCTCTCCCTAATTTCCTCATCTTTCACTAAAAACCTTTGATCTTCACTCTTAATGCACCTAACTTGCTCTAAGTCTATACTTTTCTTATCTTTTAACTTAACTATCTTATATATGTCCCTCCCCCCTCCATCCCTAACCTATTATATCCAGCTTCACTCACTATCTTTTCAGCCTCTCTTAACCTTAGCATATCTTTCTCAATTCTCTTGATTTTACATTTTTGTCACTCTTTGAAGAAACACTTCTTTTCCTTGACGACTTTTTGAACTTCCCCACATCACCATGTTTATTTCTTGACGTCCCTTCTCCTCCTCACTTCACCAAGTACTTCTTTTCTCACTTTTTTAATGCAATTAGCCATGTTACCCCACATCATTGTTGGTTCCTTATTTAAGTTCTAATTTTCTTCAACCCTCAACCTCTCTATGAATGTATTGAGCATCTCTGCCCTTTGCTTCCTCCACCCCTTCATGTGGACATCCAAAACAACTAATCTATGTTATAGTGCTATAGGTTCTCCGGTTATAACCTTATAATTCTTACATTTAGTTTTATCCTCACTTCTAACTAAGAAAAAGGTTATTTGGCTCTTGTGAGGTCCACTCTTGAACGTTACTAATGCTCTTCCCTCTTCTTGAAATAGGTATTTAGTATACCTAGATCGTTTGCTATTGCAAACTCAAGAATAGCTTCTCCCATATCATTCATCTCCCCAAAACCATACTATCCATGCACCCTCTCGTATCCTATGTTCTTCCCCCAACATGCCCATTTAAGTTGACCCCTATAATAACCTTTTCCTCGTTAGGTATCCCTTGCATTACTAAGTCCTTTTCCTCCCAAAATTGTTTCTTAAGGTTCTCTTCTAATCCTACTTGAAGTGCATAAGCACTAATAACATTAACTACAAATTCCCCTAACACTAGTTTCACTAATATAATTCTATCATAAATCTCTTGACACCTACAAAATTTTCTCTCAAATCCTTATCAGCCACTATACCCACCCTATTCCTATTTGAACTATACCCACCCCATTCCTAGTTTAAAGCCCTCCCCCAGTTCCCTAGCCTCCTCTCCTACAAACTTACATTCTCTCCTACAAACTTAGTCTATTGCAAGCAAGCTATGTTAACCCTCATTTAAGTGTTTATACTAAGTCCATACCCTTACCCTTCAAAGTCCTAATATTCCATGTTGCCACTCTAATCCTACGCTCTTAAACTAGCTTCATTACTAGTGTCTGTCTAGACCAACACGAGAACCCTTGCTTACTTTTCATTGCAACTAGGCGTTGTTGCAACGTGTCGCTTCCAGGGAACGCCCTAGCCAACCCTTGCTTACTTGTCATTGTACCCGGGTTTTGGCACAACGCGTCGCTTCCAAGGAACACCCTAGCTTTAGCTAGAATGTGTGGTGTAAGATCCATACAGATTGACGTAGTTTTTATACCCGGCTGTCAACGTGACGCTAACCTTCCTCCTTATCCCTGGACTTGGGACCAGGCATTGTGAGACACAACGGCGGAGATAAGAAAAATAAATCCCAAATTGCAATACAAGAGCTGGAGCAGAAAAAAATAGCTCCCCCCCCGTGCCATTTTTTTTAATTGTCAAAATTAAAACCCAAAATAAACCAAAATTAGCTCATTTCTAAATTCCAATCCAGACAATTAACATGGAACACAGGAATACCATCATCACTTAGTGAAAGCACCAAATCAACATATTGCAACTCTAAAACAGAAGCAACAGTAACACACAAAAAAGCAAAATACCCCCTCCGTCCCACATTAATTGTTGAAATTGGAAACCCAAAATAAACCAAAACTAGTTCATTTCTGCTTTCCAATCCAGACAGTTCATATGGGACACATGAGTACTATCACAAATTAGGCAAAACACCTAAATAACATATTGCAACTCGAAATGAAAGTAACAGTAACAAAGACCAAAAAACATCACATAATTAAATAGTAATTTGCAGGAATCAATTTGGGAACAAATCCAAATCAGCTCAACAACGAACAGTAATCAAGAACACAAAAAAACGAAATCAAAACATTATCCTTTTACTTCTGAATCTCGACTGATTCGATGTCACCAGAAAACGAGAAAAATTCCTGAATCTCCCTCTCGCTAGCCAGATCTGAAATGTGCCCAACTTGGACAGTTCGAGTCTGGCAATCAAGAATCACATAAAAAATGGAAACATCATAAGAAAATTACCAAAAATATACCCAAAAAATGGAAATTTTTTACAGAAAGCTTATGGGCATGCCATGATTTAGGTATATATTCAACATGAAATCATAACAGCAAATCTTGCCTGCATTTCGGCGGATCTTGACCTGCTGAGATGCAGCTGGGGAGATGAACTTGCAAGGAAATGAGAGGCAAAGCACAAATGGGAAGGTTGGCTCTCGGGCCATGCGACTGCTACGCGCGCGTGTGGCAGAAACGACGGCAGAAGGCGGCGGATTGAAGTCATATCATATGGGACAATGGGAACCGGGCTAGCATGAGTTAGGCGAGTGGGCCTAGTGGGGATGAGTCTGGGAGGCCCACAAAATGATAATCTTCCAAGTAGTCTGTCCGAAAATATGGAAGGGAGATATAATTATACATATGTGTCAAATCAGGCCATCAAATCTTTTGTTTCATTCGTTATGGACGGTTAAAGATCCAAGTCACTCTCACATCATGTTTCTATCTTTAGTCCTTTCCTCTTTCAACATTATATTAAAAAAACTTTCTTTTATTGCTGCTACCTCTATCACGAAGTCTTAGTTTGTGTGTAATTTGACAACTGGTCAATTTAGTTCGATTAGCGGAGACTCATGATAAGCTTGGAGGAAATTTGAGAAAGATTGACCCTAATCCTTGTATAAACAATGGCATGACAATATATATAACACATATCTTAGCAAATAGATAAAAACAATACAAATTTTTATTAAACTAGAGAAAAACATTAGGTTTTGATATTATCTAAGCAAACACTAATCAACAAATTATAACTCACATGAGGTACGAGCAATTCTCTTAGGGTGTGTTTGGCAACGTGGATTTAAACTCTGTGATTTTAAGAATTACCGGATTTGTCTAAGGCCCTGTTTGGTTAGGGCTTTTAGAAGTAGGAAATCCATATTTGTTTTATGAAGTTAGGTTTTCAAAATAAGCTGTTTGGTTGAGAAGAATCCAATTCTTGGAAAGAATTTTGATGTCAGTGGTAGGATTCATAATTGTCACAAAATGATAGGTGCAGTTATAAAACAAAAAACGTGGTTTCTGATGAAACCCTAGTTTTTTTAAAATGCCTTTGTCTTCTTGTGAAAATTACTAGATATGCCATTACAAGAAGTAAAAGCAGATTCCTGAGGAGATTTCTCAAAAGAATCCAGCTCCTTAAAGGGCTACCAAACAAAGCCTAAATCCTGTGTTTGACACTCCCTTTTTGGCATGATTTGATTCTTCCCTAAAATCTCACCCCAGAATGACGTGATTCTTATTGAATGACGTGATTCTTATTATAACTTAAAAGAGGGTCGCCCAAAATGACAGGGCCGACCCTGTCATTTGCCAAATCTCACAAGATTCTTTCAATGACGTGATTCCAAGAATCACACCTCTAAGTCCAAATCAAGGTTGCCAAACGCACCCTTATTGCATAGGTGACAGTTACAAGATATTTAACTTAATTTATATAATGCAGATATAATTCGTAATATATTTTTTAAAGTGTATTATTAAAGTGCCACAATGCACGCTCCACGCATGTGTGCCACTTCGATGCGCCTATAATTAGTCACTCAAGAAATTTTTACACATTAAATAAAAATATTATAGAAGAGTCATTCCTTACATACTCTCGTTAAGATCTTAAGAACACAAAACCCTAATACTTAGGTTAGGGTTTGTGGTGGGACTCACTTAAAACCGTTTAATTTACAAAAAAATAGTTCTTAGTTTTAAAAATAAATTCATAATATATTATTGTTTGATTGTTCCTATGTTATTTAAAATTTTAAAACATATAGATAGCAACTTTGTAAATATACCTAAACACATTTGAGGTTTGGAGAGCAACTCGATCTCACAGGTTTTTTTATAAAAGAATTTGTTAAATTTTGGAAGAGTTATTCTAAATAATTTTTCCTAATGATTTTAATATTTATTCTAGGGGAAATTATATAAAAAATCATCAAAAAAAAATTTCCATAATGAAGCACTGTAGCAAATATTTTCCGAAATGGTGCTATGACAAGCCATGCAGGCGCCCGCGTGAGCGTGGCTTTTCTTTAAAAAACTAAACCGAAAGGCGTGGTTGAACCGACGCCTCTCGGGTTAAAAGACAAAGGCGTCAGTTAGGTGCCTTCATCATTTTCGTCCCATTTTAAACGGGCTGCTACTTCAACGATGCATATCTCTCTCATTTCTAATCCATTTTCACCCATTTTTTTATTCTTCCTTATTTTTAGTGCTCTTTTTAATCATTATCATATCACAAAGATGTTGAGCCACCATATATCATTTATCGTAGTTCTTATAGTATTTATTTTTATAAATAGCATGCAATGGATCAACATCTTTGTGATATCATGATGACTAGAAAGAGCACTAAAAATAAGGAAGAATAAAATTTTTATTTTTCGAAAACGGATTAGAAATTATAGAGATATTCATTGTTGAAATTTGTCCCACTAAAACAAATCTGTCCCATTTTAAAGGGGCGATAACTTCAATGATGTATATCTCTCTTATTTCTAATCCGTTTTTGATAAAAAAATTTATTCTTCTTTATTTTTAGTGCTCTTTCTAGTCATTATGATATCACAAAGATGTTGATCCATCGCATGCTATTTATAAAAAAACTATAAAAACTACGATAAATGGTATGTGATGGCTCAACATCTTTGTGATATCATAATGATTAGAAAGAGCACTAAAAATAAGGAAGAATGAAAAATTTTTTGGCAAAAATGGATTAGAAATAAGAGAGATATGCATCGTTGAAGTTATCGCCCCTTTAAAGAGGGACAAATTTCAACGATGAATATATCTCTCATTTCTAATCCGTTTTCATCAATTTTTTTTTCATTATTCCGTATTTTTAGTGCTCTTTCTAGTCATCATGATATCTCACAAAGATGTTAATCCATTGCATGCTATTTATAAAAAAATACTATAAAAACTACGATAAATGGTATGTGATGGCTCAATATGTTTGTGATATCATAATGATTAGAAAAAGTACTAAAAATAAGGAAGAATGAAAAAAAAGGGTAAAAACGGATTAGAAATGAGAGAGATATGCATCGTTGAAGTAGCGGCACGTTTAAAATGGGACGAAAATGATGAAGGCACCGAACTTATGCCTTTGTCTTTTAACCCGAGAGACGTCGGTTCAACCATGCCTTTTTGAGTAGGCAATGTAGGATTTATCAAGCGAATTGTTTTCCTTTGAGTAATACTTTGATGGAGAGTGCACACATTTTACAACCTCAAAGTGTTAAATTCTCCACAGGCTTTCCTTCCAAGTTCTAAGTGACTATAAAGGATGTCAATTGTTGTTATTAGGTTCAATAAAACCTCTAGTAAGTATGGCTATTCTTGTGGCATTGCTCTACACTCTACTCTAATTGGGAAAAAACAGACCCGCATTTGTCTAAAATTTTGACTAATCTAAAGGCCTTTGATTGGCTGGATTAGATCTAATGCTGAAAAACCACTTGGCATGCGACTTTTTGTTATTAAATTTTTCTAAAAACTGTTTGTGGAGTAATTGATGTGGTCACCGCTTATCACCACATCCGACCCTATAACGGAAATGCATCTGATATGTAGGGGCTCTTTTTTCTTCTAAAAACTATTTCTGGAGCAATTGACATGCTTGAGACTCCTACTTTGTGCAGGTTTTTTCTTGTTGATTTGTTAAGGATCCACCGATTGGTATGTACCACTAACCTTTGAGTAGCCATGGCCATATATATGTTTGTAGGAAGTGAGATTTAGTTTGAACTGCAGGATGCTTCTCTTTCTGAATTTCTCCAGAACAACTGACTCATAAATTGCTCCGGCCTTACCCTCCTGCTTCGTACAGCCTCTTTGCGTTGCATTTTGCTATATGTTAGGCTGCTGTATGTGTCATGAGATTTGTGAGATGTTGCTAGAACTACAAGGATCTGCCATCAAGCAGACATAATAAAATTTAAAATTCGTTATACAAAATATAATCTCCAAATCTTAATTGTGGTACTGTTAGTTGGGAAAGCAAATTGTAATCTTATACTATTACTCCCTCTTCAATAGATACAGTTTTTTTCAAACGAACTATTTTTTAATGTATTTGAAAAAAATTGTATCTATTAAAAGTGGCTGGCAGGAGTAGTTTTCAATAATGTCATTGAATACATTTCATGAATTCTTAGTTGACATACCTCAATGGGGCGAAGATAAGTCCCCTTCATCCCCAATGTACATCTTACTGTGGTGATTTCCAAAGTTGTAATCCGCCGGTGAAGCAACAAGACCCAACATAAAAAAGCCAAGGGTGGCGATGCTGTGCCTCGGAATTTAAACTAGTGTACATACCAAGGCACAATATCAACATATTCCGTCTGCCCAATGAAACCTGTCTACATTAAAAAAACAGATCATCATTAGATAGCTGATTTTGCTCCCTCGCGACTAAAAACATGGGAGAGGGGGAAGATTTATGTCTTTTTATACGAGGCTTAAAGCCGAGTAAATTTAACTCATTTCAAATGCAGACTGGCTTCATTGGATGGAGGGAATACTTTATTTTGGTGAAGAGCTACACACGTTGCTTCACCAGCGGATTATAATTAATGATTTCCCTTTGGAAGAAGAAAAGAACAATGCTAATCTTACTTGAGGATGACCTAGAGGTTGTAAATGGAAGTAAGAACGCGGATATTGCCACCCCAACAATATCTCAGTGACACCCGTTATTCATAACACCCAACTCAAGTCAGCAAAATCTCCCACCATTACCCGCCGCGCACCCCAAAAAATTTGAACATTTTTTTTACTCAGCTTTACCCTCTGCTGTTCTTCCTGCCTTGTCTGTCAATACAATAATTTTTTGGTGGAAGACTGCTGGCCTCCATCCATCTCCGTCGTCCACTTCCAGCGGAAAACTTGGCCACCCATTCTTTTTTTTTTGGGTTTTTTAAAGTTATTGTGCTAGTTATAAAAAAACATATCCTCAGGGATAATTTTTTTCGCTATCTTTTTTCGAGAACCACCTAGGAATTCGACCAAAAAGATGAAATGATTTTTTATTATCTCAATTTTACTTGAAGCAACGAACCTCCAATAGGGTCACAGAAAAAAATGCTCCATTTGAGTAATAGAGCAACGAACCACCCTTTCAACATTATTTCTATTGTATTTGAAATCTGGATTCTTTCGTGAAGATCTATATAATTTGAGTTATTTCTTAACCCACCTTATTTTAACCTACGCATTTGTCTTCTAATGAGCCTCGATTCTAACTGATGACCACTAATAAATTGTGACCACCGTAGCAAACCAACCCATTTTCTTTCCTTTGTTTTTGTCGAGTGACTACTAAGGGGAAGAAGCTGCAAAATTTATTGTCTTATTTTTCATAAAATATTGGGGGGTGTGAGGAGAGTAAATGTGGGAGTTCCCTTGGGGTGTGCACTAGCCAAAAAAGCAACCAAATTTTTTTAAAACCGGGTGTTACTGAGGTATTGCTGGGGGAGCAATATCTGCGTTCACTGAAGTAATCATAAGTATTTTAAAAAAGTTCTCCCTCCGATTGGAACTATTATTAACACTTGGTTTTCCAAACTAAACTAAAATCTGTTCATTTTGGAAGACCAATGATTGATTCTAATTCGGGATGGAGGGAGTACAGATCAACTTTTATCTAAATGCTCGTGGGTTCATTTGGAAGACCAAGGATTGATTCTAATTCGGGATGGAGGGAGTACATCATAAAGATCAACTTTTATCTAAATGCTCGTGGGTTCATCCCGTAGGTAA
Source organism: Houttuynia cordata (assembly GCA_039654745.1). Taxonomy (NCBI): domain Eukaryota; kingdom Viridiplantae; phylum Streptophyta; class Magnoliopsida; order Piperales; family Saururaceae; genus Houttuynia; species Houttuynia cordata. Next base: position 45,809,001 of record CM077505.1, on the reverse strand, counting down.
ATAAAATAGGTGTTCAGTCAAAGAAAAAGGGCAGGAACAACATAGACCAATCCCCTAATAGAGTTACAAGAACTTCATTTTGAAAACAGAGGGGAAATTTGGTGGAAAACTTAAGCAGGGTTCACAGCATCGTTCACAACAATGGGTCGCCACATTATCACATATGGAAACATTTGTAGTGAGGGGTGTCCGAGTCCTTTGTGCCTATGTGACCAGAAACGCGTTTAAAACGCGTTTTACGCGTTTCAGCCACTCAGCCGTAAAACTCCGCGTTTAAAACGGGAAAACGTATTTTTTCCGAAATAAACGCGTTTTATCCCGATAAATGCGTTTAAACACGTAAAACACGTTTTTTATTTAAAGTGCAACTCCTTTTTTAAATGCGCAACTTTGCAATATGTTATTTTTTAACATTTATACCTACTATATTAATTTTTTATTTTTATTTTTTTTTCATTTTTTTCACGTTATTTTCCCGTATATTCCGTTTTCTGCCGTTTTGTTCTGTACGCTTACCTCGCCGTTTTATTGCCGTACCCGTACTTTGTCACTTAGCTTTGTGCCCAACTAAAAGTGCAAGGCAAGTCACCTCTTATAATATTATTAATGGATCCTTCTATCAATTCCCTTGGGCACACAAAAGATCCACCGCTTACACCCAACAGGTGATCCCGGATATATGTAATCCCATATGGGTGGCCAATGGTGTGGTGGGAAACACAATCCCTCGGAGGGGGGCTTACCAAGTTTCACCTTGTTTATATCATAGAGAAAGCACTTTTCTGAATGAGTCCGGTTCATACGAGACATATCTCATTCAGCCTACACGAGTAGAGTCATTTCGAGCCGTCAGATTCCAACAGCTAGTGCCAAATTAGTGGAAAGGTGAGTGTAATTCACCACTCATCCTGGCCCCATCAGATTAAGATTTGACAGGTTGAGATTACTTAGGCTCATACAAGCCGTGCAATACCAGTCTCGTTTAAACTTTTCCTTTCTGGATAAAATGTATGATAAATGTGACCAACGCCCATTATAGAGTAGTATAGATCATGATAAAAAACCAAATCATCTAAACATCCTACTATGATTTTTCATTGTTAATCGATGAAGAAAAACAATATTTGAGAGTGGTCACTTGAGCCAAGCTTGATTTGCATGTACCGAGCTGCTAAGCATGAAGTTAAGCCGAAGTTAATTACCATTTCACTGAAGAACAATATACTCTCAGATCCTAGACCTTGAAAACATTTTGTGAGAAAATGTTAATGAAATGAAGCATACTGACCTTCTGTGTACATGTGTTTTTGTATCCTTCTCTGATCTGTTGCCGTTGATTTGAGTTCTTCGTGCAAGGGCTAAACTTAATTCCCCCACCGCTGTTGAAACGTGTCATAGATCTCCTGGCAATGCTCCTCACATTCTTGGGAGGAGTAACATGGATTAGAAGCCATGGATGCTGCTGTCCATATGAAAATTACAAGCTTCTCATTACGTTCTATTGGGTACTTTATATGCAATGTAGTCATATCTTAAAAGGGAAGGAATGGGGGCCTTCTAATGGCATTTGGGTGGGATTCAACATTGGAGTCGAATGGTTTAGTGGACTCATGTGCATGTAAAGTTAACACTTTTAGTTTCTAAAGTAAGCATCTATTCAACTTTATAGGTAGTGATTTTATGTGCAGAAGGGCTTGTTTATATGGTATGCCTTCAGGTGTTCTTAGTAGACAACTTCAAATTGTAGTGTGGCTTTTTTATTCAAGTGGACAGCATTATACCAAAACAATGTGGCCAGCAAATTAAGTCATTTTATAATAAGGTTTGCAGTTTTTTAAAGTCGAAACTTATGTAAGGAAGCATTTTGGGAGAAAGAAAAAAATCAAAACCCAGTTAAGGTGTATGGGAGCAGCTCAATCTCATAGGTTTTTTCATGAAAAAATCCTTTAAATAAGAGGAATACTTCCATCAATATTTCCCTAGTATCTTTTGATTGGGTTTTTCGATTCCTGACTGTTTATTTAAAACACAAGGAACATTCAAATGAGCATTGGTATTGCCTAGTTCAAGAAGGTAGAAAATTCTTAGGTGGAAATCACCCTCAGAGTTTCTTATCTAGCAATATTTACGCAATATCTTTTTCTTTACTTAATAAATTCCTCTTATTTCAAATTTCTCTCTCCTAGGCTTGATACTACAACTTCCATAAAGATTTGAGAGATTTAGGGAGGGTTGCATTGTTCTTTTGGCACGAAGGAAGGCCTACGTTACTCAACGAAACTGTAAATCTATGCAAAAGGGTTTATCAATTTAAGAAGCCAAAAAGGGCAATGCAAATAGTAAGCTTGGAATCTAACGAAAGCAACTAATAAGAGTACATGCCAAATAAAGAACCTTCATGTTCGTTGCTTGCCCATGCAATATGGTAATCAATTCTCTGAAAGAAAAGCAATTACCAAGAAGCAAAACCTCAAAACCTGAACCCCAAGAAATCAATTAAGAATAAGTCATCATTGAAGATAGCTCATGCCCCTGGAATGACTGTATATAAACTCCATCAATTCTACAGTTTCTTCACACAATTCTTAGCATATATAAACAAGAGGGATATCAACGAAAAGGGAAGAGAAGTGATGGACCAACGACAATACGAAGAATTCCAACCGCAGTTTGATTGGTTAAAAGATGATACATCCAATACTCTGCTCATTGATGTTTCAGGTACTTTCTTGTGAAATTGTAAGAAATTAGCTGCATGTGGAGTGTATTTACTAATTTTAAACTCTAATGGGGATGGTAATGCTCTTTTTAACTAATGTTTCCATAGCTTCCACGATGCACAGGTTCAGATACTATTGATGGCAATTCAATGAGGATGATAATGCATGCATATTTTATATGTAATAGTCATATCAATTAGGCTTTGGATCCTAATTTCGTTGACGATTAGTATTAATATTACGCCTTTTCAGCTCTCACTAGTATCTATCTGACTAAGAAACAACTAAATTCTGTCTCTTTTCTCCATCTTAGGATTCACTAGAGAACAACTTCGCCTCCAACTCGACCGGACCGGAAACCTGAAAATCGGCGGGGAACGGCAGCTTGCCGGGAACAAATGGAGCCGCTTCAAAGCAGATATCCCAGTGCCTAAGAACTCGAATGTCCAGGCAATCCGAGCCAAGTTCGAAAATGGCATTTTGCATGTGCTCATTCCTAAGCTGATCACTGGAGTCACTGAACCTGCTGAACCACCTCAAACTCCACAAGCTAAAGAAGAACCCAAGAAGCAAGAACCTAAAGCTGAAGTGAAGCCCACAAGCCCACAGCCCAAAGAGGAGATAAAAGCCCAAGAAGCTCAAACTGTTGTAAAGGAATCAACTCCACCTACTCCCATTCCACAGAAAAAAGAAGAATCAACTCCAAAGGCCCAACTAACACAGCCCAAGGATGCAAAGGCACAAGGGGCTCAAAATGACCGCATGCAAACTGAGGAGGTCCAAAAGCCCACTGAGAAACAACATGGGGCGATGAGTAATGAGCTTGCAGAAGAGAGTAAGGAAGTGCGTCCGTTGGGGAAGACGAATGGCAGTAAGCAGGAAGGCGGGGGGCACGCAGATGAGAAGGGCACAACAGGGGAGGAAATGAGGATGCCCTCAAAGAAAGACAATGGGCTTGTAGACTCTGCTGGTGGGCTGAAAGATGGCTTGAATAACCAGAGGCAGCTGATTGTGAATGTGCTGGTGTCAGGCTTGGTTGTGACGGGCTTAGGGATTTACCTATTCAACAAATTTAGGTCCAGTCCAGGGGACAACTAGACAATTTGATTTATCACCAAGTTAATGTATGATAGGCTTGGTTGGGATGGGCTTAGGGATTTACTTAATCAATAAATTTAAGCCCAGTACAGGGGATAATTACACAATTTGATTTATCACCAAGTTAATTCCTGCATACTTGTTCATTTACTACAATTATCTTATTTTACATGCTTTTTCATTGTCAGAAGAGTACACGAGGAGGAAACATAAAGCGTTTGAATGCTTGAGATAAGGCAGTGCCCATTGTTACATGCCTAAGGTGTTATGACAAGTTAGTTTCTAACCTATTTGAGTGACATATCACAAGCTGAGCTCATCTACCAAACCAGAATAATCTCAATAAAGCAGCTCAAAATTATTTCCTTCACAAATTATTGATAGCTCTCCCAAATTGCTTATATTGGACATTCTTTTTTTTGGTACAATATCTTTGAGATAATTGACTCCTATCTAGACAATGTTAAGAAAACACGAGCAGCAACCCTCAAAGCACATACCTCATTGTTAGTATCTATTCTCTGTGTGCTTGACAAGAGATTATCGTTTGCTTAGTAGATCATAAACCAGGGATGCATTTTTTTTCGTTTACAAAGAAAGCTTCATTAACAACTGGGAAGCAAATAAACCATTGCTATGGACAGCTAAATCTAAGAAGAGGACTGGCGTTCTTCATAGCAACTGTCATTTTAACAATTTTAGCAAGTTCCCCATTCCCCTCTCTAGAGACATGCTTAAATAAAACTTGAAAGAAAACTAGGAACATGATCAATTAGATAGACAAAGGCTGATAAATTAAGAACATCTGTTGAAGCTTGAATTGTCAGGATCTAACTCAAAAGTATCATGTTCGATAATATCAATCAGGATAGAAATTTCAAACATTCCAAGTAACTGAGGATGGCTCAAAGACAATTAACTATAGAGTTACTCGGAAAGAAAAGGAAAATTCATGCTTGGCGACATTAACATATCAAAACCATTCGGCATTATCATCCACTACGGGATAGACACAAGAACAGTCACGAGGCAATGAGAAGATATGCTTGTTGGCACTAACAAAAAATCAAATATCATCCTCAAATCACTATGAAATATTTCACAATGCAGTCCTAGAATATTGTTGAGAGCGTCTTTAACAACTGCAAGTAACAACTACGGAGATCCACCATACCCAGTTGCCAAGGACAGCAAGTACCAAAATGTCCACTTGATAACACCATACAAAATTTAAATTTGCTTCAGTTATATCTCACTAATATAGATGAAACTAGAGCTCCATTGATGACATATAATGGGAACAAAAGTGACAAAAGTTTATACTTCCCAAAGAAGACAGTTCACATCATGTCAATTAATTTCCTTCATATTTAGGATCTGCCATAACGTAATGGTAAGCTATCACCAAAATGAAGATCATAATGCCTAAAAGATTGGCAATGAATCCAAGGTCCTGATCATCAATCATCTGCAAGAAATACCATGAGAAGTATATCATTAGAAAAAAAACTTTACACAACCCAAAAATATTTGAGGAAGATATCAATACACATTTATGCGCAATCAACAGGAGTGAAAGAAGTTTGAACGTCTGTTTACATTGAAATAAGGATCAGATTAAATGGTCACAATTCTCTAATGTAGACTAAGAGAGCTTAATCAGCTTAACTTAGAAAATGCTTTGGTGAAGTCAAAGGTTTTCCAGAAGAGCTCGTAGTATGTAAATGCACTGAGCAGAAATGTTTAAACGAGAATTGATCTACATGTTTAAACCTTTCATCTTTACAAAACTGGCAAACACCAATAGAATCTAACTGTTTCTAGTAACATTCTAGGTGGTTTGCAGAGGCAGAATAATATTCTATGCTGCTATGGCAGATACAAAATGGGCATTACTATTTAAAGTTCTCGTATAAAAGGAACCATTTAGTTTCATTCATGATCAAACTATGATTATTGCTCAGTCAGTTGTAAAGAAAGATACAAAGGGCAGTAACAACACAATAAGGGGGTACAGACAACATAATGGCTGTCATGTTGAGCAGTCTCCAAGTTGGTTTAATTTCTCAAACAATAATCCAGATCAGGCTTCACAATAGGAGACCGCACTCATCCGAGTTCTATGTGGTGATTAGGAACTTAAAATACTTGCAGACTTAATACTCAAAGCAATATTTAATAGTTACATCTCTTCTAAAATGAATGCATCCAGTTCCATTGTCGTCGAGAAAGAACTAAATGCTTTTAAAAGGAAATTAAAGCTTTCAAATTTTTGTTTCAACAACTTTTGAGGGGTAGAAAAGATTAAACTTTAAAAAATGCTTGTAAGACTGATTTGAAAAAGAATTTGACTCGTAATCCCAATTTTTTTTCTCCTCCGTTACTGCATTAGATCCAAAACTCTAGACTTAGTGAACAACGGGCATACGATGCACTTAACTAGCATGCGAGGTTCTTAACCAAGTCACTAATCTTTTTTCACGTTAATGTAGTCGCACTACAGAAAAATATAACCACATCTAATAAGTAACAGACTCTATTTGTTCCATGGGACTTGATAACTGACATCTGTAAAATAGAACAAACAAGGAGCATGAGTCCATGCTCTTGGCCTTGCAGTTACATATAAATAAAGTAAATCTAAGAATATTACTAGAACAAAAGAGAAAGAAAACCTTACAAATTTCATAAATTTTTTTGCAGCAAGGTACTAGACAAAATTTGAAAGCAATCAAACATAATCACAACTCCAAAAAGCCCCGGCCCGCTAGCAGCACAATATAGTTGTGCAGCGTAAGGTTCATCAATCAGCAATATAACTGATATTACAAACTAACACATTCAAACAAACTACTCTACAAGAAAGAAAAGAAAATCTTAAAAAAACATACAATTTATTTCCATTGCAATGTTACTAAAACAAATTCAAAAGCACCCAAACATGATCAAAATTCTGAAGTCACCCGACCAGAAATAGCGCAATAGCAGTTGGTCGATGCAGCATAAAGTGCAACAATCAGCAACATCACCGAAGTAAAACCAAAATTCATTCAACAAACGCATCTAAAATCTAAAAAAAATTCATGATCATAATCATAATCAAGTAGTGCCTTTTCCCAATTATTTGAGGTTGGCGACATGGATCTTACTCCTTCATTCAGGCCTGTTTTGGGCTACCTCTTTTGTAAGAGATAGCGAAGTCAAATTCTTAAAATTAAATTCCATGCACTTCTTGTCCATCTATTTCAACGGAAATGATCACACCTTGGTACTTCTTGTCCATCTATTTCAACTAAGGCTCTACCTATAGTTCTACCTTCCTTAAAATTGAATTCCATGCACTCTATCTTAGTCCTACTTATTTTAAAACCTTTTGATTCTAGAGCATCCATCCTCAATTCCAGTTTCACATTCAAACCTACTTTACTCTCATCAATTAAATCTAAAAAGAATTAAAAAAAAATCCAATTCATTTCCATAAGCATAATACTTGATCTAACACTAATTACTACCACCCATTCTAACAAACCAATCCATCTCTGAATCTATTAGACACCCTAATTACTTTCCTGATCAACAAATTCATTCCCAACTTTCATCCTCATTCAACTGATGCAGAAATGAAATATGATATAGATATACAAATACAACAACAACAAAAAAAGGCTTAACTTTGCAACATGCATAGAGAACCCAACCAGAATCAGCACAATAGCAGTTGGTTCATGTAACATAAGGTGTAACCCCAGAAACCCTAACTACTACCACGCAATCAAACCAACAGATTTATCTCTGAATCCATAAGAGCCCCTACTTACATTCCTGATCAATGAATTCATGCAACATAAGGCACAAACCTAGAAACCCTAATTACAGCTCCTCATTCAAGAAACAGATCCATCTCTGAATCTACAAGAAACACTATTCAAGAAACAGATCCATCTCTGAATCTACAAGAAGCACTAATTAATTCCCTGATAAAAAAAATTCACTCCAAACTTCCATTCTCCTAAATTCAACCGATGCAGAACTGAAATATGATACAGATATACACTCACAACACAAAAAAAAGGTAAATTTTGCAATATGCATCATACAGATCGTCATTGCCCAAAGAATCAAAATCAAGAAATCAAGAGATTCAGATAGAAAGGTGCTTACCTAATTACGTTCCTGATCAATGAATTCATGCAACATGAGGTACAGACCCAGCCTAATCACTATCACTCATTCAAACAAACCTATTCATCTCTGAATCTACAAGAAACCCTAATTACTTTCCTCATCAATAAACTCATTCCCAACTTCCATTCTCCTCATTCAACAGATGCAGAACTGAATATGATACCAATATACAAACACAACACCAAAAAGAAAGCTTAATTATGCAACATAAGGTACAATACCAGAAACCCAAATTACCATCACTGACTCAATAAACAGATCCATCCCTGAATCTACAACAGACCCTAGTAGTTTCCCGATCAATAAATTAATTCCCAACTTCTATAAACGCCGTTCCCCAGATGCAGAACTGAACTATGATACAATACCTAAAAACAGGCTTAATTTTGCAACATGCATCGTACAGATCGTCATTGCCCTAAGAAACGCAATCAAGAAAACAAGAAATCCAGAGAGAAAGGTGGTTACCTTGACGAGGATGATGATGGAGACTTGGGCACAGTGTGGTTGACGGAGAAGATGACGGCGGCGATTCGGCAGAGACCGGAAGGCTAGGGCACGGCGTGGACTGAGGGAGGATGGAGAAGCGGAGCGAGAGCAAAGGCCGGCCTGGATGGGTTCACCTTCACCTTCGGTTAGACCGTCTGAATTTTTCAGACCGGCCTGGTTTACCATTCTGCTTCCTCTGTCCAAAATAACCTGGCTGCATTTGAAGATGTTAAATTTATTACCCACAACTAGCATTAGGACGGCTAAACGAGCTGGCCTTGGGCGGCCCGCAAATGTTCATTAATAGCCGGAGCCCGTTAAATATTAATGGTCACAACCCACTAGGATATACAGTCACAGGCTGTTTATTGGGCTATGAACAGAGCGCCAAGATATAAATAGCCCATCTGTTGGGCTGATGGGCTGTTCCAAATTCTGCTCCCTCCTCCTTCTGCCCCAAGCCCCTTCTCCCCACCCACCTCTTCCTCACCCCCTCTCCACTTCCCTCTCATTCCTCAAGAGCCCCTCCTTTATTTCCCCCGTCGCCCAGACCTCCGAATGGGCCCAGCAGGACATAGAGCAGGACTCCAGTGCCGTCGTTGAGGAGGGTTTCACCTGGGACAAGCAGCCAGCCGCTGTGGCTAAAGAGGAGACCGAGGCTGGCCTGTCCGAGTGGGAGGCCAGGGAAGGTGAGGGCAGTGGTGAGCAGTCCTATTCGGAGCAGCCCGAGGAGGCGAAGCTCTTTGTTCGGAACCTGCCGTATGATATTGATAGTCAGGGTTTGGCGGAATTGTTTGACAAGGCTGACAATGTTGAGGTCGCCCAGGTGAGGCCTATGTTGTATTTTGATAAAGTTTGGATTTTTAGTGTTAGTCTGTGATTTTTTGCTTGGTGGGCTAATCTTTTGGACAACAATTGCAGTGACAAATTTTGTTTTGACGGTTTTCATTGTCATTGTTTTTACTTATGTGTTGTGCTTCTTTCTGACATTCAATGAAATTTAGTATTTTTGACATATTTGTAGACACTTTCTTCACTCATTGGTTACAATATTAAAGCCAATTACAACAGAATTTGGAATAGGTATTCCCGCGAGGGTGGTCGGAGGGGTAGATGCGGAGGGAAGAGGAGGCTGGTCGAGGGGAGGCTTTAGAAGTTAACGGTCTGTTATTGGTTCCTATGGTGGAGCCCGAGATCGGCTCACTTTGGGCGAGCTTGCTAATGGCCCGACCATTTATGGTTAAATGGGCTTGAGCTGAGCTAGTTCAGCGAGCCCTGAGCTCGTTTACCAGCCCTACCCACAATAGTATACTTTTATCTTCTTTTTACTACTACTGGCTATCCTTCGGTGAAAGAGACAAAATATAAGAGATATCATGTAAAAAAATATCATTGGTCTAAAATAAGTTTTTACATATATTCACAATGTCACTCTTTAAAGGAGTGACATTAATCTTATACAACCAAAATAAACATTCTTATATAAATATATATATTTCTATGAAAATTTCGGCGGAGTCTCTCCTGTATTTTCGGCAAATTGCATAACATGTACAAGTTTAATCACCTATAATAGTCAACAATGAGACAACTAACAAGTAAATATAATGCATATTTACAAGATATCCAAGTTCTACTACATAATGACACAATCTACAACATAAGAGTTTAATCATCAAAATACAAATTTATGCATTACTTAACATATAAGTATTACAACATAATTATTTGTCCATCAAATCCTTGACAATCAACAACACAAGTATAAGCATTACAACATAACTATTTTTTTATTTTATCGCCGATATATTGACGATATTTGGAAAAATATTGCCGAACCGAGACTGTTGAATCTCGTTGTATCAAGTGGGGCCTGATATCAATATATCGGTGTGACAACATTCCTTGACTACCGCCCATAGGCAGTGAACCCACTCACACACACGTACACACAAACACATATGCACTATCTAGGTGCCCCTTAACATAAGTGCCTCCACCAACTATGGAAAGTGTTCCCATCACCCCAACCGGTGTTTGGGGCCACAAAATTATACGTCCTCATGCATGTTCATGAGGATCTATTCACCTGTAGGGCCAATCCAGTCACCTATTAGTGGATCATTAAATTTTTAATTGCAATCAGGTCTTTTTGGATGGGGCTCCTTTCCCTTTTCCCTTATTTTTTGGTGAAGATAATGGATGTCCTTGGCAAGTATGATGGTGATTGTTAGGTTTTTTTGCCTATATTATTTTAGTTACACTTGGAATTAAATTACTTTTTATTCCCTCTGTAAAAAAATAATACTCCGTCCAAAAAAATATGGTTGCATTTGAAAATTTTTGGATCCATAATTAAATGACTGGATTTACACAGGCCAATCGAATCTCATGTACGTGCATGTATATGGAGGTGGAGGCTTGAAATGCTATGGGCCCTATATGAAAATACATTTAACTCATAATGCTGACAGGTTTTTTGGATGGAGGGAGTAGGTATATTTTCCTTTTTTTGCTGCATCCGAAAAAAATAGGTATACTTTAAGGTTATTTCTCGGCCAGCCAAAGAGGTCTTTTCTTTTCTCACTGGGGGGGGGGGGGTCGGAAAGGGAAAGGGAAACAATATTTGTACATAAGATTTTCTACACATTTCCATACATAGCTGATGTGTATGGAAATGTGTTATGTTCTGCTTATTACAGATTATTATATACCTGCCGGCCAGTATTAGGGGAGTAGCCCAAGTTTCTTTATTATTATTTGTAATAAGGCCACAGGCCCAACTAAAAGAGAAATAGCCCAGTGAGTAGTTGTAGCCCATCAGGGGAACTATATATTTGAGCTCATGCTCTCTTAATAGATTATGAAAGAATTTGCCCTAATCTCCTCTCTTACTTCTCGTTCCCCTCAGCTGAGCCGCCGGCCCAGCTTAGAGATCCCCCTCTCCTTCTTCCCTTCCTCCGACCCCCTACCTCGTCTCCTTTCCCTCCTTCCTCCTTCTTGACTCCATCGTTCCCCTTTTCCTTATCTCCATTCTCAACTACCCCAATCCTTACTGTCTCAGTTTACTGGGACATATCATTGGTATCAGAGCAACGATCCTTTAATTCGCGAGGATCCTTCGCGATGGCCAGAAGCAACCCACGGCCAGACCATGATCCTCACATAGCGGCTGGGCCAAACATGCAAGGGGAGTCTTCCAATGATGCGCCACCCACCTCGCCCAGAGGGGAAGATCTGCGCGAGGCCTTGACGGTTTCCCTGGCACCCTTGCTCCAAGTTCTCATACAGGGCCAGCAGCAAACACAAAAGGAGATGGTTTCAGTTCGCGAGTCCTTTAAGGAGATGGCTTCAGTTCGCGAGTCCCTTGATCGCCTATCCCTGTCCATGATGGCTAACAATCGTGCAGGCCGTACTGACAAGGGGGTCCTTCCACCCCCCTGACGAGTTCCTTCGCGAGATGCCCTCCTTTGATGAGCCGCCACCAGGACCAGCACCCTCCCTATCCACCACCCAGAGGGGCTGGCGCACCAGAGCAGCAGGGAACCAAACCACCTCTGGCCTCATACCCCTTTTACGCCACTACACACTGGCTGGGGATCTGACAAGGAGGAGCGGGACTTTGACTGGCACACTCACCAGGCGGAATCTAGTTGGGCTAACCAAGGGCATATGAGAGATGAGCGCCATGGCCCTAGACCGCCGATGGCAGAGACAAGGTTGGCTAGACTACAATTTCCAAAGTACTCTGGCGATGACAATCCGGTGGATTGGCTATACGAGGCTGAGAAGTTCTTTCGTTACCAAGATACACGATCTGATGAGGATAAATTAACGGTAACATCCATTCATTTCACGGGTGATGCTTTGATATGGTACCAATATTATGAGCAAGAGCAACCAGGGCATTCATGGCAACAATTTGCGAAGGAGCTCTGTATTCAATTTGGGCCGCCAGAATATGCAGACTTCAACGAACTTATCAGCTCCTTAAGGCAAACATCTACCGTGCGTGCCTACCAGATGGACTTCATGTGCATAGCCAACTGTCTTCGCTATTGGACGCAGGAAGCATTGGTGGGCAAGTTCATGCACGGGCTGAAGATAGAGATTTCCGATGATATTCGGCACTACCCACAGACATCCATGGCTGAGGTCATTAAGCACGCCTGGATTGCGGAGGAGAGACTTAATCGGCAATGGAGGTCTTGGAGGCCCCCTTCTCGGCCGCTCACGGTTCCAGCCTCCCAGGGCCCTCCGGGTGACTCCCATGCTCCTCCGGCAACACAACCCCCTATTCGACGTCTGACTCAGGCCCAAATGGAGGAGCGCTGCTCTAAAGGCCTTTGCTTCAATTGTGATGAATGATTCGTGCCTGGACACCGCTGCAAGACCCGTGCCCTCCTAGCTTTAGAGGTCTATGGGACGATGGCCTTGATGACAAGGACGGGGCTGGATTTGCATCAGACCCGCCCCCTGCTGATCTACCCGAGATCTCTTTACACGCCTTCTTGGGCGCATACATGCCTCAGACTATGTGCGTCCAAGGCACTATCAAGAAGCAAAAGGTATCTGTTCTGATCGATTCGAGTAGTACTCATAATTTTATAAATGATAAAGTAGCAGTGCGGCTAGGATGCCCCTTGCAAGCCTCGTCCCCATTCGATGTCCGCATTGGTAATGGCTTGAACCTCCGCAGTGATGGTATGTGTCCCCGCGTGGAGTTGACTATCCAGGGTCACTACTTCTCTGTGGACCTCTATTTATTGCCTACGTAGGGAGCTGATGTGGTCCTGAGCGTACAGTGCTCCGTGGTCTCGGAGATGTGGTTTGGAATTTTGATGCATTGACCATGCAGTTTACGATTGGCGGCCAGACTACCAGGCTCTCAGGCGGTCTTCCAGGTACCCTTCACTCTATGTTTTTGATGGATTCACTCACACATGGTACTCCTCAGGGCTTTTTATTGCAATTATTATCATCTGAGGGCATTACCCCTCGAGAGGAACCCCCTGACTTGGCCAACCTCCTGTCGGATTTTGAGGACCTCTTTCATGACCCTTTGGGGCTGCCGCCTCCACGGTCACATGACCATCATATTCCCATCATACCAGGGGTTGCCCCGGCCAATGTGCGACCATACAGGTACCCCCATATTCAAAAGGCTGATATCGAGAAATTGGTCCATGATATGCTTTTGATGGGAATCATCCGTCCGAGCTCTAGCTCATACTCGTCTCCAGTCTTGTTGGTCAGGAAGAAAGACGGTACATGGAGATTTTGTGTGGATTACATGGCTCTCAATGTGATCACTCTCAAAGATAAGTATCCCATTTCTGTCATCAAAGAGTTGCTGGACGAACTCACTCATGCGCGGGTCTTCTCTAAATTGGACTTGCGCGTGGGATATCATCAGATACGTATGCATCCAGAGGACGTCCACAAAACAGCCATTCGCACATGATAGCCACTATGAATTCTTTGTCATGCCTTTCGGTCTTACTAATGCTCCGGCCACCTTTCAAGGTCTTATGAATGACTTATTCAAGGATTTTTTACAGCGGTTTGTTCTCGTCTTCTTTGACGATATACTGATTTATAGCTCTTCTTGGGAGCAGCATCTACAGCATTTGCGCACTGTCCTCAAGGTAATTCACGCCAACTCTTTATTCCTCAAACGGTCCAAGTGTTCTTTTGGTTGCTCTCAGGTTGATTATTTGGGACATGTGATTTCTCATGGTGAAGTGTCCACCGATCCCACCAAAGTGGCCGCTATGCTCAGTTGGCCAGTACCGACTTCGTTGAAGAGCCTCCGGGGGTTATTGGGGTTGACCGGCTACTATTGACGGTTCAGGGCCCACTATGGGTCTCTGGCAGCTCCCTTGACCAGGTTTCTTAAGAAGGGTGCATTTGTTTGGTCCCCGATGGCCCAACAAGCTTTCGATGCTTTAAAAGCTGCTATGTCTTGCGCCCCTGTTTTAGCCCTTTCGGATTTTTCACGCCCTTTTGTGGTTGAGACGGATGCCTCCGGTCATGGGCTAGGCGCAGTTTTGCTCCAGGACGGACACCCCATTGCCTAGTGGAGCAAGGCTTTGTCTGGTCGCTCCTTGTCCCTCTCGGCTTATGAGAAAGAGATGTTGGCTATTGTGCATGCTGTGACTAAATGGCGACCATACTTATTGGGACGGCATTTTCTTATTCGCACGGACCACCAGCCACTTAAGTACTTCTTAGACCAGCGTATTGCTACTCCTGCCGAGCAGCGTTGGGTGACTAAATTGCTTGGCTATGATTATGAACTGATCTATAAGCGTGGCTCTGAGAATATTGTTGCAGATGCTTTATCCCGACAGTTCGGCGATGCCTCCCATTTGGGTATGTCCGCCCCTATGTTCCCTTTCCTCACCGACTTGCAGCAGTCCTATCAGCAGGACCCAGCGGCGGTTACTCTCTTGGACAAACTTCAGTCGTAGACTTTGGATGATCCTTCATATGCCTTGCGGAATGACATTATTTATTGGAAGGGTCGGTTGTGGGTCCCTAATTTTGAGTCCCTTCATCATACTATTTTGACTCATTTTCATTCTACACCGACAGTAGGAAATGAGGGCTCCTTTCGCACCTACAAGCGTATTTCTCAGTGTTGTTTATGGCGTGGATCAAACGCTCCGTCCAGAAGTTTGTAGCTGAATGTGAGGTGTGCCAACGTGCAAAGGTCTCTACTCTTACTCCCGGAGGCCTCTTGCAGCCATTGCCTATTCCGGATCAAATATGGGAGGATGTCTCTATGGATTTCATCGAAGCTCTTCCGGTGGTGCAGGGGAAATCTGTGGTGATGGTTGTGGTAGATCGTCTTTCGAAGTACGCCCATTTTTCTGCTCTTGGCCACCCTTATACAGACAAGACCGTTGCTCAACTTTATGTCCAAGATGTGGCTAAACTGCATGGGATGCCACGTACTATAGTGTCGGACCGTGACAGGGTTTTTATTTCACAATTCTGGCAGGAATTTTTCACTCTCCAAGGCTCTCGCCTTCTTATGAGTTCGGCCTATCATCCGCAAACTGATGGCCAAATGGAGGTTGTTAACCGTTGTTTAGAGCAATATCTTCGTTGTTTTGCAGGGGAGAATCCACGTCGCTGGCTTCAGTTTCTACCATGGGTGGAATGGTCCCACAATACCGCTTATCATACTTCTACTGGGTTCTCTCCTTTCCAGATTGTATATGGCCACCTTCCTCCCACTTTACTTCATTATGTGCCTCAGCACGCTTCGGTCAGTGAGGTTGATTATCTTTTGCAAACCTGGGATGATATATTACAGCAATTGAAGCAGAATTTAGCCTTGGCCCAAAACCGCATGAAGCAGATTTATGACAACCACCGTAGTGACCGCGAATTCCACATTGGTGATTGGGTCTATGTCAATTTTCTTCCTACACGCCAATCCTCCTTATATCAGCCCGCCAGTATCAAATTGGCCCATTGATTTCATGGTCCTTATCAGATTACGGAGCGCATTGGTTCAGTTGCCTACTAACTACTCTTACCGCCTGATTCTTCTGTTCACCCCGTGTTTCATGTCTCACGTCTCTGGCGTGTTGTTGGCGATCCGGCTCTTTTGGTCCCTACTCCACCTCCTATGACTATTTCTTCTCACATACCTTTGGTTCCTGCTTCCAAGGTGGATTCTCGTCGAGTTCGTCGATGTGGGCACATTATCACAGAGGTTCTTATTGCATGGCAGGGCAAGCCCTTGGACGAGGCTTCCTGGCTTCCAGAGGATGAGTTTATGGCCAAATTTCCAATTTGGACGCCTTGAGGTCAAGGCTAGTAGCAGAGCATGGTGGAATGTTATGTTCCGCTTATTACAACTTATTATATACCTGCCGGCCCAGCTTAGGGAATAGCCCAGCCGGCCAGTATTAGGGGAGTAGCCCAAGTTTCTTTATTATTATTTGTAATAAGGCCACATTCCCAACTAAAAGGGAAATAGCCCAGTGAGTAGTTGTAGCCCATCAGGGGAACTATATATTTGAGCTCATGCTCTCTTAATGGATTATGAAAGAATTTGCCCTAATCTCCTCTCTTGCTTCTCGTTCCCCTCAGCTGAGCCGCCGGCCCAGTTGAGAGATCCCCCTCTCCTTCTTCCCTTCCTCCGACCCCCTACCTCGTCTCCTTTCCCTCCTTCCTCCTTCTTGACTCCATCTTTCCCCTTTTCCTTATCTCCATTCTCAACTACCCCAATCCTTACTGTCTCAGTTTACTGGGACATATCAAAATGTGTAGGAATCTGATGTAGAGTTATCACTGCCCGTTCGGAAATTCAATTCTCCACACCATTCCTATCATTTCCGGACGTAGAGTGTACTTTATTGGCTCCACTTAAATGCGCATGCTCACTCGTCACATACTCCCTCTGTTCTGTTTTAAATGCACGAATTTGAAAAGAAGGTACTCCTTTTTTTTTTGGAAATTCAATCATTGAAGAGAAGGGCCCTATCATGCAATAAGACCATTGGTATGGCTTGAGGGATTTCACCTTTCCAAAAACACGTAGATTGGGATATTCTCCCATAGTGAGCTAGGCAACGAGCCACACCATTTCCGGTTCTCTTTTTACACTATCCAATAACCACCATGAGAAGAATAACAAGACATGAGACCATGACAGTGTCACTGCTACAGTACACCCGTGAATAGTGTTTCGATGAATTCGACACTGCAGGCTATCTCTTTCCCTATTTCTATGTCTGGCTAATTTTCTTATCAAGGCTAGATGAAGCCCTAAATATGTATTATTACTCTTGATTGTTTAATGAAATTGGAGTTGATATGATTGTTCTTAATGCGATTTCATGTTTCATAATTCGATCTAGTGCTTGACCATAGACTAGTAAGATTATGACTGAAATTTGATATTGATATTTTCTGTGTCTAGATAATAACAGGTTTGTATTGATTCTATGCCCGACCAAAGGATAGCATTAATTACATAATTTATAGTGAATGAATTTTTCGTGTCCGACCAAAGAACGTGTAGTGAATTCACTGGTAATTCGTGTGTCCGACCAATGAACATGAATTACCATATCATATCATCTTGTGGAAATACTAATTGAGAGTAATACTTGCATGTTTAGTGGTGGATTCGATGCTTTGATATTCTCATCACTTGATTTCTTGTTAAAGTTTGCTTCTTTAGTTAATTCAAATCATAAAAATTTAATCTTTCATTAGAATTAGATTAATCTTCCAAGTCCTTTGGGTTCGACTTCGTTTCTACTAGATTATACTGAGTCTCGTGCGATTGCGTGTAAAAATAGTTAAAAATTCAATCAATCAATAGTTCATGTTGACCTTATGTGGCTGGAACAAAGTCTAGAGAAAGATAATTATGAGGTTAATTTCTCATTAATAGTCGTTTTATACAGGTGAATAAGTACGGTCAGTTTATCTCACCTCGAGCTCGAGCAAATTTTTTGATTCAGCCTATTTATTTTGGTTCTAATCCTTTGTCTCTACATATTCAACGTTGGAATGTGAGTTGAGGGTATAGAAATTGTATTAACAAGATATATAATGGAAATATTTTTACATGAAATATACAATAAGCAGAGCCAAACTTTGAGTTATGTTGAGCTATTCAATCCGAGACTCGAATGAGCTGAAGTGAAAATTGCAATGCAAAGGCAAGGTGCAAAATGTTGCCTTGATTAAGGTTAATGGCGTGAAAAAGATACCTGGAATATATAAGCTGATTTGGACATAACCATAACTATTTTATTAACCTAATTAATGATGGCGATTCTTAGAATGAAAAGCATTTGTTTTCCCATTCATGATAATGTTCAATAATATTTGAGGTGACCAAGAGATGAATAGTACCAAGAACATCTCCAAAATAAAATGTTATCCCTTTTGCTCAAGCTTCATAATTCACATTAGTGCTCCATACAGAGTCGTCATCTACAACAAACTCTTTCTGTCAAGACCTCACTTGCTTCGAGCCAGGTGTGGCATGCATCAGACCAGGTGGCCATCGTCATCTACGTCTTTGCCTTCACCCCTGGCAATTCCGAACCCAACCAGTAGAAAAAAATGCTGCTGTGATTTTGGGAGGCAATCTCTTGCGACCACCGGTGAGGAAGGGGGGCTCGACATCAGCATTGATTTCTTGGTTCATAGCTGTGTTCATCATCTCAGAGGAACTCTAGGTCAGTAGGAGTAGGGGCGATCTCCGGCGACCGCGATGGCAACACCGGCGATTGGGTTAAGACAAAAACAAAGGGGGAGCCGAGGGAGAGGAGAGGAGCAACAGGGGGAGGGTGTCCTCGAGCGGCGACGACCTCCAGCAAGCTCCGGCGACTCTTTGACGACCTCCGGTGGGCGGCGTTTTGGCATCTTTCTGTATGCGAGGTAGGATCCCATACCCTTTCATCAAATTTTACTTTTTCCTTCCGCTGACGGAGGCAGTAAGCTCAGAGACGGAGCTTCGGCGGCGAACTACGGCGGCAAGGGTCTTCGTCGCCGCCAGGCAGAGAAAGGCAGCAGACTGCTGCCAGTCGAAGTTCTATTTGGATATGCTGGACTTTGGGTGGATTTCGAATAGAGGAGAAGAAGAGGAGGAGATTTTCCGGCTGGCCGGTGGTAGCACAACGGCGGCCGTCGTGGCGGCCGCTGCACTCAAGCGACCAACCAGTCGTCTTCCTCACTGGTCTGGTCCAATGGCAAGCCGGACCGGGCCAGTCCATGATTAGACCAAACCCGATTCAGTAAATATGTTGGTTCAGGCACAGACCAAACCCGGTTCGGTTCACCCTCAGACCGAACCCGGTCCACCTTCAGACCGAACCTGGTTCAATAATAAACCCGGTTCATAAGCCGGTTTAGATTTTGAACTGCCGATGGACCTCAACCGATAGTTAAAACTGCCCACAATTGACGGTGAAGCCTGACTGTTTGTGTATTTCTGTGCAGAGTGGTACATACAGAGCCAGTATGGTACATAGGCTCCTTGTAGTGATTTTGGGCTATTTGATAAACTATTTCAAGCCCTAATTGACGTATTAGCTTTATATGTTGGATGTTACTGTATTAAGGGCAATTGTCCCTCTTTTCATGCTGACTGATAGCTGAGGACTTAAATGATAAGAAAAACCTGACTAATAAACCTAGATGGTTTAGAGACTTAATCATTTTATGAAAGATAATAAAATGATGACTTGAGGGCTGAGCTTGAGGGTTGGGAAGAACCTAATCAAGATAAAGACTAAAATGCCCTTGGGATTGGGAGTCAGTGTATGAGTGTGAGTGACTTCCGATCAAGCAACCGAATGACTATTAAGTCAAAGGTCAGGCTATCTGTTGAGCTTTTGAGCCAACAATTGTGAATGGTATGTTATAACTCTAAGAAGGGTGCATACTAGTAACACCGTGATACCTGTTAAGGATCACAAGGTATAGATTGGGGTGGTGTTGCATCTTCCGACTGGTGGAAGCTCTGCCGTCTGTATCTCTCTATGGATTTTAGAGAGCATTCACATCTTCCGACTGGTGGAAGCTCTGTGTCATGGTACCTAATAAGGACCAACTTCTATTGGCCAGGCTTAAGCTGTTATATCTTTCTATGGATTTTAGAGAGAGCATTTACATGTTATTTTGGCCCATGTTTGCATCTTTCTATGGATTTTAGAGAGAGCATTACATATCCTATTGGCCAGGCTTAAGCTGTTACCTCTTCTCTATGGATTTTAGAGAGAGCTTTTGCATCTTTCGACTGGTGGAAGCTCTGCACACATCCTGAGCCTTGGTTGCCAGGTGGTTTACTGTGCACATTGGAGACGTTAGCATCCTAGAAGGTTGCGTTTCCCGACCACCATCGAGTCTAGGAGCTGATGTGGAGCCAAACCCTTCTGACAGTCATACCTTCTAAGGTAAGGAATGGGCGAGGCAGTCACCCTTGAGGGATTCAGGGCGTGCCGTGATTACCGGTATTAACTGGAGTGATAGTCACGGTGTTTTCATGCTGTCTGTCATGTAGGTATGACATTCAGTGAGTCTGTTTATATGGGACAAAGACTTAATTATTGAATTTGAACTTGGGAAGCAATAAATGACTTGCTTGAAAGATTAATAAAAGATTCAAGTGGAATCCTGTAATAGGTTGCATAATATGTCAATGCAAATCCTGGTTTATTGTAATGTTGATAACTGTATTATGGTATCGCACTGAGTATTTTTATACTCAGCATCCTTATGTGATGTAGGTGCTGCTATGGAGGATTGACTTCACGTGCACTTGGGAGCTAGGTGGTGAGGACGTTCAGATTGCTGAGCATATCTCCTACTTCGGGTTTGTTATAGACTCTGTTGTAAGGTGTGAGCGCCAACTATTTCTAATTTATTTTGAGATGGATGACAGACTTGCACTTAGAGGACTTGCATTGGTTTAATCGACTTTGCATCTTGTAATACTATATGTATATATGGTTTTGTATCAATATTTGTGAAACCCAGTTATCACGGCCTAGATGCTTAGTCGAAAATTTTTCAGCTCATGATTTATCGCATAGAGGAATAATCCTCTGGTTTTCTGATACGACTCTGATTTAAAAATGGTTTTAAAAACCTGGGCCGTGACAGTTGGTATCAGAGGATAACCTTTATCTGCAAGTCTGGAAGTCCTCTTATGATGTATCTAGTTATAGTTAGGTGATGAGTGAAGATTAGTGATAGATTGTTTTACCTTGTAGGCTGAATGGCACCTTTAAGGAGGATTAGTAGGGTGGTCAAAATTCTATTGTTGCTGGAAATGGAGAGACAGATTTCCAGCTAGTAGGATCTCCATCTCAGCAGGTCTCTTGTGAGGAGTCGGTGGGAAGCACTGTCGGACAGCAAAAGGCTACGCAGGGAGCGTCATCATCCAATGTTGGGGGTCAAAGAGACCATGTCGTCGAGTATGAGTACACCGAATCTGATCTCGAGGAACACCCCCTAGAGGAGGAACCGGTAGCAGATGCTCAACATGACATTGACACCGAGTCTGACCCCGAGGAACATCCCTTGGAAGAGGATTCTGAAACAGATGATCTGCCGGCAAGGAGAATCTTCACATTTGAGGATGGCACCCCACCAATAATTATAGACCTGGTTCCCAAGATTGTGAGTGATCATCCAGTTTATCAGAGAGCGGCTCATGAGGCAGCCCTGTGGGACATTCTTTATAGGAGATTCAGGACCCAGGGTTACCGCTGGCCCCACATGACTGTATGGGAGATGATGTTGCGCCCAGAGTTTTTACTTGCACCAACTCGTGTGGCCTTGGCTATACTGGATGAGGGGTGGTGTTGCATCTTCTGACTGGTGGAAGCTCTACTGTCTGTATCTCTCTATGGATTTTAGAGAGCATTCACATCTTCCGACTGGTGGAAGCTCTGTGTCATGGTACCTAATAAGGACCAACTTCTATTGGCCAGGCTTAAGCTGTTATATCTTTCTATGGATTTTAGAGAGAGCATTTACATGTTATTTTGGCCCATGTTTGCATCTTTCTTTGGATTTTAGAGAGAGCATTACATATTCTATTGGCTAGGCTTAAGCTGTTAGCTCATCTCTATGGATTTTAGAGAGAGCTTTTGCATCTTCCGACTGGTGGAAGCTTTGCACACATCCTAGAAGGCTGCGTTTCCTGACCCATATCAAGTCTAGGAGCTGATGTGGAGCCAAACCCTTCCGACGGTCATACCTTCTAAGGTAAGGAATGGGCGAGGCAGTCACCCTTGAGGGATTCAGGGCGTGCCGTGATTACCGGTATTAACCGGGGTGATAGTCACGGTGTTTTCGTGCTGTCTGTCATGTAGGTATGACATTCAGTGAGTCTGTCTATATGGGACAAAGACTTAATTATTGAATTTGAATTTGGGAAGCAATAAAAGACTTGCTTGAAAGATTAATAAAAGATTCAAGTGGAATCCTATAATAGGTTGCATAATATGTTAATGCAAATCCTGGTTTATTGTAATGTTGATGACTGTGTTATGGTATCCCACTGAGTATTTTTATACTCAGCATCCTTATGTGATGTAGGTGCTACTGTTCGAGGATTGACTTCACGTGCACTTGGGAGCTAGGTGGTGAGGACGTTCAGATTGCTGAGCATATCTCTTGCTTCGGGTTTGTTCTAGACTCTGTTGTAAGGTGTGAACGCCAACTATTTCTAGTTTATTTTGAGATGGATGACAGACTTGCACTTAGAGGACTTGCGTTGGTTTTATCGACGTTGCATCTTGTAATACTATATGTATATATGGTTTTATATCAATATTTGTGAAATCCAGTTATCACGGCCTAGATGCTTAGTCGAAAATTTTTTAGCTCATGATTTATCGCATAGAGGAATAATCCTCTGGTTTTTTGCTACGACTCTGATTTAAAAATGGTTTTAAAAACCCGGGCCATGACACTTTCGCAGACACAACAATTACGGATGAAGTGATCACGGAAATGAGAACAACGGGAGCAGCTTCAAATACGATTACTAGCTCTAACCGTTGATGTGTCATGTGTGTGATTCATGAGTTCTATTTATAGCGTTCCCTCAGCATAATGAACTAATACACAATCTAGTACGACCAAGTCAGATATGTTGATAGGTGAGAAATTCAACAAAGTTGCACTTGCATACATATTCGGCAAAGTTGCCAGACGATATACTTAGGGCGATTCTTAACTGTCAGTAAGAATTATAAGTCCAAACATTCTTCCTGGCCTGCAATCAATTCACGCATTGATATATACTACTCCATTTCATGTATTTCCTGGAGTAAAATACATTTATAGTAAATTCTTTTACTGTACAAATGGCATATCGTACGGAATTTCATACTTTTTTTAAACTGCTAAAGACTAATTCGTTTCAATGCAAAAACTGCTAAGGACTTGGCCTAGCCTAGTGGTGAATGTGATAGGACAGAAATAGGACAAGGGTTAATTAACTAGAATTCCCTATGCAATTTCGATTTCTTTTTGTCCTTGTGTCAGTGTCATGAAATTCCATATCAGCGATATATCACCGATATATCGATATTGGGTCCCACCCGATAAAATGAGACGACTAAATCTCAGTTTTTTCATATATATCGGTCTCGCTATTTAAGAAAAAAATATTTTCGAAAAAAAAATTCGGAATTTTTTTTTTAAAAAAAGGGAAAAAAGTAACTTTCTCATTTGTTTCCCATCCTAATATATATATATATATATATATATATATATATATATATATATATATATATATATATATATTAAAATCTATGCTTTGTCTAAATTAGCATAACTCATTTTAGAAATTAGATTGTGAAAATATATGGTAAAAACTAGTTTTTGACCACCGATATTTTTTAAAAATATCTCCGATATTTTGTCTCTTAAGCCGACCGATACGATACCGATATCCGATACGGAATTCCTTGGTCAGTGTTCATTTATTAAGTACTTTCGGAAGGGCCTCCCTACATGTAACCGCAAGGAATAGTAGCCTAGTACACTTTCGTTGTAAATAGAGGCAGACCAAGCAATTTCCTGCTCAAAACAATCACCAAAAATTGAGTTTTCTCTCCTCTTTATCCCTATGAGAATATGCCAAAATTTTGAGACACATACTAGTGGGGATGATGAATTTGGAAAGAGTAGTACTTTGTGCCTCAGGCACAAGTACTTCGGGGCTCCACTCTCTTTTCTCCTCTCCTATGATGATCGCAAACGGTTTTAAGCATCAATGGGTGATCCTTACAAGCATTTCATTGGGAGGTCAACCTTTTGGCGTGGGACACGTCTCCAGGCCTGTAAAATTATAAAGGGTAGTTAGGAGGGTATTTTGGAAAGAACATGTGGCATTTCCAGGTGATATAGTATTTTAGCATAAACTCAAGGTCATATAGAATTCTAGCTCAGGTAATATGAAAAAAACTCTAGAAAAAAAAAGCATCTATTGGATTATATTGCGGCCTAATAATCAACTTTAGAAAGTACGTACGAATGTTAAAACTTCTAAAGGCTCCTTAGTCCTTTCTAGTACGTTAAGCTTGTGATTTTTTTCTACAAGTTTTAGCTCGAGATTTGGATGTCATGACGACTTTTCTCCCTTTTTTGAGTTGCAAAAAGTTTAAAGTTTGAGAAGCAATTTATTGTGGTTTATTAGTGGGTTTCATCTACCGAATTCGCATCTCCTAGAGTCCAATCGGCAGTAACCCAAGTGCACATGTACTATCTATAACCACAAATGGATTCTTTGTTAAGATCTTTAGTTAGGAGACAGGATGCAGCATCTTCATATGCTTCAAGTTTTACCGATGAAGACCAAGGGGACCCAAAAAAGTAAAGTGATCCCTTTTTTGTAGTTAAGAAATCAGCACAGCTGGCTTACACTAGCCCAAGGGTACACCTGCAACAAGGAGCTGATTTTGCTCATATTTTTAGGAAGCAACAATCTATTTCCTCTTTTGTAGGTGGGATGATAACTATTCAAGTTTTTAGCTGGCTTCATCTCCAGATTGGGCTATGTTGAGAGTGTGGCTTAACAATTGCTCTCTCCGTCCAAAATTATTGGTTCACTAATGTTGAAATGCATGTTGAGTTGACCCATGCTTGGACGTGCGGGAGAGTGTGGATTGAGTTAAATAATATAACATAAATGCCCTTTCCTGCCCGGTTGAGCTTTTGGAAAACTCGGTGATTTAACAATGCAGATAAGCTTATTGGACGGAGGGAGGACATCTTTTTAATATAATTATGGAAAAGAACTTCACGTATGACATCAATTTTTCAAATAAACTTTAAACGAAGAAACTCATCAGCCAAAGCCTACGTAATATCAAGTACTCCAAGTGAATAGCACTCTTATCGTAAGACAGGTTCACCATTGGCAAGGACTCCTTGGTCTAGTACCAAGGAGATTCTGCTGGGGGTTCCATGGGAGCCGACATTTCGGGGGACATTTCCATGGGAGCTGGTGCTGGAGCTGCCATGGGAACCGGCAATAGGGGCGTCAGAGTAAACCAAGGAGCTGGGGCTGGGGCTGCCATGGGAACCGGCATATCACCATATGAATCCTTTGGAAGAACTGTAATCTTTAGCTTCTGGCCATAGTAACTGCAGTGATCTGCTACCCCGCAGATGTACCACTTGTTTCCAGAAGTGGCCAAAGTCACTCTATCACTTCCGGTTGTCAAAATCCCCGCATTGGGAGATGTTTGGCACTGTTTGAAGCCTGTGCCATTAACCTTGACGACAGTGTGGTATCCTTCCGGGTAAAGGAATACTGCATGTATAAATATTAGACAAAATAATTAGCTCTCTCATTGTGGCTAGGAAAAAGAGTAACCGACATAGAATTCAGATGGTCGATGATTTGAAAATTGATGCACTTGTTTCACCATTCATGACAAAGTTTAAGAATGAACAGGATATGAGTTTTACCAAGCACATCTCCAACATAGAAAGTTTTGCCTTCTGCCCAAGATTCATAATCAAAACCCTTCCTCCAGCCAGCGTCGTCGCCTACTACATATTCTTTTGCAAAGGCCATAATTGCTGTAGAACTGGTAACAGCAATGAGAAGAAGGGCAGCAGCTTCAAACCTGTTTATCGCCATAGAGCTAGCTACGATTCAATGGTTTAATTTTCTTCAAATGCGATAATTCACTAGCTCTAGTTGTTGGGTCAGGATGTGTAATCTGAGTAATTCATGACTTCTATTTATAGCATTGCCTTAACATGACGAGCTATATCGATATTTGTGATGAAAAGCATAGAATAGGCGGCAAAGTTGCTAGAAGACACACATGGGATGATCCGCTCGGCTGTTTCTGAGGATTACGAGTGTAGCCATTCTTAATGGCCTGCAATCAGTATCGTAGGACTTGGTCGAGTATACAAATGAGTAGGGACTTTGTCAATGATGATGGTAAAGGTATATTCGTTGTGACGGGCTGCAATGAGATGCGATTCTTAATCTGGAAAATGTTCCGCATATTGAAAGAAAATTTGCACACATTTCATATTATCAATATTAAATAAATCGAGAAACATGGTGATGTAAAAGAAGATAAAAACAGAATGATTATTGCAAACTTCTTATCCATTGTTGAACACACACTATCCAGCTAATTAACCATAAGAAGTACTCCGTTATCTCACTTTCTTTTTGCTGGCCCTCTTAGGACCTTCCGCCATAGTTACTAGCCTTATGACCTTCCAAATAGAACTTGATCCAAAGTGCAAAATCCAAGTTGCAATCATCGGAATTGACCTTATACTTCGTCCAAATCTTAGAAATGTTACTCATGCCCTCCTCTAGTTAATGTCTACCGACCCAACCACTGAACGGCCATAAATCAACACTTCACGGCTCCACCTCTTAGCCCGCCTTGCCTCCTCCTCCTCCTCAACTCTATGCAAAATCCTCCCCTCTTCTAGTATTTTAGAAAAATGTTATCCCAAATGATCCATCACTTATCATATTAGTTACCCGATCACCGTCGACCTTGAATATAAGAATGATCAAATTACTAAAAGTGAGTGAATTTAAAGTCAATAGGATTTCTTTCTACGTTTTCCATTTTAAGAACACCAAAAAAAGTACTGACAGATAGATTATGCCCCATGAATACTTCTGTAGGACTGATTACAACAATGAGAAGAATGGCAGCTGCTTATCCTGATTATCGCCATATGAGCTAGTAACTTAATTATTATAATATGCTTCAAATGAGAAAATTAACTAGCTCAGTTATTAGCTGGGGATTCGTTATCTTGGTGGTTCATGAGTTCTATTTGAAGGTTGCATCCTGAAAAGCTTAGACACAATCCCCGATCCTGTGCCCTGTTCAGATATTATATTGGTTAGAATTGAACAATGAGTGGACTCCAAAAGAGTCCCAGTAGAATGGGGGAATAGGTAAGGCCATTGAAGACGATATCTATAAGGGACCTTTGATAAGTTTTAAATAATGACCTTTTCAGCTATTGAATACTTCCCGCCTCTGCTGTAGTATAATCAAACGATGTAGTAGATGCCTACGTTTTCCTCCATTTCCTTCTCTCATACCGTGCATAGGACCTTCCATAACCTTGAGCTCTATACTATATAGAATAACCAAGTTTCTTAAAGCTCGAGCTGTTAGATGACATAAATCTATACTCATCTATTCTATATTCTAACATCCGGCCTAACGTGCAAACGTCTACCAACCATGGCACGTGGAATATAATTACGGTATAAATGCCTCCAATTAGACTAGAACCCGGGACCTCCCGTAACCTGGAGCCCCTTGATACCATGCTTATTCCAGCAGCGTACATTTGCTGCGTGTGCCCATCCATCGTTGTGATTGGCTGTGTTATGACCTACCCTAGGGTTTGGGTCCACCAATTTACTTATGTTAGGATTTTGAATTAGTGTGCTACCAATAAGTTGTTTATTAAAGGAATCTAGATTACTTTCCTCCATTAGTTGGATTCATATGGTTACAAGGGCTTAGGCATATATATATAGAAAAAGTTTAAATGAGATTGCTCTCATATAGCTTATATTAGGTTAATTTCATTCGTAGCCATTAGATCTTGATCTGACTGCTATAAATAGCTATATGGAACTCACCTACTCCCTGATGTGACACACTCACCTACCCACCCACTGGTTATCAATGAAGACTAAGGGGAAATGTTAATAATTTAGTTCTTAGTTTATCTTCTCTTTCTTTATCAATTTGACAGTGTGCAACACTTGTATCGAAAAATGAGAGACTGTGCAACACTTTCATCTTATTAGATATCAATGAAGACAAGGGGACCCATAAACCAGAGTGATCCCTCTTTCGAAGGTAAAGCAGAGTAATGTTAAAACCCATGCCCATCAGATCAAAGTGATTGGACGGCCACTACCCCTGAGTATGGACTAGCCACAGGTTTAAAGACACGGGATTTGTGTTTTTTTAGTTAAAAAAATTCACATACCTTCAAGCAAAATTCTATCCAATTAACCACTGAATCCTTACAAAAGCATAAAAGCATTTATCCTTTTGTACGGGTTCTAATGAGTCAAGTTTTTAGCAGGCTTGGCTCCAACTTGAGTTTGGGCAAGATTGATAGTTGCTTACCAATTATTCCATAAAAGAGTTTTGCACCATATGTAAATAGTCTTGTACCATATGCTAGTAGTCCAATTTGGCTCAATGTAAGTTGATGTGAACTGTAGAAAAGAGATCGTTGAAGCTCTTACACATTTTTCAGAACTATGAGGAATGTTTGGTAGCTTCTCATCAACAGGCTGTGCTTTTTGGACTCTACATTCGTGGGTACTACAAAATGGCATACAACTTATGGAAAGTGATAAATGGAAATAATATGTGTAACACCTGGCCGGTTGAATGGCCAGGTGTATTGCTGGTAATAGCAGATGGCTGAACTGCATGTAAAACCTGGCCGGTTGAAAGGCAAGGTGAAGTGCTATAAACGACAGGCAGGTGGGCATCTTCTTCGTTTTGTTGTGCCTTCACCTGGTAGTTCTGTTACAAACCCAACCAACAGAGAGCTATTTTCGATTCGAAAGGAAGCCATTGAAGGCAGTCAAAACTAGCCGAGCTGAGGCGACCCTCGTCGACCTCCGACGACCTTGGGCGACGCCGGCGGCAACAACAATTCCGGCAACCTCGACGACAAGTCCGGCGGCACGAGGTAGGATCTCACACCCCCCTTCATCAAGCTGTATTGTGTTTTCCTTCCGCCGGCGAAGACAACGATGGCGGCTGTGGAAAACTTAGAGATGGGTTGTCAATGGCCGCCATCGAATGGCCATCACGACGGCGACTGGCCGCCATCGAATGGTCATCGCGGAAGTGACTAAAAGGTGCCGCCTTGGGTCGCAAAGGCGGAGAAGAAAATGGGGTTCGGCGGCGAGCTGCGGCGGCAAGGGCCGTCGTCGCTCAAGCCGCCGAACAAAGGAAAAGGCAGCAGCTTTTGCTGCTGCCGTTCTCTTTTTCCCCTTCCCCAAATCCGGCCGGACCCCGGCGAGAGGAGGGGAAGAGGAGGTGGCGCCGGCTGAGCGGTGGCGGCCCGATGACGGCGGCTGTGTCGGCCGCCACCCTCACGTGAACAGACGACTGAACCGGTCGTCTTCCTGGGGAAGACGATCGGTTCGGTCCAGGAATTCTGGACCGGATCACTAAACCGAACCGAACCCGGTTCGGTAATAATTAAACCAAACCCGGTTCGGTCCATAATTAGACCGAACCCGGTCCAATAAATAGACCGGTTCAGGCAGACCGAACCCGGTTCAGGCAGACCGAACCCGGTTCGGTCCGAATATAAATCAAACCCGGTTCAACAAATAACCCGGTTCATAAGCTGGTTTAGATTTTGAAATGCCGGTGGACCTCAACCGACAGTTAAAACTGGCCACAACTGACGGTGAAGCCTGACCGTCTGTGTATTTGAATACAGTATAGTACATACAGAGCCAGAATGGTACATAGGCTCTTTTTAGTAATTTTGGGCTGTTTAATAAATCATTTCAAGCCCTAATTGGTATGTGTGTGATGTGATGGTATTAAGGGCCTTAGTTCCTTATGTTATGATGACAGATAGCTAAGGACTTAAATGTAAAGAAAAATCCGACTAATAAACCTAGATGGTTTAGAGACATAATCATTTTATAAATGATAATAAAATGATGACTTGAGGGCTGAGCTTGAGGGTTGGGAAGAACCTAATCAAGATAAAGACTAAAATGCCCTTGGGATTGGGAGTCAGTGTATGAGTGTGAGCGACTTTCGATCAAGCGACCGAATGACTATTAAGTCACATGTCAGACTATCTGTTGAGCTATTAAGCCAACGGTGGTAAATGGTATGTTATGGGTCAATACTAGTAATACTGTGATACCTATTCAGGATCACAAGGAATAGATTGGGGTGATGTTGCATCTTCCGACTGGTGGAAGCTCTGCCGTTTGTATCTCTCTATGGATTTTAGAGAGCATTCACATCTTCCGACTAGTGGAAGCTCTGTGTCATGGTACCTAATAAGGACCAACGTCTATTGGCCAGGCTTAAGCTGTTATATATCTCTATGGATTTTAGAGAGAACAATGATATGTTATTTTGGCTATGTTTGCATCTTTCTATAGATTTTAGAGAGAGTATTACATATTTTATTGGCCAGGCTTAAGCTGTTACATCTTCTCTATGGATTTTAGAGAGAGTGTGCTTATTCTATATGGATTTTAGAGAGAGCCATACATCCTGAGCCTTAGTTGCCAGGTGGATTACTGTGCACAACATTGGAGACGTTAGCATTCTAGAAGGCTGCGTTTCCCGACCCACATCGAGTCTAGGAGCTGATGTAGAGCCAGACCCTTCCGACGGTCATACCTTCTAAGGTAAGGAATGGGCGAGGCAGTCACCCTTGAGAAATTCAGGGCGTGCCGTGATTACCGGTATTAACCGGAATAATAATCACGATGTTTTCGTGCTGTCTGTCATGTAGGTATGACATTCAGTGAGTCTGTCTATGGGACAAAGACTTAATGATTGAACTTGAACTTGGGAAGCAATAAAAGACTTGCTTGAAAGATTTATAAAAGATTCAAGTGGAATCCTGTAATAGATTGCATAATATGTTAATGCAAATCCTAATTTGATGTGATGATGACTGTGTTATGGTATCCCACTGAGTATTTTTATACTCAGCATCCTTATGTGATATAGGTGCTGCTGTGGAAGAGTGACTTTACGTGGCACTTGGGAGCCTGGTGGTATATCTCCTGCTACAGGTTTGCCCTAGATTTGTATTAAGGCGCGAGCGCCGACTATTTCTAGTTTATTTTGAGATGGATGACAGACTTGCACTTAGAGGACTTTCTTTAGTTTAATCGACTTTGCATCTTATATTAATATATGTACACATGGTTTTGTATCCATATTTGTGAACCCCAGTTATCACGGCCTAGATGCTTAGTCGAAAATTTTTCAACCAATGATTTATCGCTTAGAGGAACAATCCTCGAGTTTTCCGCTACCACTCTGATTTAAAAATGGTTTTTAAAACCCGGGCCGTGATAATATGTCTTTCTTGTTGGCAACTTCGTAAGGTGTTCGATGAATTCCCCTTCTCGGAAACAAGATGAAGTATGTAAATTTCCCTTTCCTTTCTTTCTTTAATGAGTCATTGTATTTTGATCCCGTTTTGCTTTATGGAATGGAGTGATCCTCAATTTCTCAAAAGAAAAAGGTAGAGTATGTTTTATTTTCTAAATCGTACATATATGAGTTTCTATATACGATGAAACAAAAGAAAATCCGTTCTTTCACATGTAGCATCTAAAACAGGGCAGAGGGAGTATTATTTATACTCCTTCCATCCGGATTTTTGATTAACATAAGCTTTTTCAAAATGAAGTAAACGAACTAATTTTATTTATTTTGAGAACCCTTATATTAATACTAATCCCGGAAGGAGGGAGCATCTAATTGGAGCCTCCCATATCCAGAGTTCCCACATACAACAAGAGATAATGGTTTTAACCTGGTAATCATGCCCACTTAATGGTATGAAAATAACCTAAAAATGCAATAACTTCAGGAATGTCATCAATTTGTCAAGTATAGTACTTCGAAGAAAGAAACTCATCGGCCAAAGCCTACATAATGTCAACTCCATAATGAATAGCACTCATATGATAATATCTAACATAGGAGTTGACAATTACTAAGAAGTTATTGGTCTAGTACCAAGGAGATCCTGCTTGGGCTTCCATGGGAGACGGCATTTCGGGCATTAGAGTAGACCAACGAGCTGGTGCTGGGGCTGCCATAGGAACGGGCATATAGCCATATGAATCCTTGGGAAGAACTGTAATCTTCAGCTTCTGGCCATAGTAACTGCAGTGATCAGCAACCCCACAGATGTACCACTTGTTTCCAGGCGTTGCCAAGGTCACTCTATCACTTCCGGTCGTCAAAATCCCCGCATTCGGCGATGTTTGACATTGCAGGAACCCTGTGCCATTCACTTTGACAACAGTGTGGTATCCTTCAGGGTAAAGGAATACTGCATTTATACACAACATTAGACAAATTAATTAGCTCTCGTATTGATTAGTATAAGAGTAAGCAACATAGGATTCAAGCCATCGATGCCAGATAGCTAACAAAGCCAAAATTAAATGATTATATTTTAATTTCTTGTCACTAGCACTATCATAAAGGTAATGCACTCGAGTGAAAATTTCTCATTAGCTAAGTTTAATTGACTAAAAAGACACCTGGGATGGGCTTTGTTTAGGTTGAGGCACTACTTAATTAATCATGCTTCTTATTCTAGTGCTGGGAGCTCTAAAAATTGATGCGCAAATATCACCATTCACGACAAGTTTAAGAAGTGAAAAAGATGAGTATTACCAAGCACATCTCCAACATAGAAAGTTTTGCCTTTTGCCCAAGCTTCATAATCAAAACCCTTCCTCCAGCCAGAATCGTCACCTACCACGAATTCTTTTGCAAATGCCATAATTGCAGTAGAACTGATCACAGCAATGAGAAGAAGGGCAGCGGCTTCAATCCTGTTTATGGCCATTAGAGCTAGCTAGTAATTCAATCGTTTAGTTTGCTTCAAATGTGATAATCAGCTAGCTCAAGTTGGTGGGTCAGGACCTGTTATCCTAATAGTTCATGACTTCTATTTATAGCATTGCCTTAACGTGAAGAGCTCTACTGATATTTTGAATGACAAGCATAGAATAGGCGGCAAGGTTGCTAGAAGACACACATGGGATGGTCCGCTCGGCTGTTTCTGAGGACTACGAGTGTAACCATTCTTCATGGCCTGCAATCAGTATCAGGGGACTTGGTCTAGTATACACAAATGGCAGGTTGTGCAAAATTTGGTTCTAAGGAGATGATGGTGAAGTTGGTAACTAATGATGCATTGACAGCAGCAAGACAAACTAAAGTCTAAGAGCCTAGTTTTCGATATAATAATATGGTACATTATACATTATACATGTATCTTTGTCCTTGAGTTTGTATTCATTTGTAAAGCCCCTCTGGAAGCCTGCATATAATAGGTGTAATTAAAATAGGAAGCATCTATATATTATGAAGAGCTTTTTTTCAAAGAGTCCCGGTAGTCTGCAACTGACTAGAAAGAGGCTATCTTCGGTCAACTGGGATCATTATCTGACGGTTCTCACCTACTTGACCTTAACCCACGTTCACCCTCATCGGTTGTGGCAAACCCTATTGGCTCTCAACCTCTAACTAACCTACAAGAACTTCTCGGCTAGCTGGAGGAGGCCTCCCTCTGCTCATTCTTGCTTCACTAGGAGGCTCGACTGCCGGTCAGCCCTCTGAATAACCCACTAACCCACTGCCAGGTCAACCCTTTCAATAAAAAAAATGGTCTAATAGAAAAAAAAAAAGAGTGAAGATAGGTGACAAAATATTAATGCAATCACCCACGCCACAACCAAACTGTATCAACTTGAAGTGCCAAATTTGATTTTGTAAAGTTTCAACTAACCGGCATAAAGTATTCATGGTGATGGGCTGCAATGAGATGTGATTCTAACTTCGAAAATGTTCCACATACAGAAGGTAAATTGCAAAACATTATATATATATATATATATATATATATATATATATATATATATATATAACTTTTTCCTATATATATATATATAGTTTTTTTTACAAGGGGTGTCCGAGTCCTTAGGACCCGACGAGATGGGGCATAGCAACCAACCTCTTAAAGTATTGTATCCTGCCACCACTCCCCTCGGGTGGATACAAGGCTCACCATTATATGCATTGGGTAAAATCGGGATATAATCCTAGGTGGGTGAACAAGGGAGCGGAGGGTTCGAACTTAGGACCTCCGCTTCAGCTAGTGTGCCCTGGCCATCACACCAATTAGTACACCTTGTTGGATAACATCCTACATTATTATATATGGAAGAAGATAAAAGAAAAATGGGTAATTGCAAGCTGCCTCACATTCTGAAGATGACCTGTAAGCTCTTATCACATTCTGAAGGAACAATGAAGATTGTTTCATAGATAGGCTTCTCATTAAAAGGATGTACTTCTTGGACTCTTTGACTCATGCGGCTCATCGTTAAATAAACAATCACCCTTTTTCAAAATTGAAATTTATAAGCAAGTTGCTTCTCAAATTTTGCCAAGCAAGCCACCCCAGCATTATTATTCGACGGACGTGGTTGGAGATGCTCTTTGGTGACTCCTTACATTTTGATCCCGTTTTGATTTACCTAAAAGGGTACCCTCAAATGGGAAAAAAATGATGGAATTTAGAAATCTCACCGCACAGCTTGCGTGGTGGCTTGCTATTTATAAAAAAAATTTACTAACAAATTTACAAGTGAGTGTCGTGTGTTATACTATGATATGTTGGATGACAAGAATATAATAACTGGCAAAGTTGCTAGAAGACACGCATGAGATGATCCGCTCAGCTGGTTCTGAGGACTATGGGAGTAGCCATTCTTCATGGCCTGCAATCAGTATCAGGGAAACAAAGGACGTGGTCTAGTATACCAATTGCAGTTTGTACGGATGTTAGTGCTAAGGACTTGGTCAAGGATGATGGTGAAGGTGGTCGCTAAGGATGCATGGACAGCAGCAAGACAAACTAAGTCTAGGAGCCTAGTATCCAATATATTAGTATGGTCCATCGTACATGTATCCTTTTCCTCAAGTTTGTATTCATTTGTAAAGCCCCGCCAGAAGCATCTATTGTATTTGGGTAGTTGCCTACATAGTTAAACCTGACTATGTTTAAAAAGTTTAGGGATCTAGAATTAAAAATGACTGGATTTGCCCTATAGGCCACTAGATCGTGCACATATATGCACAACGGTAAGTGGAGGCTTGAAAAGTTGTGGCCCAACTGACCAATAAATTTTACTCATTTACAAATGATGCCAGAATTTTTTGGATGGAGGGAGTATATAATAGAAGTAATTAAATTAGGAAGCATCTACATATTATGAAGAGCTTAGGATTTTATTTTTATAAAAAAAGAGCTTAGGATTTAGAAAAGTTTCAATTTCTATGGGCTCCTTCCTAATTTTTTAAGCTCGTGATTTAGAG
This sequence comes from Houttuynia cordata, assembly GCA_039654745.1. Taxonomy (NCBI): domain Eukaryota; kingdom Viridiplantae; phylum Streptophyta; class Magnoliopsida; order Piperales; family Saururaceae; genus Houttuynia; species Houttuynia cordata. Next base: position 45,773,342 of record CM077505.1, on the reverse strand, counting down.
TAGTGCTAAATTTTTCTCCTCATTTTTAGTTGTGGTACCCAAGACCTTCGAGTTGTCTATTCTGGATTTTATTATGTAGTAGACCTTAAATAAAAAAAATGTTAGACCTCTGAAGTATAGTTTTATGCTACAGAAAAAAAAGAGTATGAGGATGGTGACTTAAGATTAAAAGCAATACGGCTTCACAGTCCAAACCATAGCATAGACATAATGGTTACTGCATTGGAAGAATTGGCTTATGCGCCATGCATTGGTTTTGTAAAGTTCCAATTAGTTGCAAAAGATATATGCCCTATATAACTGCCTTTTCATGGAGATGGGCTCACATGAGATATGATTCTAAATTTTGAAAATGTTCGACATATAGAAGATGAACTGCAAAAATTTCTATATTACGATGTAAAAGAAATCGAGAGTAATCATGGTTGTAATAAAAAAAACAAAATGATAATTGGTAGCAGCTTCTCATTTTGAAGAGACCGCTAAGCTCTTACACACTCTGATGAAACTAAGAAGAATGTTAATCGATAAAGGCTGCTCATTAAAAAATGTGCATTTTGGACTCTCCACTAATGAGCCTAATTGTTTAATAAATGATCACCATTTATGCGTCCAAAATGTTGTTTGATAAATAATCACCATTTTGGACGCAGAAATCTGAAGAATGTTTATTAGATAGGCTTCTCATTAAAAGAATATGCTCTTTGGGCTCTCCACTCATACTCAACGACTTCATTGTTTAATATGCAATCACCAATTATCAAAATCAAACCATTACAAATATACTTGAATGATAGAATCTTCAACGGAATCCATTCTTCGCATTCTCAAGTATGAAAACATAGTGAGGGCATCGTTAGACGTTATTTATCATCTTATCAGCAACTCTATAGGGTTTATATGAATTTCCATCCTTGAAAACGTGATGAGGCATGGAAATTTTCCTTTCTTCAGCTCTTTAGTGATTCCTTGCATTTTAATCTCGTTTTGCAATATGTAAATGAGTAGTCCCCCAGTTTACCTCGCAAGCCAAAAAAATGGACCGGAGGAAGTATGATTCGCTAAACCATACATAAACGAGTATCGATCTATATAATAAATGGAGCCTCCAAAGTCCCCGCATAAAGATGAGATAATGGTTTTAATGTGGTAATCAATCAAGTTACTTAATGGTATGGCAAACACTAATATGGAATAAACTTCAAGAATGACTTCAATTTGTCAAGTACAATATTTCAAATAAAAGAAATTAAATCATCAACCAAAGGCTACATAATGTCAACTACAGAGTGAATAGCACTCATATATTAAGACCTAACTTAGGAGTTGACAAGCACGAAGGAGTTATTTATTTAGTACCCAGGAGATGCTGCTGGGGATTCCATGGGTGCTGGCATTTCGGGCGTTAGAGTAGACCAAGGAGCTGGAGCTGGGGCTGGAACCGGCACACCGGCATATGAATCCTTGGGAAAAACTGTAATCTTTAGCTTCTGACCATAGTAACTGCAGTGATCAGCAACCCCACAGATGTACCACTTGTTTCCAGGCGTGGCCAAGGTCACTCTATCACTTCCGGTTGTCAAAATCCCTGAATTGGGGGATGTTTGGCACTGTTTGAAGCCTGTGTCATTAACTTTGACGATAGTGTGGTATCCTTCACGGTAAAGGAATACTGCATGTTTATATATAAGACAATAAAATTAGCTTTCTCATCTTGATAAGAATAAGAGGGCGTAGAATTCAAGCCGTCGATGTCAGATAGCTAAACAAAACCTAGATTAAGATGATTATATATGAATTTCATGTTACTAGCACTATTATAAAGGTAATGCGCGCAAGTACAAAATATCTGACTAGCTTAAGTATAATTGCATAAACGACTCCTTGAACAGGCTTCGATTTGGTTAAGGCACTGCTTACTTAATCATGCTTCTTATTCTATATTTATATTGGTGCGGGCTTTAAAATTGAAGCACTAGTTTCACCATTCTTGATAAAGTTTAAGAAGTAAAAAAGGTATGAGATTTACCAAGCACATCTCCAACATAGAAAGTTTTTTGCCCAAGCTTCATAATCAAAACCCTTCCTCCAGCCAGCGTCGTCACCTACCACAAATTCTTTTGCAAAGGCCATAATTGCTGTAGAACTGATCACAGCAATGAGAAGAATGGCAGCAGCTTCAGCCCTGTTTATGGCCATTGGAGCTAGCTAATAATTCAATCGTTTAATTCGCTGCCAATTAAGGAGAATGCTGACTAGGCCTGATTGTTGGGTCAGACTGAGAGGTTCATGACTTCTATTTATAGCAATACTTGCCTTAATATGAAGAGAATATACACAATTCAGTTACCTATTCCAATATGTTGGATGACAAGCATTGAATAGCCGGCAAAGTCTGTAGGACACACATGGGATGATCCGCTCAGCTGTTACTGAGGACTACTAGAGTAGCCATTCTTCGAGGCCTGCAAACAGTATCAGGCAAACGAAGGACTTGGTCTAGTATACAAATGGCAGTTTGTAGTTTGTAATAAAATTGGTGCCAAGGACTTGGTCATAGTTGATGGTGAAAGTGGTGTAATTAAGATTAAGATATTGCATGGACAACGGCAAGACGAAGGCTAGGAATCTATATGCTTTATTATGGTATTGTATCCTTGTCCTTATGTTCGTCTTCACTTGTGAAGCGACCCCGGAGAAGCCTGCATCATATGGACGGCCTGCATAGAAGAGGGAGAGCCAATCATCGTCATGCTCCATTCTGCCGATATTAATAGCTACATTTGGAATTTTACAAAAAAAAAACATTCGGAAACATTTTGGTGTTTATTGAATGGTGGGATCCACAGCTAATAGTAAAAGGTTGGTTCGATGCTTAAAAAGATTCTTAAAGCATCTCCAACCGAGTAAATAAATTGGCCATATTAGCTTCAACGGCTAATTTGATTTTGGGTACTCAGTTGAGAAAATTCAACTCCAACCACAAGTACCCAAATCTTTTTTTTTTTGTTCATGAGTCAAATGCCCAAATCTTGAGTAGTCAAATTACCATATCAGCATGAATTTGAGTACTCAAAATTTGAGTATGCCATTGGAGATGTTCTTACAACTCATTGTCTTACAGGCTAAGCTGGCATATGAGTTGTATGAAGATTGTGAGATGCTTTTTCAAGTACCTATCCACTTAAATTGGGCCAAATTGAGCAACTAATATTGGAGATTTATTTTTCCAAGCAGCTATTAATATGTGACAGAGGGAGTATTATAAAGAGCATGAGAAGTAAAAATATTGTTTTAACTTCTGTAGGCTCCTTCCTAATTTCTTAAGATTGTCATTTGGATTTAGTGCCAGAGTTTTCTCCTCATTTTTGAGCAGTAGAAATTGAAGTTGTTCAACTTTGGTACACAACTTAATTGGTGGTGTCTATTAATGGGTTTTGATCAAGGTTTTTAAAACCGGACCGGGAATTTTACCGTTTTGAAGCCCGGTCCGGTTCAAATACGGTTGAACCACGGGTGGACCAGTATAGACCGGTTAGATGTATATATATATTTTTTGTGGCTAGTTACTATAAGTTATGATATAGCGTAAGTGGTTAGAGTATTTAATTTTAGCTATATTGTTTCTACTTCGAATCCGTGCGGAAGAGGTTAATCTTTTTAAGACTTTCGTATAAAAAATAAATATCAATACATAAAAATAGAAACACATGCACATAAGAGTGATCTAGATAAGTTGACTAATGTGTTAAAAAGTGAATCTCTAGATGAGAGTTCAAAAAGATGGACTACCAGCAAACTGGATCCAGTTCCAGTTCCGATTCTAGTTCGGTGGTTTCATCGGTTGAACCAGCCAATTTCTATTATAACTAGCTAACGGACTAGACTGAACTACCCGGACCGCTTTTTGGTCCCGTTCCGATTGTTCGAGGTTGAACCGGCTAGTCCGGTCTGATTTTAAAAACCATGGTTTTGATTATGCAGTAATCCTTTGAACTATGAAGATAGATTTACCAATCAGAAAATTGTGAAGATAGTGACATAATATTTAGAACAGACATAATGGCCACTCCATTGGAGAAACATTGACGAAAGCAGCAACATTTGTTGTCGAAAATTTTGGAAAGGTCAAAACCTATATAGCTGGCATAAGGTGTTCATGGTGATGGGCTGCAACGAGATGTGGTTCCGAACTTGGAAATTAACTTTCCAACTATAGCTAAAAAAATTGCAAATACTTCCTATATTATAGTATGAAAGAGATCGAGCAAAAAATGGTGATATAAAAGAAGATTAAAGCAAAATAGTAATTGCAAGCGGCATCCTTAGTTGGACATTGGCTATCCAGCTAGTCCAACATTAAACGAACATGTTTGCACTGCTAGATGTTTTAACTATTTTCAAGAAGTACCCCATTCTTTCACCTTTTTGGCCCTCTTACCTTCAATTTCGCCTGCTAGCCCTATGACCTGAGAATTAGAATCTTGAACAAGAGCAATTATAAGAAATGGACCTGTACTTGCTCCAAATCCTAGAGATTTTCCAATTTATTGAAAATCGCAGAAATGGCCCTACACACACGAGAACCTCAAGATATATGGCTTGAAGTTACTCAAATGCTCTTGTCCCATCTCTACCAACCCAACTCGCTGAACCATAAAACAACACTTCAGAGCTCCACCACCTAGCCCGTTTTGCCTCTTCCTCCAGCCTGCTGCCACAACCTGCTCCTTCACCTTATTCTTGTACTTCTCCTGCTCATCCTCCTCAATGGAGAAATCTCCCCTTCTCTATTCTTTTAGAAAAATGCTATTTCAATGATCCAATTGATTCGCTTAATCAAGACTACTCGAATGTAAGAAAGTCCAAATTAGTAAACAAGAATTTAGATATCCATACAATTTTCTTCTACATTTTCAATATTAAAACACGGAAAAAGAAGTGAAAATTGAATGTTCTACATTTTCATATTAATAGGGTGTCTCAAGGAAGGAGTTAATTACACTTTTTATCATGTTCTATGGAATGGCAATAAGGGCATGATAAGCTTGCAGAGCATGCATTAGAAAGTGGAACTTGATGTGGTCAGAAGAACCTTCCGTAGTTTGCGAGGACAAGGAACTGATTTTAGTTTATTTTGAAAAAGCAATTAAACTATTAATATGAAACAAATGGAGCATTGTACAATAAAGTAGTGAATGCTGAGAAGCTGTTGTGTTAATGATTATGATTGTCTTAAAATATATACAAGTGAAAATAGCCATTAAGACAGTGTTTTAGTATTATTAGAGTGTTTTGAGTTGGACTAGGCAAAATACTAAACAATCCAAGTTCGAGACCCTGCATGTGGATGAGGAGATTTCAAGTATAAAACTGCATGTAATTAAGTTCAAGAACCCTTCATTACATATTAGCATATGCCTAGCTTGTGTACAATTAAGTGATGATTCAAAGGTTTATTAGTCATGTACAAGATCTGATAGCATAACTTAAGCATCAGTTAAGCCGCAAGTGGACTCGGAATGGTCATGGTTCACAAAATTACCTGAAATAGTAATTTTGAAATATCTCCTAGAATACTTTAAATTTATATATAAAATTTTACATAATTTTGAATTTCTCAGAGAGTTAAATCCAATGGTAGCAAGTATATGCAATTTTGAGTTCGAGATCAAAAGTTATAAATTTTACAAGTTGTTGACATTTTCACAAACAATTCCAATGACATGTTAATTGTCGTAGGATAAGCACATATGGGTTAAACATAGAAACATTGTGCTTATCTTAGTTCCTAGAATATAAATACCTTATTCCCATTTAGTGAAGGGTTAATTGTACACTCTAAAAAACCTAAACGGAGAAAAAGTTGCCGGAAGCCAGAGAGAAGAGGAAGGTTCACCTGAGAATGAGTATTTTCCTTGGATTGAGGTAGGATTCGCTTAACTTTAATTAAATCTTAATTTGTAGCATAAAAGTTGTAAGACCCCAATTTTCATAAACGATTTTATATGCACAATACATTGGACTGCAACAGAATTCCTTTCAATAAATATGACAAAACATGCTTCCAGGGTGTCCAAGGGCTTTTCAATCCTTTCAAAACACATCGGAGTACATAATATATTATAAATTCAGACAAACAAAATAATCAGCCTAGATCCGGTCCATGTAATCAACCAAAGTGTCTCAACTAAAATGATAATAAAGTCACAAGGCTCTCATGAGCTTACATTAAATAATGAAAGCTAATTAGATTCTACCAAGATTCTACCAATCTATTGTGCATCATCACTTCTTACATCTCCAATTCCCAAGTCATCTGCAAACTGGTTTAACTGGTTTGATTGAGTATTTTCATAACTAGTAGGATTGACCAACAATAATACAATGGTTCATTGCCTGTGATATCATTGTTAATATCAACACATTAATATTCACTACATTCATTTAGTTAGAACAACCATGCGTCCTATATGGGTTACTACTCCTAGATTCCTTCTAGGTATTCTCAGGTTGTTTTAATACTTCATGAGGTTGCTTAGACACTTTCTCTTTGTCTTCTTGTTACATTCTTTATGCTACTACTAGTGCTTACTAGTATGCTACCCTAGGCCTTAATTCTCAGGTCATAGGTAATTCCTTATAGATCTCATCTCCTATGGAATTAACCTATATGTTTCTAGGTCTCTCTGTTGTGGGATCAACCTAGATTCTTCCTATTTTTTTTATCTCTACTAGCCACTTTGGCCAAATTTTCTCGAGAGGAATACATGGTTCTCACTGATTTGAGTTATAGGCACCATGAACTTCACCTTAACTCTACATATAATTCTTGATCTTTTGTGGATTTAAGCCTTCAAGACGACCAACCTTGATACAGGCTTTGAACCAATCCTCTAGCACATTTTCTCTTATGCTACGTGAATTTTTCTTTCAATTCCATCCTTCATAATCCAAATGAATACTGGGAAAGAAGGTCATACTTACTTAGTTCTGGTCTTAAACCATGGGTGGATAACTCTCATTCTCACCCTAACATGAGACTTCATGTTTATTACATTTTGTCGTAACCGCTTTCGTTACTACATTATTTCTATTCAATGACACTTGTTGTCACACCCCAAATTTTTAGATTCATACAGGAGTATGTATTTTCTTTTTAATTGCTGAAGACTTGAGGCATCACAACTTGGTCTCGAAGCCTCATGATATCACTGCATGTGAATGAAATAAGGAGCAAATGGCATAGATATAAAACTATCCAACCTATAAAGATGATGGGTAGTAGCTTTAGTGTTTAATAAACCTTTATGACCTAGGTATCATGGCAAATGTGCTACGTCATGACAGGATAGCATTACTCCTATATCCTTTGTAACCTTTCCTAAAGATGACCCTAGATATGACAAGTATCTAGACTACTCTTTGTCTGAACTAGTCGAGAACCCAATAGAAGATGAGGATAATTTCTAAAAGCGGCGATTTGGCCAGAATGTGTACAATATGTTATATAATGACATTTTTCATAAAATAATTCATGTCGTGGAAAATGTGAGAACTCAAGCACAATTTCGTATAATGGACCCAAAGTAACCTATGCAATGGGTGGAAAATGTGAATTCAAAGTTCAACATGCCCTTAGCATGTGACCCAAGTAGCATATGACATGGGCGGAAAATGTGTATATTCAAAGTTCAACATGCCCTTAACATGGGACGGAGGGAGTACAGCTTTTTTTACTAAAAATAATTGGTAGATTGACTAGTATCTAAGTAAACATCACCATCACAAATATATATGGAGGCTTAAAAATTAAGTAAACTAGGACATTTTATTAAACTTTAAATTTTAATTAAGCCTTGAATATCACTAACAGGTAGATCAGCGCAGCAACTGTAAACACATGATGAAAGCCAGAAGCTGCAATCCCTGCAGCTGAATAGGTGGAACTGTTCTTGACACTGACGGCCAGCTTCTGGCTTGACTCACAGTGTTGGCCAACTCCACAGAGGTACCACTTATTATTATTATTTTTTTATATAATTCAGAGGTACCACTCATTGCCGGCACTTGAAAGGGTGATTTCATCCTTTCCACTTGTTAAGGCCCCGCTCTCCGGTACCGTTCAGGTCTTGAAGACAGCCCCATCCACCTTGAAGACATTGTGCACTCCCTCTGGGTAATTGAATACTGCACAAGAAAATCAAGTTGTAAGATCAACCATTGTAGAGTTTAAAGTTCATTTTGTGTACTAGCATTACAAAACTACTAGTTTTTAGGAATCGTCACAAAATATTATCTTCCGAGTTTGCTTAAGCTAAAGGAAATTCATCATAATAATATAAATGGACACCCACAATCAGGGAAACTATAGAATGTTGACATTATAATTCCGAAGTTCTGCTCAATTTAACATAACTAGTTAGACATATTAAATAGTAGACAGTAATGTACTATTCTTTGTGAATTATCAAAAAAATATGTACTCCCTCTGTTCCAAAATACTGTCTACATTTGAGAAAATTCTCTTTTTTATTTGACCATGAAGCCCACAAGAAAATCACATAACTTCTTCTCCATGATATCCCATCGAACTCGTATGCTCGTTCAGGAGCCAGGTTCAAGTCAATCTTTCCAAGTCTCATCCAATTTTAGAAAGAGGAAGTCACGTGATTTAGCAAAATATACACAATATTTTGGAACAGTGAATATTTCCAAATGTACATAATATTTTGGAATGGATAGGGTGCGATTCTTTCTGTGTAGAGCATAGTTTCAAAACTCGGAATTTGACTTCAAAAACTCGATGAGTCATCTCGGCTCGGTAGCTAACTGAGTCAAACTCGCCTGCTGTCTTCAATGACTCGGGATGAGACTCAATTGACTCGGCGAGTCTCTCTTTAATCGGTTAACTCGCTCGACTCCATTGTCGAGCCCTAATCCATCTGAAGTGCGGGAATCAGATGCAATCTGGAGCGGGGAGCAAGGGGGCGGCTGTGACTCCATCGTCAGCTCCGTCGTTGCTGCAGTCGGTAAGGTCAAGATCCCGCCGGAAGGCCGATTGCGGGATTCCGAAGAGATCAAAATCCATGGTGGCGGAGATCGCCGAAGGCTCGAAGACGGTACCAGTTCTTCAATCAGATTCGGAGGGAAATCGAGATACAGAGCAACCTTAAAATAAAGTAGATTTCTTGTTTAGTTCTTCTCGTAGAAATGCTATAGCTGACTTAGTTCTCAAAATTTACTTCTATATCGCCTACTTTTGTTTGTAGGTATAGGAGAGGCAACAGATATCAATTTATACACGAACCTATCCCATTTTTTGACTTATTTCAATGTTTTATTCTTTTTTAAAGTCGGTTAGATTTATTCCACTTTCATCTGATTGATTTATTAGAGGACTTACTGCCTTCCCCTAATGAAATGGCACCTTATTGAATATATTTTAGAAGTCACTGACTGCCCTTGTAAATCAACACTTGGAATTGTTTGATCTTTCAGTTCCCGTGCAGTAGTTTAAATATTAAAATTTGAAAATTGAGATTGTAGAAAAATTTTGTGTTCGATCACACTTTGAGTATCAGTATTTTCCTTGTGGTCATCACACACACCCACGCGTTACTGTCATTATTTCCTTCACCCCGTGATCTGTCTAGGAGCAAATAGGTCTGGCTGGTGCCATCTATATTTTGATATTTGAGTTTTATACTTTTTTATTTTACTTAGTAATCTTGTTCTTCAGATTTGTGACCCCTTTGCCTAAAAATTTTAAAGAATGGTTTTGCGAGGAATATGAATTGGGATGTGGTGGACCGGAAAAGCATTGAAGGGAATCCCTCTATAACTTTAGAACTGGAAGGTAACCCCTATAGGGGCTTTTTACATATTACCTGGCGCCAACTATGGTTTTATCATATTACCTGGTTTTTCTCGTGAAATCTCATATGACCTGGAATTGGCACCTAGAGTACCGAAAATGCCCTTCTTTTACGTTTTTTATGCATTTTGTATCCGAAATGCTTCATTCTTCCCAAAATTAGTAATTTATAGGATCATCAAGTTGGGGAAGAAGATATTCCGGCAAAGATCCATTCATAATCGCGGTTCAAACCATCGCCGGTGCCGTCCAACCCGAAAAAAAAAATTCATGCAAAAAAACTGTAAAAACAGCGGGAAAGATGAAAAAAATCTATGATGAAGGGATTTTGATGTAAGAGCAGTGGGAAAGCCCTCCCAACTACAAAAATTAAGATCTACAAGTAAAGAAACACATATAAAGATCACTCATTGATGTTCAACCGCTCCTGGACATGAAATAAAAGGATAAAAATGGGTAAAAACGTGAAATACTCATCGGCGAGTGACAAGTTCAATGTATATATCTTTTCATGATCCTAATGAAGTAGAGGAGGAAAAATAAAGAAGAACGTAAAAAAAATGGGCAAAAACGGATAAAAAATGAGCAAGTTATGACATTTTAAAAATTGTCATTTATCGTGTTATCGACGACACGACTTGATTCAAGTCATGTATTATGTGACACGACTTGAATCCAAGTCATGTTATATGCAACACGATAAATGAGTAGTTTTAAAAATATCATAACTTGCTCATTTTTTATCCGTTTTTGTCCATTTTTTTTTGTTCTTCCTTATTTTTCCTTCTCTTCCACCTCAATAAGATATAGGATGGAAAAAGAAGAAAAAATAAGAAGAAAGAAGAAAGTGAAATGATAAAAATGGGCAAAAGCGTAAAATACGCGTCGGCGAGCGACAAGTTCAATTTATATATCTTTCTGTGATACTAATGAGGTGGAAGAGGAGGAAAAATAAGTAAGAACGAAAATTTTTTTGGCAAAAATTGATGAAAAATGAGCAAGTTATGACATTTTTAAAATTGTCATTTTATTGTGTTATATGCAACACGATAAATGCTCAAGTCGTGTGGTCGACAATACTAAAAATGGGCAATTTTAAAAATATCATAACTTGCTCGTTTTTTTATCTATTTTTGCCCTTTTTTTTCGTTCTACCTTATTTTTCCTCCTCTTCCACCTTAATAAGATATAGAAGAAAGAAGAAAGTGAAATGATAAAAATGGGCAAAAGCATAAAATACTCGTCGACGAGTGACAAGTTCAATTTATATATCTTTTTGTAATACTAATGAGGTGGAAGAGGTGGAAAAATAATGAAGAACGAAAAAAATGGGCAAAAACGGATGAAAAATAAGCGAGTTATGACATTTTGAAGATTGTCATTTTATCGTGTTATATGCAACACGATAAATACTCAAGTTGTGTGGTCGGGAACAATATAAATGGGCAATTTTAAAAATGACATAACTTGCTTATTTTTTATCCATTTTTGCCCATTTTTTTTATACTTCCTTATTTTTCCTTCTCTTCCACCTCAATAAGATATAAGATGGAAAAAGAAGAAAAAGTAAGAAGAAAGAAGAAAGTGAAATGATAAAAATGGGCAAAAGCATAAAATACTCGTCGACGAGTGACAAGTTTAATTCATATATCTTTCTGTGATACTAATGAGGTGGAAGAGGAGGAAAAATAATAAAGAACAAAAAAAATGGGCAAAAACGGATAAAAAATGAGCAAGTTATGACATTTTTAAAATTGCCCATTTATATTGTTGTCGACCACACGACTTGAGCATTTATAGTGTTGCATATAACACGATAAAATGACAATTTTAAAAATGTCATAACTTGCTCATTTTTCATCTATGTTTGCCCATTTTTTTTCGTTCTTCATTATTTTTCCTTCTCTTCCACCTCATTAGTATCACAGAACGATATATAAATTGAACTCGTCGCTCGCCGATGAGTATTTTACACTTTTGCCCATTTTTATTATTTCACTTTCTTCTTTTTTTCCATCCTATATCTTATTGAGGTGGAAGAGAAGGAAAAATAAGGAATAACGAAAAAAAAAGGTAAAAACGGATAAAAAATGAGCAAGTTATGACATTTTTAAAATTGCCCATTTATTGTGTTGTCGACAACACGACTTGATTCAAGTCGTGTACTATGTGACATGACTTGAATCCAAGTCATGTTATATGCAACACGACTTAATTTAAGTCATGTTGCATATAACACGACTTGAATCCAAGTCGTGTCACATAATACACGACTTGAATCAAGTCATGTTGTCAACAACACGATAAATATGATCATTTTCAAAATATCATAACTTGCTCATTTTTTATCTGTTTTTTCCCATTTTTTTGCGTTCTTCCTTATTTTTCCTCCTCTTCTACTTCATTAGGATCATAGAAAGATATATACATTGAACTTATCGCTCGCCGACGAGTATTTCACGTTTTTGGCCATTTTTATCCTTTTATTTCATGTCCAGGAGCGGTCGAACACTAATGGGTGATCTTTATATGTGTTTCTTTGCATGTAGATCTTAATTTTTGTAGTTGGGATGGCTTTCACACTGCTCTTACATCAAAATCCCTTCATAATAGATTTTTTTCGTCTTTCCCGCTGTTTTTACAGTTTTTTGGCATGAATTTTTTTCCCGAGTTGGACGGCGCTGCGAAGGTTTGAACCGCTATTATGGATGGTCTTTGCCGAAATATCTTCTTCTCCAACTTGATGATCATGTAAATTGCTAATTTTGGGAAGAATGAAGTATTTCGGATACAAAATGCATAAAAAATGTAAAAGAAGGGCATTTTCGGTACTCTAGGTGCCGATTCAAGGTCATATGAGATTTCAGGAGAAAAACCAGGTAATAGGATAAAACCATAGTTGGCGCCAGGTAATATGTAAAAAGCCTCCCTATAGTCGCTCTATGTGGGATTATTCCTTCAAGGCTCTGTACACGGTATTGTACTCACAGATTGTCGATATTTCATTCTGAGATGCAAAGACTTCGGTTTATCATAAAGTTTCTCATCTTCGAAATGTTTTTACTTTATTTAGGGCTTGTCACTAGGTAAATGTATTGGTTCTATAAGCTATTACATAAGAATTTCTGTGAGAGTTGCATTTTTATTATCTCTATCTGATACATTATCTTCTATAGTTGGTTTACATTGCTAATTCTGTGGTACAGGTTATATTGAGTGCTAACAGCCTCTCTACCAAGTTAATTATTATTAATAAAGATAAAAAAAACCCTTCAGCTTTAGCTCTGCCCTGCACACATATTTCCGGGTAGGAATCTTCTGTTATCAAGAATACCAGTTTCTGTTGACCCATAAAAAATAATGTAATCGAAGCTTGAAGTTTTCACAAAGTTTGCTATTCTCTCTCACTGACAGTATGTTAGTTCTACTATTGATGTGCAGACTTCTGTAGCAGGTGCATCAGTTAATGGTTTAAAGGGATGCAAGACACTTAACAAGGTCCCTTCCAATCCAACCAAGGAAAAGGAGGAGAGGTAATGCTCTGTTACATGTCAATTTTTTTCTTGCTGCCTCAGATAAAGTGAATGAAGTGCAAGTTTCAAAGTTTGCAGATGAATTGGTGGAGAGCACTGGATGGTGTACAGTTTGTATTAATTTCATAAAAATCATTAAAAACGGTTGTCATAACTCTGCTTTAAAAACGACTTCCCTGTACATTTTATGAAAAGTGCAGGAAGATTTATACTAGTTGTTGATGGAAGTGTCGATCACTTTCTTTATGTAAAAAAGTTAAAATATGGTTACTGCTTGGAATTTCACCAATTGATCGTCAATCAGGGAAGTGGTAATTAATTTTCCTGAATTTGTGGACTGTATTTACCTTGATGCATTGAAAGAGCTGGAGCTTAACAACGGGCTAGGTGGTATGATTTCCATCAAGAACAGCAAGTATGTCATCTTTTGTTCCAGTCATCATTTCCTTTGACCTGGTCTTGCTGTAGGCATGTTTTCCATTTTTCTGCATCTTCTTAGGAGAGTGTCTCGTATGTGCAGCCGGTCAGATGCCTAATTGTGGAACCCACACGTGCAGATAGAGACACGCTATAAAGATTTTGTCTGTGTTGAAAACGTAAAGGTGTAACCCAAAGAATTTGTTCAATATTTTTTCTGTCTAATTCACTGAAAAATTTTATGGTATAGTGATATGGAAGTTCTTATTGATGACAGATTTCGAACATCCAACTAAAGGAAGAAGAATCATGGATTCCTGAGCAGCAGCTAAGCTTTGAGCAAATATAGCTGCTAGTAAACAGATGCATGTTCATTAGTTTTTTTGTACAAATTGTAAGTGCAAAAGCTGTCTTCAAGTTGTTTATCCATGATTTCATAGAAACATGGAGCTATTTTCTTTTTAATATTATTTTTGTAATGTTGGAACAATGGCTAAGAATTGCATTGAGGTATTATCACTCAGCAAGCAAATGGCCTAAATATAGATTATATTTTGTCTACATGTCAATGTACTTAGCTGGATCATCTAATTCATTCAGTACATTACTATCTTAAGAGTTCGCCCCCCTGGTTACATGGTTCTGAAGATGATTCAGAATTTTGACATTGTTGTACATGGTTAACTCTACTCCATGAGCTTCCGAGTCAAGTCCGAGTCTTTAGTTTTCAAACACTGGTGTAGAGATCTGATTATTTACCTTTTTCTTTTAGACATATGATGGAAAACTCATTCCATGGCACAAAAATGATTTTGTCATTGCTTCCCAAGTGGTAATAAATTTTGCAGACATATCATAATAAGCAAGCCATGCCATGCTCCCATGTAAATGCAAACGGATTTTCTTTGTTACGAGCTTTGTGATGGAAGATGGCTTTATTAATTTTCATGCGCAACCATCATGTCATGAAGTCAATCTATATATTTGGAAAGGTGTATGATGAATATGACAGCGTTGAATCTTCTTATGTTCATCCTCTCTTTAGAGGGTTGCGTCAGGAAGGGTATCTGGCATAAAAACTTGACACTATGTTTCTTTGTATGGATTTTGTACTATTTTAATTTCGATAAGAATCGAATGCGGTATATAATCTATTCCGTCGACGCAACCCTCATAAAGCATATGATGGTCATCATCATCATTATAAGAAAGCTATTAATATGCTCTCATGCCTCCATGCACCGGGTTGGAAGCACTACGATCAATATCGCATAGCTCCGAAAAATTGAAATTAATCATCTGATTGAAAGAGAAAGCATTTGGAGGGAAGGATTATTGACTTACTTAGCTTATCTCCAACATTTAACTCCTTCCCAAGGAATTCCGTATCGAATATCGATAAAAATATTAGTCGCAAAGAGACAAAATATCGGAGATATTGTGTAAAAAAATATCGGTGGTCAAAAACTAGTTATTACCATATATTTTCACAATCTAACTTCTAAATGAGTTATAATAATTTAGACAAAGCATAGATTTCAAAATATGCATAAAAATGCATATTAGGATGAGAAACAAACAGAAAGCTGTTTTTTTCTTTTTTAAAAAAAATCCAGATTTATTTTTAAATGGCAATATTTCAGTCTGAAACCGATATATCGGCGATATTTTAGAAAATTTCAAAAGTTAGATTGTATATCGATATATCGCCTATATCGATATATCGCCCGATATCGATATATCGCCTATACGGAATTCCTTGCTCCTTCCCCTTAGCCCACTCTTGATAATCATAATTAGTCGTCCACCCATTGTCATCACCTACAATGTAGTCGGTTGCCTTGGCACTGGCGGCAAGTGCGACGGCCATGATTGCAATAACAGTGTAAAGCTGTTGAGAAGACATTTGAATTGCTGCAGTGAAGATCTGGTACAAGCTAAACTATATTTGAATATTTTCTGATTAAGTGGGTGGATTGTTCAATCATGGAAAATTTGCATGTACTTATACACATTCCTTTCGGCAATAAGGTGCCAAAACCAAAGAGCCGGCTGTAGCTATGGCCAATAGCTAGGCGAAATTGGTTCCTTCAAAAGGATTTAGATTGACGGATAAAGGCTTGGTCAAATCTACTATATTGATGTAAGTTTTAGTTAGCTACAATGTTATTTTGGAGTGTTAAACCTTGTAATCTTCTGGGGTGCCGTGTGGGCCTGCATGCCCCGAAAAAATGGTGGATGATAAGTGTAGAGTTGCCTTATGGCATCAAGGAATAGCTTGAATTAATAGTATTCCCTCCCGTAACTTTTAGTAGATAAAGTTTTTTTTTCAAATAAACTAATTTTTTAGTTCATTCGAAAACAACTGTATCTATTAAAAGTAATCGGAGGGTGTAACAACTGTAGAGTTATCTTATATATCAACAAGGCCATGTAATAGTTCTCAATGAGTGTAACAGGGTTTTCGCATAAAGAAGTTCTTCTTCTCAGATCATGTGCCTTCGCCCTTAGAAAAGAATGCAAGTTCTCACTAATATGGTGGCTATCAGTTGGACATGTAGATTGAATGCCCCACATTTGAAAGTCCTATGTATAATATAACCAAGCCAATAAAATAGGCGTCCAAGTTTAGGATATCCACTTGCTAAGGTATTATAGTGAGCTTCTCATCAGCTCTTTGCTGGTTAATTTAGAAAAAAAATTGATTCCAACAATATGAACTTGTCTAATCTTCGGAGCATGCATTGCAATCATGCATTAGGAAATTAATCTAACTTGAAGTTAGTTGGACTAACAGAATTTTATTGACTTCTACGTCAAGAGACAATTGATCAGAGATCCCCTACATTTTAATCAAGCTTCGAGTATCAGTAGCAGGCCAGTAACCAAACCTAGGGCAAAAACTAGAAAGCCAGAAGAAGCAATGCCTTTAGCCGAACTGTTAGAACTCTCCTTGACTTCGATTTCTAGCTTCTGGCCCAGCATACAGTGTCTGCCAACTCCACAGATATAATACTTGTCACCGGTGCTAGAAAGGGTAATTACATCATTTCCACTTGTTAAGGCTCCACTCTTTGGCACCGTGCAGCTTTTGTAGGCAGACTCTTCCACCGTGATGACATTGTGTTCTCCCTTTGTGTACTTGAAAACTGTACAAGAAAAACAAGTTGTAAGATCAGCCATAATAGTAGTTGCTTATGTATTGCGGAAAGAGTGTTAGAAATACAAATTTAAAATATCTTCCGGCTAGCTCGAGCTTTCGGAAAACAAAGCTTTTGATTATTTGACACGGAATTTATATGACAGAAAACCCAAGGCGTTTATATGAGATAAGGCTCCCTCGGGTATGTCCATGCCGATGATGGATCAGCGGACGCCATGAGCCGTGCATTACTCTAACAGAACTCTTATAGAATGGTACTGGCTTTTCAAGGTAACATAACGCAGATAATTTTCTATATGATTGATCTAGCCTAAATACAAAAATCGACACCATTTGTTGAATTAAAGAAATGATATTAACCATACTAGTACTATAAGTTCTGCTCATTTTATGAAAAAAATAGCCATGTGTAACTATGCATATGCTCTCATGGAAAGCTGATTACATGCAAACTTCAAAAACAAAAATCGTTTTGGGTTTTACCATTTCCACCCAACTATAAATTTTGCAGATATATTCTGAAAACTACATTGGACTTCAAGAAGAAATTGCGAATATGTTGTAATTGAAAGTCATAAATCAATGCAGGGAGTGAATATTGACTTACTTAGCTTATCTCCAACTTTGAAATCCTTCCCTTCAGCCCACTTCTCATAATCAACATTAATCGTCCAACCCTGGTCGTCTCCTACAACATAGTCGGTCGCCGTGGCCCCGACGACCAGATATGCAACAGCCACAATTACAAGAGCGAAGTAAACCTGAGTTGCAGCCATGGAAATAACTATGGTGAATCTTTTTCCTCTGATGAAGGAAGGTATGTTAGACCCTCATAGAGGACCGTATGTATTTATATACATTCCTTCCTGCAATAAGATCATCCAACCAAGGAAGTTGTTATGCTAAAATGGTGTTTAGATTAAATCAAAGACCTGGTCAAATCTAATGTGAGTTGTAATTATCTACGATTAGAGCTTGCAATGGAAAACCTTGCAGTCTTCTTGTGTGCTGCATGGGCTTGCATGCCCAAAATAATTGGCCGATGATAGCTCTTTACTTGCCTTGTGGCCTAAGTGATAACCGCAGATTTGTATTACTAAAGCGTGTTTTATGGCCAAGGGGTCAAAGCCCCTCGGAGGGTTCTACTCTTTGACTTTGAAAGGAAGCTTCTTGAGCCAAGCTCGACTCCGCTTGGCAGCTTGTCTTCATTAAAACTTTTTTTTCTTCATCTTAATAAAATATGCTCCCTCCGTTCCAAAATACTATGTACATTTGGAAATATTCATTTTCCAAAATATTGTATACATTTTGCTAAATTATGTGACTTCCTCTTTTCAAAATTGGAGGAGACTTAGAAGGATTGACTTGAATTTAGTTTGTGAACGAGCATATGAGTTGGACGGGATATGAGGGAGAAGAAATCATGTGATTTCCTTGCGAGCTTCATAGTCTAATAAAAATAATAATTTTCTCAAATATATATAGTATTTTGGAACGGAGGGAGTATCATACTGTTCGATATAATACTCCCTCTGTTCAATATTACATGTCTGCATTGAAAAACCAAAGGAACTAAAATCAGTTCATTTTGGTTGTCTAATTCAGTTGGATAATATTCGGTGGAGGAAGTACAATAAATTGCAATACTCCCTCCGTCCAATTATGCCTGTCTGATTTTGGAAAAAAGTCTGTTCGATCATTGGGTGGCTGACTATACGCTCCATCAAGACTAAAGACACCGGAAGAAGTCCAATAAATGTAACTCGTTTTCAAATGTAAACAGGGTTCATTGGATAGACGGGGTACTGACTACTCTAAGGGAAGTAGTTAGTATATATGCGGTCGCATGTTAGAAAATATGCTCTGCACGCATTATGAACCATCAGATCAGGATCTAAATGCTCACGTGTAGGGATAGCCACTGAACCCTGTACTAAAGAGCCGCATAGAAAGATGGCACTTAATTATATGATTTTGGTGTATTAAATTGTCTCAATCTCTTTAATTATGTGTGTATAAAAATGTAATTAAAGATATACGAAAGAAATTCTTATTATCAATGATATTACGATTTTACGGCAAACTTGAAAATGCCATAACTCATTCATGTTTTATCCGTTTTCACCCATTTTTTTTTCCTTCTTTATGTTTCCTCATCTTTATCCCCACGAGTATAGCCCAAATTTCTAAAAAAATATCTACTAGTGGATATTATAAATTTCCAAAGATGAAGCATGTGATGAAGTCATTATTAATTTTTTTTATTTCTTCTTCTTTCTTTCTCATCTTAGATCCATCGCATAAGGGATCACTCCTATTTTTAAATTAGTCATTCCACGATATAATGTCTCAATATCTTTCGGTGATCCTAATGAAAAATAAGGAAGAACGCAAAAAAAGGATAAAAACGGATAAAAATGAATGAGTTATGACATTTTCAAGTTTGCTGCAAAATCGTGTGTTTATATGCACGACTCTGATTCAAGTCCACACGACTCCATTACTATCGTGTGCCGGAGCACATGACTTGAATTGGAGTCATGAATATAAACACACGATTTTACGGCAAACTTCAAAATATCATAACTCGTTAATTTTTTATCCGTTTTTGGTCATTTTTTTCGTTCTTCTTATTTATCCCAATAAGGATAGACAAATTTCTAAAACATATCTACTAGTGGATATGACAAATTTCCAAAGAGGGAGCATTTGATGAAGCCGTTATTAATTTCCTTTATATCTCCTTCTTTCTTCCTCATCTTAGATCCATCACATAATGGTCACTCCTCTTTTCAAATTGGTCATTCCGCTATAAGTTGTCTCAATAACTTTTATTGATCATGGAAGAGGAGGAAAAATAAGGAAAAACACAAAAAATAGAAAAAAACGGAAATAAATGAGCGAGTTATGACATTTTGTAGTTTGTCGTAAAATCGTGTATTTATATACACGACTCCAATTCAAGTCGTGTGCTCGGGCATACGATAGCAATGGAGTTGTGTATATATATAAACATACGATTTTATAGCAAACTTTAAAATGTCATAACTCGTTAATTTTTTATCCATTTTTTCCTATTTTTTTCGTTCTTCTTTATTTTTCCTCCTCTTTATCCCCATGATGATAGACCAAATTTCTAAAATACATCTACAAGTGGATAGGACAAATTTCCAAAGAGGGAGCATGTGATGAAGTCATTCTTAATTTCTTTAGTTTCTTCTTTCTTCCTCATCTTAGGTCCATCGCATAAGGGCTCATTCCTCTTTTCAAATTGGTCATTCTACTATATGATATTTTAATATCTTTTGGTGATCCTAATGAAATGGAAGAGGAAGAAAAAGAAGGATGAATGCAAAAAATGGATAAAAAATGAGCGAGTTATGACATTTTAAGTTTGCCATAAAATTATGTGTTTATATACATGACTCCAATTCAAGTCGTGTGTTGTTAGACACAACTCCATTTAAGCCGTGAGCCCGATTTGAATTGTAGTCGTCTATATAAACACACGATTTTACGACAAACTTCAAAATGTCATAATTCACTCATATTTATCTGTTTTTGCCTATTTTTTGTGTTCTTCCTTATTTTTCCATCTCTTTATCCTCAGGTGGATATCCTAAATTTATTTACATAATTTTTAGCTTAGTTGACGAATATACAAATAGTACTTGATGCTCGGCGACGAGTATTTCACGTCTTTGCCCATTTTTATCCTCTTATTTGATGTCCCCAAGTAGTTCGAG
Organism: Houttuynia cordata; assembly: GCA_039654745.1. Lineage (NCBI taxonomy): Eukaryota > Viridiplantae > Streptophyta > Magnoliopsida > Piperales > Saururaceae > Houttuynia > Houttuynia cordata. The sequence continues at coordinate 45,752,606 of CM077505.1, read as the reverse complement.
TACCAATGGGTGGCCGTAACTTGTAGATCTCAACTTTTATAGTAGGGCGGGCTTCCCCACTACTCTTACCTCAAAATCTCGCGATCAAAACTTTTTGCTCGGCGTGGGTGGCCATCGACTTTGGTCTAGAACGCCGTGATGTTCAGAGCTTCATCGAAAAACCTTTTCCTCTAAGTAGAATGCTACTGAAATGCCCTCACCAGATAAAAAGTAAAGAATTCCGTCGGTTAAAATGTTTTTAAGGCCAAAGAGGGGCATTTTGGGAAGTTCAGGTCCCATTTCCAGGTGATATGAAGGTTTTTTGTGAATTAAAAGTGATATGGGCTCCAGGTAATGTGGAAAAAACTCGTTTTGGTGGCAATTGCAAATAACGTCATTGAAAACTTGGTATGCCATATCCCCTCACATGTCTTCTCTTTACCCCATCGTTTTCCCTTCTACCGTCCACATAATCAACCATAGATGACAACGAGCTTTTCCTCTTTTTTCTAAACCTCATCACCAACACCACCATCCATTGGCATTGCTAACTACGGGCGCGTCGTTTAATGAACTATTGCCGCTACTTCTGTCAAAAATCCATCCGTGGTCCGCCACTGGCAAAGGGATTTCAACACCGTCACTGAAATTTCACCTGTTGCCAATAGTCGAAGCTCTGCCAGCTATTGGTGATGTTGGAGGTGCTCTTCGCTTACATCCACCAAAAACATCATATGTTGCCGCTACTCACCAAGTACATTGTATTGTTTCAACATAACTAATTTTAACAATAAAGACATGTATCCTTGAGAAAAAAAACATAAACATGCTATGAACATTGTGCTTGAGAAATGGCTTGCCATTGCGAATGATTGCCACTTCTACCACCACTAGGAACATTTGCTACAGCCACCACCCACGAAGAGTGCTGCCTCCACCCTGCAATTAAAAAATTATGCTGCTTCTCAAATAGCATAAACATTGTAACACCCTTATTTTTAAACACATTTGCATGTAAATCATTGGAGTAAAACATCTGTGCAAAAGATTTAAAAACACATTCAAATTCAAAATTCGGAACTGAAGCTCGAGCCCATCTAATGATCAAACCCCAAAATAGGTTGACAAATTGTAATATATACTCGGTGAATCCAAGTATCGAACCACAGGGAATGATGTAGAATTAATCTATTTCAAACTAATTTAAAACTACTTAACTCAGCAAATTAAAGTTTTTATTATGAAATTTTGTAGAGAGATTGTAATTTAATTAACTACTAAAATGATGACTAAAGATTCAATTAAAACTAACTAAAGATAGCGAAGATAATTGATGAGAGATATCAAAGCTTCAAGGATCAATTATTTAATTAATACTTCTATGTCTATTTAATTTCTCAATTAAATTCAAATAATGATTTGACCTAATCGGATGATATTGCATTCAAATTCATCGTAATAATTAACATAAAAATATCGATTGAAAATTTATCATTAACAAGCATAGTTTACTAATCACAGGGAATAATCTGCATTCATCGTACCTTTCGTTAACGACAAATCAAATAATTTTATAGATTATGACTTTATCAAAACATCTCTATTCAATCAAATAAGCAATAAGCGCACTTTCATAGACATAAAAATACTAATCAAATAATGTCACCTCTAGCTTTGACAAAAGATTTGGTTATTCATATTCATGAGAAAAGAAAAATCAGATTTTGGAAGAAATTACATATAAGAAATTACTGTAGCAGGAACACTATTCACGGTTACTGTTCACAAAATTTTTGTAGCAAAACACTGTTCACAGTAGAAACACTGTTCATCATCTTCCTCGCGAGCCTGCGATCACTGTAGCAATTGCACAGTACTGTAGCAACCAGAAAATCAGTTCAAAATCGACGCTTTTTCCTCTCTTTCTTCTTCTCCTTTCTTCTCCCGATCGATTCTCTACCTTTTCCGGCTAAAATCACCACCTAAATCCCGGCAAAACACGACCCACTTCTCAAATAAAGCTCTGTTCTTTTTCTCAGAAAACCGTGTTTTTATAGACGGCCGAAGAGTCCTTTGCCACCTTGAGGTGAGCCCGCTTATTGGGTAATTAGGCATAACCATCTTTTCTGCTTGTGATCTAAGCTCTTGGGTCACTTTGGCACTTCAAAACCCGCTTAATGGCTTCACTTTGGCCGTTTCACATTTCGAGCACTTCAACCTATACAAAATAAAATATGTACCACATTAGACGCACCAAATAATTCATAAAATTATGGAACATATTTAAATTGAGCCATTTAAAGTGCATTATTTATTTAATTCTTAATTACTAAACTAATTACTAATAATCCACTTTATTCCTTATTTTAACTAGGAAATATGACTAACAAATAGGTAATTAGGCATATAAAAATGTGTATTTTTCATGCATAACAAATAACACTTGTGAAGAAGTCTGAAGGGGTCCCTTTATAACCTAGTGCCTTGAGTGATGAGCTCAGGAGTTACTGACTGTTCCTCTATGGTTATGACTTGGGTCTTATCAACTAGAAGTAGGCTTAGGACTGACTTTACTTTATAGGATTAACTTAGGCTCATGCTTGGGTCTGAAGATGTCCATACTTAAAGCCTAATGCCTTAAACCAAATAGTTGGGAGTTATTGACCTGTGTTTTGTTAAACCTAAGCATCTTAAAGTTAGGCATTGTACAGTCTTGTTGCCGAAGAAAAAAAATTAGATTGTGTATTATCCTCTCATATCCTAGAATGATGGATTATAGCTGAGGTACATAAGCAGGACTTTTTATTATGAACCACAAGAATGAAAAGTGCCTTTGCTCATGTTTAGAGTTAGTAAGCTCAAAATGTTTGGGTTAATGGGTCACATTAGATATGTCTGATTACAGAGATTGAGATTGCTTGCTTTTATGTTCCATACTTCGTATATATTGTTCCTTGAAATGAATCCAACCCAAAACGCATCCCAATTTTAGCACGACTCTGTTTCCAATTCCGACCCGAACATGAACACGCCTCTGTCTTGAATGAAGAAGGCCCGGCTGATTTTTTTTCCTTTTTGCTGAACCGAACCATTGAACCGGTTCAATTCCTTTTTTTCTTTCTTTCTTCTAAAACTGTTGTAGGAGTCTCATCCGCTAGATCTCATCTGAACGCCTTGTTATTTAAATTTGTGCCCGTCTTCCATTAAATGGATCATCAACGGTTCAGACTTTTCCTACACTCAATCTTCGATCTTGGTTTACTCTGGCAATTCAAAACCCGCCTAAGTGCTCTTCTGCTGCCGATATGCAATCCGCATTTTTGAACCTACAATGATAAAACCAAACCAAAATTAGATGCATAATAAAAATATAATTCCTTAAATTCTTTAATGCATCTAAATTAGTTAATTAGAGCAATTTAATTATTAATCCCCTAATTACTACCTTAATCATAAATAACCCGTTTTATTCATATTTTAACATTAAAACTACACTAGCATATAGGTAAATAGAGCATATAAATTTGTATATTTTATGTTTATCATCTAACATTCAAAATCATTTGTCTAAACTTAGAATATGAGCATTGCTATTCGACTCTTGGAACATAATTCATAATTGAAATCAATACTGTTTATTCAATCAAAATCATCGATAAAATAGGATCATAAGTCAATGTGAGACATGATTCATAATCAATTAGTAACTTATTACAATAAATAGTTTCTAACACAAAAACATGCCTATTAATTCTGAAAATAAATATTTTTTAAAAGATAAATTCCTACTCCAACTAGCTTCTTGTGCTATCTCCCGCATCACCAAATACTCCTAGCTTATTCCGTCACTCTTATAAACAAAAAGTAAAGCTGAATATGGACTACTCCATAGGAAAGTCTATAACCAACAACCATGTAACAACATTCAAATCATAAAAGAGTAAGGCTACAACAAGCATTAACTCATTCATAATATTCTATTACACAATATTTTTAAAATAATTTAGTATTATAGTTATTCTACTACTTTGTCTCGATCTACTCTCAAGGTCTAATACTTAAGATCACTCTCTTATAAGATTTCCCCTTAGCACTTACTTTCTCCAATTGACCACGCCCCAATAGACGAGTCCTGAAAGGAATTCATGGTTCATTATGGTTTACATGTGTGGACACCGTGAACTTTGCCGCAACCTTGCATGCATTCATACTGTCGTGTGGATTCTTGGGCTCCTAAGATGACCAATCATTGTTTGACCCATTTCTTATAGTGCATTTGTGGTAACATGGATATTTCCCATTTCTTTCTCTACTGGTCCATGCTTTGAACCGTAATACTTTCATATCTCACTACTCTTTCTATAGTATAGATTTTTGATATATTATTCATGCCTAAACACATTCGTTCATTGTCTTAACTTTTATGGTTCTAAGACAATTCCCTAAATATAGTATCATATCAATCACTTGGTATTATAACCCTAGATCAATTCCTTATTTCAAAATTCCTCAATCTATTATATTGTCTTGCCCATCAAGAACTGGCCATCAACATCTTTTTGTTTCGGTGAATTTTGTTGGTCGTTCACATAACAAAAAATTATTTCTTCTTCTGCCATACTCATAATTCTGGAGTATTATAGCCCTACCATCACTATGGTAAAGCAAATACATACGAATTACATTTTTTTTTATTGTTTTGGAGTATTATAGCCCTGCCATGATGTCGGTGGTGATGTGTTGGTGCCCCCAACATATGATGTCGGTGGTGATGCGTCGGTGCCCCCGACATATCCAAATATGTCATTCTTACATTTATACTCTTTCCTTGGTACTAATGACTCGGAACTCCTCGTTACTAAAAAAAATATAAAGTTCGGCTCCAAAACACAAGAACAGAGCATTCCACACAAGAATCATATAAACTTTTAAAAATCCAAAAATGAGCAAAAAAATAATACATGAAGACTCACTTGTATCTCTACAGTGATAGCATGGTCCTTGCTTTCCCATGCCTTCCCTTTCTCAATCTTCCAACAAACTTTTTCCTAGTTAACATGAGAATTAAAACTATTAGTTTTGCTTTGTTCAAAGTCGAAGTGATTTGGTGCTAATGCTTTTTCTCATTACAAGATTTGGTAATGTAAAATATAAAAGCATCATCCCACTGCTTCTTTTGAAAAACAAAGACATATATCCAGTTGATGCGAGAAGCTAACCTTTGTTCCGCAATTGTACTTTGCGGTGCATGAGTCATCCCACAACAAAATGAGACTCGCATAAAAGAAGTTGAATAAAATACAGATGCATTGTTGGGGCAAGACTTCTATTTTGTATGTTAATCAGAAAAATGAACAAAATTTATGTAAGTTGAGATTTATGGAAGATGTGATTTGTCTTCATGAATATTATCCAAATCCCGCTTAGAGAATACTACTGGGCAGACAATCGCAGAGCTGCAAAACCCATAAACACTCAGAAAAGCACCACACATCTACAAAAATAAATATGAAAGTTGGAGACTTGACTAAATCTAAGACTTGGGATCTTGATTGTGTACAATTGTAGTGAAAAGGTCACGGTTGCCTTCATGGAATCGAAATAAAGATTGGACAAAAAAAGGTGAAAACAAGAGGTACAGGATTGTGCTCTGTATGTGGAGTAAAAATCCAGCTTTTAATGGCTTCTTTGATTTAAACAGTTGGATTTCGTGGAAGATGAATATGTTATAGACAAAAAAAAGGATAAGAAGCATAACCCCAGTGGTCTCGAGCAGCTATCGGAGGGGAGGTGGTCTCGAGCGGCTGTTGGATAGGAGGTGGTTGGAGCGGCTGTCGGAGCAAAGGTGGTCTCGAGCGGTTGTCTAAGAGGAGATGGTTAGAGCGGCTGTCAGAGCGGAGGTGATCTCGAGCGGCTGTCGGAGTAGAGGTGGTTCGATCGGTTGTCCAAGCGGAGGTGGTCTCGAGCGGTTGTCGGATCGGCTATCCCAAACAGAAGACCCTTAAATGGATTTGATCATCACATTGAAATTTTGGTTCAGTCTGAGGGGTATTTCTGTCCCAAATCGCCCGAATAAGACATTTTTCATCATCCCATGCCAATCAATATCCAAACGCAAATCAGTCCTAATTTTTTTTCAGGTTCCCAAACACAAGTCACCTATTAGAAGTAAGGCTGATTTTTTTAGGCTGACAATATGATTAATTTCAGGTTCTCAAATGGGTTTTCCACAATCAGAAAAACACCTACAAATCACCCTGAAAATTTTTAGGCTCACACATTTCCCTTTTAGTATCCAAACGGACCATAAATCTTCCGCAAGTGTTGGAGTTATTTTGTTCCTCTTGACAGAATGAATAAAGTGAGTATGTAATCCAATTCCTCTCGCAACAAGATGATGAGCAAGGTTGCCCAAGAAGTTTAAAGACAAGACGTTGGAGCAATGGCAAAGAAGATCTATGTGTGTACCACCAAACTTTTGGCTCTAACCTCCATATATCTTCTAGGCAATCATATTCTCCAAATATATCCATGCACCTCAAAAATCCAGCATACTCCACATTCACCTTTATTCTTTCTCTAACATCGTTAAAATATTTTTTCAAGCATTTGTTCCTTTCCACACAAATTTCATCATCTTTGTGTGGAGCTAATTGATTTAGAACGTCATTGATCCATTGCTCACTATAAAACCTATACATGAACCAAAATCTTAATGTAAAAACAATAAAAATGAGATCAAACAATAATACTTTACATTGATATGTCAAACTTACTTAGGATTCAATGCATGAGCCATGCAATGGAGTGATGTAGAACTTTTGGTCCACCGATTGATTAAAATATCATGTATCACATTGTAAAATATTGCTCTCTTCACGTTCTCAATCATGGTATCCTACATCTCATAGACTAAGTGAAGCATAGGCTTATTTGTATCCGTTTGCCTAAATATTTCATAAATAGGCCCCATGAATGAGAGAATGTAATCCACTTTATCCCACCAAAGATCATTCAAAATGAGATCTTTAACTGCTTGAGCTTTTCAACGTCATCCTCCCTATATGAAGCCCATTCATCACTTATCACCATGTCTTGAAGACCCCTCTTCACATGCTTCAACCTTTTGAGCATGACCATATTTGAAACAAATCGAGTCTCAGCTACCGCAAGTAATTTCAAAGAGCTAAATAAGTTAAACATGGCTAGTCTCATTGAGTGATTGACAATGAAAACATGAATAAAAGAGGCATCCTCTACAACTTACATAATCCTATTACATTCTTCATATGCAAGCTCATTCGCCCCACTTGGTGCATAAATATTCTTCAAAGCTAAATTCAAGGTATGTACAACACATGAAGTCCAAAAAATTTGAGGGTATTCATTCTCAATAATTTTCTCTGTTGCTTTTATAATGGCCGCATTATCTGTTATTACTTGGACAACATTAAGAGGTCCAACCTCCTTAATGACATCCCTAAGTAGACCTATAATGTAGTCTCTATTTTTGAACTCTCCTGTGCCATCAATTGCCTTTAAAAAAATTGGTCCAGACTCTAATGCAGCCATAAAATTGATTAGTGGTCTTTTTTTGTGGATCACTCCACCCATCAACTACTATGCTCACACCTTTTTCATTCCAAGTTCTTTTGATTGGTTTCAACATTCTTTCAATGTTGGTATTTTCTTTTTGCAGCAAACTAGTCCTTAAGGAATTATATCCTAGAGGGACATAACTAGCAAGATTATTGTCTGCTACAAACTTGAAAGCTTGAACATAATCCCACAGAGTAAAACATCCTAGCAATCTCTACAATTAATTACTCACGCTACTCATTATTCCAAGCCTTCTCTAAAGGAGAATCACCAACCATTATGTTTTTTCCAAGACCCATACTTACACTCCCACTTGTAGCTGAGCTACCTTGGCAACTTGCTATAGGTATTTGCTTAGGATGCTTCCTTTTTTCAACTTTTTCTTCCAATTTTTGCATCTCATTTAGATACTCTGGGTTAACCATAGAGCAAACTCTAATTCTAGAATTCTTCATCTCGAGTAAATGAGCCTTTACCCTAGAATAAGATCCATTGAAAGTTTGAAGACAATAATTACAAGTAAACTTTGTGCCACCTGCTTCACCCGCTCTTTTTAATTTCTCCACATATCTATATAAAGGAAAATTATCATCATATTCACTCTTAGCAAAACGACTAGTAACTTCCATAATTGTGATAGAATTACAATGTAATGACAACACAAACAATAATAGTAGACCTTGAATAAACAACATTTTTATTCAAACAAACCAAAAACCCAATTTTTGCATGACAAACAAATAGCGAGAGAAAAGAAGCTAATCAGTCGATTCTGACAGTGACAACACCTTCAAATTTGAACATGAAAAAAATGAATGTCTAAAACTCCAACATAACCTAAGACTACAAATCCATCATTTTTTTCACAGAAAACAACAAGGATCTCTTTCCAAAATATGCACAAATCAAAATAACATCTTTTCACATCCAAAATTCTTCAATCCCACCCAAAACACCAAACAAACAAAAACCAATTTAAAAAATCACGAGGGCTAGGTCGCCAAACTGATCATACTCGAAAGCTCGAGCTCGGAGTCGCACTGGCCGGGCTGGAGGGTGAAGGCGCCGGCAAGCTGGTGGCGTTGCGCTAGCCAGGTTGGAGGGTGAGTGATCTATACATAAAATATACATTTTATTATCTCCTAAACTTATGTTTATGTTAGCGTTTGATTAGAATTAGTGATATTTTAATATAATTTTTGGTTTTTGTAAGAAACAAGAGTAAGATACAGAAATGAGATGAAAAGTAACTTTAACGGTTAAATCATCATAATTCAATTTCCACATCTCTGATGGGACTGATTCAAGCTTCATGTTAATGTAACATCCGAAAAATTAGTAAGTGTCTTAAAACTGAAATTTGACCCTCTTAAATTAAAGTTGGTGAGAAGAGCTTTTCAACGACACCAATTTTGTGTGATTTGGAGTTCGGAATAAAAAGATATGGGAAATTGAATAAACTCGATCGATCGCGCTGAAAACGATCGATCGGCTTATGGAACACGATCGATCGGCTTCGATCGGCTACGATCGGCGCCATCGCGCAGTTTGTAAACAGCGCAGGACGATCGATCGCCGTATTGCACGATCGATCGCCAGTTGCGGTTTGGCGAATTCTAACTAATTTTGAGGCGGATTTGTTTGGGAAAGATGTCATATCCTAACTAGACTTATCTTGCACGTTCCTAGAGTGATTTAGGGACTCTCCCATTGGTGGAAAGTGCCCAAGATATGGTAGAATTGATTGGGCAAAGATTTTCTAAAAACTCTATATAAACCCATAGAGTTTAGGCTTGTGCTTTTGAAAACAAAACCCTAGAACGTCCAGAGGCTTTCCCCTCTCCTTCCCACGTTCATCCCTCTCTTAGAAGACCTCTTCTAGTGGGAATTGCTCAAGAGCTTGGATCGGGAAGCTTTGAAGGAAGCGGAGGAGACGAACATCGCGTAGAAAGGCGACGTCTTTTGGTGATAAAGAGTAGGATGGTTTTTCCCTCTCTTCTTATTCTTTTCTCACATTATATGATGAGTATTCTTACTGACTTCCTTGGAGTATTGCTTTGAATCTTGCGGGATTAATGATTTATGTCTTGTTTTCCATGTGTATTGCGATACATGCATATATGCCTTCATGCTTCATGTCTAGATGGTAAATCAAATCAAAGTTGGATGCTTTACTAATCTTACAGAAGATAAAGGTTCTGATATTGCTTTGATTATGATGTCTAATGATTGAGTCTTATGTCTTAATGATCGTTTTGCTTAAATTGACTTAATTGAAAGATATTATGGTCTAAGATTGTGTTATATGGGGAGAAACATGATAAAAAGGGAATCTTTTGGTAATTCTAGTTAATTCCAGGATCTGTAATTGATCTAGGAGGGGAGTGCTATCATCTATCATGAGTATATTATCATCTATAAGTGGTTCGGAATAAGAATATTAAAGTTTAATCATGTGTTTCACTTTCGGCCAGAACTGTTTCTGCTCGGACAGTCGACAGTAAATAATTCATAACTAATTCATATGATATCAGAAAAATATAAAACCGGTGGGGTTAGAAACTAGACCCACAAGGGTACTCTCAGTAAAAATTTCAGAAGATAACCTTAACTGTACAGTGTCTGGGAGTCGCCGGAAGGGGACTGTTGTGCATAAGACAGTGAGCAGAATCTAAGTGAAAATACTATGTACTTAAGTAAAACCACTTAATAAGATGTGAAGATGATATGACGTGCTAGTAACTAATACTAGACTATATCCTTATGATTATCACAGTAAGGTTGGGTTATGGTTAATATGATGGATGGGTAATACCTATGTTAAGAAAACCGTAATCGTGTATTTGAAGATAAAGCGCTTGTGTCGGTTTGAGGTTCCATTTGGAATCCAAATCATCTAGGACTCATTAATACCTTGTCTCTGATTTATATATTTCAATAAGACCTATATGAATTTCCATCTAGGGCTGAGCATGAATGCATGTATGGATTGTGTTATTCTCTTTGTGTGACATTCCCACTTATACTCGGTATGTGAGTCTGTTCCGGTGATTGATACCTTATGTGGTTAGAGCGTTGCGGCCTCTATTTCTTTGAATTATTATTCATCATGATTATTTGATTGATTCCTCCACTAGAGGTCTTGCGGGACTTCTCCGGAAGTGGATTCATAGTATGCTCACATTATGCCATTGCTTGATCTTGCGGGGTCACTAATATTAGTGGTACTGCGGTTCCACACTGCCCAAAAAGAGGCAACATACGTACGTTAGATTGTTGACATTACGGAAGGTCTTCAATCTCCGCCCATCGTGTCCGTAAGCACTGGTGGGGCCAGCATCCTAGACGCATGGCAGGGTTCCAAAAACAGGACCCCTAGGGTGGTTCTGGTATAGTCACTTGCGGGTGATCGGTTCAGTGAGCAGAAATTGTACTCCTTTCACTTTTAATGTCTGGAGCTTTTTAATATGATTATCATTCCCTCCTTACTCATATGTGTAGTAGGAGCCTTATTGTTGTTTTCCCTACTTGCGGGTTGGAATTATTATTGACTAACCTTTCAGGTGTATAAATCCTTGGTTTAGTCCAGATGTTGCGGCATCTTCATAAACCTTTGTTATTCTTATCCTATTCATATTGTTTGTCCTAATTCAGTGGGTTTTTACATCCTACTGAGTGTTTCTATGAAATACTCATGCATCCTCTGATGCAGGCGCAAATGGAATTTGAGATCAGGAAGTTGCAGTAGTGAAGCGGTCGCAGGAGCCGTGAAGACTTAGAGTTTATATTATTTGCTTTGCTTATTTGATGCTTATGACATTTAATGGCAATTGTGTGCCATAGATTTATAGGTTTATTTGATTTGATTTTCTTAAATGGATTATTATCAGTATTATTAAGTAAATTTCCATTCCATAGTATTCATTAATGTTTGTATTTGTATTGCACTGATTATGGGCATGACCGATTACACATCCTTTTGAGATGATCGTAATTGGTGGTGAAATCGACTGTTCGGTCTCGCGCCCGAGATTCTCTACCTCCAAATGTATATCATTGATTGGCTTCCGCACTCCGATCGAGGTATGGGATTTCGGGGCGTGACAGCGTGGTATCGGAGCCCTCAAACTCAGTCTAATACAGTACGGACATTGCTGAATTATGAAATGGAATAGTCGAACTTGATAGAAAGAATATGGGTATCTAGAAGAACTTACTATGTGAGAGTAGATTCATAGATAGAACCTGAAACCTTATTTTAGAAGACTAATGATGACGTTTCTTGTGTAGGTTTAAATGGCTAGAACAAGAAGTGGTAGGATCTATGAGAAAGACAAGCAGGAAGCCGTTAGGCAGTGGCTTGAGGACTGGAAAAAGAAAGACATAGGGAGTGGAACCGAAGATGACCCATTACAGATTGACATAGAGGAAGTCCAGAACCCAGCGGCTGATGTAGAACCCTTGCCTATAGACGACCCAGAGTGGGATCCTTACTTAGACTACATGCCAGGAATGGAGATCGAAGGATATGAGCAAGAAGAGATTGAAATAGCATTTTACGATGGATCTCCTTCTATATTTGTGATGGTAGAGGCCAAGATTGTGAGAAGGCACCCTGTCTATGTTCGGGCCAAGAATGATACTGCATTGTCTGACGCTCTGTACCATATGTTTAAATCTTTGGGTTACAGATGGCCATACATGACGATGTGGGAAATTCTGTGGCATACGCACTTGAGGCTTGCACCAACCTGGGTAGCTTTAGACATACTGGATGATTACCTCTGAAGGCAAGAGAGTAGGAAGGATGGCTAGGAGAAAGAGTTAGGATAGTTTTTAGTTTCAAAAATCTTTTGTAATAAAGACCCTGATTTATAAGGGATCTCAGTGTAGGAATCTTCTTATTAATGAATAAAAGAATTATTTGCTTTAATGCTTGCCTTGTGATTGTTTTATTTATGCATGTTTTGTGTCTTGCGTGAGCGGTGCTAGGAGTCAAAGGAATGAGAGGTGAATTACAAATTGAGCTATATGTAAGATTTCTAATTCATCTCCTTTCTTTGACTGTAGATACGCGAGAATGGTGAACTCTGGAAATCGTGGACGTCGAACCAATGCGAACCCAAATCCTTCACAGGATGAGGGAGCCAGTCAGAATATGTCTGATATGGTTAGGCAATTGGCGGCTGAATTGCGAAACGGTGGAAGTAGTAATGATAATGCTAAGGCGCCAACACTTGAACGATTTAAGAGGGCTGGACCTCAGTTTTCTGGTGAGGATGACCCAGAAAAGGCTGAGCGTTGGTTAGTCGAAGTGGAGCGGCTGTTCAAGGGTATGAAGGTACCTGAGGCTGATCGGGTGATTTATGCTACTTTCCTGTTTGTTGGTGAGGCGGTATTTTGGTGGGAGTCCGCCGAGCGCAACAATTTTACTGCGAATCAGGAGATTTCTTGGGAAGAATTTAAGGAGGTGTTCAACGTCAAGTACTTTCCTTCCCATATTCAGCGGCGCAAGGAGAAAGAATTCTTGGAGTTAGTGCAAGGATCGATGACTGTGCTTCAGTATGAGACGAAGTTTGAACAACTTCAACGATTTGCTACTAATGCTTGCCCTAATGAATTGATTAAAGTGCAACGTTTTGTGGATGGGCTGAAGGACGGCATAAGGTCGAGGGTGTTAGTTTCTCAACCAACGACTGTAGCAAAGGCGGTCGAGCTAGCTTCTATTTTGGAGGATGATTTTAAAAGAACCTTGGAGAGGAGAACCAATCAGGTCAAAGCTCAAGAGAGTAAGCTGAAACGTTTTGGGGAGAAGCGTTTTAACAATAATGTTAATCGTGGGAATCAGCGACCGTTTAAGCAGCAAAGGCAGCAGCAACAGAACCGGATGAACGGTGCACCACGTCAACAGTTTCGAGGCAATGACAATGGTAACATGAATGGAGGTCGTTGCAGGATTTGTGGACAGGATTCGCATAGAGGGAAGCCGTGCCCTACGGATCCTCGAAGATGCTTCGTGTGCAATGAAGTTGGACATATCTCTCCTAATTGCCCTAATCGTGAAAAGAAGACCGGGGCTGATATGAATAAGAAGACTCAGGCGAGGATTTTTGCTCTATCATCAGAAGATGCGCGTGGGTCGGATGAGGTTATTGAAGGTACTCTTCTTATCCTCAATCGTTTTGCTAGAGTGTTAATAGACCCGGGAGCTTCGCGATCTTTTATTTCTTCGGTGTTCGCTTTAAGTCTAGATAAGTCATTATCTAGACTGAGTGATGATTTGATGATTTCTACTCCTATGGGAGATTCGGTTATAGCAACCGAATATATTGAAAACTCTCCTGTGCTGATAGAAGATAGAATTTTGCTTGCTAATCTTGTGCTGATTGATATGTGTGATTTTGATGTAATCTTGGGAATGGATTGGTTATCAAAATATAATGCACTAGTGGATTGTACTAAAAAGAGAGTTTATTTTAAAATTCCTGGAGAGAAAGAACTATTGTTTCAGGGAATCCGGGATAGAAAAGGAGATTGTTTGATATCAGCTGTTAAAACTCAGAAATTGTTGGCTAAAGGTTGTAGAGCCTATTTAGCTAATGTAACACCTGTTGAGATGCCTACCCCGAGAGTAGAGGACATTGAGGTAGTGAGGGATTTTCCCGAAGTCTTTCCTGATGAGTTACCTGGTTTGCCACCAAAGAGAGAAATTGATTTTACGATTGAATTGATACCGGGAACAGCACCTATTTCCAAAGCACCATATAGAATGGCGCCGGCTGAGTTGAAAGAATTGAAAGTGCAGTTGCAAGAGTTGTTGGATAAGAGGTTCATACGGCCTAGTGTTTCCCCATGGGGTGCACCAGTATTATTTGTAAAGAAGAAAGATGGATCGATGAGATTGTGTATTGACTATCGTATGTTGAACCAAGTCACGGTGAAGAATAAATATCCTTTGCCTAGAATAGATGATTTGTTTGATCAGTTACAATCAGCAAAAGTATTTTCAAGAATTGATTTGAGATCGGGATACCATCAGTTAAGAATCAAGGAGGAGGATATATCCAAGACAGCATTCAGGACCAGGTATGGACACTACGAATTCCTGGTAATGCCTTTTGGTTTGACTAATGCGCCAGCAGCTTTTATGGACATGATGAACAGAATTTTTGTGGACTTATTAGACCGGATTGTGATAGTCTTCGTGGACGATATTTTGGTATATTCAACAAGTTGGGAAGAACACAGAACTCACTTGACTCTTGTGTTACAGATATTGAAGGATAATCAATTATATGCTAAGCTGAATAAGTGTGAATTTTGGTTGAACAAGGTGAATTTTCTTGGACATGTCATATCAGAAGATGGAGTATCAGTTGATCCAATGAAGGTAGAGGCAGTGTTAGAATGGGAACAACCAAAGAATGTGACGGAGATTCGAAGTTTCTTGGGATTGGCAGGTTACTATAGAAGATTCATTGAAGGATTTTCAAGTCTAGCTTTGCCAATGACGAAATTGACCAGAAAGGGAGTGAAGTTTATATGGAATGATGAATGTGATAAAAGTTTCAAGGAATTGAAGAAAAGATTAACATCGGCACCGATCTTGACTTTACCGTCGGGAACTGGAGGATTCGTTATATACAGTGATGCTTCGAAGAGTGGACTTGGGTGTGTACTAATGCAGCACGGACATGTTGTGGCGTATGCATCGAGACAACTGAAAATTCATGAGCAGAATTATCCAACACACGACTTGGAATTAGCAGCAGTGGTTTTTGCTTTAAAGATTTGGAGACATTATTTGTATGGAGAAACTTTTGAAGTATACACAGATCACAAAAGTTTGAAGTATATCTTTTCCCAGAAGGACCTGAATATGAGACAGAGAAGGTGGTTAGAGTACTTGAAGGATTATGATTTTTCCATTCATTACCATCCAGGCAAGGCTAATGTGGTAGCAGATGCATTAAGCAGAAAGACTGGGATAATTGCTCACTTGTTAGTACAAGAGTGGAAACTGATGCAGAAAATGGGAGAATGTCATTTGGAATGGCCGACTTCAAGGAGGATATCATTCATTGGGAACCTTTCTATAAGATCAGTGGTGGTTGATAAAATCCTCGAAGCGCAAAAGGAGAACCCGCAGATACAGAAATTATTGGACAGGACGGATTTTGAAAAAGGAGCAGACGAAAGTATTCGATTCCGAGGAAGATTGGTAGTACCTAAAGACATGGAATTAAGACAGGAAATTCTGCGTGAAGCACATCACTCTCAGTTTAACATTCATCCTAGAGGTACGAAGATGTATCAAGATTTAAAGAGGACAGTTTGGTGGAATGGGATGAAAAGAGATATTGGCAAGTTTGTATCGAGATGTTTAACTTGTCAACAAGTAAAGGCTGAACATCAAAGACCGGCTGGGATGTTGCAACCATTGGAGATTCCACAGTGGAAATGGGAGCATGTGACGATGGATTTTGTTGTGGCATTGCCAAAGACTCAAAGACAGCGAGATGCGATTTGGGTTATAGTGGATCGACTCACAAAGTCAGCACACTTTCTTCCGATTAGATGGAAACAAAACCCGGAAAGTTTGGCAGAATTATACATAAGAGAAATCGTTAGACTACACGGTACGCCGTTATCTATTGTGTCTGACCGAGACCCTCGTTTTACATCGAGAACATGGAAGAGTATACAAGAGGCGTTGGGAACCAAGTTAAATTTTAGTACAGCATTTCATCCACAGAGTGATGGACAATCAGAACGTACGATTCAAACTTTGGAAGACATGCTTAGAGCCTGTGCAATCGATTGGAAAGGTAATTGGGATGATTATTTACCATTGATAGAATTTGCTTAAAATAACAGTTATCATTCGAGTATCGGAATGGCACCATTTGAAGCACTATATGGAAGACCATGTAGATCCCCTACATGTTGGACAGACGTTGGAGAGAATCAAGTGCTGAGATCAGAATTAGTGCAATACTGCGCAGAAAAGGTAAGACAGATCAGACAGAGATTACAAACGGCTCAGAGTCGCCAAAAGAATTACGCGGACAACAGGCGAAGAGAGTTAGAATTTCAAGCAGGAGACCATGTATTTCTGAAAGTATCACCTTCAAAAGGAATTATGAGATTTGGTAAGAAAGGAAAGTTGAGTCCGAGGTTTGTTGGACCATTTGAAATTTTGGAACGAGTTGGGCCAGTTGCATATCGGTTGGCGTTACCGCCGCAGTTGGATGAAGTACATAATACTTTCCATATTTCTATGCTGAGGAAATATGTGGCAGACCCATCACATGTTTTGGATTTCACAACGATGGAGTTAGAAGCAGATTTGACATTTCCAGTAAAACCTGTGAAGATATTGGACCGAAAGGATCAAGTACTTAGAAGAAAGACCATTCCTTTGGTGAAAGTTTTGTGGCAAAACCAGTTGGCTGAGGAAATGACTTGGGAAACGGAAAGAGAAATGAGGAAATCCTACCCTTACCTTTTTGAAGATTGAGAGTCAGCATTTCAAGGACGAAATGTTCTTTTTAGGAGGGGAGGATGTAACATCCGAAAAATTAGTAAGTGTCTTAAAACTGAAATTTGACCCTCTTAATGATTGATTTGACCGTGTGGTGCTTTGTTTAAATTAAAGTTGGTGAGAAGAGCTTTTCAACGACACCAATTTTGTGTGATTTGGAGTTCGGAATAAAAAGATATGGGAAATTGAATAAACTCGATCGATCGCGCTGAAAACGATCGATCGGCTTATGGAACACGATCGATCGGCTTCGATCGGCTACGATCGGCGCCATCGCGCAGTTTGTAAACAGCGCAGGACGATCGATCGCCGTATTGCACGATCGATCGCCAGTTGCGGTTTGGCCAATTCTAACTAATTTTGAGGTGGATTTGTTTGGGAAAGATGTCATATCCTAACTAGACTTATCTTGCACGTTCCTAGAGTGATTTAGGGACTCTCCCATTGGTGGAAAGTGCCCAAGATATGGTAGAATTGATTGGGCAAAGATTTTCTAAAAACTCTATATAAACCCATAGAGTTTAGGCTTGTGTTTTTGAAAACAAAACCCTAGAACGTCCAGAGGCTTTCCCCTCTCCTTCCCACGTTCATCCCTCTCTTAGAAGACCTCTTCTAGTGGGAATTGCTCAAGAGCTTGGATCGGGAAGCTTTGAAGGAAGCGGAGGAGACGAACATCGCGTAGAAAGGCGACGTCTTTTGGTGATAAAGAGTAGGATGGTTTTTCCCTCTCTTCTTATTCTTTTCTCACATTATATGATGAGTATTCTTACTGACTTCCTTGGAGTATTGCTTTGAATCTTGCGGGATTAATGATTTATGTCTTGTTTTCCATGTGTATTGCGATACATGCATATATGCCTTCATGCTTCATGTCTAGATGGTAAATCAAATCAAAGTTGGATGCTTTACTAATCTTACAGAAGATAAAGGTTCTGATATTGCTTTGATTATGATGTCTAATGATTGAGTCTTATGTCTTAATGATCGTTTTGCTTAAATTGACTTAATTGAAAGATATTATGGTCTAAGATTGTGTTATATGGGGAGAAACATGATAAAAAGGGAATCTTTTGGTAATTCTAGTTAATTCCAGGATCTGTAATTGATCTAGGAGGGGAGTGCTATCATCTATCATGAGTATATTATCATCTATAAGTGGTTCGGAATAAGAATATTAAAGTTTAATCATGTGTTTCACTTTCGGCCAGAACTGTTTCTGCTCGGACAGTCGACAGTAAATAATTCATAACTAATTCATATGATATCAGAAAAATATAAAACCGGTGGGGTTAGAAACTAGACCCACAAGGGTACTCTCAGTAAAAATTTCAGAAGATAACCTTAACTGTACAGTGTCTGGGAGTCGCCGGAAGGGGACTGTTGTGCATAAGACAGTGAGCAGAATCTAAGTGAAAATACTATGTACTTAAGTAAAACCACTTAATAAGATGTGAAGATGATATGACGTGCTAGTAACTAATACTAGACTATATCCTTATGATTATCACAGTAAGGTTGGGTTATGGTTAATATGATGGATGGGTAATACCTATGTTAAGAAAACCGTAATCGTGTATTTGAAGATAAAGCGCTTGTGTCGGTTTGAGGTTCCATTTGGAATCCAAATCATCTAGGACTCATTAATACCTTGTCTCTGATTTATATATTTCAATAAGACCTATATGAATTTCCATCTAGGGCTGAGCATGAATGCATGTATGGATTGTGTTATTCTCTTTGTGTGACATTCCCACTTATACTCGGTATGTGAGTCTGTTCCGGTGATTGATACCTTATGTGGTTAGAGCGTTGCGGCCTCTATTTCTTTGAATTATTATTCATCATGATTATTTGATTGATTCCTCCACTAGAGGTCTTGCGGGACTTCTCCGGAAGTGGATTCATAGTATGCTCACATTATGCCATTGCTTGATCTTGCGGGGTCACTAATATTAGTGGTACTGCGGTTCCACACTGCCCAAAAAGAGGCAACATACGTACGTTAGATTGTTGACATTACGGAAGGTCTTCAATCTCCGCCCATCGTGTCCGTAAGCACTGGTGGGGCCAGCATCCTAGACGCATGGCAGGGTTCCAAAAACAGGACCCCTAGGGTGGTTCTGGTATAGTCACTTGCGGGTGATCGGTTCAGTGAGCAGAAATTGTACTCCTTTCACTTTTAATGTCTGGAGCTTTTTAATATGATTATCATTCCCTCCTTACTCATATGTGTAGTAGGAGCCTTATTGTTGTTTTCCCTACTTGCGGGTTGGAATTATTATTGACTAACCTTTCAGGTGTATAAATCCTTGGTTTAGTCCAGATGTTGCGGCATCTTCATAAACCTTTGTTATTCTTATCCTATTCATATTGTTTGTCCTAATTCAGTGGGTTTTTACATCCTACTGAGTGTTTCTATGAAATACTCATGCATCCTCTGATGCAGGCGCAAATGGAATTTGAGATCAGGAAGTTGCAGTAGTGAAGCGGTCGCAGGAGCCGTGAAGACTTAGAGTTTATATTATTTGCTTTGCTTATTTGATGCTTATGATATTTAATGGCAATTGTGTGCCATAGATTTATAGGTTTATTTGATTTGATTTTCTTAAATGGATTATTATCAGTATTATTAAGTAAATTTCCATTCCATAGTATTCATTAATGTTTGTATTTGTATTGCACTGATTATGGGCATGACCGATTACACATCCTTTTGAGATGATCGTAATTGGTGGTGAAATCGACTGTTCGGTCTCGCGCCCGAGATTCTCTACCTCCAAATGTATATCATTGATTGGCTTCCGCACTCCGATCGAGGTATGGGATTTCGGGGCGTGACAGTTAAAGCTCAAGAAGTCAGCTTTCCAACGCCACTAACCACGCATAATTCGGAGTTCAGAGTAGAAAGTTATAGCCATTTAAAATTTATGAACAATAACTATGATCAATTGGCATTCAAAACGTGATCAATCGCCGGAGCCGTAAAATAGTGTTATTAAAGGCAACGATCGATTGGCATAGAAACGATCGATAATATCTACTGGATTTTAGTTTTGCACAATATAGTAACAATGATCGATCGGAATCATTCAGCATCGATCGGCAGGGTGATCGATCGCAGTGTGTGGAAAAACCTAAAAAAGCCTATTTCAACTCGGATTTGGAAGGGGACTTCGGGGTTTCTCTTAAAACATATAAATAGGCCTTAAGGGAGAACGTTTTGGGAGATCTTGAGCTATATTGAAGGCTAGAGCAAAAGAAGAAGAAGATGAAGAATACAATGGTGATTTCTCTTCCAATGCGAGGATAAACCCTTCTCCAAGGCGTAGATGAAGCCCAATAATCCGATTGTGTAGTTTCTTTCTCTCATCTTATGTAATACTCTAGTTGGTGTATGGATTTTATTGTGTAATCACTGTTAATTCATTAAGATTTGTTCTTTGTAGTCGAGAGAGACAAGAGTGAATTCTTGTGAGTTTCAATCCAAAGAATATTTGCGTATCCGAGAGGAATGTGAGTAGACTGAGGTGTTAAATATCAATAAAGTTTCATTCGTTTATACTCGAATTGGAGGCAAGGTGGCAAGGTGGTTACACTGAGCACCCTTTAATCACTCGTCCATAATGTTCATCGGATCACAATACATCGACTATTGGTGCCTAGCACTCTAACAGTACTTTTTTTAGGAACCACTCTAATAGGAATTGGCGGAGGTGATTTGGTGTCCGATATCAAATGCCAACTGTCCCAAAATTGAGCTTGTCTAGCCTTACCAGCCTTCGTTATCAATAGTGTTTTAAAACCAAGTTCGGCCCGGTCGATTGGACCCCGTTCAATCGGACCCTGTCTACTTTTGGGACGAAGCACCTCAGCTTTTAGCAATTTAAGACCTAGCCGGGTCAGTAGTGGTCTGGGCAGGTTGACCCGAGAACTGGCCGAAATGGACCGACCATATCAATAAAAAAACCAAAAGCATAGGAATGCGGGAGTCCTCGTGTTTTTTTTTTGTGTGCATAGGAAACACCCATACTAAAGCTAAAGTAACTGTTTAATTATATATCATATACAAGGACAAAAACTTGAGTATAAAGTTGTCAAATTTCCCACCAATTTATTTAAAAAAATTTAATGTTTAGTCAAATATTGATGTTTATGTGTTAATATTTTAATCAGCTCTTTGTAACTATATGATTCTAGGAAAGGGCAATTATTTTACAAATACATTAAGTCATCTGGATGCTGGATCAAACCGGTTGGCCCAACCCAGTCACCAAACCGGTAAATGACAGGATCGGGTTTTAAAACACTTGGTACTAGGAGGAGCGGCCCGAGAGAAAAATCGACAGAGCCGTCCCGATCCTCCCTTCCCTCTCTGTTTTCCTCTTACTAGAAGAGGAGCAGTCGGGGAGCTGCCCGCATCAGAGCTGCCACTAGTAGAGCTGCCGAACGATGCAAAATCGACAAAGCGGCAAGAGTGCTACAGCTAGAGCCATTGGTCGAATTCGCAGTCGAAGCCAAGCTGTGGTGGTGGGACACTTGTACGATGGGCGTCAAGGAGGAGGAGCGGGGGCGGGTGGCAGCGAGAGGCATGTACTCCTTGCGGACGGTGCTAGGATGGTGGAGGAGGGGGAGGAAGAGCTCCCTTCCATGTCCCCAATTTGTTACTGCAAATACAGGTAACAATTTTGCAAGTCAGCATTTTCCCCCAAAGTTAGTGTTGTTACTAGCCCCAATTGCAGTCCTCGTGTGCTATTTTTTGCATCCTCGTGCCAAAACTCCTTAACGCCCACGTATCTCACGCCCACTCTATCTGGAGTATCTCCTGCGAGAGCATGAACCCTAATCTGGTTCCGTGACGGTCTGTTCTCCACCCTTCTTTCCAGTGGCATACCATGATTGCTGATCGGCAAGAAAGCTTCGCCCACCACATAGGTAATTAAGATTTCCCCTTTGTATATTCACCAAAAAGAAAAGATTTCCCCTTTGAATTGTTCTTGCTATGATTTTTAAGCAAATTTTGTTACTTATTCCTTCCATAGTTTTTAATTAAATTTATGTATATTTCATCGACTGCTTCACTTTTATATGTGCTAGTTGACCTCAAGACGTAGGCCATAAAATCTAGATTTTTTGTTTAAATATTTATAGATTAACTTCTGGCTCTGTCGTTACTTTGTGGTATCAGACCAACGATATAGCTGTTGTCTCAATATTGGCGAACACAAATTGTCTTGAACTGTACATCTCAGTATGCAAAACAAATACCGAAGAAAAAACATACTGAGATGGTCAAAGAGGTATTTGATGTTTTCCCAATTTTTTATGCAGCCTACTTTGTGCAGTTGGGATAGGCTTAATTTAGTTCTGGATCTAAAGGATGGTTTTTCTTTGAATGTTTTAATGCATTAGACAAATTTCATGTTAATATGGACATGTTGGACAGTAGTGAAGAAATAAAGGTGGTTTTGAGAGATAGGGAGGGAGGGAATATGAAAGGTGAGAGTAAGACTGTGGAGGTGAGAATTTAGGTATATACACTTGCAGAATCAAATGGACACATTGCGCAAGGAGGCTCGGCCTGCATATGCGTCAACTGAAACACAAAAACCATCTGACGATGAGATAGCCTTTGAGATTTTGAAAGGGACTCGTAGAGGCTATGTTCTAGGGCTTGGACATGGTGAAGGTGGCTCCACCATGTTCCTCATCATCAAGGATCACACAATCACAATTTGATAAGGCAAATTGAAGAGCTAAGAGGGCAAAACAATCTGCTGTTGAAGCTCATGAGCTTCTGGCCGAATATAGAGAATGCTTTGAGCAACAACAAAGCAACATTGATAAGCTGCTTGAGTTCATGAGGCAGCAACAAGATGCCCCTCCTTCATGGTAACAAGTTTATGCAATTGCCATTGCAATAATATGTTTAACAAGTCCTCGTTTGTTCCTTTCTTTGAAGTATTATTTTTACTTTGGAGAGGCTCCTCTTCTATGCCAAATGGGATATGGTAATTTTCATACTCGTGATCCTACCTTCTTACTTGTTACTAGTGCTGATCATGCATTTCAAAATTTGATCCGTTACTATAGTTGTACAAACCATTGTTTATCCATTTTGATGCCTATATGAAATATCTTTGATTATTAAATAAGATGTTGACTGTTCTTATTGGCCTATATAGAAACTGCAATAGCACTAGTTTTTCATTTTATTATCATTAGACAATTGTAAAAAAAAAACTATTTTTATATGTTACTTAATTTTGAGAATTAATTTTCAGTCAGGTTGACCACGAATAAACTGGTGTAAATTGGAGGGAGGAAAGATAAGTTGACTTTTGGATGCATGCATTCTAACTTCAAGAGAGGATATGTAAACTTTGAATGGGTCTTTTGTCTTGCTCAAACGACCTCGTACTAGTTGCCTGACTATCAATATTTTTATTCTTTTTGATAAAAAAAAATGATGACTATCAGTATTCTTGTTCATGATAGGATGCGTGCATACACATTCAAGAGGATATTATTTGAAACACTTAATCCACATTCAAGGGTTTATTAATTTAAATTCTTAATAGTTTTTTGTCTTGTTGTACAAGAAACTTAATGGGTCACATGACTTGCACAAAAGACTGGGCATAAATCTTTATTTCTGTTTTTGCATAGATTGCAATGACAGCAAGTGATATGTTGGCAAACACATGACTTGCTTAGAGGACCTTGTACAATAGTGTTGATCGGCTGATGTAGCAATTGTTTTTTATATGGAGTATACTACAATGTGCATGCATTCAGATTTAAGGAGATTATTACAAATTTGAATGAGTAGTAGCCTGACTTGGATATAATATTCAGCGGTAAAGTGGTCACCTTTGTTGGTGATGATCGTTGACAGAGAATAAGCGCTTTGATTTAGACCTTTGTGCTAGTGGCCTGACTAATGAATTGTTTTTCCAAAACAGAGTTAATTATCCGGCTTTGCAAAATGATTATGCTCGAGATTGCCTTGTTTTCTTGCTTCCGCCGTGACATTTTCAACGATACATCTTAACTTGTCTAAGAAGGTATGGATGGTTTCATCATGCCTATGTTTTGTAACATTTTCTGAGCACACTAATGCAGTCACTGATCTTCATTTTACGGTTGGTAACAATAGCCTTCTAAGCGCATCCCTTGATGGGACTGTTCGGGCTTGAGACTTAATTTGCTATTGAAACTTTCGGGTATTTACTACTCCTGCAAGGCTGTTTGTCTCACTATCATCACATCAGAGTGGTAAAATAGTGTGCTAGGACATTAGACTGCTTTGAAATAGTGTGTGCTGGGACATGAGTCTGTGTCTTTGTATTATGCAGTGCATTTTTAATGTTTAAAGGTTTTGTTATTTACTTATTATAATTTGTACATGTGTTTTAGATTATTACAGGACTTTCACATATCAAAAATATAGGAGAGACTTTGTCAAAATTTGCGTAAAAATTCTGAATAAAAAATAATTTGTTAATCACAAGTTTGTATAATTTGAATATAATGTCTATGTTGCTAATATCTTTAAACCATTACCTTTGTGCAGGACTGACTGAGGAAGAGATCAAGTGGTATAATGATAGTCGAAAGTTGGTGGTGGTGTCTATTTTTACTTTGGGTCATTGAATCAATGTTAGTTTATTAGCTTTTAGTTATGTAGACATATTTTTTTACTATAATAATCAACTTCTGATTTGATGCATTACATGATTTTGTGTGGACAAATTTGACTCAATTATTTTTTAATGAAATATTAAGCAATAAATTAAGTTATATGTGTACTTTCCAATTAATTAATATTTTATGCTATTGGTTGGTCGTCTTAAATAAAGAATAACCTTTTTTTAGTGTTCCAAATAAGCAAAATCAACAGTCTCACGTGTCACGATTAAGCAATAGTGACGATAATGGAGAATTGTAGGCATGCCCATCGATAAAGACTATTAGTGCTTGCGACACTTTTTAATCTATTGTTTTATGTTGCTAATTAATACTTGTGATGCTATTTATCTGTCGCGACTACTTAATAACGACAGATTTTACATATTCGGTCAAATTCTATGGATGCCTTTTTTAACGCTTAAATAACGTGGCTAAAAATAGAAAAGTGTTGCCATATCAGAATAGGGACAAACCCAAAAATTGACGCTATTTTCCTGTCTCGACATTTTAACAACCATGGAGAATATATTTTTGCGACGGTCTAACTGTTTCATCGAAATTGAGCAATTGCTGGGCTTTAACCATTTTGTCGGAATTGAGCAATTGCGTCGGCATCAACAATAACCCATTTAACGATGCACAAAAAGTGTTGTGAGATATCTGTAACGACGTTTAAGAGTACTTTTGGTGACGCTTTTGTGTGTTGCTATTGGCAATATTTCTGATATGAGACGCCCAACCGTTAGTCGTTTCGCAAATCTTTTACCAATTCAGAAGCGGAATACGAGGGTGCATCCTTCATCTTGTTGGAAATGAACTCCGACACTATGTTTTGTGAAGCATGAGGGTGATACTTTTTTCTTACCCCTCTAGCACCAGTATGAAGCTTTTCATACTCATTCACCGTATGAAGCTTTTCATACTCATTCACCACAAACAAACTTGAACCTTTCTCCAAGCTCACCTTCACTTCCCACTGGCAACCTTCAACCTTGCATGACGTCATAACCCGACACTTTGTGTTCTTCAAATACTTAAAAGAGAAGTTCTTGGAAATAAAGAGCTATTTCAATTCCTTCCTCACTTCAACTTCGTCTTTAAAATGCTACCGAACCCCCACCAAGTTGTTATCCCGGACTTTCGAAAGTAGTGGTGTTGGCTGACTACTACCAGCCTGGTGAGGACTACCTTCTATTGGTCAGGTTATGAAGTTTGCATATTCTCTGTGGATCTTAGAGAGAGCATTTTCATCTTTCATTTGGTGGAAGCTCTACACCCACCCTAGAGCTATTGATGCTTGGTTTTACTGTGAACATTGAAGGCATTATGTTATGATCCTATTCTAATTAGGATTATGATTAGTTGGATTCCTAGGACTAGGTCAATTAGAATTAATATACTCCTATGTCAATTAAGACTATAGTTTAGAGTTAATCCTATGCCAATTAGGATTATGGTTTAAGAGTCTATAAATATGTAAAGGGGTTTCTCTACTTCATAATGCATGATCAATGGAATAGTTATTTTCTAGTTTAATTAATGTTAGTCTTTATTAGCCATAATCCTACTTTTTCTTCCCTTTCTCTTATAATAGAATTACCTATAGATCAGATTCTACATCACATTAGCATCCTGGAAGGCTGCGTTCTCCCGACCCACATCGAGTCCAGGAGCTGATGTGCAGCCATATCCTTTTGATGGTCATACCTTATGAGGTAAGGAATGGGCAAGGCAGACACCCTTGAGGGATTTAGAGTGTGCCGTGATTACTGGTAACAACCGATATAATAGTCACGGTGTTTTCATGTTGTCTATCATGTAGGAATGACATTCAGTGAGTCCGTCTATATGAGACCAAGAATTAATTATTGAACATGAACTTGGTAAGCAATAAAAGGCTTTGCTTGAAAGATTAATAAAAGAATCAAGTGGATCTTTGTAATAGGCTGCATAAAAAGTTAATAAAAATCTTGTTTACTTTAATACTGATGATTGTGTTACGGTATCCCACTGAGTACTTTTATACTCAGTATCCTCTTGTGATGTAGGTGCTTCTCTGTGGAAGATTGACTACAAGTGGCACTTGGGGATTTGACGGTTTGGAAGTGAGGACATTCAGAAAGCTTCATAGTATATTTTCCACTTTTTGGTTTGTTCAAAACCTTGTAATAAGGTGCGAGCGTCAACTACTTTCTAGTGTATTTTGAGTTGGATTACAGACTTGCACATAGAGGACTTGCATTGGTTTAATCGGCTTTGCATTTTGTAATATTGTATATATGGTTTTGTATCCATAATTGTGAATCCCAGTTATCACGGCCGAGATGCTTAGTCAATTAATTTCAACTAATGATTTATTATATAGAGGAATAATCCTCTAAATTTTCCGCTATTATTCTGATTTAATAAAAGTTTTAAAAATACGGGCCATGACACAAGTTCCTGAGGAAGGAGGGAGAATCAACTTCAAAGTCCTTGACAACACACCATGAAGCAATACGATCAGCCACATAATTACCCTCATGCGGGGTATGAGAGAAGGAAATGGAGGAGAACGTAGGCATGCGTCTACTACATCGTTTGATTATACTACAACAGAGGCAGGAAGTATTCAATAGCTGAAAAGGTCATTATTTAAAACTTATCAAAGGTCCCTTATAGATATCGTTTTCAATGGCCTTACCTATTCCCCCATTCTACTGGGACTCTTTTGGAGTCCACTAATGGTTCAATTCTAACCAAGATAATATCTGAACAGGGCACAGGATTGGGGATTGTGTCTAAGCTTTTCAGGATGCACCTTTCAAATAGAACTCATGAACCACCAAGATAACAAATCCCCAGCTAATAATTGAGCTAGTTAATTTTTGCATTCGAAGCATATTATAATCATTGAGTTACTTGGTCATATATGGCGACAATCAGGATAAGCAGCTGCCATTCTTCTCATTGTTGTAATCAGTCCTACAGCAATATTCATGAGGCATAATCTATCCGTCAGTACTTTTTTGGGTGTTCTTAAAATGGAAAATGTAGAAAGAAATCTTATGACTTTAAATTCACTCACTCTTAGTAATTTGATCGTTCTCATATTCAAGGTCGATGGTGATCGGGTAACTAATATGATACTTGATGGATCATTTAGGATAGCATTTTCTAAAATACTAGAGGTGGAGCTGTTAAGTGTTGATTTATGGCCGTTCAGTGGTTGGGTCGGTAGACATTAACTAGAGGAGGGGCAAGGGCATGAGTAACATATCTATGATTTTCATCACAAATATCGCTATAGCTCTTCATGTTAAGGCAATGCTATAAATAGCAGTCATGAATTACTCAGATAACACATCCTGACCCAGCAATTAGAGCTAATGAGTTATCGCATTTGAAGAAAATTAAACCATTGAACCTGCAGCTAGCTCTAATGGTGATAAACAGGTTTGAAGCTGCTTCCCTTCTTCTCATTGCTGTTACCAGTTCTACAGCAATTATGGCCTTTGCAAAAGAATACGTAGTAGGCGACGACGCTGGCTGGAGGAAGGGTTTTGATTATGAATCTTGGGCAGAAGGCAAAACTTTCTATGTTGGAGATGTGCTTGGTAAAAGTCATGTCCTGTTCATTCTTAAACTTTGTCATGAATGGTGAAACAAGTGCATCAATTTTCAAAGCATCGACCATCTGAATTCTATGTTGGTTACTATTTTTCCGGGCCACAATGAGAGGAGAAATTATTTGGTACGTGCCGCGTAGGGAATAGTCATGCTCATCACCAATAGGTGATGAACACAATTTCTAATTTGTGGGTCCCTTGTGGCCATCATGACAAGCAGGGGAGTCGTGTTCATCACCCATTGGTGATGAGCATGACTATCCTCCTACGTGGTGCGTACCTAATAATTTCTCCAATGAGAGAGCTAATTATTTTGTCTAATATTTACACATGCAATATTCCTTTACCCGGAAGGATACCACACTGTCATTAAAGTTAATGGCACAGGCTTCAAATAGTGCCAAACATCCCCCAATGTGGGGATTTTGACAACCCGGAGTGATAGAGTGACGAGTTCTTTACATATGACCTGGTGCCAACTATGACATTCTCATATTACCCGGAATCATTTACTTTCTTCCATATGACCCGAAAAGTACCGAAAATGCTCTTAGGTTTAGGTATAAGCACCCACACTCTCCGTTTTTCCATATTACCCGGAATCTGAGCCGGTACCTGGAGAAGGTCGCATTAGTCGGAGAAAAAGGCATTCTGTCCGGCATCTCCGCCCATATCATCGCCGGCGTCGGCACCGTCGAACTCGGGAAAGGTCATCTTCGCGCCGTCGAACTCAGGAAAGGAATCCACCACCCAGGCACCCTCCTTTAGATCTCGCACCCACTAGTCTACTGGGGTGGGTTATACCAGAAACCAACATGTTATGGATAGCCCCAGCCCAATTGTATGAGCTCAATCTTGGGAGGTCATCAATGTAACGGTACAAAAAGGGATGCACCACTCTAGTGCTATGTGGAAACAGCACCGTGCAGAAGAGGAGGCAGATGATCATCCTCACCATGTCCTCCTCTTCCATCTTCAGTTCGCCCACGCTAAGCTTGTTAATGATTTCCTCAATGTGTGGAATATCCGGTCTCCTAACGGCAAAGTACTTTCTGAAGAATTGACCTTCCGGTCAGCGTGTCAAGGAGGGGAGGACCTCAACTGTTTGGCCCTTTCCCGAGTTCTTCTTGCTCTGTGAAATGTAGCATCCTGCCCTTCATATTGAAGACCTTCGCCGACTCATCCCAGTACCGGACCAAATGGTCGAGGAGGTTCCGAGAAACAACAACGTCCTCACCTTAAAAAATGACAGCGAATCCAGCTTCTTTGACCAGTTGGCCACATCTTTGGTGACACTGTAGGAGGGCCGCACACTTTTTCATCGCTCCCGGTTGACAAAACGTCCGAACTGCCGGTCACGCATTGTATGTTCTCTTTACTGGTCGGTCCATCAGAGCCTTCCTCTTCCTGCCCCTCTGATTTCACTGTCGAGGTGCCAACACAAAATTCTGATCCTCCTCCTCTTCCGATAGTATTTCCTCCATAGACTCATCTCTTTTTTTATCTATCTGCAAGGAGATAGGTAGAATGGTCAGTAAAAAAGTCGTGTCGGTGAAACACGAAAACATAATAGTCGTGTCGTCGCATACACGACTAAATATACAGTCGTGTCTTCTACAGACACGACTTTATAGTTCATAGTAAAAATTAAAAATCCAAATGTCGGACCTTATGATACTAAAATCAGTAAGGATTGTTGTAACTTACTGCGGTTTAGTCGTGTGTATGTGTGTATTTCCTGGCAGGCACCTTTCACACTCTTCCACACTGTTGGTCAATCCGCCGGTTGCATGTAGGGGAAACTCAGAAGGTTTAAGCCCTAAAATACCGAGGTATACCCTTCAAATCGCCGCCTTTGTGCACTCTCCGTCAGTCGTGTCGTCGAAATCCAGCAAGGGGAAGCTCCAAATCGAGATGGGGGACGTGATTAGGCTCGTCAAAATCCGCAGGGATCTCCGGTGGAATCGCCGCTCGAATCGCCACTCGAACTCGCCGGTCGCCGGTGGAGTCGCTGATGGAAATCGCCGGAGAACCCTCGTGTTTTTTCGTGTTGTACACAACACGACTCTTCGCACAGTATTAGCACAAAAAAGATAGAAGAAGGGCATTTTTGATACTTCAAGTCCAGATTCCAGGCCATATGAGATTTTACGGGAAAAACTAGATAATATGGGAACATGAATGTTGGCGCCAGGTAAAATGGAAAAAACTCTAGAGTGACTTTGGCCACTCCTCGAAACAAGTGGTACATATGTGGGGTTGCAGATCACTACAATTACTAACTTACTATGGCTAGAAGCTAAAGATTACAGTTCTTCCAAAGGATTCATATGGTGATATGCCGGTTCCCATGGCAGCCCCAGCACCAGCTCCCATGGAAATGTCCCCCGAAATGCAGGCTCCAATGGAACCCCTAGCAGAATCTCCTTGGTACTAGATCAAGGAGTCCTTGCCAATGGTGAACTTTTCTTACAATAAGATTTAGGGGTGTTCACGGACACGGACACGGACAACCATCTGTCTATGTCCATCCGAATTAAAGGAGGTGTTGTCCAGTCCGTCCGTGTCTGTGGTTGTCTATTAGAAAATTTGCTCGTGTCCGTCCATGGATGTCCATGGACACTTTTATGCGATCGATTGCCTAAATGCGATCGATCACCTCTATTTTTCACCCGAAACGATCGATCGTGTTTACTGTGCTTTTTTGATGTGCTTATGATCGATCACGCCAGAATGACGATTGATTGTTTTTACTATGTTTGTGGCTTTCTCCGCCTGACGAATCAGGCGAGAGAGGTGAAGAGGACGGCAAAGCCCACCACAAGGAGGAAGCTCTCGCAGGTGGTGCTACTCCTCGCCATCCACAGCCCTCCGCCAAGAAAAAAAAGAAATTGGGGGTACATGAGGAGAGGCATCGTCGGAGGAGCTGCCAGAAACGACCTTGGACTGCGAACGGAGAGAAGAGGAGACGAGATGAGACCGAGGCAGAGGCGAGGTGAGACCGAGGCTGCTGGCCACTAGGGCACGGGTTATTGGGGAGGGACGAGGGAAAAGAAGGGATTGGGGGGTTATAAGGTAATGGACATGGACGTCCGCGGCATAGTACCCCCATTAGAACGGACAAAAAGCTCCTGTCTGTGTCTGGTTCGTAGTTCGTATGGACCGTCCGTTAAATAGCGAACGGACACGGATGTCCATGAACACCCCAAATAAGATTGCTATTCACTCTGGATTACTCTATATTACGTATGCTTTGGCTGATGAGTTTCTTTGTTTAAAGTGTATTTGAAAAACTGATGTCATACGTGAAGTTCTTTCCCATAATTATATAAAAAAATGTCCTCCCTCCGTCCAGTGAAGCTTTATATCTACATTGTTAAATCACCAAAATTTTTTTTAAAAAGCTCAACCTGGCAGGAAAGGGCATTTATGTTATACTCCCTTTGTTCCAAAATACTGTCTACATTTGAGAAAATTTCCATTTTTATTGGACCATGAAGCCTATAAAGAAGTCACATGACTTCGTCTCCCTTATATCCCGTCCAACTCGTACGATCGTTCATGAACAAAGTTCTAGTCAATCTTTCCAAAGCTCCTCCAATTTTGGAAAGAGGAAGTCACGTGATATGGCAAAATGTATACAGTATTTTGGAATAATAATATTTCCAAATGTACATAGTATTTTGGAATGGAAGGAGTACTATTTAACTCACTCAACACTCCCTGCATGTTCAAGCATGCGTTAAAGCTTATCTTTTTGACATAATAAGAGGAGAGGAGGAGGATAAACTAGGACCTTGGGGAAAACTGCTCTGGACTATTTTTAATATGTAACTCAACTCAACATGCTTTTCAACATTAGTGAATCGATAATTTTGAATCCATCTAGTGTGAACCCATTTCAATACCAGATTAAAGGACCAAGGGCCCCGGAATTGGGCATGGGCCCTGCAATCATGCCCACATGGTAGTCGAAGGGGGGGGGGTGCCACAGAGGGGTCGCGCTGAATACGACCAATCAGTTCCTAGGTTGGAGGATCCGCCATATACGCCACCCACAAGTCTAGAAAAAAATGGTAGCAAGGAACTGAAAGCGCAAGGCAAGAACCCTCTTGGGGTCGGCGAGATAAAGCATCTGCCACCGTATTGCCGATGCCCTTCTTATATACCACCTCATAATCGTAGCCCAGAAGCTTACTCACCCAGCGTTGTTGAGACGGAGTTGAGACCCGCTGCTCCAAAAAATATTTGAGAGGTTGGTGGTCGGTCCGAATGAGAAATCGTCGGCCCAAGAGATAAGGCCGCCATTTGGAGATGGTGTGAACAATTGCCAACATCTCCTTCTCGTACACAGATAGAGACAAGGACCGGCCCGACAGTGCCTTGCTGTAAAAAGGCGATGGGCAGTTCTTTCTGGAGTAGGACCGCACCCAGGCCCAAATCAGACGCATCCGTCTCAACCACAAAAGGCAGAGAAAAATCAGGGAGAACCATTACCGGTGCCTGTGCATTGCCTGTTTCAATCTGACCATGCAAATGCACCCTTTTTGAGCAACGACGTAAGCGGCCCAGCAATTAGCCCATAGTGCTCAATCACCCGACAATACTATCCGGTTAGGCCCAAGAACCCCCGGAGGGACTTCACAAAAGTGGGCGTGGGCCATGACTGCATGGTCTCCACCTTGGACGGATCCGTGGCCACCCCTTGAGAGGAGATAATGTGGCCCAAATAGTCGACCTGCGCGCTGCCAAAAGAGCACTTCGAAAGTTTCAAGAAAAGTGTGTTAGCCCGTAGAATAGCAAAAACTGACCTGAGATGGTCAAGATATTCCTCCCAAGACGAGCTATATATCAATATGTCGTCGAAGAATACTAGCACGAACCGGCGGAGGTATGGGCGAAACAAGTCATTCATCAGGCTCTGGAATGTGGATGGCACATTTGTTAGGCCAAAAGGCATGACTAGAAACTCATAATGGCCGTCATGAGACCGGAAGGCTGTCTTATGGACATCATGCGGCTGCATACGAATTTGAAGGTAACCAGAGCGCAGATTGAGTTCCTCTATTACTAGAATGGGGTACTTATCTTTTACTGTGATAGCATTAAGTACTCGATAGTCTACACAAAAGCGCCAAGATTTGTCTTTTTTACGCACCAACAGAACTGGTGACGAAAAAGAACCGGTACTAGGGCGTATGATACCCGATTGCAACATTTCTTGAACCAATTTCTCAATTTCAGCCTTCTGCACATGGGGATAGCGATAGGGGCGCACATTGGCCGGAGGTGCCCCAGGCATGAAAGGAATGGAATGGTCGTGGTTTCTGGCTGGTGGCAGCCCCGACGGCTCAGTGAAGATGTCGGGATGCTCATTAAGGAGGCCAAGCATAGCTGTGGCCAAGGGCGGTTGATCCACATCCATAAGTGCGCGCTGCTGTAATAAATAACCTTGAGGTGCAAACTTGAAAAAGGAACTAACCACCTGCGCTGTGTGCAAAGTGCCGAGCTGCGCCCCGTGAAGGCGTATGCGCTGGCCATCCACTTCGAAATCAATAGTTAGATCCTTAAAATTCCATATCACATCTCCCAGATCTTGTAACCACTGTACACCTACCACCACATCTGCACCCTTCGTGGGTAGAAGGAACAAATCAGTGACGAACGAGTGCCCTTGGATCCTTAGCTCAATCTGAGAACACACCCCCATGCTGCGAAGGTGCTTGCCGTCCCCAATCAAGACATCAAAGGGTTTGGACTCGGAGACATAGCACCCCAAGCGTTGTGCCACCTTGTCATTGATGAAGTTATGCGTTAACCCACTGTCGATGAGTACTGCGACCTGTTAGCATTTCAGCTTACCCTAAACATGGTCATAGAGTCCTGGGGGTAAAGGTACCCAAAAAAGCATGGACATAGATCTCCGGCTGGACATGGTCATAGAGTCTGGCACTCTCTTCTGGG
Source organism: Houttuynia cordata (assembly GCA_039654745.1). Lineage (NCBI taxonomy): Eukaryota > Viridiplantae > Streptophyta > Magnoliopsida > Piperales > Saururaceae > Houttuynia > Houttuynia cordata. The sequence continues at coordinate 45,718,223 of CM077505.1, read as the reverse complement.
TCATCCACTCCTGCGTCCTCCACTTCTTCAATAAGTAGACTTCCCATGACAGAACAGCGATGGCCCGGGTTGAACTTTTCATCACACCGATAGCAGAGTCCTTTCACCCGCCGTTCTTCCATCTGGTCAGTCGTCAGACGGCGAACATGAGTGGTTGGAGAGCCTGGCAGGGGTCCTGGCAAAGCCTGTCGGCTGGGACTAGGGCCAAGCGCTGGGGTTGAGATAGGGGTCGAGCCAGTGTACGGCCTCAGAAGCAGCCATCCATGACCCCCTCGTCATTGACGGGCCAACTTTTCTTCTTCAATACGTGCATGACGCACCACTTCCCGCATAGTTTGGCAGGGGAAGTGTCACATCTCATCAGCGATTTCAGGCTTCAAGCCCCAGTTGAATGTTCCCACGAGTGCAGCCATTGGCCAGTCTAGTAAACGATTGGCAATTTTCATAAAATCAGAGTAATATGCTCTCGCCGTGGTAGTCTGACGCAGAGTAGAGAGCATCTCATTGAAGTCCTGGAATTCATTTGGACCAAATTGGATGCATAGCTTGTCAGAAAAGGAGACCCATGTGGGCCAACTAACCTCTTTTTCGAAGGCTCTAAACCAGACGGATGCATCGCCATCCAGGTGAAAGGCAGTGACCCGAAGTCGCTCCTCGTCAGAATAGGTTCCCTGGTAGGCAAAGAATTTATCAGCCTTGTATAACCATTCGACCGGATCATCCTCGCCATTGTACCTAGGGAAATGCAGTTGAGCCAATCTGGGTTCAGCGTTGTTCCGTTGTCCTTCGCGGAACCCGGAGAACTCTTCCCAGTCCTCCTCCATCTCACGCTGGATATTGCGTGTTCTTACAGTCATTGAGCCATTTCCTCAAGCACCTTCCGTGCCTGGTGTTCCTTGGCCTATGCAACCTGCTTCCATCTCAACGTGGATTGACCCAATGGGAATGCCTTGAGAACCAGGATGGCCAAGGGGTTGGCCTAGTAGAGAACCACCCACCGGTTGAGAGCCCCCCTATTTTGGTGGTGGCGGGGTAGCATTGGGGCCAGTGCGCATGGCCTCTCGCGTTGCCCACCTGGCCCTCTCTTCCTCTTGCGCCACATTCATCACCTTGAGTTGCTCTTGAATCCCCATTAACACAGAAATCAGGGTTCCTTGTGTGGGATCAGGATCAGCCTTTTGGCCTGCAACGTCGTGTGCCTATTCTTGCTCCGAGGACGTCCCCATGGCCATGATTGGCTGCTTGCGAGGAGGCATGAGGTTCCGCATATCGGAACTACTCTGATACCAGTGTTGTGACCCGATGGGGTCACAAGGGATGCCTTGGCGGCAGGGTAAAGGAAGAAGAAGAAGAGGTAGAGGAAATAGTGTTTTCTTATTGCATGCCCTAACAATGATAAGACGCCCTCCTTATAAAGGAGAGGGATGGCGGGTGCCTTGGGGGGTGCGCCATCTTTTACAATTCTGATGGGCCATAAATCACTCCCTATCAGCTTGTTAATCACTCAATCTCAGCCCGTTAACTAACAAATAGCCTAAACGGGTCTGATTACAATACGATACTTATGTAAGAAATAAATCAACTGGTCCTAAGGAAAGATATGCTCCGCTGTTGTGCTGACGTACACAACACACCAGTAAGGGGACGAGACTCATGAAGGTTGCTCATGGCTATGATGCATGGGTTAAGTGTGTGGTCTGTAGTCTACACGAGATGGTGTAACATGTAGTGTGCATGCGGGACATCAGAGACACGCAAGCGAGGGACTCAAGCCAAGATGCATGAGATCTAGACACTGAGACATGTGGCACTAGCTTAGGGATGTCATGAGCACGTGGGTGATGTGGCATCATGTGGGCATCAGTCGGTTAGAGCGAATTGTGGTGCAGAGATATGGTTTGACCTACTCGCGGTAAATAAGAAAAGTACAATGTGAGACCAGTAAGTTACTATTTCGGTTGAGATATTTAACAAAGTAAAATCTTAATTAAAGGAGGTAATTAAAGTCACTTTTTACTAGCCAATGGGAGGAGGACGTCTTGAGAGAGAGGGGCGTCCATTTGATTTGTGCATATTTGGCAATTTCCTAGTTGAGATAGGAGTTGGTCTTGAATAGGATAGTATCTTGGAAAAATATTACGAATCCTAACTAATTGAGGATCCACATGGCTGGGACGTCTTGACCTAATTTGAGGAGAGCTTCTAATTGGTAGGCTGGAATATGGGATTAAGAAGGAATCTTGATTAGGAAGATCCCATAGTGGAAGTAGGAATTTGCTATTTAAACCAAAAGGAGGGTCGGTTTGTGCTTTTGCACGCCCAAGCCTTGTGATGCCCTAGTTTTTAACCTTCTTATTCTCCATTACTCTAGCAAGCTTTCGCCTTTCCTCTCAATCTCAAATCTCGTCCATTCCAAGGAGCGAAGGCCTCGTTGCGAAGAGAAGAGAAGGAGCTACGCGTGGACGTGCAGTTTTCGTGCAACAAGGGGGCAGGATGGTTTTTCCTAACCAATTTATTCTAAACTCTTTTGATTTATCCATATGATAATTATATGATGATCTATTTGATCTTATCTTAGTAGTAGAGGTTGTATGAATTATTGTTTTATGATTGATTCCTTGATGATTATAAATATGAGTATGCATGATGATATGCTTCTTTTAATTTCTCATTCTATTGCTTGCATGCTTATCTTTGATGGGAATATCATTATTGTTACATCTCTTGATCATTTGGAAGTCAGAGAATCTTATTCTTGGTTCTGTAAAGGTTCAGATTTAATTGTCTTATATGATTATGGGTTGTAATTATAGTATTAAGATCTTCATTATAAAGAGGGAAGTGTCTTAAAACTAGTTTATGGATTTAAAAGAGTATAAGAGCATGGAATAACCAAATTCTGGAATAATCCTAGGAGGGGAGTATCTAAGGTTAATAAGATCATAGTATCATAATTAAAGGTTATTAATACGGGATTACTATGTATGATTAAGTATTATCATCTCGGCCAGTACTGTTTCTGCACCGACAGTTCGTACTGTAAAAATAAAAAAAAGAAACCGTCAGTGAGGTAAGAAATTAGACTCATAGAGATATCTACTGTAAAAAGTTTGGAGTTATATTCCTAATGTGCTGATGATAGGGACAGTCGTAATTGGGCTCTGATGAATAAACAGTTTACTAGAATTAGGGTTTAAAGCACTAATACATAATGATATGGTACAATTTGATCAAAATAACACTAATATATATTATAACACATGTTAAGGACTACTACTGTAAGCAGGGTGAATCCAAAAGATTAATACTATGGAATAAATCAGTATCACCAAGAGTCAAGTTGTTCATGTTTTCAATTTACAGCTTCGCGTCGGGATGAGCATCCAATTGGAGATCAAACCCTTTCCAAACCATTCTTTCATCTTGAATAATAGAATCTAGATTCAGAGATGTTCCTACCAAAGGTTAGACATGAAGCATGCTATTTGATTTATGAGTGAAATTTGTTATTACTCCTGTGGTAATTCATCCATTGTTTAAGACATTGGAATCTCAACTGTGTTCTGGTGAGGAACATTATTCTCTTGAGAACAATGATTTATTTTGCTCCAAAGAGTGAGTCCTTTCTGGTAGAAGATACCTTGAAACCTCATAGTGTTATGACCATGGAATTCCATATCGGCGATATATCGCCGATATATCGATATCGGGCCCCACCCAATAAAACGAGACGGACAAATATCGTTTTTTATTTTTTTTCAAATATCGCTGATATATCGGTTTCGCTATTTTATAATAAAATAATATTTTCGGAAAAAAAATTCGAAAAAAATTTTTTTTTAAAAAAAAAGGGAAAAAAGTAACTTTCCCACTTGTTTCCCATCCTAATATGCATATTTTAAAATCTATGCTTTGTCTAAATTAGTATAACTCATTTTAGAAGCTAGATTATTAAATTATATGGTAAAAACTAGTTTTTGACTACCGATATTTTTTTACAAATATCTCCGATATATCTCCGATATTTTGTCTCTTAAGCCGACCGATACGATACCGATATCCGATACGGAATTCCATGGTTATGACCTCTCTTCCTTGAAAATATTTTCCACCATTTGATATAAAAATGTTTTTCTACTAAGAGTTCTGGTAAAGTTCTCTCCAAGGTGGAATCATAGTATGCTCACGAGTCCTTGTTAGATCCATGGTGATCTCCGATTATTTATGCCCGAAGGGAGGCAATATATGTTTGTTTAGAATGGTTGACATTACGAAAGGTCTTCAGTCTCTCCGCCCATCATGTCCGTAAAAACTGATGGGGCCAGCATTCTAGACGCGTGGCCGGGTTCCGAAGGGAGAACCTCTTGGGTGATTCTGGTAAGTATCCACATGGTTGGCATATTCAGCGAGTAAAAATTGTAACTCCTTACACTATGGATACCTGGAGCCATTGGTAATTTGACCATTCCCCTCCTTACATGTGTGATTGTTAGGAGTGTTATTGATAATTTTTCCCTATACTTGTGTATTGGGATTATTGTTGACTGACATTTCTGTTTAGGTAAAGTAAACCTTCTGATAGGTAGAGAGTGTATATTCCTGTTTTTATTGAGTAATTTATTTTTTATATCATTTATTGTCTTCCTAGTGGGTTTTTCCCATCCTACTCGGTATTTCTATGAAATACTCATGCATCCTTTGATGCAAGAGTGAAAGAAAAGTGATTAAGGAAATATGCGGCTCAGAAAGGCGATGCTGATGCGTTGAAGGTGTTGAGAAGAATTTCGATTACTTATTTTATTTTGCTAAAACTTTGTGATTGGTTCGCCGAATGTGTGTCATGGATTTGGTGTTTTATTTTGATTGGCAGTTTAAATTTATCTGCTGTAAAGTAGAATTCATATTTTACATTGACAATGTTTTATCTTGAGATTGGTTGAATGAGTTCCCCAGTTCTTGAGTTTGAGTTCCTGGTGATGTTGATTGCACGTCCTTTTGGGACAATGTAATTGACCTGAGTGATCGAGTATTCGATCGCGTCCCAGGGTTCCTATCTCGGCTAAGTTGGTATTAATGAAGGCTTCTACACTCCGATCGAGGTGAGGGATTTTGGGGCATGACAATTATTGAACATTATCATGAATGGGAAAACAAATGCTTTCCATTCTAAGAATCGCCATCATTAATTAGGTTAATAAAATGGTTATGGCTATGTCCAAATCAGCTTATATATTCCAAGTGTCTTTTTCACGCCATTAACCTTAATCAAGGCAGCATTTTGCACCTTGCCTTTGCCTTGCAATTTTCACTTAACTCAGCTCACTCGGGTCTCGGATTTAATAGCTCCACATAACTCAAAGTTTGGTTCGGCTTATTGTATATTTCAAGTAAAAATATTACCATTATATATCTTGTTAATACAATTTTTATACCCTCAACTCACATTCCAACGTTGAATATGTAAAGACAAAGGATTAGAACCAAAATAAATAGGCTGAATCAAAAATTTTGCTCGAGCTCGAGGTGAGATAAACCGACCGTATTGCATCACCTTTATAAAAAGACTATTAATGAGAAATTAACCTCATAATTATCTTTCTCTAGACTTTGTTCCAGCCACATAAGGTCAACATAAACTATATACCAGAACTCCTTATTTTAATTCCATGTAAGGAAGCTCTTAGTTTACATCTAATTAAATATTTGAAGTATTCAATTACCCATAAGGATACCACACTGTTGGCAAAGTTAACGGGATAGGATTCACACAATGTAAGACATCACCTAATGGGGGGATTTTGACAACCGGAAGTGATAGTGATCCTGGCCACGCCTGGAGACAAGTGGAACATCTGCGGGGTTTCTACTCACTGTAGTTACTATGGCCAGAAGCTGAAGATTACAGTCCTTCCTAAGGAAGTATCTAATGACGATGTCACCAGGAATGCCTCCTATGATGTCTGAAATGCCTGTTCCCATGGTAGCCCCAGCAGGAGCTCCTTGCTAATTATTATGAAATCATTCATTTGGCACCTAAGATATGAGTCTACTCCAATCTGGAGAATGAGTTTATGCAGCCTTTGTAGTTGATTATGAAGTGCACTCGACATATGTCATTTCTCCAGTTTATTCCATATATACTAGTAAGTTATACGATTATGTTCTTTTTGAAAAGGAAAACGATTATGTTTTTGCTTTTATTCAGACAGTACATGTTTTGAGGCTCGATGGTTTACCTTGTTTCAGTTGATATTTCTTTCATGTCAAAAGAGTATGGATATTTGTGTGTTATTCTAGGTTGAAAAATTATATTACATTTAATAAAAAGAAAAACTAAATCACATTTATACTGAAACAAAATTTTCCCTACATCCTTTAAAAAGTGCGTGGTTTTGAAAAAAATTGTCCCACATTAATGGTCTCATTACTGCTAAACAACATGTGCTTAGACGGCATGCCAAGCATGTCTGCCATGGTGGGAGCAGTAGGGTCTGGTCTCCACATTCTCACAGTCATCAGTCGACACACGTCCTAGACATGTTTATCTTTATTTTCCATGGTTAATATCCCACATAAATAGCATGGCGTATTATTACTCATGCATAGTTTGAGGAATTGACGGATTCCTCCATCCCATTATAATTGTTTGAATTCAAGGAAAAGTAACCGCATATTAATATGCATGGTCTCATTTCTTGTTATTCTTCTCATGGTGGTTATTGGATACAGTAAAAGGGGAGAACCGGAAATGGTGTGGCTCATTGCCTAGCTCACTATGGGAGAATATCCCAATCAACGTTTATTTGGAAAGATGAAATCCCTCAAGCCATACCAATGGTCTTACTGCATGACAGGGCTCTTCTCTTCAATGATTGAATTTCCAAAAAGGAGTACCTTCTTTTCAAATTCGTGCATTTAAAACAGAACAGAGGGAGTATGTGATGAGTGAGCATGCGCATTTAAGTGCAGCCAAGTTTGAGCCAATAAAGTACATCCTCCGTCCGGAAAGGATAGGAATGATGTGGAGAATTGAATTTCCTATGCCACACAGTGAACCCCCCCAGTGAGAAAAGGCCTCTTTGGCTGGCAGAGATACAACCTTAAGTATACCTATTTTTTCCGGACGCAGCAGAAAAAGGAAAATATACCTACTCCCTCCATCCAAAAAACCTGTCAGCATTATGAGTTAAATGTATTTGCATATAGGACCCATAGCATTTCAAGCCTCCACCTCCATACACATGCACGTACATGAGAATCGATTGTCCTGTTTAAATTCAGTCAATTAATTATGGATTCAAAATTTTTCAAATGCAACCATGTTTTTTAGGACGGAGTATTCCTTTTTTGACAGAAAGAATAAAAAGTAATTTCCAGGTATAACTAAAAATAAACCATCATTCTTGCCAAGAACATCCATAATCTTCACCAAAAAATAAGGGACAAAAAGGAAAGGAGAAAACATATTGTACCCCGTTGAAACCAGGCCTCCTACATCTAAAAAGACCTGATTGTGTTTAAAAAATTAATGATCCGCTAATAGGTGACTGGATTGACCCTACAGGCGAATAGATCCTCATGAACATGCATGAGGACGTATAATGTTTTGGCCCCAAACGCCGGTTGGGGTGATGGTAAAACTTTCCACATTTAGTGGAGGCACTGATGTTAAGTGGCACTTAGATAGTGCATGTTTGTTTGTGTGTACGTGTGTGCGAGTGGATTCACTGCCTATGGGCGGCAGTAGTAAAAAGAAGATAGAAGTATACCCTAGCCTTCCCGTCTGCCGACTCCCCGCCGTCGTCTTCTCCTTTAACCCCACCATGCCCGAGTCTCCATCATCATCCTCGTCAAGGTAACCACCTTTCTCTCTGGATTTCTTGCTTTCTTGATTGTGTTTTCTTAGGGCAATGACGATCTGTACGATGCATGTTGCAAAATTAAGCCTTTTTTTAGGTATTGTATCATAGTTCATTTCTGCATCCGCTGAACGACGTTTATGGAAGTTGGGAATTAATTTATTGATCGGGAAACTACTAGGGTCTCTTGCAGATTCAGGGATGGATCTGTTTCTTGAGTCAGTGATAGTAATTTGGGTTTCTTTGATTGTACCTTATGTTGCATAATTAATCTTTATTTTTGGTGTTGCGTTTGTATATCAGTATCATATTCAGTTCTGCATCTGTTGAATGAGGAGAATGGAAGTTGGGAATGAGTTTATTGATGAGGAAAGTAATTAGGGTTTCTTGTAGATTCAGAGATGGATAGGTTTGTTTGAATGATTGATAGTGATTTGGGTGGGTCTGTACCTCATGTTGCATGAATTCATTGATCAGGAACGTAATTAGGTAAGCACCTTTCTATCTGAATTTCTTGATTTTGATTCTTTGGGAAATGACGATCTGTATGATGCATGTTGCAAAATTTAGCTTTTTTTTTTGTGTTGTGGGTGTATATCTGTATCATGTTTCAGTTCTGCATCGGTTGAATTTATAAGAATGGAAGTTTGGAGTGAATTTTTTTATCAGGGAATTAATTAGTGTTTCTTGTAGATTCAGAGATGGATCTGTTTCTTGAATGAGGAGCAGTAATTATGGTTTCTAGGTTTGTACCTTATGTTGCTAGAATTAATTGATCAGGAACGTAAGTAGGGGTTCTTATGGATTCAGAGATGGATCTGTTGGTTTGATTGCGTGGTAGTAGTTTGGGTTTCTGGGGTTACACCTTATGTTGCATGAACCAACTGCTATTATGCTGATTCTGGTTGGGTTCTCTATGCATGTTGCAATGTTAAGCCTTTTTTGTTGTTGTTGTATTTGTATATCTATATCATATTTCATTTCTGCATCAGTTGAATGAGGATGAAAGTTGGGAATGAATTCATTGATCAGGAAAGTAATTAGGGTTTCTAATAGATTCAGAGATGGATTGGTTTGTTAGAATGGGTTGTAGTAATTAGTGTTAGATCAAGTATTATGCTTATGAAAATGAATTGGATAATTTCTTTTTTAATTCTTTTTAGATTTTAGATGTGTTTGTTGGATGAATTTTGGTTTTACTTTGGTGATGCTACTGATTGATCAACCAACTGCTATTGTGCTATTTCTGGTCGGGTGACTTCAGAACTTTGATCATGTTTGGGTGCTTTTGAATTTGTTTTAGTAACATTGCAATGGAAATAAATTGTATGTTTTTTTAAGATTTTCTTTTTTTTCTTGTAGAGTAGTTTGTTTGAATGTGTTAGTTTGTACTATCAGTTATATTGCTTTGATGAACCTTACGCTGCATAACTATATTGTGCTGCTAACGGCCGGGGCTTTTTGGAGATGGCTCTCAGATCCGTGAAAAGTCTTGTATGTTTCACTACGAAAGTTGAGTTCATAAAGCGGCCTACCCTTAAGGTCAATCACAAAAATGAGGTTGGAGTTTAGGGTTAGGGTTCAGGAGGGCAAAATGGGAAGACCAAATATCAAAACTAGGTAATATGGCATGAGACTGAAAAAACTAGGTAATATGGCATTTCAGCCTCATTGGCCAAGTAATATGTCAAAACCTCTATCCATTTTGACTTGATTTTTAACCTTTCTTATTTGCTAAAGCGTAGATAATGATTTATTTATATAACTTTGATTCTATTATACTTAATCGATTATATTAATTTATATTTTTATATGATGGATATTGCAGTAGAAGATTAAGAGGATGTTTAGTGTTTGGATGAATTTTGCTAACATGATATTATTCTTTGTTTATTTATTTAAATAATTAATTCACTCATTGTGATCATGCAGGAATTAATTGCATTAAAAGTCATAGAAACAACATATACAGCATGCCCAATCAATATAAAACATTGTTGCTTGTCTCATTGGTAAGTATCTTGTCTTTTTAAATATAAGATATATTTGTTCTATCTTGTATTCGAATGAATCGTTTAATTATTGCTAATGCTCTAGGATGGAAGCTCTTAATTCAAATTTTTTTGGAAAAAGTTGAAATAATAATAGAGTAGTGATTCAGAAGAAGAGTTGGAATCTATTAAATTTTTTTAATCCACGTGATCTAGTAGGTTTTGAACAAAAATTATGTCTTTAAATCCACATAAACAACTATGTGAATTTCTCATGGCACACTTAAATAAGAAAGAAGATAGAAAAGATAGTGACACCATGATAGTGACTATAGAGGGCATGATAAATATTTAGTGTAAAGGAGGTTCTGGCATCACTGTCGAATAAAATTACACCATTGGAATTTATGTTGATGGGCATTATTTGTATTCCATAAGGGAGAGTAATGTGTGAGACATATTGTAATACTAATTCACATCTATGTCATGTATGTTGGTTGTATAATCTCATATATGCTTTTCTTTATCTTTAAATGAAATAAATTATGTCATTGTTGAAAAAGATACTCTTCTAGTGATGTACAATATAATTTTAAATTATTTCGTACAATTCCATCAAGGTTTACATAAATCATAGTAGAGGTCACTTAGTGTTTATTCTCGTAGGTAAGTGCCACTAATTTTCACATCATATGTACAACTTATGTCATACCTATAAATTCAAGTGGTGAGATGGATTTGGGGGTTAATGATATATGTGTAGCCAAATTTCCTAGATTTCCAAAAGGACAAAAATTTTGTAATTTTTTTTTGTATTTTTGCTCTGATAATTTATTTATTAAACTTCATCTTACTTGTGTCCTAAACTTTGATGCAGGTATTGATTATATTGTTGATATCAAGTGTAATAATTGTGCAAAATGTCCTTACAATGTCCCTAGTTAAAGAAATTATCAATGTTAACTCAGTGGTAACTCATGACTCTCAGTTGGGTTTATTATCAAATGTCAAAAGGACTGCTCAATTATTATTTCCAACTAATTCATCAATGTTACGGATATCTAAAGTTGTAAGTTCATCCATCATAGGAAACATGACTACATTTTCTACTATTGAGAATGAGGTTTGTAACTTCATTACCAATTAATTTTCAACTTTGATTATGTAACATACATGGCTAATAAGGATTTGTTTCTGTTTTGCAGGTTGCTAGAAAGTTGTTTCTTATATTCACATCACTTCATAAATTGTCACAAATTTCTTATATTGGAGAAAATGGGTTTTTATATTCATATTACAGAGAAGGAAACCAAACATTTGTTGTCTTCTCCAATACTTCTATTTCATCCTACGGATCTACTCCGAATGTTCCTCCGTTGTATCATTGGTATAGTAATCAAGTAAGTGATTCTGGCTTAAAGAATGGAGAAACAATTTCTCTAACTCCTATAAACCTTGTTAACTCAACTTGGTTTTATGAGACATTCAACAACGATAATGGATATGCTTCATGGGGATTGGGTTTGAGTAATGATCAAGATTCTTTATTTATGTACTCTACTCCTATAATGCATTATTATAACAAAGGGCAAAGAGGGATTTTGTCATTCGGTTTTTCAGTTAAAGATGTGATAGATCATTTGAAAAGGATAGACCTCCATAATGCATATTACTACATGTTTAATGAAGATGGGCTTTCAATTGTACAATTTGGAATTCCATTCACCAATGCGACATTCAATGATGGGGCAATTTCTATCCATTTGACCAAGAATGGGAACACAACAAGCATAGGGTCTTCTGCCAATATTTCCTGCAAGTTCGAAGATTTTTCTTACAATAACTTGACCTTGGGAAGTACAAAGTATCAAGTTCATTGTGCTACTCTTGATATTCTTGATATTTCATCGGTATGTACTAATTTTTATTATTTAGCATTTTCCCTTTATTTGTTTTTAAAGTTACTATAAGTTTGACATTATTTTATATTTAACATTTGGTTCACATAGGTTTATGTATTTCTTTTTCATCGAGATGGACGCCAACAACAAAACAAAGCATTCATTGCCTTGACATCGATATCTATCGCCGGCCTTGGAGCATCAACTATTTTTTTTATAATATTAATTCATGAAGCTAGAAAAAGGGAGATTTATCTTCAAGTAGCACTAATCAAGCAAAAGGAGGCCACCCATCAAGCAGAGAGAAAAAGTATGAATAAGAGTAATGCATTTGCTAGTGCCACTCATGATATTCGTGCTTCTTTGGCATCAATACTTGCCCTAATTGAACTTTGTCATAATAAAGTTCCATCAAGATCAGATTTAGGGGCAAATTTGGTTCAAATGAATACATATGCACAAAATCTCTTGGGTACGTTTAAATAAGCAATAAATACTTACTTTGTTTTGTGTATATTACACTTTATAACAAGTTGTGATAAAATTTACCATTTTTCAGGCATTTTAAATACAATTCTCGACACAAGTAAAATAGAATCCGGAAAGATGCATTTGGAAGAAGAAGAATTTGATTTGACACAAGTGTTTGAGGAAATTGTAGATATGTTTTATGTTGTTGGCATGAAAAAAGGGTTAGAGGTTATATGGGATCCTTGTGATGGCTCAATTTTTAAACAACCTTTCGTCAAGGGTGATTGTAAGAAGATGAAACAAATCATGATTAATCTATTGAGCAATGCAGTGAAATTCACTACAAAAGGGCATGTCATAGTGCGGGCTTGGTCAAAAAAGCCAAGCACAGAGTCTTATGGTTGCTCTTTTAATCCTAGCAAAAAATGCTTAGATTGGATCATTGGGGTACCTTGTCTAGCCCACATCAACAAGTATGATATGACTTCACTTCAAACAATTCAAGAGGGTCTCAAGTCTATTGAGGTTGTTGTGGAGGTTGATGATACAGGTATGGGAATCTCTAAGGAGAAGAGAAATTCTGTGTTTGAAAATTTTGTTCAAGTCAAGGAAGCAAACAATGGTGTACATGAAGGCACTGGATTGGGACTTGGCATTGTTCAATCTCTGGTAATAGTCCATTATATGACATATTTTTAGATTATATTTATATTTAGATTATATATATCCTACATTGTGGTTAAACAAATTTTAGCTTATATTTTATGTCATGACTATGAAAACTCAAATTATTTTACATTTGTAAAGAATTAGAACAAAATTTTAGTAGCCTTTCGTTACTGTTATTGTTGACTTCAGTCCCATACATGTGAGTTTTTTGTATAATTAGTATTATGTTTGTTTCTTTTCTATGATTTTAAACTTTAAAGTTCTACTATATTATCAATACCTTCCTATTTTGGTTCTTCCAATTATTGTTTAAGACCTATACCTAATAGATCTTATATTGTAGGTACGACTAATGGGTGGAGAGATCGACATCATTGATAAAGAACATGGTGAATGTGGAACTTGTTTTCGATTTAATGTTTTCCTTACATGCCAAAATATTGGGGAAGTAATGGTCAGACCTATTCAGACAGATGCTGATTTGCATGCCTTGCAAACTTATAGCCATCATGGTAGCACTACCTCAAGTTTTAGACGTGAAACTTCTAAGGGGTCGAAGCAAGGGACAATCCACGCAATCCTCTGGATTCAAGGTGAAGAAGAAAGAAAAATCGTTCAAAAGTGGATGGAAGATAAAGGAATTAAAGTTTGGCACGTAAGTCAGTTATCACGCCTTATATTCACACTTGAAAAGCTAAATAAATTGTTGTTTCAACTCAGTGCTTCAGGAAAATCTGATTCAACAATAGTTAGTGACTTGAGCAATTCACCACCCTTTGCATTCACGGGGGAAGATCAAGGGGGGGAAGCAAGTGGAAAAGATCGTCTAGGCAATCCCTTAACTAATGTAGCGAGAGAATTTCGTAGAATCACAAGCTCAAAGTATTCACCTACTTACATATTACTTCTCATTGATATGACTTGTGAACCTTTCATAGACACCTGCAAAGTTTTAGTGAATTTCAGCAAGAGTATGGAAGATTCAAGGTTCAAAGTAGTTTGGTTAGTTGATCAAAACACGGGTGGATTCTCTTATAGCGGTTTTCATAAGCAAGCTCCATGCAACCTCATGCTTCCCAAGCCACTTCATGGGTCTCGTTTGAACAAGGTTTTAAGGGTGTTGCAAGAGTTTGGAGAGACTTCTCATAATCAGTCTCAAAAACCAGATTTTGATATTTTAGAAGAAGGACATCAACATGTTCAATCTTTCCATTCAGCTAACATTGTTTCTTCCGAGGACCTTATTATTCAACATGAGATCCTTCCTAATAAGGAAGTAAATTTTGAGAGTAAAACTACTAAGGAACCCTTGCTAGGTATCAAAGTGTTGGTTGTCGATGATAATCCAGTATTGCGGATGTTTCATATGCATACTTTGGCAAGACAAGGTGCGATAGTTGAAAGTGCCGAAAATGGGGAAGAGGCTTTACACCTTGTAATTTCTGCTTTACATGAAAACATTGGAAAAGATTCTAAGTATTTTGCCTATGATGTCATACTTATGGATTGCCAGGTGTGTATTTTATCTTCTATGGTTTTGTTGCTTATAATGATATATAAGAAACTTCTTTGCTTTCATAACATTTCTAATCTACAACTTTCCTAAAAAATCTTTTTGTGCAACAGAAGAATATGAAATCTATATGCATTTTGGTAATGTCACTTCTCATTGGGATTCATCTTGTAAATCTTTTCCTAGATAATTACAACTTAGCTTTCTAGTAAAATGAGCAAAATAATATAGAGATTTTTTCTTTTGCTCGTTTACCTTTTGATTCAAATTCATTCATAATGTAACTACCTAAGCTTTATCTACTTGTTCTCAATTTATTATGCATTTATTTTCACATGATACTATGACCATATTATTATCGTACTTTTGCACTTTTTCCTCAAAGATGATAGTCTAGTGCAATTTATTAAAGAATTATTTTGATAAAACTAAACAGATGCCAGTGATGGATGGATTTGAAGCGACAAGAAGAATAAGGAGGGAAGAGGAACAATTTGGTCATTATATTCCTATCCTTGTTGTAACAGCTCATACATCAGGTGAAGAAGTGCAAAAATGTTTTGAAGCTGGAGTTGATGGTCATATAGTCAAACCTATTACACCGCACAAGCTGACGGAGCATATTATTGACATCATTTCTCAAAAATGAAGGTTCGCATATCCTTAAATCAAATAATCAGAATTTAAAAGTTTTTTAGATAAAGTTATTGTCTTTATGATGCATTAAGGAGGTATATTCCTTAGCGTGATCTTGCTTAATGCGTATATTGTGCCAATTGATCCTATATTATTGTGCAAACCAAAGACCATATAATAGCAATAATTAGAAAAATGACATTTTATCTAAAATTTAATTTAATTCTTGCATTATGGCAGCCTTCACAGTTACTCTCGTCTATGCAAAGTGGACTTACCTTTTATGCTGTTGGCTCTCTTTGGTAGAGCACATGGCTTCCTCTACAAAGAGTTTAGTTCTTATGGGAATGAAGGAGAGCTCTCAGCTTCTTTGTGAAAGAGCTTTCAGAAAATGTTAGGAGCCACATGACATTTTTGTTTATTAATTAGACTTAGCCAACAGATATGCTAAGAGCCCTTGGGCAAAGAACTTGCCCAATGCTTTATCTATTTGGCTTTGTCTCCACCCATTGAATTGCAAAAAAAATTTGGTTTTCCAGGAGAGAAATTTGATTGATTCTTCGTTTATGTAGAAGCTGATGAAATTCAGAGGAGAAGAAAATTTTAATTTGATTGTCTCCATTACATGGATAATTGATGCTGTCAGTTGAAAAAAAAATATTGATTTTCTAACTATATGATAGTAACTAGATTTTTTAAGAAAGCAAGGGAAAAGTAGCCTAGTGTTTGTGCATCAATAAGATAAATATGCTCCTCTTCAGTTATGTTCCAATTCTCTGCTATTTTGGCATTTATCCCTGTTGATGTTTCTCTCTCTTCCACTCATGAAAATGTTTCTTTTTTCTTGTGCTAATTTGCAAATCTTGTAGTCAGGTTTTTACCCATGCAAGGATCAAGCTTTGACAGGAAATATGCTTCAGCAAAGTTGGGCATTAGGTAATTCCATTAGATTACTTGAAATAAAGAAGTGCATTTTGCAATATTTTTCTAAGAGAAGAGTATGTCCATATATTTCTGTTCTTTTCATCTTGAGAGGAAATTTCAATTTCCTCATTGTCGACGTCGGAGGGCCAGCTTACTTATTGGATGTTTCATGGTCAACGTAAAGTGGATTTGCGAATGAATGTTGTTCCATATGGATTGGCGAATGAATGCTTACAGCTTTTTGTTTTTTTGTTTTCTTTTTTATCAAACTTTCTGTTTCTGTTTTGGGAAACTTTGTATTCTTATTGTTAAATGTTGTTCACATAGTTTAGACCCAACTATGGAGATCTAAGGCAACTTGAAAAATTGAACTGAAGTCAGAGGATGTAGTTCATATTCATAACCAATTGTTGTAGAGTTTAAATCACAGACTCTGATTAACAAAATATCCCTTATCTCGAGAGAACAGGGATCGACACTTGTTAGAATATTCGAAGCCTTATTTTTGCTTCATTTGTACTGAAATTACTATCAATTACTAATATTGGGAACAAGTGCAAGGCAATTACATCAGTGGGGTGATATAGAACTTTATTCAGAGCTTTCATGTATAGATTTTAGGTTATGGGTAGGTTTCTTGTACTAAACTGTAATGTTGGTGTGATTTGAGGAAAGAACTGTATTTCTGTTTCTCGACGTTCCTATGAAGAAACCTTATTCTGTTAGTTATGAATAGTTCTTGTCATTTTACTATTGTTAAATGATTATTATGATAGTTTTTGCTATTGTATAGTATTAATATGTAATTTGCCACTTTAATGCTATTTTCGAAGGTAAAGGAAGGAAGATTGTTTTGTCAAGATTTAGCACGCAGATGATACTTTTACCTCATGTTGCAGAGTAACAACATACAGCTATGCAGCCAATTGTGATGAAGTTCATTTAGATATTCATAACTGACATAAGAGCAAATTAAAATACTAGTGGTTACCATAGATGACAAAATTTAAAAATGCAGATGGATATTGAATTGGTGGAAACCACTAGGAATCCCTTTGGCATGCCCGTCCCTATGTACAGTCTTAAGAGTAATCAAGTTTGATTTTTCTGTTTGATTGTCCAACTGTGAATATGATTTACATAGGATTCACAACTTTTTGAAATTTTATCCTCCCTCAGGTCATTTGGAAAAGCAATTGCATCTATTAAAAGTGACGGGAGGGAGTGTCCTTTTGAGTATGTAGCTTTGGGAACAAGTGCAAGGCCAATTTATCAGTATGATGATTTAGAGCTTCAGCCAGAGTTTTCATGTAGTAAATTTAGTTTATCTGAACTGCAATGTTGGTGATCTAAGATGAAAAAACCATATTGCTGTTTGCATATGTTTTTTCGATGCTCCTCTAATGAGACCTTATTCTCTTTGTTATGACTTATGAACGATTCTTGAAATTTTAGATATGCGTCATATTTGTTATCGATTCAACTCTTGTATCATCAGTATTTGCTGCCTCAAAATCCCTCCTTCCAATGATGGCTGACTGCATTTGGAAATGAGTTAAATCTGTTGGACTCTAAGAATCTCCTTTGTGAGAAAGCAAAGTCGGCCATGTAAGGATGGATACGTGTTTTTTCAAATATAGACAGGCTTCGTTGGACAAAGGGAGTAGTATTAACATGTATGTGACAGGCTAAAAATTGATCTTTGATTGTAATGCTAATTTCCAAGATTAAAAAAACAGAAAAACAGTTGATTAAAGCAGGTTGAGCGCGTGGACAGCCTCGTACTACATACATTAAAGGCAGAATATCAAAGAGTAATCTCTTTTTGTTTTCATTTTTCTTTTGAATGATTAAAGTCGTGTTCGAATTTGATTGGCAATTTTCTACTTTCCGTCAAGTATGTAGCTAAATTAATTTGGGCTCCTAATGTTAATACTATACAGTTTTGTGTTCAGAAGATGTGGTTCATCCCCCATCCACCTATCCTCTCGTCCAAGATTTTGAATGGATCAGACACTGTTTATAAACTTTGCTCATGTTAAAACGTTTTGCTTCACCATATTAAAGCTCAGGTGATGGCCGGGTTTGGTGGTGTGGTCCATGTCCCTCTCCAGCCGGTCCAACCCCATGTCCCCTGTATGGTCCACCTCTATGTCCGGGACCCGGTCCGTGGATCGTCGGGCTACCTCCATTCTATGGACCTGATATGCCCGGACCATGGTTTGGTCCACCTCCATGTGATGCACCCGGTCCATGGAGAGAACCTCCTCCATGTGATGGACCTGGTGGCCCTCCTCGATGCGACCAACCTGGTCGACCTGGTTGGCGAGGTTGACCTCCTCCATGTGATGGACCCCCAAGAGATGGTCGGTAGAGTGAATCACCTCCGTGCCATGGCCGTCGAAGCCATGGTGGCTGCCGTCTATAGATCCATGGAGTGCTAGTTTGGGTTGCTTTTCGTCTATTAGGATCTGCTGTTGTAGATTGTCAGCCAATTCGCAATAAGCTTTCGCGGCATGCACTGCTATTGGGCACTCATATGTGAGTAAACTCATAGCTGATCTGAGCACGATTTCAGCTTCTACCATGTAAGTATGATAACTTTTTAACTACGTTTTCTATATTTAGTGATGCAATAAGTGAGCGTTTTTCTGTGTGTAACTGTTTAAGTGAGTTTTACATGTTCGGTGATGTGCGAAGTGATATGTTATCTATATAGAACGTCGCTATTTGGACCCCATTAGTCTCCTCCATCCCTTGAAAGCAAATAATATTTATATATTTTTTTTGTATATGCCTCAAATCCCATCTTTCGCCATAATGTTTCTCAGTGTTCTCCAAACCCCGATATAAAAAAACTACCCATCTTCTCCCCCCCACCCCCCGCGTCTCCGGCCCTTTTTTTATTAGAGGCCTCAAAGCAAATAGAGCCGTCCATCTTTTTCGATGGTGGTCCGTCCCCATAAGAAATTGAGAAAGGCCTTTGTTGTGCTGAGGATTTTGGAGGTTGTTCCTCGACAGTTGCAGGCAACAGTACGGGCATAGTCCCCGAAATCAAGCACCCAATAAAACTTCGAGATGGGATTTTTTTAGGTAGAGGATTTCGAGGACCGCTCGCAGCAATTTTACAAAACATGTAATGGGGTGCAGTCTCCATAAAAAAGAACTCAGGACGGGCTTTTTCTGGGCGGAGGATTGTAGACAAAGATAGTCAGCCTGTTTATTTAAAACTGGGATATATGTGAGAAATTTTCACTTTTGTAAATGGTGGGTGCAGAAGTGACTGGGGACAAAGGAGATTAATGGGTTTCAAACATCCATGTTCATCTATGTAAGGGAATCGATGATACGTTGTAGGAATACGTTGTAGGAAATAATTACAATGTGTTCCCTCGCATTGGCAACCCGTTGATGTTCTTATTATATACTCCTTCCATCTACAGTATTTGTCTTGATTTGAGGGAAAAAACCTTCATCCCCTATTAATTGTCCTGTTCAGATTATAATTCACATATTAATCAGTGGATGGGTTAAAAAATTTAGTGCCTGGAGTACAAAGGTTTATAAATTGGCTTCCATAAATATTACATGTTTTCAAATATTGACAGTTATTTAAAACGGAGGCAGAATTAACATCCGGAGAACAGGTGCAAGGCCAGTTAATTAGTTGGATTTTTTACAACTTCAATCAGTGTTATGGATTTCTTGTATTCAACTATAAGGCCGTTTGCCTATGTTCTCAATGTTCATGAATAAAACCTTAACCACTTGCTATAAACCATTCTTATTAATGGATTTTTTTTTGTTTTGCCATTAATTAAAGCCTTTGTGTCGAAGTGCCCAAGACACGGTGCATTGTATCAGGCAACTCGGATATGCTTTCGCGACAAGCACTGTTAATGGGCACTCACATGGGAGTGAACTATAGCGATCTCAGCGCGGTTTCATTTTCACTATTCAGCTATAATAACTATTTAAGTACGGTTTTCTCTATTGGGGGATGTACTAATCGAACATCTATCCACTGGATTGGTTCAATCCTTTTTCTCTTTTGGCTAAAATGAACCCAAAGCAAGTTTTAAGAGGGGGTTAGTGAGTTGGAAAAGAATTCAGCTAAGGAAAGGTGTTCCCCACGAGGGCAAGTATATAATCGATACTTCAAAGAGGTTTAATTCTTCTCTTCTTTTGTTGAATTGGTATGATTGTGCCAATTTGCTGATTTTTTTATTTTTTTAACACATCATTTTTGTGACAAGAAAAGGGTGCGGATGCAATAATGAAAACATTAAAATCAAAATCTGTATTGCATGATTTTCACTTTCTTCTTTTCTGGTTTTATATCATGGGTATCCAAGTCCTTAGTAGCTGACTAGTAGGGCCAAGGCCAGGCAACCAACCTCTTTGCCGCCAATCCCCTCGGGTGCATACAAGGCCCACCCATCATACGTACTACGTAAATTGGGATATAATCCTAGGTGGGTGGCCAACCGAGTGGGATTTTCAAATCCGTATAAGAGTGTATAATCCTTTCTCATACAAAGGAATCTGTATTCACTTATATAGAATTGGGTACAACAGTTTATTACAATTTGGGAGAGATTACATCCTTTTGGATAAGGAATGAATCCTCCATCAGTTATCATAATCTTCTATTTGTTACAACAAGAATATACTATTAATCATAAAGATAGCTAGATAAAGATTGCTTGGCTAGCTATCTTTATGTGAAGGATACCGTAGAGAAGGAAATCCAATTTGCATGGAAAGGAGATTTGGGTTGTGGGTCCTACGTATCTTCCAACTTCCTCCTGCAAGCTGAAGTGGGGACAAAGTCAACACAAAGCTTGGAACGAAGAAGCATGAACCGAGAATGGGGTAAAGGCTTCATGAAAAAATATGCAAGTTGATTCATCCTTGGAATGTATCGGATTTGAAGTGTACCAGCGGCAACATTCTTCCTTATGAAATGAACATCAACTTCAATATGTTTGGTTCATCCATTGAAAACTGGATTACTTGCCATGTAGATGGTGCTAACATTATCACAAAGAATAAGAGGGGGTGGAGCCGACTGAAGATAAATGGAGTTGAACAAATGAACTAGCCAAATGAGTTCCACACCAACAGTAGCAACATCCTCTGTAGACTGTGGCCTGCTTTTTAGATCCCCAAGTGATGAGATTTGGGCCATAAAAAATACAGTACCCGGTGACGGACCGCCGATCATCAGTGTCATCGGCCCAATCAGCATCCGAAAATCCGTGTAGATGAAGTGTAGAGGATAATGAAAAATACAAACCAAAACCAATGGTACCCTTAACATATTGTAGTATCCTTTTAGCTGCAATAAAGTGCGACTCCTGAGGAGCATGCATGTATTATCCTTTTAGCTGACACTGCAAAAGATTAATGACATAACGTGTTTGTGAGAAATAGAGGTTGGAGCCCAAGCGTTAGACCTGTATGCCAAGAAAGAAATGAAGATCCCCTAAGGGCACCCAGGATGTGGACAAGTTGATGAATCAGAGCAAAACAATTTCCGGTGAGTATAATGTCATCCACATAGATGAGTAATAAGATAGCCTCACCTTGTGCACTATAAATAAAGAGAGAGGGGTCATACACACAATCCTGAAAACCCACTTGAAGAAGATGAGTGTTGAACATATGATACCAGGCCCGAGGTGCCTATTTGAGCTCATCGTTTAAAATTAAACCCTTGCAAGTGCACAAGGCAATTGTGTACTTCAGCGAGTATTGAAGGATTGTCGAACCTCGGAGACGGATGAATATTCAGCATATATATTTCCCAGCGATCTTTATTTTGTCCAGGTTGTATTATACTCTCAACCTATTTTCAGTCAAAGCCTCTGCCATATTGCCAAGTAAATGGTCTATCATTATCGTTTAAGCTCAACAATAACCACATATCAACCAATGACTCTGACCAAAGGCATCCCACTAAAGATTAGTATTCAACAAATCTATGAAGGGTATTACTTTATGTAACTGGTGTGTGAGTGAGTTTTATTAGCTCAAGCACTTGATCCAAGAGGACTGTAACATAATGTTATTTCTCAGTTAAGTGTCTCTATCCTCCAGTATACTTACTAACACTTCCAATGTAAATTAGCCTATTAAAAATTGAAGTATGCATCATGAAGGGATAAACTACCAAAACCTATGAAAATATTAGCAAACAAACTAAAAAAAAGTTATTTTGTTTAAATTTTTTTTTGCAAAATTCAAAATAAGCAAGAAAATAACATAGCATCCTAAGAAAATATCTTCCTACACCCCCAAACCTACATGAAACATTGTCCTCAATGTAAAAAAATATAAAATAAGTAGTGAGGAAAATAAATAGAGGGAAGGAAAGATAGTACCTCTGCTCCACTGAAAAGTTGTATTATCTATCAAAATAAAAAGAACAATTGAAGCACAATAATAGCATAAGAAGAAATAAACACAAAACTGAAAACTATGAAAACTTGGGTTGCCTCCCAGTAGCGCTAAGTTTAACGTCTTCAGCAAAACACGGCTATTAATTCACTCATTAACAATTAAAAAACAAAAACCAGCAAGAAAAACTAGACCTACTATGTACAAGACAAAATAAACTACTGCAACTTTAGTCATGATAAGTTGGGTCTCCCATACTCAATTCATCAATCTGAGGTTTTTGCCGTTCAAAGAATGGTTTAAGGCAATGACCATTAACTTTGAATATATCACCGTTCTTGGGGTTTCTATCTCAACCGCACCATGAGAATAAACAACATGAACTATAAAAGGTCCTGTCCATCTAAACTTCAACTTACCCAGGAATAGATGCAAACGATAATTGTATGAAAGAACTTTCCGTCCCGGTGTAAAAGATTTTCGCATAATATTTTGGTCATGAACCCTTTTCATGTGATCCTTGTAAGATTTAGCACATTCATAAGCATCATTCCGAAGCTCATCCAATTCATTCAACTGAAGTTTCCTTTGAATTCCTGCTTTATTCAGATCAAAATTCAGGTGCTTAATAACCCGGTAAGCTTTATGCTCAATTTCAACAGGAAAATGTCAAGCTTTCCCGTACACAATACGGTATGGAGGCATTCCAATGAGAGTTTTAAATGCAGTACGGTAAGCCCACAAAGCATCGGTGAGTCTCAGGGACCAATCATTGCTATTAGGATTGACCGTCTTTTCTAAAATATGCTTAATCTCCCTATTAGATATCTCAACTTGACCGCTTGTTTGGGGATGATATGGAATAGCAATTTTGTCGGTTATGCCATGTTTCCTCATTAACCGTTCAAAAACCCTGTTACAGAAATGTTTACCCCCGTCACTTATGATAACACGGGGAGAACCAAAACGTGCAAAAATGCTGTCTTTCAAAAATTGGACCACCACTTTGTGGTCATTGGTCTTGCATGCTATAACCTCTACCCATTTAGAGACATAGTCTACCCCCACAAGGATATAAAGATTGCCATAAGAGTTAGAGAAAGGTCCCATGAAGTCAATACCCCATACATCAAAAAGGTCTACAATAAAGATTGGGGTTAAAGGCATCATGTTACGATGTGAAAGTGCTCCTACCTTCTGACATTTTTCACATGCTGAACAATAAGTATGACAGTCTTTGAAAATAGTAGGCCAATAAAATCCATAGTGCAAAATCTTTTCAGCAATCTTTTTCGAACTAAAATGGCCGCCACAAGCTTGATCATGACAAAAGGAGATGATACTTTGTTGATCATGTTCAGGAATACATCTCCTAATAATCTAATCGGGACAATACTTGAACAAGTATGGATCATCCCAAAGAAATACTTAACCCTTGACAAAAATTTGAACCTATCTTGGGAAGACAAATGAGATGGAATTTGTTCACTTACCAGATAGTTAACTATGTCAGCAAACCAAGGCAACTGGGACACTGCAAGTAATTGCTCATCAGGAAAAGATTCAATTATGGGCAATGATTCATCAGTAAAATCAACTGTCAATCTAGACAAGTGGTTGGCTACAACATTTTCAGAACCTTTCTTATCCCGAATTTCAATATCAAATTCTTGTAGCAACAATATCCATTAGAGAAGACTAGGTTTTGCATCTTTTTTAGATAAAAGATACTTCAATGAAGCTTGATCCGAATAGATATAGACCTTAGATCCCAATAAATAAGACATAAATTTATCTAGAGCAAAAACGACTGGCAGCAACTCATTTTCAGTTGTAGAATAATTAAGTTGAGCATCATTCAGTGTTTTACTGGCCTAGTAAATCACATGGGGAAGTTTGTTAATTCTCTGTCCCAATACAGCACCAATAGCATAATCAGAGGCATCGCACATAATTTCAAAAGGAAGGCTCCAATCAGGTGGTCAAATAATAGGTGCAGATGTTAATTCTAATTTGAGTGTCTTAAAGGCATGGTTGCAAGCATCATCGATGACAAATGGTGCATCCTTTGCAAGAAGATTACACAAAGGTCTTGAAATTTTATTAAAGTCTTTAATGGATCTTCTATAAAATCCAGCATGGCCTAAAAATGATCTGATTTCTTTCCTAGTTCGCGGCGGTGGAAGATGTGAAATCAAATCAATATTGGCTTTATCAACCTCAATACCTTTATAAGATATAATATGCCCAAGAGCAATTCCTTTTTGAACCATAAAATGATATTTCTCTCAGTTAAGTACCAAACTCTTTTTTTACACCTACAATTTTTCTCTCTTGAGCACATCAAGTATTTGTGCCCTTAGAGGCCTGCTTAACACACTTTGGTTGTGAATTTGATATCGATCAGTCAATTGAACAAGTGAACTCATTGCTTGAATCTGTAGAAAAGTTTCATGGACAAGTGTTTCAATCAGGTTTATTTCATTCACATCATCCACGTCAGGTGGTTGTTTACTGATGTCAAAGATGTTCAATTCCACCTTCATATTCCTAAAAGAAATTTGCATCACTCTATTTCTACAATTAATGATAGCATTAGATGTAGTTAGAAATGGATGACCCAAAATGACATGTATTTGCCCACTTATGTATGGAATAGGTAGAGTATCTAGGACGACAAAGTCCACAGGGAAATAAAATATATCAACCTTAATCAAAACATCCTCAACAACACCTCGAGGAATTTTAACCAAATGGTCAGCTAATTAAAGTGTCATTGAAGTGGGTTTTAGCTCTCCCAAACCTAATTGCATATACACAGAATATGGCAATAAATTCACACATGCCCCTAGATCTAACAAGGTTGGCTCAATTTGATGTTTCCCTATCATGCATGAAATTGTGGGACAACCAGGGTCCTTATATTTGATAGGAAATTTACATTGAATGACAGAGCTGACTTATTTTGCTAATAATGCTTTTTTAGGAACATTGTTTTTCCTTTTGACAAAAACTAGATCTTTCAAAAATTTAGCATATGAGGGCACTTGTTGAATTGCATCTAGAAAAGGAATTCTTTATTTACACTTGTTTAAACACTTCTAGAATATCTCCAAATTGTGCACCCTTTTTAGGATTGACTAGTCTTTGTGGATATGGTACCCTAGGTACAAAATTCCTAAGTGAAGAATCACTGCCAACAATTGGAGAAGAATTAACTTCTTTAGCCTCTATTTTAGGCTTAGTGTTCTCACTTTCTTCTTTTTCAGGCATTTCAATTTTATTGTCAATTTGTTTTCCAGACCTAAGGGTAATAACTGATTGAACATGTTCCTCATTCTGTGAAGAATTAGAGCTACTACCAATGGAGAATTGGCCCTTTTGGTTAGGCACAAGTTGACTAGGGAATCTCCCTCTCTCTTTCTGCTAATTAAGTAGCCAACTAACAAACCTGAGTCTCTAACTTAGCAATTGCTTGAGTGTTCATGTGTGTATAATTTTTCATCTCAAGTATTGCTTGGTTGGTTGACTAAATAACTTGGCTTGTAAATTGAATAAAAGATTTGAGAGTATCTTCTAATTATGATTGTTTTTGTGCAAGATTTTGAGATTGAGTTGTAGGTGGTTGGTATTGGGAGGGAGGTTGAGACAAAACCGGATAAGGTGGGTTATTCTGCCTAAATTGATTATGCATGGGCTGCCCACCTACATTCATAGGTGGTTGACTTTGTCTCCAAGAGAAATTTGGATGATTTCTCCAACCTGAATTATAGGTTTCAGAAAAAGGATTGTCTGTCGGCTTCCCATAATTATTCAGGACATTGACTTGCTCTACATAACACTCTGGATATGTATTCATTGAAGGGCAGTTCAAAGATGTATGCATCGGGCTAGCACACACAGAGCATGCTTCATTCATGTTGAGAGCATTGATGCTTCGGTTCAAACTCAGGGCATCTATTTTCTTGGTTAGTGCATCAAGTTTGACCTTAATATGTACGTTATCTTTGATCTCGTAGAGACCTCCCTTCTTAAGAGCTTGATGTTGTCTCTCCCTATGACTTACAAAATCCCACTATTAGACCTTTCATCTAATTGCTCTAAGAAATTATATACAGCTTCACCTCCTAAATCTAAGAAAGCACTACCATTCATTGATTCAATTATATTACGGTGCATTTTCGTTAAACCATTGTAGAAGTGTTGAATTAACCTCTATGTTTCAAACCCATGATGTGGACATTTTAGTAACAGGTCTTTTAGTCTCTCCCAACTCTTATAAAATTTTTCATTTTCATCTTCCATAAAATCAGTTATTTTTCTTTTTAATTCATTAGTTTTAGCCATTTGAAAGAATTTTGACAAAAATTTGCTCACTAACATATCCCATATTGTAATAGAATCAGCGGGAAGAGAATTTAACCACGCCTTAGCGTTGTCCTTCAAAGAGAAGGGGAAAAGGCGCAGACGAATAGACTCATCTGAGAAGTCTGTGAATCTAAAAGTTGCACAAATTTCTATAAATTTTTTTACATGCATGTAAGGATCCTCTCTGTTAGGACCATGATAATTTGGTAAGAGTTGAATTATTTGAGGTTTCAGTTCCAGATGTTTTGCAGAGGTTGTGGGCAACACTATGCTAGATGGAGGGTTGATTGTGATTGTAGAAAACAACTCCCTCACAGATTTCTCAGGTTATCTTCCATTTTAAATGAAAGATCAGTTTTAGTTTTAGTATTCTCTAAAGGATTGGAATTATTTCTAACGAGACACAGTGTGTGGTCACATGTCCACATGGTCATACACCGTCAATCAAATCTCACGTGTGTACTTTTTTATATATTTATTTTTAATTTTTTTTATGACCCAAAATTAACTACAAGGGTACAATTAGTCCTAGAATTGGATTTCCTATAAGTCCCGGCAACAGCGCCAAAAACTTATTGTTGTTTTAATTAATCTCTTAATTTTACTCGTAAGTGTACGAATCGTATTTTGAGTACAGTCGTACAATTTTACGAGGTCGAACCCACAGGCACTTTAATGGCAAAAATCTAATTCTAAGATCAAAATTAACTACCCTTTCTAAAGAATTAGGTTGATTGGATTAACTATACTACTACTAATGAAAGACTAAAATTTATTAGGCAAGAGTAACTAAATAACTACTCGAAAGGCAATTAATTAAACTACGGAAAAAAATCGAATTGGCAGATAAAAATCGCAACTTTGATCAAACACTTAAAACATTAGGGCATCAGAATCAGCACATGACAATCATCGGAGTAACTATTCAAAATCCACAATTATTCTCACTGTTATCTCGTAGAGAATTTGAATTCAATCTATTCTCTTACGGAAAATATCAACATGAAAGCATACAAATTTAGAAATAAACATTGTCTTCTCTTGCATAGCAATGGATGAGATTCAAATAATTAGTTGTATCCATCATTCGATAAATCACAACTAATATCCAAATAACAAATTAAACATACAACTCAATGCAATTGATTCGAGAATAACAATCGTTAAAGTGCATTAATTTAGAAATAACAATTGCATCATATGAATACTACTACAACCAATTACGGCTTCATCTCAGCCATAGACATGAAATTAACTACTCATATTAAAGAATTGAACTAACAAAACAATAGAATTCATCTGAATTAAAAGTAAATTCTGATTTACAAGAAGTTGAGATAATAGAAAAATAAAAAAATACTGTTCTTCTTCTCCCGACCACCTTTGAACAAGTCGACAAAACTTCCAAGCAGCACAACATCGGAATGAAAACCAAAATGAAAAAGAGAACAGAAAACTGAAATCAAAATTTGAAAAGAAAAGGAACTCTATGTCGTCTTCTCGAGTGGTCGACTCCCCTATGTTCTGCTATTGCTCTATTTTTATACAGAGATTGCAAGTTCTCTTCATCCCAAAATCAGAACCTTTCCAACTAAATCTCATGCAAAAATTAAAATTTCCAATTGCTACCATAAGTTCCTCCAAATCCAGTAGTTTCCCCTTCGATTTCTCGTCCAAATTCAAATTGGTAATAAAAATCCAATCTTTCCTCCTCTCGAACAAGGCCGAAATCACCAAAAATTCAATCTTTCGTTTTGCCACACAAATCAGATTTTCTTCTTCTCCAATCAAAACGAATTTGGGCACTTACCATTCTAATTCCAAAGCACAAGCTTGATTTTCCGATTCAGCACTGTCGCACATGGTCTTTCTTAATTGAGTCAGTTTCCTTTTTGCATCCTCTGTTGCTCTGCTAGTTCGCCTCTTCATCTTGCGGCCATTCTTCCTCTGCAACAGTGCTCTTCGTCAGCCCTCATCAACCTCGAACCCAGGACCTCAGTCCGCCACCGCCGTCGGACCACTTGCCGTTGGGGTCTTCCCTCGCCATTGCTCGAGCAAAGCTCAAGCTCTGTCATCTGGAACACCAGAGCCTCACTCGGGTTGTTTTTACTCTTTTCTCTTTTTTTTTCTTTTCATTGAACCGGTT
This sequence comes from Houttuynia cordata, assembly GCA_039654745.1. Classification (NCBI taxonomy): domain Eukaryota; kingdom Viridiplantae; phylum Streptophyta; class Magnoliopsida; order Piperales; family Saururaceae; genus Houttuynia; species Houttuynia cordata. The sequence goes on along the minus strand of CM077505.1, from coordinate 45,689,343 downwards.
CGGTTCATGTTCTCTTTCTTTTTTCTTTCAATTGGCTAAGTTAAAACCCGTTGTATGAATTTCGTCCTTCAGATCGAATCTGAACGCTTGTCCTTTAATTCAACGCCCGTCTTCTTCATCAGTGAACATCAACAGTTCATATCTTTTATGTGCTTGATCTCAGCTCTTGGGTCACTTTGGCACTTCAAAATCCATATAATTGCTTTACTTTGGCCGTTCTGCAGTCCAAACACTTGAACCTACATAAATAAAATATGTCTCACATTAGACGCACCAAATAATTCATAAAACTTACGGAACACATTTAAATTGAGCCATTTAAAGCGCATTACTTATTCAATTCCTAATTATTAAACTAATTACTAGAACCCACTTTATTCCTTATTTTAACTAGCAAATATGACTAACAAATAGGTAAAATGGAATATAAAAATGTGGATTTTTCATGCGTAAGAGGCCCAACCGTGCATGCCAAACATTTGCCATTGTTTTGACAATTTGAAAGCAAGGGGAGCCAACGATAGGAGGCTTATTTACTAAGGATGCCAGAATGGAATAGAGTGCACCATCAAGCGGACCCCACAAAAGGAGCTTGCCTATCTTTAGTTTGATAACCAAAAAACCAGTCAGTGTGAAGATAAACACACAATTATTATCTTGAATGAACTTGGAAATAAATTTTTCAAAAAAGGCAGGCACAACATAGACATTCTTCAAGATAAGAGAACCAGCAGGCAAAGATAGAGAAGAACATCAAGTATAGGAAATAGGCATACGATTCTTGTTCCCAATCATAATAGCATCTGAAGTAGACATATGGTGGGCTGCTCCGGTGTCAAGCACCCAATCCTCATCAGTGTGATCGGCCAAGGTCATGGCATTAAAGGCTTGTGTGGCATCAGATGTATCATCATCAGGAGCTTCACAGGATGTGGCATGTGTTGTGAATGTCAAGCCAGGCCCAGTGTGGGCCCGTCAGCAGCCCAACAGCCCATCACGTCAGCATTACTTCATTAAGATATTTGATTGATTACGTATCTTATTGTAATTAGACCCGTTTAGGCTAATTGTTAGGTAACGGGCTGATAGAGAATAATCAGGGCCAATTAGTGGCCCATTAGTGAGCCACGATCTGGCCCACCATCTTGGGAAGTGCGCCCTCTTTATAAGGGGGTCGTCTTCTTCGTTCTAGGGTATGGAATAACAAAGTTATCTTTTTCTTTATAGTTTTCTCCTTTTATCTTCCCCTTTTTCACTATGGCGTTTGATTTCACTCGTGTTCCCTGTGGGAACATAACATTGGTATCAGAGCCGTTCCGATCCGCCATGGAGATGGCGATGATGGCCAACGAAGATGGCGACGAGATATCCTTCTCGACCTTGGCCATTTTCCGGCTGCCCGACGACCGGGACACTCCCAACTCCGTGATCCAGCGTGGAATGGTGACAGCCGCCTTGCTGTTTATGAGAGGAGCTGAAGTGGAGGTGAGCAGCGACGACCCGGGCTTTGCCGGCGCCTGGTTCGAGGCCAAGGTCGTTCGACTCAGGGCTCCCCAAAAGGGAGAAGCTTCTGTCACCTACGACCGCATGGTGGACGAGTTCGATCCATCCACCATCTTTCCCTTTTGATGGGTCCTCCTCCTCGCTGCCGACTGTCGCATGGCCTCCACTGCCGCCACGGGTTCCCTCTCCGCTTCTGCCGACTCCATGCTCCTTGCCCACGAGACCAAAGCCCCAACCTTTGGAGCCGGTGTCGTCAACCACCAGTCCATCCGCCAGTTGCGAGCCGTCCTTGCGATTCTCGTCATTGATTCCATCGACAACGGCCACTAGGACTTCCTCACACCCGACGAGCATCACTTCACCTGCCACGACCCCAAGGCACCATGGCGTCCCCAACCCTGCAAGAGGGACCTCTACGCCACCTCCTCCGTCGGGCTTCCGGACTGGGTGGACGATATGGCGCCGGAGCTTGGGTGGATGATGCAGAGGTAGAGCTGGGTCGGCTTCGTGGCCATCTGCGACGACGAGAGGGAGGTAGCCAGGATCGGCCGACGGAAGATTGTCAACTCGCTGAGGGGGACGACGACCTGTCTCGAGTGGGCCGAAAATCTGCAAGCCCATCTTGTGGCAATGTCGGATTGTAATGGACCGGAGGGAACAGCAGCCCAGCCCAACATGGCGTGCGGATTCTGGAGCTTGTACAAGACCCGCGGGGCCCATGTCCAGAGCCTGTCCAAGTCCACACCACAAGATTCCACTCAGTCGGTTCATGCCATCGACTCCGATGGCCGCCCTTCCCTACTCGCCGTCGGCTCCATTATCCGGTCCCTCTTCACCTCCTCCTCCACTACCCTACTCAAGAAGGCTGCCCGCGCCCGCGAGATCACCCTCCTCAGGCTCCGTGCCTCCAACTCCGGCAAGCCCTACCTAGGCCTCCACTATCTGGCCACCGACATCCCTCAGGCCTCCCGCTTCTTGTTCAAGCAGAACCGGATCTGGATGATTGACAACTGCCACGCCAAGCGAGTGCGGGTGGTCCAGGACAATGCCCTACCCCAACCGCTTTGCCATGTCGGCCCCACCTTGCGCGCCGCCCATGGCTACCAACTCAGCACTGCCCAACTCGGCCTCGACCGAACCGACACCGCCGTCTTCCGCCACCTTGACGTCTCCCACCTCGGCTTCCGCCGCGACCTCCGCCACCATGGCTTTCACATGGTGTCTGCCCTCGCTGCTTCGGCTGCCCTTGTCGCTCCTACCATCGCCCCGACAATAGCTACCTCTACTCCGCCGCATCCCTCCTCGAATCGAGAGCTCGACCGGCGGCGTCTCGTCCATCCCTCCTCACGCCGAGAGCCCGACCGGTGGCATCTCGTCCAAGGGGTTCCTCCTGTTCTGCACGCTTGAGCATGTCACTGCTGCGGCCGCGTCTACCAAGATGTTCGCCGACAGTCCCCACATCCTTTCTTGGTCGCATTGAGGATAATGCGGTAGCGGAGCGTGGTGGATTGTTGTGAATGTCAGGCGAGGCCCGGTGTGGGCCCGTCAGCAGCCCAACAGCCCATCACGTCAGCATTACTTCATTAAGATATTTGATTGATTACGTATCTTATTGTAATCAGACCCGTTTAGGCTAATTGTTAGGTAACGGGCTGATAGAGAATAATCAGTGCCAATTAGTGGCCCATTAGTGAGCCACGATCTAGCCCACCATCTTGGGAAGTGCGCCCTCTTTATAAGGGGGTCGTCTTCTTCGTTCTAGGGTATGGAATAACAAAGTTATCTTTTTCTTTATAGTTTTCTCCTTTTATCTTCCCCTTTTTCACTATGGCGTTTGATTTCGTTCGTGTTCCCTGTGGGAACACAACAGCATGGTGGTTGGGACCACCGCATTTAAAGCAGGTGATCCGTTTGGTAGACGAGGGCTGACCACCATGGCTAGTAGATGCAGGGTGGCAAGGGCCATTGGAGTTGTGAGTCTGGAACCACAACCTCGGTTGGAAGAATTCTCACGACCAGTGCCATGACCAATAGAATTCCCGCCATAAGAGACTTGTTGTCTGTGGCCACGAGGAGTAGAGGAACTTTGCCCGCAGCCATAAAAGGCACTAGAGAAAACAGGAACATTATTAGAAGTAGGCAACCAAAGTTCAAAGTCTAAGAGCAAACCAATAATTTCATCCAAGGTCAGAGTGAGGCGTTGAGCATTGATGGAGGCTACTATTGGATCATACTCAGACCCAAGGCCACGCAACAATAAGAGGGAAAGGCCATTATCATCAACGGCCTTATTTGGACTTGCCAGGAAGATAGCCAAAGATTTGGCATGTTCAACATAGTCAGCAATAGTGCGGGGACCCTTTGGTGACGGTTTACAACTCGGTCTTAAGATGCTGAATGTGCACAGACGTCTAAGCACCAAACAAAATCTCAAGCGAGAATTCGCAAGATGCCTCTTTCCCAGCAACAAGAGACATGCCTAATTCTAAAAAGGAGGCATTGTGCCATCCAACAATGGTTTGATCAAAGCAAACCCATTGTTTTACAAGGGAGAGATTGAAACCATTAGCAGCAGCAACCGGCTTTGGAGTTATCCCAAGAATGAACCCCAAGAGGTCCAGACTTCGTAGGACAGTGAACTTAGGTGCGGCATAATAGGTAGTTTGAACGGATGAGCTTCAAAGAAATGTCTTGCCTGAAGCTTTGATGGTAGGGTAGGGCGAAGGTAGGGGGAGAAGAGACGGCCATATCAGAGGAGGTGGAGGACGCCCTAATTAACATGTCGGGACTAATATGCTTATGAAACGTAGTATGAACTCTGAATCGTAGAACCATGATTGGCTTTCCAATGTTCCCCAAAGTATTAACAACTTCAAAGAAGAATTATGACAAGTATAACAACTTCAAAGAAGAACAACAAAGATAAGAAAGGAAAAATCTAAAGACGAGCAGCTCAACTGACTCCTCTGCTTATAAGTTACAAGTGAATCGTCTCACAAAGTCACAATCTAAGCCACTTTGGCTTGACAGGCTTCTTCCACGCAGGCTTGACCTCTGCAACATTGACCAAGTGCTCATCTACCTTAACAGCTTCCATTGCAGATTGCACAGCCCACCTGTTCATCATCTTCACCAATGATCAGTTCCATACCATTTAGACCCATAATCTCTTCCTTCAGGAATTGCCCTCCATTCCCAATCTTTATCTCCCCTTCATACGAGAAATACACAATTGCACCAGGAATAAATCCAGCTTTGTACAAAGTCATCGACATGTTTGCCATCCTCTGCTTATGAGGAGTAGTATACACTTAAAACTGAATCTCTGGTCTCTCCACAACACTCCCAAGAAGATCAGTCAAATCTTGCAACGTCTCTGAAGGATGAAACTTAGCCTCCAGCATCACATTATCAGGGAAACGCACCTGTATCACCACCGCCTTCGTGAATTCTGATCTCCGGGCAGCCTCTTCTGCCTCTCGGATCTTACACATCTTAAGGAGCTTGTCTTCCTTCTTCTTGCCAGCGAGGAGGCGGTAGTAGTCTTCTGCTGTGAAGTCGTAGATCTTATCATCTTCTTCTACCTCTTTTTTCATTTGAGGCAATGATGGTGCAGGGGCTCTACAGGTTGGAAATACTCTGACCTCTCTTCCAACTTTCTCTGCTGCAGCTCTAAGTTTTGCATTGACAAGCTTGGATACCTCCATGGTGGTTTGATGAATCCTTCTGCGCTTTGATAGCAAGACAATCGTCATGGTCATGTAGATGAGAAGGAAGCAGAGGTAATTATATATAGGATCTGATTGTCTAGGAAATCCTATCTTTATTATGAAAAGGATACAATGTATCTAATTAAAGTACTCCCTCCGTTCCAAAATATTGTGTATATTTGAGAAAATTCTCATTTTTATTTGACCATAAGCCCACAAGGAAGTCACCTGACTTCTTCTCCCTGATATCCCGTCCAACTCGTACCAAGTTCAAGTCAATCCTTCTAAGTCTCTTCTAATTTTGGAAAGAGGAAGTCACGTGATTTGGCAAAATAAATGTACACAATATTTTGGAACAGTGAATATTTTTAAATATACATAGTATTTTGGAACAAAGGGAGCATAACGTAACTATCTATTCTTTCCTAATTTGACACATTAGGTAGCTTCCTAATGCAGAGGAGACTAGCACAATGAAGAAGAACTGTTTCATTAATTTTTTTGTAAGAAGTTAGAGAACATTGTTAAGGTCATTAGATCTTCAGAGAAGCACTATTTGTACTGTTTTCCATTTCCATTATGTACATGGATCGATATGATATATTTTGGAACTTTTCACATCTACTCTTTTAAATTCTTTGTACATAAAAAAAGGATGATACTTTTTAACACCCTAGTTTTTCTGAGTAACACCACATGCTCAACAGAACTCGAAGTTTTTTTACATTTGTTTAGCAACACCACACTATTCTCACTCAAGACTTTGTCAGTAGGACTCCACTATTAGATACTGAGGATCCTGAAAGTAGGACCATGCCATCACATAGATAACGGTAGACCCCTACCGCCAGATTGAACTTAATAGAAGTCATTTATGTCAGTGGAATGCCACAGTCAAATAGTGAGATTTTTTTCAGTCAACATCTACAGTCAAAATGTAACATTGGGATGTTACTATGCATGCTAGAAAACCTGAATTTTTCCAACCCTTCTTCTAAAAGTGGGTGTTACCAAAAAATTTTGGGGTGCTGAAAAGTATCACCCTAAAACAAATTTATCTATTGGTTTTTGCTTCTATTATTGATCTTAATTTGCTTTATGCTTTGTCCTTAGTCTTATAAAAAAATTCTATTTTGATCATTTGATGTTGAAATAATGAAATATTTTGAAATGGCACGGCCGCACAAGGCAGTTCATCTTTGGAATCATGTCTTCCCTTGTGTAGATCCATTGTCCAAAATACCCAAAAACTTATGGAGTATTAGACTACTGTTCCTATGTGTCCCCGCCCGACCATCTGGTAGGGCATGTGCGGGACGCGTCTTGCACTGTGAGATCTCAATCCGACAGTGTCGTGCAGTGGCGCAGGACAGGGCGGGCAGGTTCAATCACCCCTAGCCGACTGTACTCACATGCACCATCAAATCTCAATCCGACTGCTTGCAATGTGCTTAACCCACATGCGGCCAGATCTGCCGGTCATGGGAATATGTCTATTTTTGCTAATCAATTTTACTGAGCATAACAAAAATAGATATCTTGATCACCACATTCTTATAAAATAACTTTTGTGTTTTACTGCTCTTTCCTAATTGGCTCGTTCATGTCCACATAGTTCTTGTAGGAGTAGGAAACATGTTTGAAGCTTTCCTATATATTTATAATTAGTTGCCATCCCAAGCTCTTCTACTTCATCTAGATTTCCTAGTATTCTCATACTTAATTCACACCAAGACTTCCAGTGTAACACCCGAAAAATTAGTAAGTACATTAAAACCGAAATTTCACCCTCTTAATCTTTGATTTAATTATGTTTTTCTTGTTGGGAATTAAATTTTGTGAGAAGAGCTTTCCAACGCTACCAACTATGCGCGATTTGGAGTTCGGAGTGAAAATATATGAGAAATTGAATCTTTTTGGCCGTGGCTGCGATCGATCGCCAGAACAAATGATCGATCGGCAAATTGAACTGATCGACCGCTTATCAAAATGATCGATCGTAGTTACTGTGATTATTGATTATTTTGTTTCGGGTTAAGCGATCGATCGGCAATAATTGCGATCGATCGGCTGTAACGCTGTAGTGTAGAAAAGCGCATGCGAAGATCGATCGCCGTATCGCCGATCGATCGCCGGTTGTGGTTTTGCGATTTCTAGCATATTTTTGGGGCGGATTTGTTTGGGAAAGATACAAAATCCCAACTGGACTTAAATTGCACGTCTCTAGAGGGATCTTGAGGCCTTCTCATTGGTGGGAAGTGTCCATGATATGGAAAATTAATTTAAGAAGGGATTCTCCCCCAAACTCTATATAAACCCTAGAGAGTTGGCTTGTGCTATTGGAAAACCTAGCCCTAGAACGTCCAGAGACCTTTTCTTCTCCTTCCCACGTTCACCCACCTCCTATAAGGCTTCTTCTTGTGAGAATTTTTCAACAGCTTGGAGCGGGAGCTTTGGAGGAAGCGGAGGAGACGAGCATCGCGTAAAAAGGCAGAATCTTTGGTGAATTAAGTAGGATAGTTTTTCCCCTTTCTTCTCTTCTGTTATATGTTATTTATAAGTGTTTTGATTCAGTATCTTAGAGTATTATTCTGATTCTTGTGAGATGAATGAATTGTGTCATTATTTCTATGCATAGTGCATCATAATCATATGTGCATTCATGTTTCGTTTTTAGATGGGAATTCACACCTAAAGTCTGAGGCTTTATTAATTTTCCAGAGACTAAAAGTTTTAATATTGCTTGGTTGACCATGATCCACGTTGAGTTTTATGTCTTAATGTGTGTCTTATAGTAATTGTCTTATTTGGTAATTATTAATGTTTAAAACTGTGTTATATGTAAAGGAACATGAGAAAGGTGTGTACCTTAGTAATTTCAGATAATCCTAGGGTCTGTAATTGATCTAGAAGGGGAGTATATGGTCTGTTAATGATATATTATCATCTATAATGTGTTATTAAGTGAGATAATCAAGTTTAATTAAGAGTCTTAATCTCGGCCAGAACTGTTTATGTGCTGACAGTATGTAATAAATAATTCATAACCAATTCAAATAAAATTGGAAAAATATAAAATCAGTGGGGTTAGAAAGTCGACTCACGAGGGTATTATCAGTAAATATTTCAGAGGTTAAATATTACTGTACAGAGCACAGTAGTCGTCGGAAGGGGACTATTGTGCAGAAGCCAGTGAGCTGAATCCAAGAGAAAATACTAAGAATACAAATAACATCATGTAATATGATATGATAATATTTAACGTGTCAATACCAGTAATTGGACTATATACTTATGGAATATCACAGTATGAATTGGGTTAGAAGTAATCTAATTAGGAGGGATAATCCTTTGATCAAGAGATTCATAACTATCTATCTTAAAAGCGTTGATGTCGGTTTGTGATTCCACTTGGAATTTAAATCATTTAAGATTCTTTGGTATTCTTACTTCTGATATTTGTATTATAAAATTCCAATACGTATGAGGAATTCCTATCTAGGGCTGAGCATGAAAGGTATGTATTGATTGTATGGTACTCCTTGGGTGAGTTGTTATTATTTGAAGTGTTTGGGTTGTCTTGTTATTCTATGCTACTCCAATGAGCGAGTTATGTGTTGACCAAAGACTTTGACACTTCTATCCATACTTCGTGAGAGAGTCTATTCTGGTAAGAGATACCTTATGATCTTAGAATGTTGTGACCTCTATTCCTTTGATATATTGCTCATATTGTTTACATGATTGTTTCTTCCACTGGAGATCTTGCGAGACTCTCCCCATGGTGGATTCATAGTATGCTCAATTAAGCCATTGCTAGATCTTGCGAGGTCACTTATATTTGTGGAGTTGCGATTCCATACTGCCCGAAGGGAGGCACTATACGTACGTTAGATTGTGGACATTACGGAAGGTCCTCAGTCTCCGCCCATCGTGTCCGTAAGCACTGGTGGGGCCAGCATCCTAGACGCGTGGCAGGGTTCCAAAAGAGGACCCCTAGGGTGGTTATGGTATAATATTTTAGTCACTTGCGAGCGACCAGTTCAGCGAGCAGAAATTGTAACTCCTTTCACTTTAGATGTCTGGAGCCTTTGATATAATTGTTATTCTCTCCTTACACATATGTTTGTTCGGAGTCATATTGATGTTTTCCTATACTTGCGAGTTAGGATTGTTATTATTGACTAACCTTGCAGGTGTATCGACCTCGGTTCAGTTCATATGTTGTGGAATGTCTATAACCTTTGTTATCCCTATTTCTCTTCATACTGCTTGTTTTAATTCAGTGGGTTTTTACATCCTACTGAGTATTTCTATGAAATACTCATGCATCCTCTGATGCAGGCGCAAATGAAAATTGAGATCAGGAAGTGCAGTAGTGGAAAGGCGGATTACATGCGCCGTGAAGAGTTTAAAGACTATCTAGTTATTTGCTTTGCTTTTATTGATGCTTATGACATTTTTGGCAACTGTATGCCATAGACTTATAGGTTTATTTTATTGGATTTTCTTAAATGGATTATTATTAAGTAAATTCATTTCATACTATTTATTGATGTCTGTTATTGTATTACACTGATTGCGGGCGTAATCGGTTACACATTCTTTTGAGATGATTGTAATCGATGGAGAAATCGACTGTTTGGTCGCGTGCCCGGTATCTCTACCTCGAATTGTATCTATTTGTTGGCTTCCGCACTCCGATCGAGGTATGGGATTTCGGGGCGTGACATCCAGTTCTTTATAAGGACTCTTGGTCTCTCCATCTTTGTACCATCACATTCTCAATCATTGTTACAATCTCTAGCTGTTGTGGATAGCAATGGAGTCTGTATTTTCTTCTAAGAAGCAAGTTAGTTTGTTACTTGAAGAAGCGAAGAAAGAGAGCAACGGCAAGTGGAGCCTGCTGATAGCATTCTGTAAATCAAGATGATGAAAAGCACTTCCGCCTTTCCCAGTGGAAGTACTCCTGAGAATGAGTTCGACCCATTGAGTTGCTTTGAGGCCCTTCTCGCCTCACATCCATAGTATCTATTTATAAGTGCTCAATGTAGATGAATGTCATTGAAATTTTTATTTTTAGTAACCTAAGCAACTTTTTTTCTTTCTCTATGACACATATCTGATGTAGAAGATAGTAGTACAATGAAGAAGAATTGTTTTGTTTCTTTTTTATGTCCAAGAAATATGTTAAGTTATTGGAACATACTGGATCATTACTTCAAATATAACAACTATTGGATAACTTCTGTTCTACATAACAATTTTACAACAATATTTGATGATTCTTAAAATACAATAATTCAATCAGTTTCTCTTGATTAACTGTTTCTAAAACTAGGATTTCTAAAACTTCTGTTCTATGCATTGGCAATGCGCATATGAGTCTATATTAACTGTATCTAAAACTATGTAACTATTTGTTCATGAAGTATATCACCATTACTCCTAACGGAAGCATAACTTTGTCCAATATCAAATCTTGTCAAGTTAATTACCGATTGCGTATTTGAGGTTCTTGTTAAAGTATACCTGAATTAACACAATATGTAGCAACATTCAGATTCAATTGAACCAATCCATGCTGGAAGAAGACCATATGGGGCTGTTGATATGGAACAGAGAGAGTACGTTACTTGGTCACAAAGCATAGTTGGCCTATAGTATAGCAAATTATACACCCCTCTCCTTCTGTCCAAAATCAGAGCCACACGTTTAAGGAACCTATAAGCGACAGATATCCAGGCATTTGATTGCAAAAAGTTGGATATTAATTTGATGAACATTACATTACAAAAAGCTGAATATGGAGTTATCCATCATCCAACAACATATAGTTGTCACCGACCACATATAGTTGGGAAAATGCACTAATTGGTTGATTGATTTTACCGGTAAGTTTAGGCTGAAACAGAAATATGTGGGTGATTTCACTCCTCAAACTCTTCGGTTTGATGTCCTGAAAGCTTACCTTCTTCTAACGGAAGAGCTTTGTAAACTTGGACATCCATCCCCTTCTTCTTCTTCTTCTCCACACAGCCAACACTAACTTTTCTACCAAATCTACTTTCAGATCCCATGATTTACGCAATGAAGAAGTAATCCAATATCTGACCCATGAATATTTATAGAGGAGTTTGCCGCCTTAGGGCTTGGGCAGCAGGCTATGAAGAATCAGGTTGCTAGCTCTGATTGACTGACTCTTAAATTTCTTCTGTTCTAAGTTGCAATTGGGCTTGGCCAACAGGCCTTCTCCTCCCCTCTTTTTGCCCTTCCTCCTTTCCCCTTCTCCAATCTCTAGATTCTAGGGCCGTGCGAGATCAAACTGTTCAAGGCTTGTTAGAATTTAGATTTTTAGATTTGGAATAAAGTTTTCTTCAAAATAAAGTTTCATCTCTCATCATGAGGACCTTCGGTTTGTCTTCTACAATGATTGTGAATTTTTTTGGAGATTTTATGACTCGTTTATGATTTGGTGTCTGTGTTCTACTGATTGAGACTTTGTTGGTCATTGTCTTTCTCATGTTCGTTGAAAGGCAAGAGCGTTATATGCCAATAGTCCAGTCTCATAGGCTTGAGAACCAACAGGGTTGTTGAAGGCTCAACTAGCCAACTCAACGAAGCAGAAGTGTGAGAGTTGTGTTCATCAAGAGTGTCAAACTAGAAGATAGCAGGGAGAGTAATTTATTGGAAGAGTGTTATGCATGAATCGTTGTTCTACCTCTGATCACTTTTAGTTGAGACCGTCACATAATTTATTATTTTTTTAATATGTGGGGTCCACAGTAAAAGCGTAATCTTTCCAAATGGAGAAGGTAGGGTTGTGGGTGCTAGAAGCACCGGGTGGGGGAGGGAGAGCTTTGGGTGTGAGTCACCGTAGCAGAGAAGGCATCTTTGGAGTGGAGAATAATTAGGGAACAATATCATCTATCTTGCTACCTTTTTTAAATTTTGGTACGCATATCTTGCTAGTTGTCTCAATTAAAAGTAATCGAAGGGAGTACTTCTTTTCTTTTCATTTTTGTGGGGATTATGTATTTAGCCCCTAAAGCTCTAGGATTTCATGTGAAGATGTACCCTTATTTTCAATGAATAAAAAGAACCTTTGCATGTAAAACAACATAATAGTGACTATGAAAAGATGAATATACTCTTAATCGAGAGCAGAAATCAGGAAACTACACTGGGCTTTAGCTTGTTGGCCTGAATTGCATATGGGCTTTGGCCAGCTAATGCAGTGATGCGGCTAATGCCAGGGAAGAGTCCACCAGAATGCAGAAGAACCGGCTATTTGCTAAGTTGACACGGGCTATGGCTCCCCAGTTAAACCCAACTTCATATTCAACAGGGAAAAATCAAATCAGAAGCAGCAGCCCAGAGACTATTGCTCGTCCAACATAGGAAACACACGTGAGTGTGATATGGTATATATGAGGAAGGTTTCTTCTTCTTTGTATATTTTATGGGTGTGGAGGCTCTCCCCAAACGAAGGTGTACAACAACCTTCGGTGAACGCGCGTGCGGCATGGGCAAATGGACGCATTGTGGCGCTTTATGGTGCACTTAGCACTTGCATTTAGAGCCTTTGATTTTTTATCAAATGACCAATTATTTTTGGATCTTAGGAGCCGTTGATTATGATCTAATGGTGAGACGGGTAATTGGGTAGACATTTGACTATTGTACCCGTTTATTTCATCTCCCTTTGTGAAAGGGTGCCCGTTTGTTTCCTTTGGTGAAATGAGTCCGTTGGATTCAGGTTTATATAAATGGCTGCCTTAAACCAAAAATAAGATAGATAGAATTCCGTTCGTTCTGGAAATCTCTTCTTCTTCTTCTTTTCTAATTCTTCTCTGAAAGGCAACAATATTCTTTATCTCTGAGTTCAGGTCAGACTTGTTGGAGTGCAATGCTCATCGACTGGTCCATTGTATCTTGGGGACAGATTGCCGGAAAAAGCTTGTGCACAAATAGGGCGGCAATATCTGTTTCGAAGTCAATAGTGTCAAATCACTATGCCTCGGACGATTTAATTTTGATTATTCTTCAATTACCGGTTCAATTGATATATAATTCAACACAGTCGGGTAAAGTACACTCCCTCCCGATTATATATATATTCAGCATTGGGGGGACTGAGTGGGTTATGGCTACGGGTTGATATCTATATGTGATTAGTTCCCTTTTTAAACCCCCGTACAAAGGGCCTTTATACGAGAACAAGGAAAATGCACAGTACTTTCTAAAGCTTTTCTGCATAAAAATTTGAAGAATCACTATTAGGTGATTTGCTCTTGAGGCCAATAAATCTTCATGAATGTGCATGTGCAGGCTTGAAATGCTATGGAGCCTACGGGTTAATAAATTTAATTCATTTTGAAATGCTGTCATGTTTTTTTGGACAGAGGGAGCAATTTGAAACACAATCCTCTGGTGAAGCTTCCCGTTGATCAAAGGGAGCTCAAGTGGCTCACATTGACTGAACGTGTAGACTGTTATGGGAGTATTTGTAGCTTGCATGATACCACTAATGATAGACATACCTTGAAACCCATAATTCAAAATCTTTTTTCTTTTCACTTTTCAGCGCCTTTTTAACAGAGTAATCAGTTCTTTTTGTTGGTTGTTTTCTTTCTGGTCTTGTCCCAAGAATGAATGTGCCACTGACCAAAATTAATATTCATCAGTTTATGAAATCTCAATTGTGTAAAGATATGCTACCTTCACATGGGCTCTGTATACATGACTTGTTCATGCTTTAAACCAAGCTTGTCATTTTTTTCATTAATTTAATATAGATTGGAAAATGTCATTCTTCTTTTCTTTTAGCTGTGAGAGTTTCTTTAGTACTGTACATGCTATAAATCTTAGTAATTCCTATTGGGTCTTAGGTTATGGTAGTACTAGTCAGCTTTGACTGCAATTGAACTGTATTCTGATTAGGATATTTTTAGGCATTTTGGTGGAAGATAAGTGAAAAAGTGAACATTTTGGTGTATAATTAGGATCATTTAGGCATTCTAATGAGGATAAACTTTATGCCCTTCACTGAAGCAACTTCTTGATATCAGAAAAGGGAACAAAATCAGGTTTAGTGTTGTCTGGTGCTCACTGTAATACCTAGAAAATTTGAATCTTTAATGCAAGTTGGTTGATCAATGAGAAGGCGGGTGCTATTATTGAAGTACTTAAGGTACGCTTTCCATTGTCATAAATTTTGGGAAATTTGGAATTCAGATTAAGAAGTTGTGATCGTGGGAAATTTTGAACATGATCGATCGCCAGAAGTGACGCGATCGATCGGGTCAGGTTTGTAACCGAAGAAAAGGCAGACGCGATCGATCACCTCAGGTGATGATTGATCATTTTTACTATGATTTGTGATTTTTGTTCCGTGATCGATTGGCCTTAGGAATGATCAATCGTAAGTACTGTATTGTAGCAGAATTTGGCAGCGATCGATCGCTAAGACGCTGCGATTGACCGCACCGGCAAAAGCAATTTCCAGTTTTAGATGATTTTGGGATGTTTTTGAGTTGGGATCCTACCTAATCAAGGAGGCTTAATGGGAGAGCGTACTAGATGACTAGGAGGTAGTTTCGGATCGATGGTGGAGATTAAAATTTAGTGTAACTAATTGGGAAAGAGATTTGGGAAAAGATTTCCTTGTTGTATTAGGGTTTCTCTATAAAAACCCATAAAGGGGACCATCCCATGCACATGAACGTTCAACCTTTTGGAGTTTGGAGTTTGCTCTTTTTCCTTCTTTCGATCAGCAAGGTTTGGCCACGTTTGATCTACGGAGCAAGGCGGTTTCGCGAAGAAAAAGCGGAGCACCACGTGGGACAATAAGTGACTCGTTGTTCAAAGTGGTAGGATGAGATTTCCCCACTTCTATTATGAAAATTCTTTATTTGATGATCTTAAATTGATGCATGCATGATCTTGTGAATTCGTATTCATGTTATTGATTGATGGTCATTCTTTAAGAGAAACCGATGTGAGAGTCTATATATTCATGAATCATGTTGATCAATCGATATTTGATATTTCACGTGTTAGTGCTTAGAGGGTTCCCCATGTCATTCATCTCTTCAATGACTCAGTATAATGCTCAAATGATCTTTTTGTGTTATGTCTGGATTTTGTTGTCTCATTATTTGATCTATTTATGGTAAGTTCTAAATCAGGTACCCACTAAGAAGAGTAAGTGCTTGTAGATCGAAGTATATCTTGGCCTATCATTGTGAATCATGTTGAATTCAGTGACACGACTCTTTAATTCATAAAATGTCATCTTTTTATGTCTTGACAGTATATTTCTACTTCATGATTCTGTCCGGGATTAGTTGTCCTAATCAAATATGGTGTATATCATTAAGATATTATTTGTATAAACAGTTTTATGAGAATAAAATGTATCTTAAGAGGAGAGAAACTACCTTATACTAAAGCCAAAAAGATTCTGTATCATACCGAGGGAATGGGTAATTACGATTATTAAGATAATTCTAGGTGGTATATATTGTATCTAATATGATTAAAACAAATTGGATTAAGGTTGACTCTCTCGGCCAGAACTGTTTTTTTGCCCATGAGCGGTAATCAAAAGGTCATAACTAAATATATAAGTATCAGAAAAATATTCCGTCTATTGGATTAGAAACTAGACTCATTAGGCTTTTCACATAAAAATTTCAGAACCTAATACGATCTGTGCAAACTGTAGGAAGTGTCGGAAATGGAATGTTGTGCAAGCGACAGTACACCAAATTAGGGTTTTAAACACTATTACCTATTAAGACCTGATTATATGATAAGTTATGTTTATGATAACCTTAGTGAATATTGAAAGACGTGACTAATAATAAGGACCGTAAGAGTATTTCACTTGGGAGGATGTTCATTGTTGTGTCATCTTAAGCAGAACAGTGTCCTGCTTGTCTACAGCCTTTGTATACTATTTGAGTGTTTTGAGTTCCATCTAGGGTTGAACTCTCGGATAGTACTGATTTGTCTACTTAATGACATTTGTATTCTATTACCAGAAGTATTGGGGGAATTCCTATCTAGAGCTATGCACAGTGAAAATATTTAATGAGATGAAACCTGTTGGTATATCTCTTATGAGTTAGTTGATTATCAAGATTGAGCAAGTTTTTTACTACTCGTCTGGTGAGTCAATTTCTGATTGAGATATTGAAATCTTGTTAGTACTCCTATGTGAGTTGAACCCTGAAAGATGAGAAACTAGAGTTATTTGATACAACCTCTGTTGTTGTGAGTTACCATTCAGTTCCATGTAAACTGTTTCTTCCACTAAGAGTTCTTATTAGAAACTCTCCAAGGTGGAATCATAGTATGTTCATGAGCCATTGCTAGATCCATGGTGATCTCCGATTTATATTGAACATCTGTAGTTCAGCCTATGAAGACACACGTACGTTTTAAACTGTATGATATTACGAAAAGTCTGTAGTCTCCGCCCATTGTGCCCGTAAGCACCAATGTGGACAACATCCCTAGACGCATGGCTGGGTTCCATGACCTCTAGGATGTTCTGGTATAATAATTATTCACACGGGAAGTGGACAAATCTGATAGCAGAAATTGAAATCTCCTTACACCATGGATGTTTGGAGTCAAAGCTTACTGATTGTTTTCTCCTTACACGATGATCGTTCAGAGTCTTGAATTATTATTCTTTCTATCCATACTTGGAGTCGGTGTTGTCATTAAGTATGGTTGCTATTCAGGTAAGGTAAACTCTGTATTTCTAATTCCTGATTATGTTGAACATGGAATTTCTTTTTGAGAACATTATGTCTGTATTTTTCCATTCCGAATCTTTGTGGGTCTTTGCATCCTACTGAGTATTTCTTTGGAATACTCATGCATCCTCTAATGCAAGCATTAAAAGCAGAACAAATGAAGATTACTGGAGCTGATATGGATGGCAGAAGCTTGGAGTGGAAGACTTTTTATTATTTGGTTTATGATTTGGTGTTTATTGATTGTTCGGCCTAGTGTGCAAGAATTTATTTATCTTGGATTTGATGATTATTATTTTTTATCTGCTCTAATAGACTAAACATATTATTTCTTTATATTGGCAATGTTACATTAAGTTTGCATATCTGAATTATTGGTTTTTCATGTCGATCCTGCATATTATGTTCTGGCAAATATGATGAGATTGATTGAGTATTCGGTCACGCATTGAGTTTCTTGCCTCCTAACTGTCTCTGATTGGTTGCTTTTGTGCTCTAATTGAGGTCAAGAATTTTGAGGTGTGACACTCATATTAAAAAAAGGGTTGTCTGGTGTTAGAAATAAATGTGTTTTAAAACGAAAAAAGAAACGGCTCGATTAATGTTAGAAATGGTGTTAGAAATAAATGTGTTTCAAATGAAAAAAGAAACGGCTCGATTAATGTTAGAAATAAATGTGTTTTAAAGAAAAAAAAAAGAAATGGCTTGATTAGCGGTTTTAAGATGTGGCCTTTCCTTATTTGTCCTCTAGAACGTGGTTTAGAGTATTCTAACCCAAATAGGTCTTCTTCTTCCCCCAAGTTCTCTTAACCCTTCTTCCCTTCTCTCCACCATCCTGAATTGAGTTCTTGATTGGTATTCTTTGGGTCAGATTTTTTGCGTCGATTTTACGTGGACAGCACACTCATTTCGGGTTCGTGATCGAATTCTTTGGAGTGCACCAAGGTTCGAGAGAGGTCCATTGTATCTCTTGATCGATCGCTGGTGAAGCTTTGCACGAGGCGGCGAATATTCATTGATGGATAGTCCTACAGGGCGCCTTGGATTGCACTGCCAGATGATGGGGGACCTCATTAGTACACTGCCAGATGATGTTCACATTTTTTTTCTTATCATGGCTTATAATGAGAGAAGCTGCTAGAACTAGTGTTTTGTCAAGTAAATGGAGATACTTGTGATCAGCCTTTAAATCGCGGATGCTATGATGGTGATACCCATGATTGGAGAAAATTATGAACAGATTGAGGTACAGAAAAGGATGAAGAAATTTGTTGAAGCGGTTCGTCAAGTGATGCAGCTTATTAAACATATTGTCCCTATCAAGCCTGAGTCTTTTCAGGTTTGTTTTGCATTGGACAAAAAACATGCTGGCTATATTGACGAGTTGATCGACTTCGTGATCTCAGCTGGGGTTAAGGAACTTCATTTGAACTTATTTCTTTTTTCAATCATTTTGGATAGTAGATTTGTCAAAATCGATTTTGATGCTGATGAACGTTATGTTTTCCCCCTTTCCCTATTTTCTGATGTAAAAGGATCTTCCTTGGAAAACTTGCATATGCAAGGAAGCTTGTTTAAGTTCCCACTCGGTTTGAGAGTTTAAATGGTCTTAGAAACCTTTGTCTTGAAGATGTAGTTTGGGTAGATAGAGGTTTAGAAGATATCTTAGCAGCCTGCGCACAATTGGAGAGGATTTCTATAAGTCCAGCTATAAGAACCAGTCGGACCCTGCAACCACAAGTGAAATGTTTAAATATCTCAATATGGCTTCTCTTAGAAGCCTATCCCTTAAAGAGATTACTCTCGATGAAGAAGATCCAAGAGGAATTCTATCTAGGTGCCGTTTTCTTGAAGTCCTCAGTTTGTCAGGCTCAAAAATTTCAAATAATTTGGTTTTGGAGGATTCATCAGTTCACCTAAAATATTTGGAGATATTGTAATGACTAGAAAATCAGTATTAAAAAACAAAAACAATTATTTTGATGATCTACCTAAATTAGGAAAGTCAAGTTGCTAATTTGAATTTTTGTGAATGATTTGAGATGATGTGTGATTTATTTTATATGTTGCATTAGAATGTTGCTTTGTAGAATACTCGGCTGAGCCTCGCACCAGGGTCGGAGGAGTGCCTGATGCCAACACCAGTGTGAGGTCAGGTGCCAGAGCTAGGTTGTGTGGGGTGCGACATTTCGTGTAGGTTTGTTGATTGACGAATTGCAATTAAAGGTAGTTTTCTAGTTAAGTGTGCAGTGATATTGGAAGTTATCTATTGGAGAAAGTCTGGATTAGTAACCAACTTACTGGGTGTCAGGTCATCTGGGCACTAAGTATTGGTGATGGAATAAAATCTTTTGGGTGGCTATCTTTCCTGATTAGAATTGATTGTGATAAGGATGTTAGTACTTAGTTTACCGGACGATAAAGGTCGGTAGAAAGTAGTAGAGAATAAGGACTGAGTTGAGAGTTCTACCCGAACTGGACACTTCCAAGATTGGGCATCAGCGAAGATAGAGGTATCAAGATTCTTATAATATGAGACGTCCAATAGGAACAGATGCCATAACAGGAAGGGGCACCAGGGTTATCTGTTTGGATACGAAATTAGATTCAAGTTTAATAAATTCCGATGGAATTACCAAAAATACGCCTTTATGTACGGATGGCAAATTTTGGGAATCGAAATTCGTGTGAACGAGCAGAATCTCCTTCACAATTGGTCCTGAATCGAGCTTCTGACATAATTTTTCATTCTATTGAATTCTTTGCATTCAAACACAAAACACAGTCAGAATGGTTAGATCGCGGTTAAGTTGGGCCTGAATATGCTGAGGAATCTGTATCCAAACAACCCCCACCACTAGGCTGGTCGTGTGTGTCACCATTCACCGGTTGCTATATGACAATTTTTATCTGGCCCACATGTAGTCCCTCGTGACTAACGTGTCAGCCAGCGAATGGTGCCAAACACGCTTAGTGGAGTATATAATCATCATAATCTAGTAGCATAATTTTCCAACAATTTTGGGTTGGCGACATGGATCTAAGGGCTCCCCCATTTTAGCCTCTTTAGTGTGTGCCTACATTGAAAAATTTTGTACGATGACTACATGTAATATCTCATAAAATGATTTACATTTTTCTAGGAATTTTTAAGATTATTTTTATATTTTTTTATATAAATATAATTTTATAACAATTAAATAATAAAATAGAGTTATTGGATTAAATTCTTGGTGGCATGAGTAAAATGGGTCCCACTCATAATAATTCTCACCGACACCAACGACACCACTGCCAGTTTCAATTGATTAGTGGGGTCCATTGGGTACACAAGGACACGTGGCCTTCCTCGATTGACAAAAAATTGATATGACGCCTACATATTTTCTCTGTAAATATAGAAACCAGATTTCAGACTCATTTCACATATGGGCAAAGAATATCGTATGTGATATCGGTATAATGTCGGTCGACCAGAGACAAAATATTGGAGATATTGTGTAAAAAAATATGGGTGGTCTAAAACTAGTTTTTACTGCGTATTTTTACAATATAACTTCTAAAATGAGTGATATTTACTTAGACAGGCATAAATTTTAAAATATGCATAAAAATGCACATATAATTCAAAATATATATTTGCGTTTTAAACCTGTATCCTTCCACTTGGCATAGGATGGGAAACAAACGGGAAAGTTAATTTTTTTTAAAAAAAATTTAAATTAATTTTTTTTAAAAATATCATTATATCTGCGATATTTTAAAAAAACTTCAAAATCAAAATTACACAATATCATTTTATCAGTTTAAGTCCAATATTGATATATCGGCAATATATCAATATATCACCGATTCATCTTTCCATGCACATGGGGAAGGAGAAAAATGCACTGAAGTCCAACAAAGTGTGGGTCAACTCCAAATTTAAAAAAAATATATTTAAATGCCATTATATCTGTGATATTTTAAAAAAACTTCAAAATTGAGATTACATAATATCATTTTATCGGTTTAAGTCCAACATCGATATATCGGCGATATATCACTAATTCATCTTTCCATGCACATGAGGAAGGACAAAAATGCAGTGAAGTCCAACAAAGCGTGGTTTAACTCCAAACCCAGCAAACTATTCTAAAGCATCTGTCATGAATGATCACCCTTCTTAGGTCACCAACCTGGTAAAAGCTTGCAATATCGAAATTTTTTCCCGTTGGACTGATTGTGAGTATGAAAAACAAAAATCCTTGTACGTTAGTTCGTATCTAGATTATTCTTTTTTCTAGTTATTATTGTAGATGATTCATTTAAGACGAGGGAACCATTTATTCATGTGATGTTGAAAGGATAATTCTCTTTCATAAATTTCTTATGTAAAGACTCTATTTTTTGTCCTCTGCTTGCTTACAAATACATGTGATTGGATTTTGTTGTCTGGATTACTGTTTCCAGGACTCATCTAAGATACAGAGAGGCCATCCTTCTAGGATTGGAGACATTGAAATGGGAAGCCGTGCACTAACAAATTCTGCAGGTCTTTGGTTGGAAGGTTTTTTCGGACAGGTAAATTGTCTTGTTGATTGTATCCAAGTCAAAATTCGAGAATCACATCCATGTATTTATTTTTGTTAGGTGTGGGAGATTGCAAAGCCAATTGATGGGCTCTCCAAGCTATTGAAAAGGGTCCAAGTAATTTTTTGCTATATAGGTTACGGATTGATTTTTTTATCTTCCTTCTTAATTGACGCCCCATCTTTTGAGGTATTTTCTTCTAGGAGATTTTGAGTTATTTTTAAGGAAAGAAGGATTAGAGTGACTCTGAAATTTGAGAAAATTGGCTAATTGTTAACAAGACTAAACCATCATTTATTATGATGCACAGGACGCAAATGAGGAGTCAAAAGCTGCTACTAACGCTGCTGCAATAAAAGGTGATGACATTGCTTCATGAATAGGGTTTCAATGTATTTATTCTTCTTTCTGGTCCTGTTATTATGTTAAAGTTTCTAACAAATGATTCAGTGAAGCAGCGTTTTGTATGATTTAACACTAACATCATTTAGTAAAAGCAGAAGATTACAGTGAGCAATCTAATTTGGGTTCTAATTGTACTATTTTTATGTACTCCCTCTGTTCTGTTTTAATAGCTCTATCTGAAAAAATGTTGATTGTTATAGGATAGTTTTCCCCCAACTAATGGGGAAATACGAGGTTCAAAATCCACTTAAATTGATCATATTGAGCATCTAAAACGGGACTGTCTTCTTTTTCTGCTGGGGATTGAAATTTGATGGCTTGAGGCCTCTTGGCTCACGCAGATGTTCGTGAGTCATGTCTCATATAAACAAGACTCATATTATAAAGTGTTGATTTGGCAATTTAAATATTTAGGTGAAGGAGTTTGATCAATTCTGTCTACTCAATTGCCAATCATTCAATTCCATCATCACAAACTGACATGACAACTTATCCAACCTGATTTAGATGGAAATCCAGATATTGATTCCATCCAGTATGTTGCCCTTTCCTTCAAATAAGAAAATAGCAACACACTGAAATTCCTTGCACAAACTAAGCTTGGTAATGGCCATAATATTGCTAGCCCAAATTCCTCAGCACATACTAACATGCATAAAACAAATTTAATGCATTGCAATTGATCGAAAAATTGTGCAACACAACTGTAGGTGCAAAAAAACAAAGAATCACAATAGCCAGTTGAATAGCAGCTTTATCAATCTTAATGAAGTCAAATAAAAAGTAGGAAATAAAGGTCGGGAGCAGAGGCATAACCCTTTCAAATAAGCTGCTCTGGAAACTTCTTAACATAGCAATTTGTCTTTCAATAGAATTGTTTCCGCCATAAAGTACTATTTCAAGGTAAGGTTCTCCAAATGCCCTTTCAAACAAATATCTGAAACAAAAGCATTGTTCTGACCCGCTTCTAAAGCAAATGCATTATAAGCCATATTATGTTATCATCTCGCTTAAATAATGCAACTACATTGATCTTTTCTTTTGTCTATCGGAAGCAATCTGGATTGATGTTCCTTTTCCATTAATGAGCAAATTTATTATTTGTTTGTCATAGGGGGGCAGTATATACTATATAGCTGGAGTCTTTTTACATAATACAATTCATTTCGTTTTCTATATCTTTCAGAGAATGTGAATTCAGACTGGAGACTAATGCTATCAGTACATGAATCCAGGAAGCAGGTTCTTACCTTTTTATAGTTGACCCTAAGTAGTTATCTTTATTTTATGTTGTAGACATGTAACATTTCCAAGACAAACCTAGATAAGCAGATACTACTACTTAGACAGATCCAACCAATCAGAACTGAAGAAAAAAAGATACAGACAAATAGATTTTAAGCAACCAGCTTAAGATCTAAAGGCTTCATGCTCTTAAGCTGAAGCAAGAGCAAGGCACATTCACACTTGTGCGCTGACGCTTCGTGTAGCCAGCATTAGAAAAATTGTCTTAAGAACAATAAACTGAGAGTCAAACCTACTAGACTAAAGTTGTTAAGATTTTCTTCAATGTCAAAAAGGAAATAGGGACAAGATAAGCCTCGAAAACGTCCAACCTCCAAAACTGAGAGAGCATTCAACCTCAACCTTTTCTTATGACAAAACAGAGGGCATGCTTAGGACTTCTATTCGCTTTATGTTATATTAGGAATTTCATTATATAATGCTTTATAGAGTTTGTGTACAATAGTATCATGTTTACGAATTTGTTATACAATAACCTTATTTATGTATACTTGAGTATTTTTTTTATGTTTTGCATCAATATAATTTCTATCTACTTTTAAAGCAAAAGTTACTTTCTTGTTTGGATTCCATTGTCCCACCTCAAATTCGGAACTTCTCGACTGGTAGACAGGTAGTTAACATGCGCCCGTGCTCATGCGTAGGGCCCACCATGCCATCAGAGCAAGGTTCAATGGCATGCCTTAATAGAAGGGGCGGCCTTCCTAAATTAGTGCATATCAGGGGATTGCATATTGGTGGATGGAAATGGAAATCTCACGGCCTGCGTTGGCACATCCATAAATTATAAACAAGATTTTCTTTTCTTCCAGCATGTATATGTCCTTCATAGTCATCCAAAATAATAGCAAAATATTCACCACTAAAATTTATCCATACTCAAAAGATGGTGCACATGGACACAATTAGCATGCTTGAAATGCTTATCTGTCAGACATAACCCAACCTCCAGTGTTTTCGAGGATTTGTTGGGATTTGTTGTATAAAAAGAAATCCCCCGGAGAAAATAACCCTCATGAATGCACAAAGAAACACAAGCACTTTTGTGAAAAATTTTAATATTTACTACTCATAAATATATGTAGACTTTTAATATTACTGGTACTACATTCCATTTGTTGCATGACACACATCTTCCCACATATCATTTGCCATATTTGCGTGCCATGCATTTGCCTTTTATGAGAAAAGTAGAGCACAACTGTGAGTGAAGGGTTTTTTAGATTTGCAGTTGTTAGGTTTTGATTCTCTACATTGAGAAGGCCTTGAGTGTTTTCTTTTGAAGTTCATATTTACTTTTTGGATGATACTAGGTGACCCTTTTTCACGGTAGACTTTAAAAAGTTTCTCTTGAGTTTTTATTTTTGCTTGCTTGAATTTTAAGTCATGATTGTTATAGTTGTGGACTTTAGCAGCAAATTTCTTGATGTTTTGATGGGGTCTAAGCTAGTTTTTATTCATGGATTTGTACTTAAATGTGCAAGTGAAATTCCTTCTGCTTAAACATTTGTTAGTAATGTGTGTGCAGGTGAGAAACACAAGTAGTTTAATAGTAGCAACTATTGCTATTGGTCAATAGAGAGAATGTAATAATCTGTGACGACCCCAGATTAGATAGCAGAAATTTTTTTTTCCTGGAAACTTGATCGACTTGGACACTAGGAGACCTGATCAGTGGGGTTTCCTCATATGGATGTGGAAGATAAGTTCAATAGGAGATTGTGTAGTCCAACTTGGCGTTGGAGTTGTATCGGAGAGGGAGTCTTATGGACGGCAAATAGGAAACCCATCATCGGGCTGGGTTCCTAATGGACTCTAAGATGATAAACACGAAAGGGGACGGTTGGGATCAGATAGACTTGATCTAGGAGAGGATTAACTTGATAAGAAAGAGCGATCATAACACCACCAGGAGTAGGACTCCTTGGACATGGCTATTAAATGAGCAGTTGGCCCCTCCCTTTTCCCTCACTTCTGACCCACTTCTATCTCTTTCTCTCTCAAATCTCTCCCTTCTCTCTCTCTCGGCTCTCTCTTCCGACTAGATCGCCGGAGCAGCATCGGAGGAGTGTTTCTTTTCCTTCTCTGATGTCTAGCTAGTTTAATATTTTTAAAGCATGATGATGCTCAAGTTTGAACTCCCAGTACTCTTTTGTTTATTTGTTTGATGTTAAATTGATATAAAAAATTCATTGTATGCTATTCTTAGTGCTTGGCCATAGGCTGAGATTGATTTTAATTGGATTCAGATTGATGGCAATTCTTATGTCTTAACACGAATGAGTATTTCTATTGTAACACCCAAAAAATCGGTATGTTTACTAAAACTGCTATGTTAGGAGACTGGTCTAAAATAGGAAAGTTTAGCTGCTTATTTGAATTTTTGGTTATGCTATGTGATCTGGTATGTTGAATGATTGTTATAATGCATGATGAATTGCGTAATCGATGGACCAGATTAGGCAGGACACCAAGCCGCGAGGACTAGCCCTTGCGCTAGGCTCAACCTGGCGTTGAGGCTGGCCTGCAGCCAGGGGCTGAGAACACATGACGCCAGGAGTGGGGCTAGGTGCCAGGGTACGAGTTCGAAGTGTCTAGAGCTCATATGAGCAATATGACTTAATAAGATGGAATTTGGTAATGTGAGACATTACGATTTGCAAGTTAATTACATGTCGATCAGCAGACGGAGAAACCAGGCGCCATACGCACTAGGCACCAGGGCCACTTGGACGTCAGGTGCACCTGGGCACCAGAGAGGGAGATGTGGCTCATTTGGGGTCACAAGTGTGCGATGAGAGTTGGTTATGTCATGTGGTTCGTGGTCTACACGAGTTAGAGTAGCGTGATATGTACGCGAGACATCTGAGATGTGCAACTATGGGACACATGCCAAGACACAGGTTACTTGGACATCAGGACCACATGGGCACAAGTCTAGGACGTCATGATCACGTGGGTGAGGTGGCACATGGTCGTTACCAAGGTGGTTAGGGAAAATCTTAGTAAAGTGAAAGATTGGATTTACTTGCGGTAATTAAGGAGTAACCGGTAGTAAATCAGGAAACTAACCTAATCGGTTGGTGAGAATAATATGAGATAATCTTGGAAGAGGGAAGAATATTATGGAGATCAGCATCAGCCAATCAAAAGAAGAATTCAAACTGGTATAGGGCATCCAAATGAAGTGAGATAAGGATTAAGCAGTTTCCTAATCGGGTAATTGATTCATTTGAGAGATTTGGTTCTAGATTTGATACCAAATCCAAACTCATTTGAGATTCTATAGGGATGGGACGTCCTTGGCCAAATAAGGAGTGAGATTTGATCGACGGCTGAGATTAGAAGGGGTGGTGTATCAAGGGGGTTAAGTAATCTTAAGAAGGAGATTTCTTAGTTGGAATAGGAGATTTTGTATAAAAAGCACACATGAGGGGGCGTCCCTCCTTGTTGGACGACCTAACCCTTGTGTGCCCTCTTGCTTCTTTTCCCTCTCCTTCTACACCAAACCAGCAAGCTTTCAACCCTTCCTCTCAATCCAAACCTCTTCCGTTTCAAGGAACGAAGGCGGCATTGCGACTAGGAGGCGTAGATGAACACGAGGAACCAAGTAATGCACGTGTGCAAGTGTGGTAGGATGATTTTTTCCCTGATTTGTAATCTGAATTCTATTCATCATTGTGAGTAATTAATATGGTATTATATTGCCTTATAATAGTAGATTTTCATTGGAGTTGATTGGCTAAGTACCAATATCATGAATTATTGAGTTTTGATGTGTTATTGCTCAATTCGTATGGACAATTGGTGGTCCAATTCTTATTTGTTGCACATGCTAACCTGATGATGGAAGATCTAAATTGTTTATGACCTTTTGGATATCTTATTGATCTTAAAAGTTGATGTCCAGATTCTTTTGTCTTGATCCAATGATGTATCATGAGAGGGGTATTGCTTAATTATTGTAGAGAATGATTCATATCACCTTTCTATTTCAAAATACACAAATTATTAAGAGACAATAAGTGTACTTGTACCATAAAGCTTTTGACTTTAGTCGAAGGTGTGTCATTAGTCAAGGTCAGTTCTTTGATCAGTATTTCGTTCCTTCCCTAATTAGTTGTCTACTTCAACTACTACTTCTATTGAAAGGGATATGTGTGTATAATCGATAAAGATGATGAAGATGCACTCTAATCCTTGAAAATTATTAAAAATCTGATCCAACAAAGTTCTGGAATATGTAAGAGATGTGAGGTATTCGAGTATATCATGTATTGGGGGGTAATCACACTTATAAGTTGATTTGAACTATGATTAAGGGTCTCGGCCATAATTGTTTCTGCACTAACGACTTCTACTAAAACACATGTAGTTAATTATAGAAAAATCAAAAAAATATGCCGTCTATTGGGTTGGAAACTAGACTTATAGGACTACATACAGTAAAATTTTAAGAGTTAAACTCAATATGTGCTGACACTGGGATGCATCGGAAGTCAACTGTTATGCAAAAGACAGAACACCATAATTATGGTAAAAATTGGGAAAACTTTATCAAAGCAATAGCCCATCCTAGAATAAGTATATTAAGAACTTTATATGTATTATGCAAGACTTTTCAGTAAGTATTACAGTAGAATGAACTTATAATATTTTAATGTCATGGGCTAACGGTGGGCAGTTTGGCGTTCATCAAGTCTTATGTGTTTCACTGTTGATATTGACTCGATTTGTGTTTCTAATTGGAAGCCGAACCATCATTTCTCTTTGACCAAAGTCTTAAACCTTGAAGTCTGGACCAATGTTTTTATGACCGAGTTGAATATTGGATTGTTCCATCTAGGGCAAAGTATGTGTAACACTGGTGTTATTGAGACTTTATTTGATACTCCTTTAGTGAATCGTGTTATGATAGAGATATAGTAATCTCCTTGATACT
Organism: Houttuynia cordata; assembly: GCA_039654745.1. Lineage (NCBI taxonomy): Eukaryota > Viridiplantae > Streptophyta > Magnoliopsida > Piperales > Saururaceae > Houttuynia > Houttuynia cordata. The sequence goes on along the minus strand of CM077505.1, from coordinate 45,661,135 downwards.
CCTTTGGTGAGTTGATTGTTGATTGAGATATTGAAATCTCATTTGTACTCCTCTGTGAGTCAAACGTTGAAAGATAATAAATTGATTTCTAGAATGATGCAACCTCTGTTGTTGAGAATTATTATTCAGTTCCATGTTAACTGCTTCTCCACTAAGTCCTTGCGAGGATCTCTCCGAGGTGGAATCATAGTATGCCCAGAGAGCCATTGCTAGATCCAGAGTGATCTCCAATTTATATTGAACCTTTGTAGCTCAGCCGATGATAGGCACATACGTACGTTTTTAGATTATAAGATATTACGGAAGGTCTTATAGTCTCCGCCCATTGTGCCCGTAAGCACCAATGGGGCCAGTAGACGCATGGCCGGATTCCAAAGAGATAACCTCTAGGAAGATCTGGTAAGTATCCACATGAGAGTGGAAAGATAATCGATCGGTTCTCTAGTGCAAGGTGTTCATCAAGGGTTTCTATTGCAGCTGATTTCCACGGATGCCAACCCACTGTCGGTTGATCCACCCGACCTCGCCGCTCTCCTCTCGAAATTTGTCGAGCTGTTTGCAGAACCTACCAGCCTTCCTTTGAGAGCAGAAATTGAAGTCTCCTTACACTATGGATGTCTGGAGTCATAATTTGTTAATACTTTCTCCCTACACTTTGGATATTCGGAGTCCTGATTATGGTAATACTTTCTCCCTACACTTTGGATGTTCAGAGTCTTGGTTATTAATCCTATCTTTCCATACTTTCGAGTTGGAGTTGTCTTTGATTAAGATTATTATTCAGGTAAGGTAAACTATGTGTTTCAATCATGATACTGTTGAATATTCAATCCTATATTGTGAACTTTTCTTCATTGTTATCCATTATATCCTATGTGGGTTTTTGCATCCTACTGAGTATTTCTACGGAGTACTCATGCATTCTCTGATGCAGGTATGAAAAGAGAATGAACTAGAGCAGGCCGCTCTTCCAGGAGATGTGGCTAGCTGCGCAGAGTTAAAAGCCTGGAAGTTATTTAGTATATTACTTATTATCAAATTATTGTGGATTGTTGGCCAGTGGGTGCCAAAACTTTGATATTTTCAGTTGTTGACTATTATTTTATTAGCTGTATTAAGACTAAGTAGGATATATGATTTATCATTTCATTTATATTAATAATGTTTTATTTTGACACTGAATGACTGAGTTGTGATGTCGTTTACACATCCTATTGAGATGGCATAATTGATAGGATCGATCGAGTATTCGGTCACGTGCCCGGGTTTCTGGCATCATGAACTTTGATATTATGGATGCCTCCGCACTCTGATCGAGGCTTGAAATTTTGGGGTGTAACATCTATTGATTGTCCTTGCGTAGAGTTTTATGTACTTAATTTTTATCATTTATCTTTTATTGTTGGATTTACGATAATGGTAATTAGTGTAACTGGTTTTTTCAACTGGAAAAGGCTTTGTGTGATTTAAGTTCAGAGTTTGCAAGTGTGAAGTTTAGTTCTGATGAGAAACTAACTGAAGTGCATGCTATGGTTGTTGAAATTCAAGAGAAGTTGTTGGAAGTAAATGTAAAGCTTTGTGCGGCTGATGCCAAGCTAGCAGAAGCTAGTAGGAAGAGTTCTGAGATTTATCAGAAATTACAAGACGTGGAGAATGTGAAAGTGTTTTCTAGATGGAGAGGTTATCCTTCAATTCAGAACTCAAGAGTAAGTTGCTATTCTCCCTTTTGTTTCATATATTGTACGTTTTTTAACATCTTATTGCTTATTGTTTGTTGTCTATTCTAGTAAAGAAACCATGAATCTGCTTTGTTAAGGCAAAGAGAAGACATGTGCAAATGGGAGAAGTAGTTGCAGGAAGGTCAGCAAAGGCCTTCTTAGGGGCAAGGGCTTCTCAATCGACGGGAGAATAAGCTTAATGAGTGCTAAAATTTTTAATTAGATACAAAGAATCTTGAAGAGACTGGGTAGAAGATTGAGGCGGACAATCGAAAGTTACCTATAGTTAAAAGAAAATGAAGCTACCCGATGTACAAGGCAGGTTGAACTAGGGGCTAGAGAAGAGGTGGGCAAATGTTGTATCTTTTGTTTATCACTTCCACATGTTCGAAGATTTTCATGATTGTTAAATTGTTCTGCCCCCAAATCAATCCAGTTGGGTTAGGTCCTCCCTTCATATAGGGGGCCTTGTTCGGGAAGACAGGGAGGGTTTTCTAGATGAAGTTACCTATAGTTAGTAGTAATGAATCTTATTCAGCAAAATTACCACCACTGCAAAACCGGGAAAACTCATTTTTTGTTTAAAAAATGACCTAATGACCGTTTATCCTGACTGCAATTTTTAGACTAGTGGAATGTCTATGTCTAACTGCCATCACATTTTTGCAAATGGCACAAATACTCTTTGGGTTCACCTATGAGTCATGACCCACCATTCCAGGTTTACTTTATTCTATTGGGGGTCACTTCAGGACTAAACCACCTTAGCAGTTGATATATGCAAAATATACACATTTTTATATGCCTTTCTACCTATATATTAGTCGTAGTTAAAATAAGGATAATTAATGTTTATCAGTGTTAAGTGAGTAATTAAGAGTTTAATGGATAAATGCGCTTAATTGAGTTATTTAGATGCATTAATTGGATTTAACAGATTTATATTTTATTATGCGTCTAATTAAGATTTAATTTTATTTATGCAGGTTTTAAGGTTCGAAATTCACATCGCCAAAAGTGAACGCACGCCAATCAACTTATATTAAAAGATCGAAGATCCAACGATTAAGGAGATGCCGGCAGGTTTTGAAGAGCCTATTTAGTTAAAGCAGTGAGATCACATGCAGAAAATATCTTAACCATTAGCGTACATCTAAGGAAGAAGACGGGTTTGGATTTTTAAGAAAAGTTCTAAGGAACGCTCAGATTAAATCTGGCTATGGAGATTGGTACAACGGGTTTTAACCCCATCAGAAGGAAAGATGAAAACCGGTTCATTGGTCCGGGCGCCTGGTTCAGAAGGCAGAACAGAGAGCTCTAACACCTGCGACGGGGGCCGGCAATAATGGCAGCCAAGGCGATGGGTCAGGGCGGCCGATGGTGGAGAAGACGCTCGGTGGTGAGGTCGACGATGGCAACCCAACATCGGACAGAGGCGGTTGTTGGCGGAGCGATGGCGCCGGAGAAGAAGACAGCGAGGTGATCGACAGAGAAACAGAGCAGAGCTCTGCTCGAATGAATTCGGCGACCATGGGCTTTGCCGGCGATGGGTCACGGCAGCGAGGTCGACAACGGCGAGAGCTCACAATTACGGCCATGGGGACGACGCCGGTGGAGAAGGAGGGGCTCGAACAGCACGAACAAAAGTCGTGATTTGGAATGTGTTGGATTTGGAAAGTTCAAATTTGGAGAGATGAATCGGGAAAGATGGGTTCCAGCTCCGTTTCAGAATGGCAAATCGGATTGAAAGCTCCTGATTTCGATGGTATTGAAGAAGGAAAATTGCTGCTTTTTGAAGGGGGTTCGTCTATAAAAACAGAGGCCGGCCGAGAGCTTTGAGGGGAGAACTGTAGTGTACTGTTCTGTGAGGAGGACGGTGTTGTTTTCAGAGGAGAGGTCTGCTCTGTCGAGAGCCAGAGACGGGAGAGAGGAAGGCAGCTCTGTTCTGGAGGGCCGACTGTGCAGAAGGGAAGAAGGAGGGCTGCTCTGTCGAGAGGCAAAGAAGGCTTCGAGGAGGCCGGATCTGTGTTGGTAGAAATAGAGCAGAACTCCTGCTCGAGAAAGGAGACTGTTTTGGCGGTTCTATTTTCTGGGCTCTGTTTCTGGAGGACAGAGTTTGTACTGTCATGTGCTGAAGGAAGCCGGCTGTGCAGAAAAGAAGAGGGAAAATAAGGGGTTGTCGCGGTGAATTTGAGTCGAGAGCAAACCAGAACTGCTGCTCGAGAGAGAGCAGAACTGGTGATCTGTTTTTGTCCGAGAGAAGGGGAGAGGAGGCCTGCGATGCTCGAGAGAGAGACCGGCTAAAACTCAGTGCAAAAGTACTGCTGGGTGTGGGAAGGAAAGATCTGTTGCTGATTTGTAGAAAAATAAAAGTGTTATTTGCTCGAGAGAGGGGTAACATTTCTGTGGTTTTGGGAGAGATTTGCTTTGGGCTGAGAAGGGGACTATTCTGTTCTATTCGAGAGAAAGAGCAGAACGGTTGAGGCGTGCAGTCGAGAGATTGTTGCAGAAGGTGGAGAAGAGAGCAAAGCAAGACGGGATTGCAGACGGACTGAAAACAGCAAACATGCTTTTTATTATTTTATCTTTTGTTTTCTTAATTTTTGTGTTCTAAGATTAGATGAACATTTGATTGCTTAATTTGAAATTAAAAAGTAGAAATTTCCATTTCAATCTTGCTTGATTACACGTACTCTTAGAATTAGGTTGAATATCTTACTAAGTCTCTAAGGAATCGACCTCGTAGCCATTATTCTGCATTAGATTCGTGCGCTTGCGAGTATTATATTTAAATTTACATCAACTTTTTGGCCCCGTTGCCGGGGACTGCGTAGGATAATTGACCAAATTCTTAGAGTAGTTTAGTTTCAGTTTAATTTTTGTTGCTTATTAGTGTTTTGCCTTTTTGTAGGACTAAGAGAAAACGCGGAGTTCTCGCCAACGTTGGAAGGGCCATCCCTTCCCCTCGTTTGCATTCTTTTACCTTTTCTTTTAGTTTTTCTAGGTGCTTGTTATTTTAATATTTCTTTCTGTGACTGCATGTTTGTGTTAGTTGCGATTTTAGGATTGTTATAGGTATTTAATTTTTAGTGGCGTTAATTAGTGTATGCTTGGTCGTCGGTCACTGGGTGAAAAGCTTGCTCCTTTTGACGTGGAAATTGAAAAAACTTTCAAAGCAAGACTAAAACATAGAATGGATATTGCAAATCAATTAGGTAACATGGAAAATGAGAATGTGAGGAAGACATTAAAAGATTATTCATCCCCCATTCAATTCAACTCACCTTCCTGCATAGTGTTACCACTCACCACGGCACACCACTTTGAGTTGAAACCAGGGGTGATGCAACTTTTGCCCACATTCTATGGTTCCAATAAAGAAGATCCCTATAATCATGTTAAAGAGTTCTTTGACATTTGTGCTACATTTAAATTCCAAAATTTCTTTGATGAATCCGTTAGGTTGCGCCTCTTTCCCTTTTCTTTGAAAGAAAAAGCGAAAGCATGGTTGAACTCTTTAGAAGTTGAAACAATTAGGAGTTGGGATCAATTAGCTGAAAAATTCTTGAACAAATTCTTCCCGGTTCATAAAACTCATGCCCTTCGTAGAGAAATTACAAATTTCATGCAGAAGGAGGGTGAACACTTTTATGAGTGTTGGGAAAGATGGAAGAATTTGCTTCTTAAGTGTCCACACCATGGATTTTTAAAGTGGCAACAAGTTCAATTCTTCTACGACGGTTTAACACCTCAGAACCGTCAAATGGTTGATGCCGCTAGTGGTGGGTCAGTTATGATGAAGAGTGCAGAAGAAGCGTGGGATTTTATTGAGACTCTATGCGAGAATTCTCAGCAATGGGATTGCTCAAGTAGAGTTGACAGAACGTTTCCTTTTCAAAAGAAAGGAGGCGTATATGAGGTAGACAATAGTGCACATTTGATTTCCAAGATAGACAGCCTGACACAACATTTTGATGCGTTGATGTCTGCTGGTGGGCCCCAAATGCCATCACATGTCAATGTGTGTGCTATTTGCTCTAACCCCTCCCATGTCACACAAAACTGTCCCTCTAACACCTCTAGAGTGGAATACAATAGGGATCAGGCTAATGCTATAAATGCCTTCCCTCGACCTGGCAATAACCCATATTTGAAAACTTATAACCCAGGATGGGCGAGGCATCCCAATTTTTCATTGTCCAAAGGACCACATCAAGGAGGACCACCAGGGTACCCTCCCAATCAATCTTACCCTCAACAAGTTCAAATGTTCCCTACACAACCCAAGAAACCATTTCTTGAGGATACTTTGAATTTGTTAATGCAAAGCTCTCTACAATTTCAAAAAGATACCCAACATTCTTTACATGCCAACTCGCAAGCAATTGCGAAGCTGGAACTTCAAATGGGTCAATTGGCTTCTGCATTAAATGAGAGGGAAAAAGGTAGGTTCCCTAGTCAACCTGTGGCAAATCCCAAAGGACAATTTGATGTGGGATCTAATTCTTGTCAAGACCAATCTCCAGCGCAAGTTAAAGCCATAACTACACTTAGGGGTGGCAAACAGATTGACAATCAGGTTGAACCACCTAAGACTGTCATAGAAACAACTGTTAGAAAGGGTGAGGAATAAGAGAGCACTACTAGTCCAGATGCAAGTCCAGTTACATCGAAGAAGAGCTTAGAAGCTTCTTCATGTCCTAAGTCTGGCCATATGCCACCCTATATACCCAAGGCACCATTTCCTCAAAGACTTGCAAAAACATCTCAAGGGAACAAACTTGATGAGACAATGGAAATTTTTAAGAAAGTGCAAATCAATATTCCATTTCTCGATGCTATTAAGCAAGTTCCCGCTTATGCAAGATTCTTAAAAGACATGTGCACCCAGAAAAGAAAATTAAATGTACACAAGAAAGTGTTTCTCACTGAACAAGTTAGCTCAATTCTTAAGCATAACACTCCTCGTAAGTTCAAAGATCCAGGATGTCCGACAATTTCAAGCGTTATAGGAGATCATAATGTGGAGAGGGCATTGTTGGACTTAGGAGCTAGTGTAAATTTGCTACCATTTTCTGTTTATGAGCAACTTGGATTAGGAGAGTTGAAACCGACTACCATAACACTGCAACTTGTAGACAGATCAGTTAAAGTCCCACGCGGTGTTATTGAGGATGTTCTGGTTCAGGTGGATAAATTTTACTTCCCAGTAGACTTTATTATCTTAGATACCCACCCTGTGCAGAATCCTGTTAGTCAGATTCCTGTGATTTTGGGAAGGTCATTCTTAGCCACATCCAATGCCATAATAAATTGTAGAAATGGGGTTATGAAGTTGTCTTTTGGCAATTTAAAGGTCAAACTCAATGTCTTTAATGTTAGACAACAACCCTCAGAGTTAGATGATTCTCTTACAGTGAATATGATTGAAAGTTTAGTACAAGAATCTCTGCAAAATGTTTTAAATGATGATCCCCTTCAGACATGTTTAACTCATTTTGGCTTAGACTTCGACATCGAAGGGTCCATTAGAGAAGTCAATGCATTGCTTGACTCTACCCCTATATTGGACCCAACCAAATGGACAGCCAGGGTGGAACCTCTTCCAATTCCCGAGTCTAAACTTGTCCCATCTATTGAAAAACCACCCCAACTTGACCTAAAACCATTACCAGAGACACTTAAATATGCATTTTAAGGTTCTTCTGATACCTTACCTGTTATCATCTCTTCATACCTTAATTTAGAACAAGAAGGAAAGTTGCTTAATGTTCTTCGCGAACATAAGACAGCTTTAGGGTGGAAAATAGCAGACATTAAGGGTATAAGTCATGCTCTGTGCATGCATCATATTTACTTTGAGGAGCATGCAAAATCTTCCCTTGAAATGCAACGCAGACTTAACCCTAATATAAAGGAGGTGGTTAGAGCCGAGGTGCTAAAATTGTTGGATGTTGGCATCATTTACCCCATATCAGATAGTACTTGGGTCAGCCCAGTTCAGGTTGTTCCTAAGAAGTCAGGAATCACAGTAGTCAAAAATGATAATAATGAATTAGTCCCCACCCGAATGACCACTGGGTGGCGGGTTTGCATTGACTACAGAAAATTGAACTCGATCACAAGGAAAGATCACTTTCCTTTGCCATTCATTGATCAGATGCTTGAGAGACTTGCTGGTCATAGCCACTATTTCTTTTTAGATGGCTATTCAGGCTACAATCAAATTCCCATTGCTCTAGAGGATCAAGAAAAGACCACATTCACTTGTCCTTTTGGAGCATATGCCTATCGCCGCATGCCATTTGGGTTATGTAATGCACCCGCCACATTCCAGCGGTGCATGATGAGCATATTTTCTGATATGGTTGAGCGGTTTCTTGAAATTTTCATGGATGATTTCTCCGTGTTTGGATCTTCTTTTGATGAATATTTACACCATTTGTCTCTTGTCTTGGCAAGGTGTAAAGAAACAAATCTTGTGCTAAATTGGGAGAAATGTCACTTTATGGTTCGTTAAGGGATAGTTCTGGGGCATGTTATTTCTAATAAAGGAATTGCAGTTGATAAGGCCAAAGTTGACTTAATTTCAAGTTTGCCTCCACCAAAATCAGTAAAGGAGGTCCGATCTTTTGTTGGCCATGCTGGGTTTTACAGAAGATTCATCAAAGACTTTAGCAAAATTTCTAGACCTTTGTGCAATCTGCTTGCTAAAGAAACTCGTTTTGTCTTTGATGATGAATGTTCTAAAGCGTTTGATCAACTCAAGCAATTCCTCACATCTGCACCCATCATTCACCCACCGGACTGAAATTTACCTTTTGAGCTTATGTGTGACTCATCCGATTATGTGGTTGGAGCTGTCTTGGGCCAACGGGTGAATAAGATACCCCATGTCATCTATTATGCAAGTAGAGCTCTCAATGATGCTCAGCTCAATTACTCTACGACAGAAAAAAAGTTGTTGGCTGTAGTTTTTGCTCTAGACAAGTTCCGATCATATCTCTTAGGATCCAAGGTCATAGTGTTTTCAGATCATGCAGCTTTGAAATATCTTCTTTCAAAGAAAGACACTAAACCTCGTTTAATTCGTTGGGTCTTATTACTTCAAGAGTTTGATATTGAGATAAAAGACAAGAAAGGTTCTGAAAATGTTGTTGCTGATCACTTGTCTAGACTTATTGACGAGTCTGCTGAGGAACCCTTACCTTTGAATGAGTCATTCCCTAACGAACAACTTTTTGATGTCTCTCAATTGCCTTGGTATGCTGATATTGTTAATTATCTTGTCACAACTCAACTTCCTGAACATTGGACAAAACAAGATAAATCTAAATTCTTAACCGAGGTTAAGCATTTTTTTGGGATGATCCATACCTGTTCAAGTATTGCCCAGATCAAATCATTAGGCGATGTGTGCCGGAGCATGAGGTTGATAGTATCATTTCTTTTTACCATGCTCATGCATGTGGCGGCCATTTCGGTGCGAAAAAGACTGCTACAAAAATTTTACAGAGTGATTTCTATAGGCCTACTTTATTCAAAGACACTCATGAATTTTGCACAAAATGTGACAGATGCCAACGTATGGGTATACTATCACGTAAATCCATGATGCCCCTTACAAACATTCTGATTGTTGAACGTTTGGGGTATTGACTTCATGGGCCCATTTCCTCCATCGTTTGGTTATCTCTATATCCTTGTTGCAGTAGATTATGTTTCCAAATGGGTTGAGGCAATTCCCTGCAAAACAAATGATCACAAAGTGGTGGTTCGTTTCTTGAAAGAAAACATATTTTCTCGTTTTGGAACCCCTCGTGCAATTATAAGTGATGGTGGTACACATTTTTGCAATAAAGCTTTCGAATCACTTCTGAAAAAGTACTCCATTACTCATAAAATTTCCACCCCATATTATCCACAGATATGTGGGCAAGTTGAAGTTTCAAATAGGGAAATTAAACGCATTCTTGAGAAAACGGTTCGTCCTGACCGAAAGGATTGGTCTGAAAGATTGAATGATGCATTGTGGGCTTACCGTACTGCATTTAGGACACCGATTGGAATGTCTCCCTATAGACTTGTATTTGGAAAACCTTGCCACTTACCTGTGGAATTGGAACATCGTGCTTACTGGGCCATCAAAACTTTTAATTTTTTTATGGATAAGGCTGGAACACTTTGCAAATTGCAAGTCAATGAGTTAGACGAAATTCGTAATGATGCTTATGAGAATGCGAAGATTTACAAAGCAAGGACCAAAATTTTGCAGATCAGTCAATACTGAGGAAGTTATTTGAACCCGGTCAAAAGGTTTTGCTCTACAACTCTAGGTTACATCTCTTCCCAGGAAAGCTCCGTTCCCGATGGTCTAGACCTTTCATTGTACACAAGGTATTTTCCCATGGGGCGGTTGACATTCAAAACCCTAAAGATGGAATTGTTTTCAAAGTTAATGGTCAAAGATTGAAACCATATTTAGAGGGTTTTACTGACAGGGAGGAGATTGTTCTGGATTTGAATGAACCTAATTCTCAAGCATGATTTTTGGTTACGTCTGGCTGAAGACGTAAAACTTAGCGCTCTTGGGAGGCAACCCAAATTTTTATTTTTTGATTGTTTCCTTTTTGTTTAATATTTAGGTTGTTTTAATACATGTGTGGGGATGCTACAATCTAGGTTTGAGGGTGTATTTTATTTCTCCATATTTTGTACCCACCTCTCATTCTTAGTTTGTGTGTTTCAATGCTCTACGTCTACCATGAGGCTTCTCCATTCAGGTAATTTCTTTCCTTACACTCTTTTTCTTTTACTAGTCATTGTGGTATTTATTCTTGGTAAACATTGAGGGCAATGTTTAGTTTAGGTTTGGGGGTGTAGAAAAGAAAAGTAGTATTCCTTTCATTTCTTTCATTTCAAAAAAATAAAATCAAAAAAATAAAAAAATTGAAGAAAAACCATAAAAATTGCTTAGTTTTATGTTGTTTGTTAGTATTTTTCTTAGGTTTTGATAGTTTATCCCTTTATGATGCACACTTCAATTTTTAAGAGATTAATTTACATTGGAAGTGTGAGTAAGTATACTGGAGGATAGAGAACTTAACTGAGCAGTATCTTTCTGTTACAGTCCTCTTGGAACAAGTGCTTGAACTAAGAAAACTCACTCACACACACTACTACATAAAGTAATACCATCTAGAGATTTGTTAAATGCTAATTTACAGTGGGATGTCTTTGGTCAAAGTTATTGGATGATATGTAGTTGTCTGTTAAGCTTAAAAGATCATGATAGACCATTTACTTGGCTATGGCAAGGGCTTGGAACCGGAAATAGGTTGAGAGTATAATACAGCCTGGATAGAATAAAGATGTGCTGAAAATATGATTGCTAAAAATGAAAATGAAAAAAAAAATTGAAAATAGAAAGAAAGGGGTTGCTTGATTTTATAGGATTAACTTAGACTGATGCTCGGGCCCAAAGCGGTCCATCTTAAAACCTAATGCCCTAAGCCAACTGGCTGGGAGTCATTGGCCTGAGTCATTGCTAAACCTAGGCATCTTGAAGTCAGGCCTTACACAGTCCTATGAAAAAAAAAGGTCTATGGTGTATTATCCTCTCAAATCTAGAATGTTGGACCCGAAGGAGGCGCTCAGATTTGTGCTATCATGAACCTAACGATTACGACGACTGTGTAGATTCTGATGTTCTTTGGTTAATAGGTAATACTGGATCTGTGTGAAACAAAAATTTAGAATGTATTGCTACAATGTTCTACACTTTTACTATATAAATTATCATGTCATATCATATTGAGCAGAAATTTCCAAGATGAAGGTGTAGAATAAAACCACTTACTTGAGGGCTTCTATATTCCAGTTGATTATAAATGCAGGTACGTGTGGTTGATTTTCTTAAGCATTGTGGTGTGCATTTGAAGTAATATTAGGATTGTGTGTTTTGTAGTGATTTTCTATTTCTTTTTGCACTTAGATTAAATAGATTTATTACATAAGTACATGTTTGTGGGTAGCATGGCTGCAAACCCTCACGAGACTTCACTCGTCCAGCCAGGGACACCTGGGGGTTTAAAAGGCTTGTTGAATACGCTAAATGCAATCGCGATTTCCTGCGAAAGTGGATTAGTTAGGTTTCTTTGTGTTGTTTTGTTTTGCTCGAGGACTAGCAAAATGTAGGTTTGGGGGTATTTGATATATGCAAAATATACACATTTTTATATGCCTTTCTACCTATATGTTAGTCGTAATTTTAGTTAAAATAAGGATAATTAATGTTTATCAGTGTTAAGTGAGTAATTAACGGTTTAATGGATAAATGCGTTTAATTGAGTTATTTAGATGCATTAATTGGATTTAACAGATTTATATTTTATTATACGTCTAATTAAGATTTAATTTTATTTATGCATGTTTTAAGGTTCAAAATTCACATCGCCAAAAGTGAACGCACGCCAATCAACTTACATGAAAAGATCGAAGATCCAACGATTAAGGAGATGCTGGCAGGTTTTGAAGAGCCTATTTAGTTAAAGCATTGAGATCACATGCAAAAAATATCTAAACCATTGGCGTACATCTAAGGATGAAGACGGGTTTGGATTTTTAAGAGAAGTTCTAAGGATTAAATCTGGCCGTGGAGATTGGTACAACGGGTTTTAACCCCATCAGAAGGAAAGATGAAAACCGGTTCACTGGTCCGGTCGTTGGTTCACACAGCGACCCGAGCCAAATGCTCGGGCGCCTGGTTCAGAAGGCAGAACAGAGAGCTCGAACGCCTGCGACGGGGGCCGGCAATAATGGCAGCCAAGGCGATGGGTCAGGGCGGCCGATGGTGGAGAAGACGCTTGGTGGTGAGGTCGACGACGGCAACCCAACATCGGACAGAGGCGGTTGTTGGCGGAGCGATGGCGCCGGAGAAGAAGATAGCGAGGTGATCGACAGAGAAACAGAGCAGAGCTCTGCTCGAATGAATCCGGCGACCATGGGCTTTGCCGGCAATGGGTCACGGCAGCGAGGTCGAGAACGGCGAGAGCGGCCATGGGGACGACGCCGGTGGAGAGGGAGGGGCTCGAACAGCACGAACAAAAGTAGTGATTTGGAATGTGTTGGATTTGGAAAGTTCAGATTTGGAGAGATGCATTGGGAAAGATGGGTTCCAACTCCGTTTCAGAATGGCAAATCGGATTGAAAGCTCCTGATTTCGATGGTATTGAAAAAGGAAAATTGCTGCTTTTTGAAGGGGGTTCGTCTATAAAAACAGAGGCCGGCCGAGAGCTTTGAGGGGAGAACTGTAGTGTACTGTTCTGTGAGGAGGACGGTGTTGTTTTCAGAGGAGAGGTCTGCTCTGTCGAGAGCCAGAGACGGGAGAGAGGAAGGCAGCTCTGTTCTGGAGGGCCGACTGTGCAGAAGGGAAGAAGGAGGGCTGCTCTGTCGAGAGGCAAAGAAGGCTTCGAGGAGGCCGGATCTGTGTTGGTAGAAATAGAGCAGAACTCCTGCTCGAGAAAGGAGACTGTTTTGGCGGTTCTATTTTCTGGGCTCTGTTTCTGGAGGACAGAGTTTGTACTGTCATGTGCTGAAGGAAGCCGGCTGTGCAGAAAAGAAGAAGGAGCATAAGGGGCTGTCGCGGTGAATTTGAGTCGAGAGCAAACCAGAACTGCTGCTCGAGAGAGAGCAGAACTGGTGATCTGTTTTTGTCCGAGAGAAGGGGAGAGGAGGCCTGTGATGCTCGAGAGAGAGAGACCGGCTAAAACTCAGTGCAAAAGTACTATTGGGTGTGGGAAGGAAAGATCTGTTGCTGATTTGTAGAAAAATAGAAGTGTTATTTGCTCGAGAGAGGGGTAACATTGCTGTGGTTTTGAGAGAGATTTGCTTTGGGCTGAGACGGGGACTATTCTGTTATATTCGAGAGAAAGAGCAGAACAGTTGAGGCGTGCAATCGAGAGATTGTTGCAGAAGGTGGAGGAGAGAGCAAAGCAAGACGGGATTGCAGACGGACTGAAAACAGCAAACAGGCTTTTTATTATTTTATCTTTTGTTTACTTAATTTTTGTGTTCTAAGATTAGATGAACATTTGATTGCTTAATTTGAAATTAAAAAGTAGAAATTTCCATTTCAATGTTGCTTGATTACACGTACTCTTAGAATTAGGTTGAATATCTTACTAAGTCTATGAGGGATCGACCTCGTAGCCATTATTCTGCATTAGATTCGTGCGCTTGCGAGTCTTATATTAAAATTTACATCAGCAGTCAAGCCACCATGGACAACCAGGCCACGGCCAGATCACAATCAGTTGGTGGTTCATGGACATCCAGTCACAACTAGGCCAAGGAAACTCCATGGAAGGCCATCGCACGGCTAGATATGCGGTATGGCCCCTTGTGGCCATCAGGTGGTCAGAGAGAGTTCATCCAATGACCAATAGGAGGTGATTTTGAAGCCAAATCCATCTAGAGGATGACCACATTGGTGCTGGTGAGTCTCAAAATGGTTGGAACTAATAGTTGAGGCTCAAAGATCAAGCAGGCCTCTTTGTATTTCGGTTTTTGTTTCAACCAACGCTTGAACTGGGTCGGCCATCAATCTGGGTCGATGCCCATACCGGTTTTAAAACACTGGCTTTTACTCAAAACACTTTACTAAGAAGATGTCATAGCCATGGGTGCACTATCAGCTGTCGACGAGGGGATTGTTACCAGGAACAACGATTCCAAGCACAACTCGATGACGTCCAATGGTGCACCGTGGTTCACAATGTAGTTTCAAAACTTCACACACGAAGAGTAATTGAAGCTAAAAATTATCACAAAGGTACTCTCCTAAGCCATATAAACTTCTCTATAATACTCAAACATAAAAGAGATAAAAATAGTTTTTATTCTCGGCTTGGCACTTCACCTTGGGGCCAATTCACGCAGCACTTGTAGACTTGTAGTGTGAGATTGAGCAGTGGTGGGCGGCTGGCAGATTGGCTTGGTGGCCTAAAGAGTCAGCGCTTGTCCCAGAATTAGGACTGTCCATTAAGTTCTCACGAGGTTAGCCCAAAATGCAATACAGCAGAGGGCATAAGAACATATTAGACTTCATTAAATTTCTGATCATAGGATTAGCACACTTTTTTTAAAGGAATAATCTCCCCTAAAGTGCGAAAGGCCCGGCTCGAACCCAGGACCTCCCCCCACAATAGGGAGAGATCCAACCACCACGCTATTGGGAGATTAGCTTGGAACGAGCGGCTGTATAGACCAAACTGGCTTTCATGGTGGAAGGAAGAATAACTTTAAGGTGTCTCAATGGCCAATATTTTTGTATCCTATTCATTTTTTCACGTTGAGTTTTTTAGAGAAGAAGGAAAAATGAACTCTTGAATTTTTTTTTTTACTAAAGAAAATGAATCTTGTAGACTTGGGAAACATTTTTTACATTAAAAAAAAGTCATACAACTTGATTTCACGTTTAAGTCTCTAAAGAAAAAGTAATACACTAAACGGGCTGGATGAATGGTTATTCGACAACCCTATGAACATTTCACACATGTATGACCTAATAAAAGGGGATTGTCATCCAAAAGATTTAAAAACTGTCCAACGAATTTTTCAGATATGCCTCATGTAATTTTGAAATTTTTCTCCCTACACCCTGTAAAAGTCAAATTTCTGCCTAAACCCAGTAAAAGAAAAACAAGAAGAAGAAGAAGATGGTGATGATGATGATGCATATTCGAACTGAGCGGAAGACTCATAGCAAGGTGCATCATATATGGCTATACACACATTGCTCAGGAACAGTATACAAGTATGCTATAATTTGCAACACAACTGTCTCAGTAACCATAGCGTTCATTCAAGGGCGTTCGTCCATCGCCTGATTGTCCTGAACAAATGCAATTTCATTAGATTTAGCAAGCAGAAGTTTTCCAGTAAAAATTTTGTTAAACATAACAGCCAAATAGACACTGCCTATGGCCTTAATCTGTTTTTCTTTTGTTCAATGCAAATCAGTTAAAGGGCAGTCACAAGTCATACCTTTAGGAGGGACCAAGGATTCGTAATCTGAACAAGTATCTAGAAAAGCAGGCCTCTCTGGACCAATAACTTTTCTAGATTTAGGCTTCTTACTTCTACTTTTGCTAGCTTTGGATTGATTTTCTTCATTTGCATCTCCTTCGTTGCCGTCCAACCCAGAGAACCTTCTTTCATGCTTAAGTAATAGTGCCACAGCATCTGCAACTGCTGTTTCTGCTGCATTTGATGAAGCTTCTGGAGGTTTATCTTCATCACTGTCAGTTATTTCCAGCTCCTTCCTCTTCCTTACTATTAAACCTGGAGCAGCATCTTCGACACTGCATAGGCCAGATGGAGGCTGTCCCTTCCCAGAAGCTAGAATGATTTTCCTGTCCATATTATCAACAAACCCATCCGAATCCTCAATGTTCAAGGGGGCTACTATTGGCTGATTGTCTTTCAATTCCACGCTTGCTGTATCACCCAGCCACACGGGCTTTGAAAGAGAGAATGAGAAGCTTTTTCATCATCTTTCTTTCCATCATTAATTTTCTTGTTATCTACAATAGGCCGATCCTCCTTTACTATTTCAGGTTTATTCATACCAGAAGAGCCATTCACAATCTCTGCCAAGGAGCCTTTCTGTTTCTCTTTTAAGTTTTTTGTTGGTATCAGGAACCTGTTTGTGTGCTTTGTATAGGTGTTTCCATCTGCTCCTACGTTTAGCTTCTCCGGTTGGATCAGCAAATTTCAGCAAGTAATGAATTCTGTCCAACTCAGTTTGAAGAGCAGAAATTTCTTTTTCAAGTAGTCCAGTAGAGTCCAGCACTGCACCAATACACAAATGAGACTTACATACTGATTTTTGTATATATATATTAACTAATAGAACCTGCTAATAATAATTCTAGTCTTTTGGAAGTAAACTTGACTTCTCCTCAATGTCTCTAGTAATAGCCTCTTTCTTATCAAGAAGAGAATCAGCTGTTTCATCCTCCTTTTGTTCACCAGCCTTGGGAATGGTAGGCTTTTTCTTTGCCCGGTCATAAAACTCATCGTCATCACTAGATATAAAAAGTAAGTTCATATAGTAAGATGCTACAGAAAAAATGCTTCAATAACTGCTAAAAAACAATTTAACACCTCAATACATCATCTTCATCTTCTGCAGGACCTTTCCGTGAACCATGGCCACTTTTAACAACACGGGCTCCTACGCATTCTTGGATACTGTCGTTAAGAGTTTCCTCCAAGCTTTCAAGTTTTTCCATAATCTGATCAAAATATAATTTTACAAAGAAACATGTAAAGCATAGTTTACTTAGCTAGACAAATGATTTGGAACACAAACGGATAATTGACCTGTGATATTCTTTGCTCATTTCTAGCAATCTGAGTTTGTTGACCTCGTGTTAACCCACCTTGAGATATGTCCTTGGCTCGAATGGCGTCAATCTCTTTCTTCATATTTGCCAGCTGTTGGTCCAAAACGTTGTCAAGAACATGAATAGTAACTTACACTAGCAGAAAAATAGAAGAATCCAGTTTGACGAGGCAATAGTAGCCAAGATGTACAAAGTCAGGAGACAATGCTGACAGCAAACTGAAAATGATCACATTATATTACAATGCTTATCAAACATCACATGTATTTCATAGACATGTTTTGAGTGCATGCCTCAAAACAATACTTCACATAACTCAGATGGTATGCGAACTGAAGACAATGGAGCAGTAATGCACTTACTCATACTCTTAAGTTATCTTTTCTCTTCCAAATAAGGAAATGATAACAAATCCCAAATTACAGTATGTTTATACACTATGACACAGTAACTACGTCCCAATGACCAAAACTCAAATCTATATGAAGGCAAATAGCATCACTAAAAGAGTAAACAAGTATTTTACTACAATGGCAGGGTGCAAAATACGCAATCCTATAAAACAGTCAAATTTGGAGCTCCTTGCCTTTTCCATTCTTTTCAAGATTTTGCCACGAAGTTTTTCCTGCTTCTCTGTAAGCTGCCCTTTGTATGTCTGCCAAGTAATCTCCTCCACGTCCTAAATCATAAATAAACGTTTAATTCAATAGAACTACCTGCAGGGAATGCATAGACATTTTCTCTACAGTACAAAGCAATCAATTTGCATTGATATCACAAAAACAGGGATATGGGCATGCATGCTTTTAAGGATTTGTACTTTTAGTCTTTCACAAAGTATTTTTATTTGTTCCCAGCTAGGACTACTTATCACCTAAATGGAATCCTAAGGTTACACACTCAAAGCACTTTGGTATTCAAGAACCAAGAGTAACACGCCAGACACTGCTGCAAAAAAATAGGCTTAATCAGCAGATTCTTCCCAAGTTGCTCGCTGTCAGTTCTAGGCTTATATACCAATTCAGTAAACATCAGCGTGCAAACTGTTTCACGTTGGTTCCAGCACCAAGTTCTATCAATCTATACAATCAAATAACAATTCATGCGAGCATAAAAGTCCTAGAGTTAATAGTATACATAAAATAAAGGAACAAACTCATATTGAAAAAAATCAAAACGCATATATCTACAACACAGGTATTTATAGATGAACGCGTGTCTTCGCCCCACTGGTCAATCACCTGAATCAGTTCATAAGGGAAAACTAAAACTTGTCAATTTACCCTAGTGATAAAGTATTTTTTTCGCCCACTTACCCCTCTCTCTTCCCAGGTGCCGACATTAGGCCCTATCTTGCCGCCATCCCTCTACATTCTTGCCAGGGCCATTGTCCGCCCAGAACCAGTAATGGTGGCCGCTCTGGCAGCCCTGGTGCCAGGGCCATTCTCCGGCCATATCAGTTCTGGCTGCCCTGGCCAGATTTGTTCTGGCAGCCAGAACCAGAACAAGCCAGCTCCAACCAGGACAGATCTGGCCACCAAGGCAAGATCATTCTGCCTGAACAGCAAGAAAAGATGTGGCTGACATATTTTCAAGGAACTATCAAATCATGTTTCACAATGCAATATTGAGTTTGACTTTCAGGGAAGCCAACAACATCATATAATGTCTTGCTGGTTTAGATTGTTCCAAAAGCAATCAGATATTTATTTCATGTTTCCTTCTCATGCTGACTTCAGATGTGTCAGAGGTCTTCTCAGTTTTCATAAAACCGGGTTATGGAACTGCAGAAAGCAGTATTAGCTTCTCCTGACTAGCTAGTAGGATTTTTTTAATCTAATGGTTTCTTGTTTTGTATTGCCATATCTACTGGAAGGCGTTGCAAAAAAGGATGTGACTGAGCAGTTCTGTTTCTGGCCGAAACATCCAGATAATTGTGGTTCTGGCCAGAGCAAGCAGTTGTGGTGGGAAGGCATACGGAGAAAGAGGAGGAAAGGAGTAAGGGGGTGGGGAGGGGCTGTCATTGCTTTTGTTGCACTGAAAAAGGAAGAGAGGGGTTGAAATGTGTTCTTTTTGGTGGGGCAGAACAGACAGAAATGTGGGGTTGTAGGGGTTCAACTATCTTTAAGATACCTAGAATTTCAATGTTGGTGGGGTGAGTGACTTTTATGTCAGGTGAGAAGAGAGGCATACTCATAAAAATACATGCATGTGAGTTAAACAAGTATGTTCCACTCAAGAACTTAAAATTAATGCTTGCATTAGGTTACAGAACCTGGGAGATTAGGCTTCCGAATATGGACCTAACATAATCTAAGGATAATTACTCTTTGCTTCTGGATCTTCCATAAGTAATCTAAACAGCCTTCTTTTTTTTTATGGGCTAAACAAATCCCGTCATAAGGACGGTTATCAACTAGCAAAACAAGGAGCAACATAAGTAGTTTCACGAGCAACATCCCCATATAATATTCTTAATATGCATAAAGCATTACGCGCTCTCATATCAAAGAAAAACCAAATAAGAGTGTAATGTGTGTTTCTTATAATGTTGCAAATGAGAATAATAGTGTCATGAGTTGTATACCTCTATAGCTTCTTCCTTTTTAATAATTATGCAGCAGCAGCAATGCATATGCATTTACAAACTGCAGCAGCCTTGCTATATTGATTACATATTGAGAGGAAGCGGTCAAACAATTTTAGATATTCACCGTCAAAAGCAAAATACCACACTGCATCTTCACCATGTTTTGACATGGTAGTCCCCACAAATCAATATTGTGGGGCACAGAATAAGTTGAATGGTTATAGCGGTCATAACTAGAAAAATAAAATAAAAAAATCCCATCCTTACCCCAGTAATTTCCCACCTCCCGCTATCTCATTTACCCCATATAAACTTCAGAAATTCTCTTCCCTTCGCCCCTTTCAAATCCCATTTACTCCCTTCGTCCCGCATTAATAATCTGATTTGGCCTTCCAATAGGAACTATAATTAGTTCAATTACTTCATACAACTCGTAATTTATGAGAATAGTAGTGTCATGAGTTATATACCTCAATAGCTTCTTCAATTGCATCCTCTGCCATGCCCCGTGAGATACCTTCAGCAAGAGATGCTTCTAACTTGGCTCTTAAGAGTGAAGCTTCACGATCACCCATCTCCTCATGCATCTTAGACTTTTTCAGCATCTTCAAGTCAGCTTCCTGTGGCATAATTAGAAATTGGTTAACCAAGTCGAAAACCAAGCACAATATGCCATATCAAAGCAACATATTCATCCTCAGTTCAATTGACTTTGGAAGAGCTTACAGGTGGCATCAGCTCAGATGGTCCTCGAAATATATACTACCGAGATGAACTGCTTAAGACAACACACAAAATTAGTTAAGTCAAAAGTAGGCCATGTAACTCATTAGTCATAAAGAACAACAAAAGGCAAGGCCGACAAAATTCTGCCAGCAAAGCTCTTTGAAGACCACAACAAAAAATCATTTCTACCAAGCAAACCACTTTAGAATGCAGTCTAGATGTAAAAATTAGGACATCATAAGGTAAAAAAAACTTATTGGCCAAAACGAATTACATCGCTAACATGTAACTCAGTGTAAACCTTTTTTCTTTACCTAATTCATCAAACAAAAATTATGTAAGATATATGACGTTTATAATGGCAAAAACATACAAAAGAAAACCATCAAACAATTTTAGATATTCATCATCATTCATACCACGATCAACTCCTCATCCCATTTACAAGGTCTGACTCATGGCTCTTGCTCAATTACTCTGCATTACTATAGACCATAACTGGATAACTGGAATAATCCACACTGCATGGAACCTAAAATAGAAGCTTTTAGAAGCATTTTTTTAAACTAAGAGATTACAAGAAAATTCTTTTTAAAAAATCAATTTCTGCTAATTATCCAGTTTCTTTATAATTATGCTTCTGCAGTACATGAATTGTGCAGACAGCAGCTTCCTTAGTATGTCGATTAAGAATAAATGGCACCAACGCAAAGAAAAGGAAAGAACAATAAAAAATTGATGGCAAAGGACCATCTTGTCAAGATTTTGCCAAATAACATGAAGATGGCTGAGATCTTGCCAAAGATGGTGCAGAATTCATCTTTACATCTATACTCCCTCCGGTCATTTTAATTGAGACAATTAGCAAAATATGCGTACCAAAATTAGATCTACCGTTCCCTAATTATTTGCCGGCCGCGGCAATGATGGCCACCAGGCAGCGACCCTAGGTCGAGGTTGAGGTCAAGAGGCCTCCGCGATGAAAGGTGACTCACTGGCTCGGAAAGCCTAGGCTTTTACTGTGGACACCACATCTTAATAAAATTGACTAAATATGTGATGGTCTCAATTAAAAGTGACCGGAGGGAGTACTTGTTTTACTTATACGGAGGTTTGTGAGATTAAGAATTATGCAGTGGAGGACCCATAGCAGGTAGCATTTCAACAACAATATTGCAGGTAGAATATGTTACTAATTTCTCTTATGTAAAATGACAAACAGCTGAAAGTACTATTTAGAGAGAAAAAAATCCTTCCAAACCTTATGGTGTATCATGGCAATACTAGCACCTATTAACAGCATCGGTGTGTTGAGATGCATTTAATTGTTAAATTCTTGGGTAATATGAGGGTATTTGAGTGCAATATGAAGGGGGCGTGTCAAATATCCATGCAGTGGTCAAGAAAGATAGCTAATGTCTTATCCATGTATATATAGAGCACCTCTTGTTTCTTTCTTAGGTCCAAGTAGGTCTAAGTATCTTTGACACTCTTTGACATCATCCATACTAACGGTCAAAATCATAAATATAAACAGCCATAGTCTACATGCATATGTACCTCTTTTTTGTTGATAAATGTGCCATGTTTACTGCCGAGATCATACAAAAACACATCTCCATTTCCTTTATACTGCAGAACTGGAAAAGTAAAATGGAGGACTTAATAATGAAAACACTTTGCTAGAATTGCTACATTCTTGGTAAATTACAAATAAACAGCTTTAATACAGTCTCGCACCAAGCAATAAAATAAGTTCTTTCACTTAAGTCGGTAGGAAATCATAGCAGTAAAAGTCAATTAAACTGAACCAATTCTCTTGGAGAATGATCAAACCACCCAATCTCTAATATGATCACCTCTACACTTGGCCTCTCAAAGTTCCCGCATCCTATTCGTCAAATATTTATCTTTTACAATAGAATCACACCACTTATACAACTTTAATAGCACCCTTAACATCTAATACAACTCAAAACTACTAAGAACAACCCCTACTACCATAATTTAACTGATAAAGAACTTATTTTAAAAATAAGTACCATAAACTACTCCAAGTAGTAGTCCTAATCAGGCATGACAACATAGTGATGATAATACCTGCCTAGTAAAAAAAACTCCTGCTAACATCAATTAGAGCTTTTTCAAAAAAAAGTCTGATACAGAATTTCGTGTGGTTCCAAAATATATTTCTCAGACTTTCTTCTGTCTGGATCAGTAATTTCTCATCCTTCATTTCACCACATCGACAAAACAATATAAAAAAATACACAAACGCACCAGATTTATGTTGTTGCTCTCAATCATAAGATATATAAGCTTCCAAAATAATCAAAATTCAATTGAAAAAATAGTATATAGTAATAGCACATAGAAGACATTTGTTATACAGAAACCACTATACCTGCATGAAACCGGGAGATGGTAGGGTGCTCAAGTACAAAGTCACACAGATCTAAACGCCCAAACATATAAGCACCTTTTGCACATCTGCACCACAGGGAATTAATGCTAACATAAAGTGCTTGCAATCACTTACCAAAAATAGAATATTCATCAACAAGCAAATGAACTGCCATCTTAAACTTGTGTATGTTGCTGTGCTTCTAGCAAATTTTGTATAAGGTAAGGCGCATCAAAAGACACGCAAGTGGTTATCCAAAGTGATTGACACTTCTAAGCTCAACATAACCATTGTTCACATCATGAAGGTGTATCACTGTCCTCTATAAAATCATATGACAAGGAAAGAAAAAGAAAAAAAATAAGCAGATCCCCAACTGAAATAACTTACTATTTTTCCTATTGTCTTTCTTGAACTGAAATAGTACTAAATTTACTCAGTCAGCTACAATTAGCCTCTTTACTTTAATTCTGTAAGTGTGTCCAATTCGCTGCATACAGGATCCAAACTCCATCTTATTGTTCAGAAGAAAAATACAACGAGGAAACTAGATTTCCAAGTATGCATAAGGCCACAATATAAACTAAGTGCCACAAATATTAATTTGTCATCGAAAATTTCCAATCCCACTTCACCCAGCAGCTTTTTCCCTAGTACTATGTGAGGGAGATTTTTTCAATAAAGATCAGGCAAGAATTTCATGTTCCACCATGAGGTTCTCCTGAACCGGTTGTTTCCATCTTCAGAACTGAATTCTTCCAATTCAAGAATGTAACACATACATCTAATTTCTAAAGAAGCAGAACATACAATTCTCGTTTGGTATCACATGGTGAAAACCGTCCCCATAGAGCCAAAAGAATTCTCAACAATCTGCTGGAAATCTGTTGTTGAAGGAAAAATAGAAGTATTAATGATTTGAAGACAATCTCCTCCATGGGAAGTTTTTTCACAAATCTAAGCATTTAAGGATTCCAAATTTCGAGACACCAGGAACCATCATTGAGGGGCTTTGAATTGTCAACAAATTGGCTCTGCCAACAATCGAAGGTAACAAATATTTTGCCAAACATCACTTAAAACTAAAAGTACACTCTACACTTTACCCAATCAGAGTCTTTTCAGGGTTTACAGAATGCCACCACCTAGAATGTCTATTTGCTCTCCATTTCCAAAAGTTTCTTTGCACGCCAACGTGTTGAAGTGTAAACATTGGAAGAAATACCCACAACAACTAATTTTAATGTAAAAACAAAATAACAAAATATGCCCCGAGTCCCATATTAAGTGCCTATTTAGATTTCCAAAATGAACTAAATAAGAAAAAATAAAAATACATCCACGGTCCCAAATTAAGTGCCTATTTGATTGTTCCAAAGGAATCAAATAAGTTCATATTAAAAAACAACGCATAAAACTAAATGTGGGAGGAAAAGGGTTTGCAATAAACATCAAACAGGTCAATTGAACAACGACAACGCTAGTGCATGTAAAAGTACTGAAAGATAGAAATTTCACCAAAAAGAAAGTCTGACGAAATTACTAAGAGGCAAATGGATTTGCAATAAACATCAAAAAAAGACTTTATGTCAACATTTTCAAGTGTTTATGTCGAACCATTAAATCATGTTTATAGCTTATACATAAATAAAAGACTTTATGTCGAAACATATCTTTCTGCAAACCTAATTGCTCTTCATTTCTCACATTTCTTCGCATGTCAACATTTTCAAGTGTAAACACCGGAACCAAGCATCTCCAACAATAATTTCAACATAATAGCAAAAATAACACACTCCCTCCGTCCAGAAGTAGTAGTAACATTTGGTTTTCCAAAATGAAAAATCAGTTCATTTTGGAAAACCAAATGTTACAACTATTTCCGGACAGAAGGAGTCATACTAGTACATAGAACATCAAACAAGTCAATTGCAATAAAACATCAAAAAAAGTCAATTACACGCCGACGCTATCGCGAAAGCAAGAATCGAAATGCAAACTTGACAAAAGAAAAGAGAAAAAGGCAAAAAAGGAAAGGAAAAATCGTACGTCGAGCTGGCCGACGATGGCACCATCCCGGAGCACCTCGAGGGTGTAAGGGTGGCAGGGGGGCTCGCTCCACGGGGGAATACTGTACGGCACCGAAGGGTTGCTGATACTGGCTCCGGAAACCACGGAAGATGGTGATGGAGTGGTGGTGGTAGGATCAGAAGAAGAAGTCGCAGGAATTTGGGCCTCCGGCGAATCGGCAACATGAGTATCGCCGGCCTGATCGGGCGGAGGAGGAGCTTCCTGCAGGGGTTTGGGATCTGCTCTGGAAGGAGGAGGACCCATCGGAATTTGGAACCTTCATTTTCCGAAAAGTACTGCGCAGGGGCGGGCAAAGGGGGTCGGGTGCGCTGATATGGGTGTCCGGCCACCCCCTACTGCCGTTTTTACTCACCTCTTCTCTTCTCTTGGGGGAAATTGTTAGGGGAATTTTTTAAATAAATCAAAAAAAAAATTACTGTGCGGGATCATGCGGAAAATATTTCCCAAACAGGGACCCACCGGCGCCTTGGTGACCTTTTTTTAAAAACCAACCCAGCCGCACCGAGCCCTAATTTCCTTCTCTTCTCCGGTGCTTCGCCTCGCCTTGCCTCACCTTGCCTCGCCAGCAACGTCCTAGCCATCGCCTCGGCTAGCTCCACCTCCCCCCACTCGCCCCAGCCACCGCCTCGCCTCACCACCGTCTCGGCCAGCACCACCTCCCCGTCCTCGCCCTGGTCACCATCTTGGCTCGCCTCGCCTTGTCTTGTTTATGTTAGGTGGACTGCTAAGAAGAACAAAATTGTGAATCCTCACAATGTCCTAGTGATATTTAGAGCTGAATTAGACTATCAATGATTCAGTCAGGTATTGGTCATTTATATTGCACATGTTATGAATATAACGAATGCACATTTCACAACAAGTAAAGTACGTCCGTTTTATGTATGTTGTGTAGGTAACTTGGCAACCATATCATGATGAGGTGTTAGCACAGTTACTTGGAGTATGTACGGATGGAGCACATGTGTGGCTATCTAGGATGCTACTTATATGTGTTGACATCGTCGAGATGCATGTTCCAGATCGGGTTATGTTGCAATTCGGATTAGAGCAAGTTTCCCCCCCTCTTGTTATGGAGTTTATTGAACGATCGTCGCATCTAGGCCGAGGGAGTTTTGATTGGAGGTCGCATCATGCGGCCTATATTACTAGATGGGACGACCAGATGACTACTCTCGTTCAGGGGGAGCCTGCTATGACGAAGCGAGATGCATATAATGCATACATGAGATGGTACTTGAGGATCACAAGGAGGCATGCCACCCATGCATGAGGCAGAGATGTTATATTAACCGAGGGGCGACACTGAGTGGGCATTTGTTAGTATCTCTGACTTCATATTTGATTTAATTCACCATTGTTCTATGCGTTGTTGAGTAGATAACATATATTCTTTTTCCTTTCTAGCTTACTTGTGTGAGACAAGTGCACGCTCAGTCTCATGGAGCTTTGGTAGACCGATCCTACGAGAGCTTTGTAGCGGGATGTCAAGCAATACATGATATCTCCGGACATGTTCTTGCGAGTTTATCATTGCTTCAACCAATTATGACAGAGATTCTAGGATTGGAGGTTGTTCCAGGACCTTTATCAGCTTCGCCCGACGTTGTGACATCATTAGTCGACATGGGTTTTACCCCATCACCAGTTGTTTTAGATGCCCCGCTTGATCAAGTTGAGAGGCCTCTTTCTTCGAAAGTATATACTCGACGACAGTGTGTACTTCGTGCTCTACGTCAGGCACCTTCCTCTTCATATGCTATACCTGACATTGAGCTTGAGCATATTCCAACTCGAGCATGAGGACGGGGTAGGAATAGGTGGAGGAGAGTTGATTAAACACTTGTAATTTTATGAGTAAATTTGTAATACTTTGTATACCCTAACTTTGTATAACTTTGTAATAGATGCATGCACTAATTTGTTTGTGTAAGTTTAATATTGTGTTTTATGTTATGTATATGTATATTGTCTTATCAGGTATTAAAAAAAGTTGGTTTTCATAGCATGGGAAGAGGTTGCATAAAGAAATGAGATAAGGCGTGAACTGACGCCTTCGTCTCCCATTAGAGAGACATCGGTTTAACCGACGCCTCTATGTCGGATGGAAAAGAGATTGGGAAAAGGCAAAGGGGTTGAAAGATAAAGAAAGCCGACGCCTTTCATGTAGTTTTAAAAATAACAAACGGGCTGAAAGGCTTCGGTTCTTTCTTTTTAACTAAAAAGGTGTCGGGTTTTTTTAACTAAAAAGGCGTCGGTTGAACTGACGCTTCAACCAACGCCTTTTGGGTCGGTTTTGAAAAAAAACCACTCAAGCGTCAGATACCCTATTCGGGAAATATTTTCTACAGTGATCCCGAATAGTAATTTATTTATTTATTTATTTAATAAATTCCCCAAATTGTTAAGTGTGCCCACCATGCAGGATTTACGCCCACATGACACCCGCTATCCATCTTGAAAGATCAATGGCGCACATGGCAACCCATTTTTTCCGAGGAACGGTGATGATCCTGACTAAGTACGCTGGAGGCCAGGGAGAGCCGTCAATTTCCAAGATGGAAGGCGCACATGTTTTAAGCATGTGCTCAGCTGTTTTGGTGGTAAAAGCTGGAGTGCCACCGTTTATGACGATCAACGACTCCTCATGGCCCTAGCATAAAGCTAATGTGGTCACACCCAATAATTAGTCGAGTTGATGAAGTAAACATTTTTGGTTCACTAAAGGCCTCTTTGGTTGCACCAAAATTCTGATTCTCCACCTCTTTCCCTAGAATTTAGGTTCTTTACAAAGTAACATGTTTTGGTAGTGAAGTAGTGAAGTCTTGGAAGAAGAATTGAGGAAAATATAGTAAAGTGCAGGAAAAAGTCATTTTGGAGGAGAAAAGTGACTTCTTACATAGGGCATGTTTGGTAGTAGCTTTCTGGAGTGGGAAAGCCAGATTTTAGGGAAGAAGCATAGTGTTTGGTCGGGAAGAATCAGTTTTTAGAGAAGAATTTAGGTCCCGATGGCATATTTACACATGACCATGTTCAAAATGCTACAACCCTTTGGCATGTAATGAAATTTAAAAATGAAGTTGGGTGTGGTTCAAGAAATGATCAAGAAGGTGTGGAAAGTAAAGAAGAAGTGAGTGAGTCATTAGAACAAATCTTTAAATCTTCTATCTTTGAGGAGTCACCGTCTACGGCAATATTAAAGGGATCTTCTGTCCCCGAAGTACCATTCATACAATGTCTAGACCGACCCTACCCTTTGATTGTTGAAAATGACTTAAAGTGTTTCATCGATCGCACATTCGATACACTATTTGAGGAAGCTCTCCAAAGTGTGTTACGAGAAGAGGCCACGAAAGTCAAATTGGTTGATTTGGAGGAGGATTCCTTTATTTTAAAATTTTCTAATGACCTTTTCTAATGGACAATGAAGGGGCACCTATTTCCAAAGCTTCCCCATCCACCACTCCACCCCTTCATTCCACGGTGTGCTCCATATTTAGGCAACAAGGATAGGAGCGTGTGGGGCAATCATTTAATCGATCCGGGTTAACTTGTTGAGGCTACGTCTGGCTAAAGATTAAAACTTAGCTCTCTTGAGAGGCAGCCCAAATTTTATTTTTCCTGCTTGTTTCTTGTTATTTGTTTTTTTATTGTAGGGTATTTATTACTTGTATGGGGATGCTTTAGTCTAGGTTTGGGGGTGTATTTCATTTGTTCTTATTTATATTAACTCCTCATTCTTAGCTTATATGTTTCATGCGCTAGATCTACCATGAGGCTCTCCATTCAGGTGATTTCTTTCCTCGCTCCTTTTTCTTTTTCTAGTCATTGTAGTATAATTCTTGGTAAACATTGAAGGCAATGTTTAGTTCAAGTTTGGGGGTATAGAAAAGTAGTGTTCTTTTGTTTCATTATCATCCATTTCTCTTATAAAAAAATTGAATTTTTTTTTTAGTTTTAGGCTATTTGCTAGTATTTTCATAGGTGTTGGTAGTTTATCCTTTCGTGATACATACTTCAATTTTTAAGAGATTAATTTACATTGGAATTGTGAGTAAGTATACTAGAGGATAGAGGCACTTAACTAAAAAATAACATTATGTTACAATCCTCTTAGATCAAGTGCTTGACCTAATAAAATTCACTTACACACACTAGTACATAAAGTAATACCCTCTAGAAATTTGTCGAGTACGAATCTGCAGTGGGATAACTTTGGTTGAAGTCATTAGTTGATACATGGTTATTGTTGAGCTTAACAATGATGATAGATTATTTACTTGGTAATATGGCGGAGGCATGGACCGGAAATAGGTTGGGAGTATAATACAACCTGGACAAAATAAATGTCGCTGAAAAAATATACAATGCTAAAAAAAAAACAACAGCTTGGGGCTGCTTAACTTTATATAATTAACTTACGCTGATGCTTAGGCTCGAAGCAGTTCATACTTAAAACCTAATATGCACTAAGCAAACTGGTTGTGAGTCATTGGCCTGAGTTATTGTTAAACCTAAGCATCTTGATGTTAGGCATTGAATAGCCTCGTAGAAAAAAAAAGTCTATGGTGTATTATCCTCTCAAATCTAGAATGTTGGACCTGAAGGAGGCCCGTAGGCATTTGTTCTATCATGAACCTAGAGATTGGGATGACTATGTAGATTCTGATGTTCTTTAACTAATGGATCACACTGGATATGTAACACCCGAAAAAAATCGGTATCCTTACTAAAAATGATTGATCTAAAATACGAAATTTTGATTCTTGTTTTTGCTATGTTTTGTGATTTGGGGTTAAAGTACGCAAAGAGAGCATTCCAACGCTACCAACGGTGCGCAATTCGGAGTTCGGAGTAAAAAATTATGCTAGTTTGAATTTTGATATGCGATCGATCGGGCGGGGTACGCGATCGGATTGCCTTTGTCCCCGATCGATCGTTTTTACTGAAAATTTAATGATTTAAGGAAGTGATTGATCGCCAATGTGATCGCACAAAATAACGCAACGATCGATCACCTAATGCAGCAATCGATCGCACCGGCGGATTTTGAGTCCAAAAAGCGATTTTTTTTTTTGGAAACCTAGTTAAAGTAGATATCAAATCCTAACCAATTTAAGGAGGATGAGGTTTAGGATGTCCGTTCTACTTATGGAGAAGCTTCTAATTGGAGAATTGAGAGATTGAATTGAGAAAGAATCCTATGGGGAAGATATCCTAGTTGGTATAGGCGTAGTTGGTATATAAACACCTATAAGGGGGCTAACTTGTGTTTTATCACACTAGAGAATTTGTGAACGCCTCAGCCTTGTTTCTCTTTCCTTCTCCCTTGTTCCAGCAACCCTTTCACCATTCTTCTTCATTCAAACCTCATCATATTCAAAGGAGAGAAGGTCTCGCGGAGTAGAGAAGAAGAGGAGCTGTGTTGGATGTGCAGTTTTTGTTCTACGAAGGAGGTAGGATGGTTTTCCTACTAAATTGCTTCTAAACTCTTTCTATCTATTCTATGATGAGTTATTTGATTTCATCTCAGCAGTAGAGATTATATGATTGCTTGAATTGTTGGGAGATTCCATATTGACTATGATTATTGATATCCTTGAGTGACATATCTTCTAATGCTTGCATGATGGTTTTAGATGGGAACATTATTCATCTCTTGACCGTTTAGATGTCAGAAATTCCTATTTTGATTTTGTTAATGTTCTGGTTCAATTTTACCATATGATTACTGGTTGGGATTCTTGGGTTAAGGTCTTCATTGGACAAATGATAGCATCTTAAATTGGTTTATGTAATGGAAGATGTAAAACATATCTTAACTAAGTCCCAGAAGATATAAGGATCTATAATAATCCTAGGAGGGGAGTATTTGAGGTTATTAATATTCTATTATCATGATTAAAGGTTACTAATATATAATTAGTAAGTATGATTAAGACTTAGGGGTCTCGGCCAAGACTATTCCTGTGCCGACGACATGCAGTATAAAAATCATAGCTAATTACAGAAAAATCAGAAAAATAAAATGTTAGTGGGGTTTGAAACTAGACTCATAGGCTATCTACTGTAAAAAATTAGATTCCTATTATGCCGACTATGGGGATAGTCGGAAG
Organism: Houttuynia cordata; assembly: GCA_039654745.1. Lineage (NCBI taxonomy): Eukaryota > Viridiplantae > Streptophyta > Magnoliopsida > Piperales > Saururaceae > Houttuynia > Houttuynia cordata. Next base: position 45,630,080 of record CM077505.1, on the reverse strand, counting down.
GGAACTGTTATCAACAAGACAGATTATTATAATTAAGGTTAAATTCACCAGTACATACTAATACTTAATGATATAGTCTAATCTGATCAAGATATTATTAATATATGCTAGGCCATATGATATGGACTATTACTGTAAGACTAGTTGGTCTTAAAGAGTAATATTATGGATAAGTTATTATAACCTAGAGTCTTGTTGTACTAAAAATATAATTTCAGCTTACTGTCGGTTTGGGTTCCAATTGGAGATCAAATTATTCCGATCATTCTTTCATCTTAAATTATGTTCATAAATAGTAGAACCTAAATTTCAAAGATGTTCCTATCTAAGGCTAGACATGAAGCATGTTGTTTGAGTAGATTGCAATCTATTATTACCCTGTTGACAAGTTACTTGTTGATCTAGACGTTGGAGTCTCAGCTGTGTTCTTGCGAGAAACCCTATTCTCTTGAGATGTTGATGATTTAATTGTACTCCAAAGAGTGAGTCTATTCTGATTGATAATTTATTTGTACTCCAGAGAGTGAGTCTACTCCGGTAAATGATACTTTAAAACCTTTGAGTGTTGCGACCTCTATTCTTTTGAAATATTACTCATATTATTACATGATTGTTTTCTCCACTAGAGACCTTGCGAGGATCTCTACGAAGTGGATTCCTAGTATACTCACTAAAGTCATTGCTAGATCTTGCGAGGTCTCCGATTATTTATGCCCGAAGGGAGGCACTATACGTACGTTAGACTGTTAACATTACGGAAGGTCCTCAGTCTCCGCCCATCGTGTCCGTAAGCACTGGTGGGGCAAGGTTCCAAAGAGAGGACTCCTAGGGTGGTTCTAGTATGATTATTTGGTCATTTGCGAGTGATAAGTTCAGCGAGCAGAAATTATAACTCCTTGCACTATAGATGCCTGGAGCCTTTGGTGAAATTGTTATTCTCTCCTTACACATATGATTGTTCGGGTCTTATTGATGCTTGTTCCCAGTACTTGCGAGTTAGTATTATTGTTGACTAACCTTTCTATTCAGATGAAGTAAACCTTGTGATTAGTCTTTCAAATATTATATATATATATATATATATATATATATATATATATTCCTATTTCTATTATGTGAACCTTTATTCACGTTGTTTATTGTGTCTCCGATGGGTTTTTGTATCTTACTGGGTATTTTTACAGAATACTCATGCATCCTCTGATGCAGGCGTGAAAGATCAGTGATTAAGGACGATTACAAGACAGAAAGGTGACTGATCTATACATGAAATATGCATTTTATTATCTCCTGAACTTATATTTATGCTAGTGTTTGATTAGAATTACTACTACTTTAATATAGTTTTTGGTTTTGTAGGAAACAAGAGTAATACACAGAAATGAGGTGAAAATGGACTTCAATGGTTAAATCATCATAACTTCGTGTGCACATCTCTGATGGAATTGATTCAAGTTTCATTTAAAGGTCAAGAAGTCGGCTTTCCAATGCCACCAACCGCGCGCAATTCGGAGTTCGGAGAGAAAAGTTATAATGATTTGAAATTCATGAACAGTAACTACGATCGATCGGCCATTCAAAGCCATCGATCGCCTGAGCCGGAAAACAGTGTTATTAAAGGAAACGATCGATCGGTATCAAAACGATCGATCGTATCTACTGGAGTTTTTGGATTTACGCAAGAGAGTAACAGCGATCGATTGGAACCATACGGCGTCGATCGCCAAAGCGATCGATCAGAGGAAAATAACGAAAGAATTGTGATCGATCGAAAAGTGATCGATCGGCAATACGGAGCAATCGATCTCCGTGTGCGGTAAACTGAAATAAGCCTTATTTCGACTCTGATTTGGAAGGGGACTTCGTGGTTTTCCTTCACTCTTATAAATAGGCCTTATGGGAGAACATTTTGGCAACCAGAGAATAGACTTTTGAGCTTTATTGGAGGCTAGAGAGGAGCAAGAGAATGAGTCTTTTGGAGCAAAGAAGAAGAAGGATTCATGACGATGGATCTACATAAACAAGCTTCTCTTTTCTTTCTTTCTATGTATAACTAAACTTTTATTCAAGGCTAGATGAAGCCTAGATGTGTTTTGCTACTCTTGATAGTTTAATTTTATAAAGTTGATTATGATTCATGCTTAATACGATTTCATGAGTATTCTTCTTTTCAGTGCTTGACCATAGACTTGATTGATTATAAATGGAATTAGATATTGTGATTGATTTTATGCCCGATCAAGGATAAGTTTAATTACATTATAAGAGAGTTGTGATTGATTCTATACCCGATCAAGGATAGGATTGATTACACAATAGTGAACAAACTTTCGTGTCCGATCAAGAACGTTAGTGAATTCATTAGTAATTCGTGTGTCCGATCAAGAACACGAATTACCATATCATGTCAATCTACGTGTAATAATAATCAAGAGTAGTAATTGCATGTCTAGTGGTGGATTCATTGCCTTGATAATTCTCTGCATTGATTAGAACTCAGCTTAGTAGTTAAAGTTCATAGCTTTCTTAAGATTAAACAAAAACTGCAACTTTCTTTTCTTGAATTCGGTAAAATATTAATCCGTCCCTGAGGTTCGACAACCCTTTCTATACTCGCCTGAGTACAATTGCCTTGTGCACTTGCAAGGGTTTATATTTAAACGATCAAGTTTTTGGTGCCATTGCCGGGGACGGCACAATAGTTTACTGAATTCTTAGCATAGTTAGTTTTAGAGTAGTCTAACTTAATTTAGATTTCTTTTCAGTAGCTTAAGTTTGTTTTGCTTCTTTTACAGGATTAAGAGCAGACGTGTCTTCTCGCCAACGTTGGAAGGGCCATCCCTTCCCACTGTTTGCACTCTCTTAACCTTCTGTTAGAATAAATTTGGGTGCTTCGTGTTTTCTATTTTTCTTTGTGGGATTGCATGACGTGCTAGTTGTCGTTATTAGGTTGCTGGTTGTCGCTATCTAGGATTGATGCTTGCTAGTTGTCGTTATTAGGATTGCACATGTTTTGTTTGATTTTTATTGTGCATGCATGGTCGTCGTTCCCTGAACCCCGACCTGGCCTTTGACCTTGATCCTGAGCAACTCTATAGAATTTGTAGAACTCCTAGCCACTCGATCCTTGAAATCCATCCAATGGCGGACAGCATGAACCTTGGGGGTGGGAATGGCCTAAACTAGAATCCACTAATGCCTCATGCCCGTACCTTGCAAGACTACTACTGTCCCACTGCCTACACCTCCCCTTCCTGTATCCGACTGCCTACAACCGTGGCTAATTTTGAAATTAAGCCAAACATCATCCAGATGCTGCCCACATACCACGGCCAACTCAATGAGAACCCCTATAAGCATCTCCAAAATTTCCTGGAGGTTAACACAACCTTCAAACTCACACTGTCTGATGACCAGGTGCGCCTTAGGTTGTTCCCATTCACTTTGAAAGACAGGGCCAAGGAATGGTTATACTCCCTTGCACACAACTCAATTTCCACTTGGGAGGAACTTCTGGCCGAATTCCTTAAGAAATATTTCCCTGTAGGGCGGACCAATAAGATCCGCAATGAAATCATCATCTTTACCCACTTGCCTAATGAACAATTCTATGAAAGCTGGGAAAGAATGAAGGCCCTCCGATCCTGTCCCCATCATGATGTGCCCAAGTGGCAATTAGTGCAGCGATTTCATGAGGGTGTGTGCGATCAGGACCAGACCCTAATTGATGCCTCTTGTGGAGGCACATTCATGAAGAAAACCCCAGATGATGCTTGGGATCTACTAGAGGACCTGAGCAAAAACTCGTTACACAATGCCACCCTCTATAGATTTGAAGGCCATATGTCTGGCAGGAGTGCCCCAAGGGGAGGCATGTAAGATGTCAAAACCACCACAAGCCTAGAACACTAAGTGGCATCCCTGACAGAGAGGTTTGACTAGTTTTTCTCTCAGACTCCACCTTATACCCCATCCTCTCATGATGCCTGCACCATCTGTGCCAGCCCTATGCACACCATTGTTGACTGCTCTTCAGCCTTCCAGTATCTAGACCTAGTACAAGAGCACGTCAACAGTGCACAAACTTTTCCTAGAGCTAATAATCCCTACTCCAGGGCCTACTTTTAATCAGACCCGAAGACAGGAATTCCAAAGCCAACCTCAACCTTACCAACCATCCCCAACCCCGCAAATTAGCCAATCCAATAAGAAACCAACCATCGAAGATCAGCTGAGCCAAATAATGGCCACCCAATCCACCATGCTCACGGTTTTAACTAAGCTAACAATTGAACAAAAGTCCCAGGCCCAGCTTGTTCATTTCCATACACAATCCATAGCCAAAATAGAGACCCAATTAGGGCAGCTAGCTCAAGCCATGAACCATAGAGAAGCAGGAACTTTGCCGAGCCAACCCCAACAAAACCCTAGAGGCCAGTTTGTAGCTGAGGCCTCCCATTACCCTCCTGAACAAGTGCAAGCCATAGCTACCTTGAAGAGCGGTAAACAAGTTGACAACAGGGTTCGAGATCCATTTGTTGGCCCTTTGATTGAGCCACTTTCCCATGAGGAAGAAAAAGAACCTGCTCGAATCAAAGCTGTGCCCGTTAATTCTAAAACCCTGCAGGATGACCCGCTCAAAACCTATATACCCAGGGTACCGTATCCACATTGCCTAGACAAACCCTCCCCATTTAGTAAATCCCATCAAAAGATGAAGGAGATGTTTGATGTGTTTAAACAGGTCAAGGTCAATCTCCCTCTGTTAGATGCAATAAAACAGGCGCCTGCCTATGCCAAATTCCTGAAAGATCTTTGTACCCAAAAGCGCAAAGCTAAATCAAATGTGACTAAAAAGGTCTTCCGTACTGAGCAGGTGAGTTCCCTGTTGACACATAATCTTCCACCGAAATATAAGGAACCCGGATGTCCAGCAATTTCATTTGTTATAGGGAACCATACTGTTGAAAATGCATTGTTAGATTTGGGGGCGAGTGTCAATTTGTTGCCTTATTCTGTGTATGAGCAACTTGGGTTGGGGGAATTGAAATCGACTACCATAACACTACAACTTGCAAACCGATCCATTAAAGTTCCCCGTGGTGTTATTGAAGATGTTCTGGTGCAGGTTGATAAATTTTTCTTCCCTGTGGACTTCATTGTCTTAGATACACAACCTATACCGAATATTGGTAGTCAGATTCCAGTAATTTTGGGACGTCCATTCTTGGCGACGTCCAATGCTATTATAAATTGTCGAGATGAGGTGCTGAAATTGTCTTTTGGAAATTTGAATGTCAAACTGAATGTGTTTAATGCTCAAAAACAACATTCTCCTCCAGATGATTCTTATGCAGTTCATATGATTGATACTCTGGTGGATGGTGCACCTCCATGGAGTTATTCTGATGATTTACCTGTGATTTCTTTCAGTAAACCTACTGTGCGTAGTAGGACCACAGATGGACTGAATGTTGGATTGAAAGACCCTGGATAAGTTGAATACATGATCGCAGTCTCGTCTGGCTGAAGATGTTAAACTTAGCACTTGGTGAGTGGCAACCCACGTATTCAGGTGTATTCTCTCCTTTTCTTCTTTTTCTTGTTATGTTTCATTGTCATTTTCTGTTTTGTGCACCTTGAGAACAATGTGCATAATAGGATTGGGGGAAGGAATATTACTTTCATAAAAATAAAAAAAATATTTTAAATTTATTTGAGTAGTTTTAAGTTGTTTGATTAGTATTTTTATTAGGTTTTGATAGTTTATCCCGTAATGATGCATGTTACAATTCTTAAGTGATTAATTTACATTGGAAGTGTGAGTGTTGTTGTTTTAATTAATCTCTTAATTTTACTCGCAAGTGTACGAATCGTGTTTGGAGTATAGTCGCACAATTCTTACGAGGTCGAACCCACAGGAACTTGTGTAGCGGAAATCTAATCGAATCCTAACTAAACCCATGACTAAACTATGAAACTTGTAGAAATTGATTAACTAACTAACGACTAATTAAAATTAATTAACGGAATAAAAATTTGAACTTTACCGAATTAACAAAATACTAAGGCTTTGGAATCGGCATGCAATAAATTATAGAGAACCCTAACCCTTCAATTATTTATCATTCTCCAAATACTCGTAACAATCTAGAATCCTATTCACGTTGTTACAGAAGATTTTACTTTAATGCACAATTACTCATACAAAAATCACGTCCTTCATGCTATTTAAATTAACAACTCAAATCACTAGATGTATCCACTTACGAGTAAATCACAACTAGTATCCGATTTGTTATTTAACCAATTAAAACAAGCATGCATTGATAATAGTAATTCCAAATCATAGCAAAAACATGATTAATGCTATATCCAAAAATAACTACGCAATTAACAACAGGAACGCATAAACATTATAGCATAATCCTAGGAGAAAAATATCAACTTTCACATATCAGGCATTCTCTACAACTACTACAGCCTCATCCTAGCCTTAGCAACAAATCTAGCCAAGCATATTAACTAAAACGCATGCATAATTCATAATTAAATTCATCTCAATTAAAAGAAATAAGATTGACTTACAGAAAATATGGGATTAAATGCAAAGAAAAGAGTATTGTTCTTCCCGGTCGACTGTTCCTAACAGTAATTGTTCGAAACAATTCCAAGCAGCACAGCGATCATGACAACTCCCAGCAACACAGTACTAATGAAAATAAAAACACTAGGAGAAAAGAAAAACTAGAATTTTTGAACTCATCCCTCTGTTCGTTCTGGTACAACTTGTTACAAATTCAGCCGAGAAGAAAAGAAAACAGAATAAAAAAAACAAACTTTTTGAACTGAGAAAAAGATGAAAAATAAGAACTGTAAATCAAAAGAAATTTCTTTCGGTCGTCTCTCTCTGTCGGACCGCCTCGCCTGCTCTGCTCGAGAACTCTATATTTATATAGATGAACTGCCAAACGGCTCTCCTCTCCTCCAAAATCAAGACCTTTTCCAAATCAAACCAGTCCTTTCCAATTCTTGCCATCAGTTCTTCCTAAATCCAAAAATTTTCCCTTCTAATCTCGTCCACTTATGTAATAAAAATTTCAGCTTTACCATTTTGAAACATGACCACAACACCAAAAGGATCCTCTTTCCCAATCTGAGACAAAATCCGACTTTTTTTTTGTCTCCAATCGAACTGAAATTAGGGACTTACCACTCTGAGACAGATTGGAAACTTGTCTTGCTCGATTCGGTTTTGTCACATGCGGTTTTTTTCCAAATTGAAACCTTCCCAATCGAGCACCTTGCCTTCAAATCTGCTGGTCTGTTCTTTGCCGCCATCCAGAACCATCGCTGTCGCACTGCTTCTGTCACCTCGCCTTGACTGCCGCCGTCAGGCCAGACCACAGGCTGCCATCGACATTCGTCGCCCCACTGCAACCCAGGGACCATAACCGTCGTCCATCGCCTCGAGCAGAAGCTCGAGGCGCTGCTCTGTTTCAGAAAGAAGACACCCGAGCTTTCGCTCGGGTTTCATTTTCTTTCTTTTTTTTTTCATTGACCCAGCCCGATGACTGACCCCGTTCATTTCTTCTTCTTTTTTTCTTTCTTTCTCTTAAAACCCGTTGTATCAATGTCATTCGTCGGATCAAATCTGAACGCTCATCCATTGATTTCAAGCCCGTCTTCTTCATCAGTGAACATCAACGGCTTAGATCTTCTCTGCACATTATCTCAGCTCTTGGGTCACTTTGGCACTTCAAAACCCATCTATTGGCGTCAATTTAGCTGTCCAAACATTTGAACCTATACAAGATAAAATATGTCCCACATTAAACATGCCAAATAATTTATAAAATTACAGAACAGTGTTAAATTGAGTCATTTAGAGAGCATTATTTATTTAATTCCTAATTACTAAACAAATGACTAAAATTCACTTTATTCCTTATTTTAACTAGAAATTATGACTAATAAATAGGTAAAAAGGCATATAAAAATGTGTATTTTTCATGCATAACAGTGAGTAAGTATACTGGAGGATAGATACACTTAACTGAGCATACTTTTCTGTTATAGTCCTCTTGGATCAGATACTTAAACTAAGAAAACTCACTCACACACACTAGTACATAAAGTAATACCATCTAGAGATTTGTTGAATGCTAATTTACAGTGGGATGTCTTTAGTCAGAGTCATTGGATGATGTGTAGTATTCTGTTGAGCTTAAAAGATCATGATAAGCCATTTACTTGGCTATGGCAAGGGATTGGAACCGGAAATAGGTTGAGAGTATAATACAACCTGGACAGAATAAAGATGTGCTGGAAATATGATTGCAGAAAATGAAAATGCGAAAAAATGAAAACAAAATGAAAGAAAGGGGCTGCTTGACTATTACAGGATTAACATAGGCTGATAAGCGGTCTACTTAAAACCTAATGCCCTAAGACAAATTGGTTGGGAGTTATTGGCCTGAGTCATTGCTAAACCTAAGCATCTTGAAGTCAGGCCTTACACAGTCCTAAAGAAAAAAAAGTCTGGTGTATTATCCTCTCAAATCTAGAATGTTGGACCCGAATGAGGCGCGCAGATTTGTGCTATCATGAACCTAAAGATTACGATGACTATGTAGATTCTGATGTTCTTTGGTTAATGGGTAACACTGGATCTGTATAAAACAGAAATTTAGAATGTATTGCTACAATGTTCTACACTTTTACTATTTATGTTATCATGATATATCATATTGAGCAGAAATTTCTAAGATAAAAGTGTGGAATAAAACCACTTACTTGAGGGCTTCTATATTCCTGTTGATTATGAACCAAGTACAAGTGGTTGATTTTCTTAGGCATTGTGTTTACATTTGTCGGGATAATAGGTTTGTGTGTTTTGCAATGTTTTAATTTGTTTACACTTAGGTTAATTAGGTTAATAAATACATGTTTGTGGGTAGCATGGCTGCAAACCCTCACGAGACACAACTCGTCCTACTAGGGACACCTAGAGGTTTAACGGCTTGTTACATACACTCAATGCAATCGTGTTCCCTACGAAAGTGGCGTTTATTTTTATGCATTAGTTCCTTTACTTTATTTGTTTGATTTTGTTTGATTTTGTTTTGCTAGGGACTAGCAAAATATAGGTTTGGGAGTGTGATCTATACATGAAATATGCATTTTATTATCTCCTGAACTTATATTTATGCTAGTGTTTGATTAGAATTACTACTACTTTAATATAGTTTTTGGTTTTGTAGGAAACAAGAGTAATACACAGAAATGAGGTGAAAATGGACTTCAATGGTTAAATCATCATAACTTCGTGTGCACATCTCTGATGGAATTGATTCAAGTTTCATTTAAAGGTCAAGAAGTCGGCTTTCCAATGCCACCAACCGCGCGCAATTCGGAGTTCGGAGCGAAAAGTTATAGCCATTTGAAATTTATGAATAGTAACTATGATAGATCGGCCATTCAAAGCCATCGATCGCCTGAGCCGCAAAACAGTGTTATTAAAAGAAACGATCGATCGGCATCAAAATGATCGATCATATCTACTGGAGTTTTTGGATTTGCGCAAGACAGTAACAACGATCGATTGGAACCATACAGCATCGATCGCCAAAGCGATCGATCGGAGGAAAATAACGAAGGAATTGTGATCAATCGAAAAGTCATCGATTGGCAATACGGAGCGATCGATCGCCGTGTGCGGTAAACTGAAATAAGCCCTATTTCGACTCGGATTTGGAAGGGGACTTCGTGGTTTTCCTTCACTCTTATAAATAGGCCTTATGGGATAACGTTTTGGCAACCAGAGAATAGACTTTTGAGCTTTATTGGAGGCTAGAGAGGAGCAAGAGAATGAGTCTTTTGGAGCAAAGAAGAAGAAAGATTCATGACGATGGATCTACATAAACAGACTTCTTTTTTCTTTCTTTCTATGTGTAACTAAACTTTTATTGAAGGCTAGATGAAGCCCTAGATGTGTATTGCTACTCTTGATAGTTTAATTTTATAAAATTGATTATGATTCATGCTTAATGCGATTTCATGAGTATTCTTTTGAGTGCTTGACCATAGACTTGATTGATTATGAATGGAATTAGATGTTGTGATTGATTTTATACCCGATCAAGGATAAGATTAATTACATTATAAGAGAGTTGTGATTGATTCTATGCCCGATAAACAAGAAAAAGAGGAGACAAGAGTTAGAGAATGAGTCTTTTGACCTCCAAATGAGAAGAATTGATTCATGCCAATAGATTCATCAAATCAGGCTTTTGTTTTCTCTTTCTATATATCTAGCTAAACTTTTTATCAAGGCTACATGAAGCTCTAAGACTGTCTTGCTCTTGATTGTTTGATTTTATGATAGTTGACATGATTCCTTTATATATGCTTAATGCAGTTTCATAGTTTTTCCTCTAGTGCTTGACCTGAGACTGGTGTGATTATTTATGAAATCTGATCTTAATGATTCTTGTGTATGACCAAGGAACAAGTTTATATTAATTTTATGCCCGACCAAGGATAGAATTAATATAATTAATTTAAAGTGAAAAAACTTTTCATGTCCGATTAAAGAACGTGTAGTGCATTCGTTGGTAATTAGTGTGTCCGACCAAGAACACGAGTTATCTTCTCATATTAACTTGTGTGGTACTAATAATTGAGAGTAGTAATTGCTTGTTTAAAGGTGGATTCGCTGCCTTGGTACTTTCATCAATTAGATTTCTTGTTAAAGTTTATTTCTTTATTTTTAAGTATTAAATTCCTTTATTAGAATTAGTTAAACTTAATCTAAAGTTAGGTTAAATTAACCAAGTCCTTTGGATTCGACCTCATAGCCACTAGTCTATAATTAGTCTCGTGCGATTGCGAGTAAAAAGAGTTTAAAATCGTTACAATCACACAACCAGAGCTACCTTCCTTGAAGCAGATGTAAGTCCTTAAAAGTAGGCCAATAGTATAAGCTGACAAGTGTCAAAACTTTCTCCAGGTTATTCGACAATATCCGCGGGAAACAGTTGAAAGTAAACCAATTTTTTGATTGACAAAACAGCTGAGAGGGAGTTAAGGATAATAATTTTGCCTATGAAAAGAAAAAACGAAATTCAAGTTTGGCAAGAATACACTCATATACATGTATAAAATAGTCACATGGAAAAAAGGATACAGCCCATTTTGCAACTTTCTCATTAAAAATGACACAGGAAAATTTGTACAAGTAGAAATCGCCAATGGAGGAGAATATAGACTGAAAAAGCCTTGGAGCCTTCACCTGAGAAACGTAAAGAGAGATATAATATTATGAAATAGCCAAAAAAACTTATACAAACAAAAGAAGCATCCAGAAAAGTTCTCCAAGTCATATATACATCAAGAAAAGGCAAATATATCATCACCATCTATGCCATATACCAGCTATCAAGAGTCAGCAACATGGATACTATGTCACCTGTAACCTGTTATAACCAAATTGATGACACAAAATTCATGTGAGAAACCATTCTTCATCACCATTGCTGTCATATGCCTTTTCAATCATTTCGTACTGGCTTTGTGAGATGATAATATATGCATCTTCCACAAAAGCAGTAGTCTGTTTTTACATCACAAAAAGGTACATACAATACACATTATCATTATGAAACAACCTGTATTCCGTATGTCTAGCAAAGATCTGACTATTAGACAAAAAGAGGTAGCAAAGCAGCATTCCAAAGGCACTTTTGGAAGTGGGCCCTTCAAGATCATTAATACGAAAGGCTTGTGCAAGCTTTGTTGTTTGCTGCATGCCCTAAAGCATGCATCATGAGAGCATCCCCGGAAATGAAACAACTATTATTATTACAGTTTTTCTCACTTATGCCAAGATTTTCCACTCTTTCTATTAATTGTACTCATTCCATTAATCATGTTATCTCTCGTCTTCACTCTACATTTAGTACTTTGATTATTACATATTCATTGTCCTTATATATGATAGGCAGAAGTCTCAGATCAGCGGCATCAACCTCTTTTCCACTCAAAAATATAGGAAATTGATAATCATCCAAATTTATGCCTCTCACTTGGAGGTTGCACCTTTAACTTTTAAACCATTGAGCGTGCACTGTGCTTCATTATTTTATCCTCATTTCTGGTAAATGATAAATGAATAACAGAAGATACCGGTTCTTGCATATTTTACACAACATATACGACTATATCCTACAAATATGATCGTCAAACCTCATTATCTACGTGAACCAGAATAAATCAAATAAGTGCTAATTTAACTTTAAACTTATAAACAACTGCATCAATGTCCCTAGCCTAGATCAATCTAATAAGTGATGAGAAAGAACGTAAAGCACAATAATATATGAAACAGACTGTGTTTTACAAAGCCAAACCTAGACTCTTTCAGTTGTGAGAAAAAATACATAGCTAAAATATGTAGACAACAATTCAACTCGCAGCATGGACTAGCAAGACTTACTAACCCTACCCAATAAGACATGGCTAGAAGGGGTAGGGGCAATCAGCCTCTTAGAGTACCTTATCATCTAAGGGGACATATATTACGAGGTAATGTCTTTTTTCAAATAAATTCAGAAATTAGTCAGAACCAAACAAATAAAAAGTAACCAAGGTTTGAAAAAAAATGCACTTGATCACAATAGTCAACTTTGTAACTTTATGATACAAAAAATATATAAAATACCATGAACCAGGGTAGTCAAGGTGAAATAAATCAAGAACTTTGTACAGCAGAGCAAAGATCAAAGGGTGGATGTAGCTCCGAACCCCCCTCTTCCATTCCCACGTTAAATGCCCATACCTAATTCCACAATTCCAAGCTACGTAAACAATCTACATATACAAAATGAACACTAACCATTTACTTGATTATACTCACTACGTCCAGAACTTGTAGTAACATTTGGTTTTACGACATGAAATAAAAGCAAATATTACTACTACTTCCGGACAGAGGGAGTACGAAATTAACACTAAGCATTTGCATGATTATGAAAAAAAAAATCTATTACCAAATTCTCACTAAGCATTTTCTTAATTTGATTATACAAAATTGACACTAAGCAAGCATTTGCTTGATTACACAAAATTAATGTTGGGTTTTTGTTGTGGAATATGATGGACCCATATGTGTTAAATGGGTCTAGGTTTGGGTAGATAGGCCCAAACTAAATTAGTGGTGAGAGCCCACTAATGAAATTTCATCTAAGGCCCACATTTGATTTAGTGATTGAAATAGGATTAGTAGTAATGTAATATAAACTTTGTGCAAAGTAGATTGTGCTAAGTTAATTGGGAGATTCCTTTAGTCCCACATAGGAAGCACACTTGAGTGTGATAGGGTATATAAGAGAAAGACTACTCTCTCTTTGTATATCTTATAGTTGTGGAGACTCTCCCAAATAGTTGGTGCACACATTCGTTGGTGTACCTATAGGTACACACATGCACGCGCGTGTGGCGTGGGCGAAAGGGCGCATTGTGGCGCACTTAGCACTCGCATCTAGAGCCTTTGATTTTTTATCAAACGGCTAATCATTTTGTGGAAATTACGCGCCGATCGATCGCGTATATTAATGCGATCAATCGTAAATACTGTGATTTTCGCAAAACTGAGAACTCGCCCGAGGCGATCAATCGTGTTTACGGTTTTGTGCGGTTTTTTACTGTTTTCTTCTAAAAGTTGCGCCCTTTCTTTACAGAAAGAACCCAATTGAGTATTCTATATAGTATGAAAGGGAGAAACACGAAAATAGGAAGATAGAACGAGATAGAACAAGAAAGAACACAAATTACTCTTGTTTTTCAATTCCTTCTTCATCGGTGATACATCTTTCAAAAAGGCAACATATTCATTTCTCTAAGTTCGAGTTTGACGAGAAGAAGTGCACCACTTGTCAAATTGGTCCGTTGTATCTTGGGAATAGATTGCTGGAGAAAGCCCGTGCATAAGAGGGTGGCAATATCTATTTCGAAGTCAACAGTGTAATCGCTGTGCCTCGGATGTGTGGATTTCTATTTTTATTTCAGGTTCTATTTGAGTATAAATCAACATCAACAGGTAACATGCATTCCCTCTTGAGTACTATCATACAACTATTTTCCACCAATTTCGGAATAGATATTTTGTTGTGTTGATTGTACTGTTATCATGGGTGTTGATTGATCGTTTAAATATAAAACCCTTCCAAGTGCACAAGGCAATTGTACTACGGCGAGTATAGAAAAGGGTTGTCGAACCTCAGGGATGGATTAATATTTTACCAAATTCAAAAGGAAGCAGCAGTGTTATTTCTAGACTAAGAAAGCAATGAACTTTTAACTAAATTACTGGGATTCAATCAATATGGAGAATATCAAGGTAATGAATCCACCACTAGACATGTAATTACTACTCTCAATTATTATTAAGCATAAGTTAATATGATATGGTAACTTGTGTTCATGGTCAGACACACAAATCACAATGAATCCACTCACGTTCTTGGTCGGTCACGGGAGTTCATCCATTATAAATTATTGTAGCTAATTCTATCCTTGGTCGGGCATAGAATTATCATTTGGGCTAATGATCCTATCCTTGGTTGGGCATAGAATTAACACTAGCCTACTTTTAGCTAGGCACAGGAATGAAAAAGATCTGATTTCATTCATATCAATCAAGTCTATGGTCAAGCACTCAGAAGAAACTCATGAAATAGCATTAAACATGAATCATATCAACTGTATAAAATTAAACTATCAAGAGTAGCAATACACATCTAGGGCTTTATCTAGCCTTGAATAAAAGTTTAGGTACACATAGAAAGAAAGAAATTAGAAGCCTGTTTATGTAGATACATCGTCATGAATCCTTCTTCTTCTTTGCTCCAAAAGACTCCTTCTCTTGCTCCTCTCTAGCCTCCAAAGTATGTTCTCTAGTTCTCCAAGTTGGTCTCCAAGATAGCCCAAAACGTTCTCCCATAAGGCCTATTTATAAGTTTGAAGAGAAACCACGAAGCCCCCTTCCAAATCCGAGTCGAAATAGGTCTTATTTTGGTTTTTCCGCACATGGCAATCGATCGCTCCGTATTGCTGATCGTTCGCCTACCGATCGATCACAGTTCCTTCGTTATTTTCTGCCAATCGATCGTTCTGCCGATCGACGCCAAATGATTCCGATCGATCGTTGCTACTGTCTTCTGCTGATCAAAAACTCCAGTAGATACGATCGATCGTGTTGATAGCCGATCGATCGTTTCCTTCAATAACATTGTTCCGCGGCTGAGGCGATTGATCGCGTTGAATGTCTGATCGATCGTAGTTACCATTCATGAATTTTAAATGGCTATAACTTTCTGCTCCGAACTCCGAATTTGCGTAGTTGGTGGCATTGGAAAGCTGACGTCTTGAACTTTAACATGAAGCTTGAATCATACCAATCAGAAATTTGCACACGAAGTTATGATAATTTAACTATTTGAGTTACTTTTCACCTCATTTTTGTGTATTACTCTCATTTCCTACAAAAACCAAAAACTATATTAAAGTAGTAGAAATTATAATCAAACACTAGCATAATCATAAGTTTAGGAGATAATAAAATACATAATTCATGTGTAGATCATTGATAAGTCTCTGAAGCCTGATAAATTTGATGGAAAGGATTTCAAATGGCAAAATAAGATGAGATTTGGCTAACTACGCTTAAAATTTTTTATGTGATTACTGATCCTGAATATATTGTGAATCCTGATAAGCATGAACCTGGTAGATCTACATGTTCTAAATTTCAGCAAGACAATGATTTATGTCATGGTCAGATTCTTAGTGCATTAAGTAATAAACTATATGATTTACATTATAATACTTCTTCTGCCAAATTACTATGGGAGGCATTTGAAAAGAAATTTGGAAAAGAGCATGTGGGAGAAGAAAAATATGTGGTTGGAGAATATTTTGACTTTAAAATGGTTGAGGACAAATCTGTCCGAGACCAAGTTGTTGAAATATAGAATCTTGTGTCAAAAATTGTAGGGAAAGGTATTCCCATAGATAAGAGACTACAGGTTCCAGCCTTGATTGATGAACTTCCCCTATCATGGAGTGACTTTCAGGTTACCCTAAGGCATAAGGGAGAGGCTATGACTATGAATGATCTGGTTATTGCAATCCAAATTGAAGAGAAACATAGAGAGAAATATAAGGGTGTTGTCTCTTCTAATGAAGCAAGTGTTAATGCCAATGTTATTGAGGGGCAGCGGCCAAAATGGTTTGGTAAGAAGAATAATAAGAAGAGGAACCATAACAACAACAACAACAACAACAAGAAGAGTTACCTCAAGCCTAATGTTAAGATCCTAAAGAACCAAAAGAAAAAGGGTTGATTTGTGTGTGGTGTAGTTAGACACTATGCAAGGCAATGCCGAGAACGCAAGGATAACGAGAAAGGGCTGCAAAACAGAAATGGTGCAAGCTCTTCTCAGGCTAACGTGGTAACATCGGGGACTGGCTTTGTTAGGACCGATGAAAGGTTAGTTGTTACCCTTCCTGAAAGTTATTTGGCATGGCAACCTATAGATTGGTGGGTAGACACAGGGGCTACTGTCTATATATGTAGTGATGTTTCATCCTTTTCTTTCTATCAGGAAGTAAGATGAAGGGCTGTGACTATGGACAATTCCTCGGTGGCACAAGTTTATGGAGAAGGAAGAGTTGATATTCACTTCACTTCGGGGAACATATTGTCTCTCCATAATATGCAACATGTGCCAGATGTCAGGAAGAACCTTGTTAGTGGAGTTCTTTTGAGTCGAGATGGGTTTAAATTAGTGTTTGAGTGTAATAAAGTTGTAATTTCTAAACATGGAACCTTTGTTGGAAAAGGTTATGTTTGTGATGGATTATTTAAACTTAGTGTGTTGGCTTGTAATAACTCTAAGTTTAATTCTGTGGATAATGTTTTGTTGAATCTTAAATCTCATGATTTGTGGCATTATCGACTTAGGCATGTGAATTTACAAAGTGTTAAAAGGATGATGAGTCTTGATTTAATTCCTAGATCATATATGAATACTCTTGGTAAATGTGAAATTTGTGTTCAATCTAAACAACCTAGGAAACCATATAAATTTGTTCATCATGCTTCATCTATTTTAGAACTTGTTCATAGTGATATATGTGAACTGAATGGTCATATGACAAGAGGAGGAAAGAGATATTTTATAACTTTTATAGATGATTATTCAAAATATTGTCATGCTTATTTTCTTACTACAGCGCCTTATACACCTCAATCTAATGGAGTGGCAGAAAGGAAAAATAGAACTTTCATTGATATGATTAATTCTATGCTCTCTAGTTCTGGTTCAACCAAGAACTTGTGGGGAGAAACTTTACTTTCTGCATGTTTGATCTTGAATAGAGTGCCTTATAAAATTAGTGAGAAAACTCCTTTCGAGTTAATGAAGGGAAGAAAACCAAGTTTAAATTTCATCAAAGTGTGGGGATATTTTTTTACGGTAAAAATTCCTAATTTGAAGATTTATAAACTTGGTTATAAGACTTTTGATGGTGTATTTATTGGATATGCACAAAACAGTAATGCATATAGATTCTTAGTGTTAAGGTAAGATCGAGCGGATTATGTACCTAACACTATTAAAGAATCTGATGATGCTATATTCTATGAGAATATTTTTTTTTGGAAGGAAAAGACAAAGACTGTTGTGCAAGACCAACCTAGTACATCATTAAGTCCTATTGTTGAAACCAATGTGCCTTGTACTAATGAGGAGGTTGGAAGGAGTAAAAGACCTAGAATAGAAAAGAAATTTGGAGATGATTTCTATACATACTTAATAGGAGATGATCCTTTGACTTATCGAGATGCTATGGCTTCTAGTGATGTTTCTCTTTGGAAGGAGGCTATACAAAGTGAGATGGATTCCATACTTGCTCATGGGACGTGGGTCTTAAGTGATCTACCTCCAGGGTCTAAACCAATTGAATGTAAGTGGATTTTTAAGAAGAAACTGAATCTTGATGGATCCATTGAAAAGTATAAAGCGAGACTAGTTGCCAAAGGATATAGTCAAAAGGAGGGTCTAGATTACTTTGACACATATTCTCCTGTGACTAGAATTACTACAATTCGTGTGCTTATAGCACTGGCAGCCCAATATCATCTAGAAATTCATCAAATGGATGTCAAGACAGCGTTCTTGAATGGTGAATTAGAGGAAGAGATATATATATAGATCAGCTAGAGGGATTTGTAATTCCTAGTCAAGAGAAGAAAATATGTAAGTTGGTTAAATCTCTCTATGGTCTTAAGTAGGCTCCTAAACAATGGCATGATAGGTTTGACAATGTAATTGTATCTAATGGTTTTAATGTTTGTGTGACGGATAAATGCCTTTATTTTAAACAAACAAATAATGCTTATATTATTTTATGTCTTTATGTTGATGACATACTTATTGTTGGTAATGATGTGAATGAGATTCTATAAACTAAAACTTTCTTGAATAAGAATTTTGATACGAAGGACCTTGGACATGCAAATGTAATTCTGGGAATTAAGATTCACAGGACTCCAGGAGGCATAGTGTTGAGTCAGTCATATTATGTGGAGAAAATACTAAGGAAGTAAGGTTACTTCGAGTGTAAACCTGTGAATATCCCATATGATCCCACGTGTAGTTTAAGGAAAAATTGTGGGGATGGTGTGTCACAACTTAAGTACTCCCAAATTATTGGAAGCTTGATGTATTTGGCTAATTGTAGTAGACCAGATATATCCTATGTTGTGGGGAGACTTAGTAGATACACTAAAAATCTGGATGAATCTCATTGGAGAGCCATTGAGAGATTGCTCAGATATCTTAGAGGTACAATGTACTATGGAATATGTTATCCAGGTAATCCCACTGTATTTGAAGGATATAGTGATGCAAACTGGATTACAGATTCAGAAGATACTAAAGCCACTAGTGGATTTATATTCACTTTGTGTGGTGGAGCAATAGCTTGGAAATCAACCAAGCAGACCTTAATTACAAGGTCTACCATGGAGTCAGAGTTAGTGGCTCTAGAATTGGCCGGAGGAGAGGCTGAATGGCTTAGGGACTTGTTGACGGAACTTCCCATGATGAATAAGCAAATTCCTGCCATTTTGATTCATTGTGACAATACGGCAATGATTGCTAAGGTTCACAGTAAGAATCATAATGGGAAATCCTCCAGGCATATAGAACTCAGGTATAAAATCTTGCGCAAGTTAAACTCTTCAGGAGTTATTACTTTGAGTTATGTGAGATCAGTAGATAACTTGGCTGATCATTTCACTAATGAATTATCGAGAGGACAAATCCTAAATTCATCAAGAGGAATGGGGTTAAAGGCCCATCAGGAGTCATAGTTGGCAACAACCCAATCTATATGAGTAGTGATACTACAAAGTAGATTCAATGGGAAAACAAGCTAATGATTGGCTAGAGGAGTACTCATACAATTCACTCCTTCCCATATTGATGAAGAGTACTCAACTGTCTAGGTTAGGATGACGAATGTCTTAATGAAATCAAGGCTTGTATGGCAGGGTATTTTCCAGACAGTGTACCCTTGGAGATTGTCATCTATATGAGTGTACTGTGAGGCCACAGTTAATGTGGACCCTTGGGCTAGTTCATTTGATGATGCACTCATGAATACGAGATACCTGCGCATGGCCGTAAAGCGCTACCCTGTGAGAACTTCAGAGAAAAGTTCATACTATGTGTTAGGTATGTCAAAGCTCTTACTCTAGGGTCCAAGTTCAAGACTTAGATCACTTCGGACTTGTAAGAGTGGCGCATATCCAACTAGATGGAGGTTCAAACCCGGAAGATACCTATGACCATTGAATACATAGTGTGTTGTTGCCTATTCTTTTATTGAATACGTGTTTTCGATTTTCTTGTATTTCTCCTAATCTTATTTCAATTATGTGGGGAATATTGGGTTTTTGTTGTGGAATATGATGGACCCATATGTGTTAAATGGGTCTAGGTTTGGATAGATAGGCCCAAACTAAATTAGTGGTGAGAGCCCACTAATGAAATTCCATCTAAGGCCCGTATTTGATCGAGTGGTTGAAATAAGATTAGTAGTAATGTAATATAAACTTTGTGCAAAGTAGATTGTGCTAAGTTAATTGGGAGATTCTTTTAGCCCCACATAGGAAACACACTTGAGTATGATAGGGTATATAAGAGAAAAACTACTCTTTCTTTGTATATCTTATAGTTGTGGAGACTCTCCCAAATGGTTGGTGCACACATTCGTCGGTGTACCTATAGGTAAACACACGCACACGCGCGCGCATGTGGCATGGGCGAATGGGCGCATTGTGGTTCTTTAGTGGCGCACTTAGCACTCGTATCTCGCATCTCGCATCTAGAGCCTTTGATTTTTTATCAAACGTCTAATCATTTTGTGGAAATTACGTGCCGATTGATCGATCGGCTGGCAGCGATCGATCGTAAGTACTGTGATTTTCGCAAAATTGAGAACTCGCCCGAGGCGATCGATCGTGTTTACGGTTTTGTGCGGTTTTTGACTGTTTTCTTCTAAAAGTTGCATCCTTTCTTTACAGAAAGAACCCAATTGATTATTCTATATAGTATGAAAGGGGAAAACACGAAAATAAGAAGATAGAACGAGATAGAACAAGAAAGACCACAAATTACTCTTGTTTTTCAATTCCTTCTTCATCGGTGATTCATCTTTCAAAAAGGCAACATATTCATTTCTCTAAGTTCGAGTTTGACGAGAAGAAGTGCACCACTTGTCAAATTCGTCCGTTGTATCTTGGGAATAGATTGCTGGAGAAAGCCTGTGCATAAGAGAGTGGCAATATCTATTTCAAAGTCAGCAGTGTAATCACTGTGCCTCGGATGTGAATTTCTATTTTTATTTCAGGTTTTATTTGAGTATAAATCAACATCAACGGGTAACGTGCATTCCGTCTTGAGTACTATCATACAACTATTTTCCAACAATTAACACCAAGCACAAGATGGGCATACCGAAATACAATACTGTGAGCAACTTCCAGAGATTGCCAATGCTCATCAGGGTTGAAATAGGTTTGAACAAGTAACGCATTCACCAATCGAAACACGAGACATAAGATGTAAACATGCTTCTCAGATGAGAATAAGAAAGAGATCCAAGAACTGCTGCTTGGTCGTTCTCCATCTTCGACATTGACTGTCTCTGTACTGCTAGTGCTGTTGTTGGGCACTGCTGATCATCTCCTCATGTCTGCAACAGAAGACGACAAAGAGCAGACTGTTGTTTGTATACCTTGGAATGCGGAGGAGAGGTGGTGGCAGCTGCAGAGGACGGGAACAGGGGACTGAGGCAAGGCGTATTTGAGCGCGGATGCAAGCTGCTTGATAAAATGCCTTTTAGAATGAGCCCCTGTTTCCTCGCAAAGGCACATTTGGGGCAATCAGACGCTAATTTTTCTACTATAGTTTCGTTTGTTTTCCCGAGACCTGTTAGTGTTAGCTCATGCGCGTTAGCGTGCGCTATTGTCTTGAGGGGCGTCAGATGTCAATCGAGAGGTCCCACACTCTCTTTTGATGCACGCCGTCGGATCTTGATCTGACAGCTAACCAATGCCGCAGCACATGTGCTGAGCTAGGGCGGTACTAAGGAGACTCTCTTTTGATAGAGAAGTTAATAAGTTGGTGCATTGTGTGGTTTGGAGCTGTTTGGTCTCCAAATTTAAGGTTAAATTTTGGAAGATTCAGGTGGATTCTTGCAAATTTGGGTTTTGTAACCAAATTCTGTACGAATATAACATTATGCTAAAATTAATATTTTGTTCAGATTATGCCATAATTAAAATTGCAAAAAAAAATTTACCCCATGACATACTCCGATAAGATTTGAGAAGAATTAATTTTCCTAGAAGGTACATTTTAGCCTAACAAGATTTTGAATTCAGACAGATACACCACGGTGCAATGCAAATGGCAAATGGCCAAATAGGCACCCCGGGCATGGGAAAAACCACAACAAAGAGAAAGTTTAAGCAGAACATTGGACTGGAGGTTAAGAAGAAAGATGAAAAGATAGAGATAGATGGTAGGAGCAGGAGGATGATAGGGGGACAAGAAAGTTCTGACAAAGAAAGACAACAACAAAAAAAAACAATGATGGAGAAAGGGCGAGGAACGAGGCTTTCACCTATTGACCCACATGTAGTCCGTATACACAAAAATAGCCCTCCACAACATGGATTATCAATATTAAAGGGTCGAGAACCGCAGCGGAAGCGCGAGGGATAGCAAGTCGTGATGCCAAATTCTCCAAATCAGTTCCTATTTTTTATCCTTTTCACTTGCACACAACATCAAACAATAACATGCAAGAACATATAAACAATAGTATGAACAATCTTTTAAATCATATACATATAATATGAATTTAGAGGATTAATTACTACTAACATGTGGGCCTTTGTGCCCTACGATTAATCGTCAAAGATAATACTCACAAGAATAACGAATTCTATCAGAGATCACCACGGACCAACGTGCATGGTCTAGAGTCATTATTCTCCTCGCGAGATAGTGATCTCCTTCTTCTCGTCGAATAAGGATCTCCCAATACAAAATCACAACGACGAGAGAGAGCGAGCAATCGAGGGAGAGAGCAAGAGCGTCCAAAGGAAGAGGAAGAACTAGTTGTCACTGTTCACGCATTGTTCACGCGGTTACTGTTCACATCCTCATAATCTCCTATTTATATGGGTTAGTTAGGGCATCACAGATAACCCATCAACTCTCTTTTTAATTATCCATAACTGCTCACACCCATTACTCTTTGAAATGGTCCAACTAGGTGTCTCTTCCATATTGTGTGGACCCCATCAAGGCCCACGGGGGCCTAGCGCACTTCACGTGTCCATGTACCACACGAGAGGGCCGACTCCTCGTATAGGTAGGTCAGGAAATATGGGCCTAACCCATATCTATAACCAACAAATATTTACCCTAGGCACATGTAACACCCACATTGTGGCATAAAAAATCATAATTACCCATCTTCTCTTTCTCTTCCTTTTTTTTACTTCATTCCCACTTGCCTTCTCATCCCCTCACACATATCCAGGTCTACTCTCTACTCCTGGTGACTCCCCTCCTCCTCTGCCATTGCCTCCATCTCCTCCCCCGACTCTGCCACCTCATTTTCCGCCATCGTCACCACAACCACCACTTCCTTCTCTTCCGGTGTTTCCTCCACCATCGCCACTACTACCATCACCACCACCAACTCCTCCTCCTCTTCGTCGCCGCCAAAGTGAAGGTGGTTGTAAGACTAATAGTGAATGTGGATCTAAATGAGCTAAGTTGGCGCTCACTTATTTTATTGGATCTAAATGAGATTTCGAAAGGTAAAATATGAGACTTAAAAAGTAAAATGTGAGATTTTAATGCGAATGCTCTAGGTTAGAAAATGCTTAAATCGACATCGAAGAAGGCCTCAATCTCAAGAGGAAGTGTGGGCTTTTGTTCTTGAGGTCAATGCGACTAAGGAGGAGTAAGGTACTGGAGGAGGAGGCGGCAACAAAAGAGAAAGACATCGCTACCTCTAGCCATCCCCTCCCACACTTTTTTTTACTCCCCTCCCACATATCTAGGTATGCTTCTCCATCTTCTCCGGCGCCTCCGCCACCGCCATTATCATTTCCTCATTCCCCAACTCCACCACCTCTTTTTCAGCCATCGCCACCACCTCCTCTTTAGTCGCCACAACCTCCACCACCACTGCCACCACTATCACCACTACCACCACCACAAGCAACTACTCCTCTTTCATTGTTGCCTACACCTCCACCACCACCATGACAGCCACCACTGCCTCCTCCTCCTCCACCACCATCACTTCCTCTTTGTCCTTCATGGCCACCACCTCTGAGTCGAGGGTCCAAAATCCGAATTTAGAACCACCCTCTTATCAGATTGACCTCAAGAACAGAAGCCTACACTTCTCACGAGATAGAGGCCTTCTCGAGCATCAATTGGATAAGTGAGCACTAACTTATCTTATTTAAATCCACAAGCATCATTAGTCTTGGGACCACCTTCACTCTGGCTTCTACATTTTATAGTTCTCTTGCATTCATTATTTCAATCATAGGATGAGCATTTCAAACAATATCCAAATAACATGTAAAATATAAATTGTGATATGTGATATGTAAAAGTTGGTTTTAAAACCACATTCCCCCCCGACATTGAGGTGGTGGTGGTGGCCATGGAGGATGAGGAGGTGATGGTGGTGGTGGTGGAGATGGAGGAGAAGGGGGCAACAAAAGAGGAGGAGGAGCTGGTGGTAGCAGTGGTGGCGAGGCCGAAAGAAGACGTGGTGGTGGTGATGGGCGATGGCGAAAGAGGAGGAGAAGGCGGCAACGAAGAGGAGGATTTGGTGGTGGAGGTAGAGGCGACACTAGAAGAGAAGGAGGTTTCCATGCTTAGCCAGGGTCTGAACTATGCCTGGCGCCAGGGTCAGGTCTGGTGCCAGCGGTGAGCTAGGGTTGTGTGAGATAATTATGGAATAGTGTAGATATCTACGGAAAGTACATTCCTAATTGGAGAAGGAATAAGATAAAACTAGATGGACGATGGAGATGAGACCACATGATTGGGCACCAAGTAATTTTGGGAGAATCCTTTTTAGTTATTAATTTACTAGATTTAGGGATAATTCAAATTTGAAAAAAGATTAAGTTTCCATGTGAATAGGATGCCAAAAAGGAAGGGGATGCTAGGCTTTTATTTGGAAATATTCTGAGTAGTTTGATTGATTTGAGATCAATTCAAGATAAGGAAAGTTGGGTGAATTTCCAATTGATTGAGCGCCAAATAGGAATGGACGCCAGGAGTTTTTAGGTGAAAATTACAAGTTTCCTTGGAGAAGTATGATTTGAATTGGAATTAACACAAAATAAGGAAAACTGTTAGGTTTCCTTTTGGAGCCCGGTGCCAAATTGGATGGCGCCATGATTAGTTTTTGGGAAAGTCCTTATTGGCTTGCTTCTTTTAATTGTGATCAACTTAAATCAGGGAATCAGGTTACACTCCAACTTGAATTGGAAACCCTAGGGCACCACCCATAAATGGAGTTGCCACCCATTCTCTTTCTCTCTTCTCTCACAACTCTCTCGTCTCTCCCTCTCTATGAAGGACTCTCGACCTTCTCTTTCTCTCACATATCACCTTTTTGGCTGAGGCGAGTTTGTAATGAAAGGAGCATACGTACAACTGGGTTTTCGTATAGAGTGAGAAGTTCTTCATCCGAAAAGGTAGGATGGTTTGGCATAGCTTATTCTAGGTTTTCAATCTCTTGATGCCTAGTTACCTCATGTTTTAGAAGTCAGACGATGATATTTTTGTGCTGATTACTGATGAATTATGTTCAGGTTCATGATCCTTAATTATCAAGGTCATATACTATAGTGTTATGTGATTGTTTAAAATTAAACCCTTACAAGTGTACAAGGCAATTGTGTACTTCTGCGAGTATTGAAGGGTTGTCGAACCTCAGGGACGGTTAAACAATTTATCAAATTCAAGAGAAAGCAACAGTTTTTTAATTAATCTAAGAAAGCGGTGAACTTTAACTAATCTAACTGAGATTAAATCAATATGTAGAAAAGACCAAGGCTTCGAATCCACTATAATAAACTAGTGTATCGTCTCTCTCTCTCTCTCTCTGAAATAAATTCCTAATTGGCTAGCATATTTCTCTCGGACATACACTTGTCAATTCAAATTATAGTGCTCTCCTCTCGGACGTAACACATAATCAATTAAGTATATGGAATTATGATCTATCTCTCTCGAGTATAAATCAATGAAACTTTATTAATATATGACACTTCAGATTACTCACGTTCCTCTCGGACACGCAAGTGCTCTTTTAGATTGAAATCCAATTAATTCACTCTTGTCTCTCTCGAGTACAAAGAACAAACTTCAATAAAGTAACTTTAATTGCATAATAAAGAGTCATACACCAATTAAAGTAAATATAATATGAGAGAAAAGAAACTATACAACCAGTCTATTGGGCTTCATCTACGCTCTGGAAAGGGGTTTAGTCTTCCATTGGAAGAGAATCCATCATCATATTCTTCATCTTCTTCTTCTTCTCTCCTTTGCTTTAGCCTCCAAGGTCTCCAAAGGGACTCAAAACTCTATTCTCTGATGATCAATACATTCCCTTTAAGGCCTATTTATAAGGTTGGGTAGGAAACAGAAAAGACCCATTCCCATTCCAATTCCATTACGGAACGATCGATCGATCGGACTCCTTTGTTATTTTCCTGCATTTGACTATCCATCGACGGACGAACGATCGTCTTAGATGACGATCGATCGTTCTCTCAGTTTAAGTGCATCTCGTATTTCCTACAAGTTCGATCGATCGTTTGTTGCCGATTGATCGTTCTCTCGGTTTATTCCTTTTTAGCCCAATTTTCCAATAGTCATAATTTTCTGTTCCGAACTCCGAATTGCACGCGATCGGTGGCGTTGGAAAGCTGATTTCTTGAACTTTAACATGAAGTTTGAATCATTCCAATCTTATATGTATACATGAAGTTATGAAGATTCAAACATTAGAGTCACTTTTCACCTCATTTATGCATCTTACTCTTATTTTCCTACAAAAACCAAAAACTATATTAAAGTATCACTAAATATAATCAAACACTAATATAAATATAAATTTTAGGGCTTATAATATGCATATTTCATGTGTAGATCACACCCCTAAACCTATATTTTGCTACTCCCTAGCAAAACAAAACAAAATAAAATCAAACAAAACAACAAAAGGAACTTAAACAGCAAAAACAAAAGTAGAAAAGTAAATGCCACTTTCGTAGGGAGCACAATTGCATTGAGCGTATGCAACAAGCCGTTAAACCTCTAGGTGTCTCTAGTAGGATGAGTTGTGTCTCGTGTGGGTTTACAGCCATGCTACCCACAAACATGTATTTATTAACCTAAATGCAAAAAAAAAAACATACAAAACAATCAACCCTATTATCCCGACAAATGCAAACTACAATGCTTAAGAAAATCAACCACACATACTTGGTTCATAATCAACGGGAATATAGAAGCCCTCAAGTAAGTGGTTTTATTCCACACTTTCATCTTGGAAATTTCTGCTCAATATGATATAGCATGATAATATAGATAGTAAAAAGTGTAGAACATTGTAGTCATACATTCTAAATTTCTGTTGCACACAGATCCAGTGTTACCCATTAACCAAAGAACATCATAATATACATGGTCATCATAATATTTAGGTTCATGATAGCACAAATGCCTGCGCGCCTCATTCGGGTCCAACATTCTAGATTTGAGAGGATAATACACCATAAACTTTTTTTTTCAATAGGACTGTGTAAGGCCTGACTTCAAGATGCTTAGGTTTAACAATGACTCAGGAAAATGACTCCCAGCCAGTTGGCTTAATGCATTAGGCTTCGAGTATATACCACTTCGCGCCCGAGCATCAGCCTAAGTTAATCCTATAATAGTCAAGCAGCCCCTTTCTTTCTTTTGTTTTTCTCATTTTTTACATTTTCATTTTTTCAGCATTCATATTTTCCATCATTTTTGAGCAATCTTTATTCGTCTAGGTTGTATTATACTCTCAATCTACTTCCGGTTCCAAGCCCTTGCCATTGTCAAGTAAATGGTCTATCATGATCTTTTAAGCTCAACAGACAACCACATATCAACCAATGACTCTGACTAAAGATATCCCACTGAAGATTAGTATTTTAATAAATCTCTAGACGGTATTACTTTATGTACTAGTGTGTGTGTGAGTGAGTTTTCTTAGCTCAAGCACTTGATCCAAGAGAACTATAACATAAAGATATTCTCAGATAAGTGTTTCTATCCTCCAGTGTACTTACTCACACTTCCAATGCAAATTAATCTTTAAAGAATTGAAGCATGCATTGTCACGGGATAAACTATCAAAACCTATGAAAAACTACTAACAAACAACTTAAAAACTAATCAAATTAAATTTTTATTTTATTTTTTTAATTTTCTAATTTTTTTATGCAAGCAATATTCCCTCCCCCAAACTTATTATGAACATTGTCCTCAATGTGAACAAGATATAAAAAATGACAATGATCATAACAAAGAAAAAGAAGAAAATGAGAGAATACACCTGAATACGTGGGTTGCCTCCCACCAAGCGCTAAGTTTAATGTCTTCAGCCAGATTGAGCTATTTGTTCAACTTATCCAGGGTCTTTCAATCCAATGTTCAATCCATCTGTGGTCCTACTACGCACATTAGGGTTAATGAAAGAAATAGCAAGTGGATCATCAGACCAAATCCATGTAGGTGCATCATCCACCAGAGTGTTAATCATATGAACTGCATAAAAGTCATCTGGCAGTGGATGTTGTTTTTGAGCATTAAAAACATTTAGTTTGACATTTAAATTGCCAAAGGACAATTTCAGCACCCCATCCCGGCAATTTATGATAGCGTTGGACGTCGTCAGGAATGGACGTCCTAAAATCACTGGAATTTGACTACCAATGTTCTGCACAGGTTGTGTATCTAGGACAATGAAGTCCACAGAAAAGAAAAATTTATCAACCTGCACCAGAACATCTTCAACAACACCATGTGGAACTTTAATAGATTGGTCTGCATGTTGTAGTGTTATGGCAGTTGGTTTCAATTCTCCCAACCCAAGTTGCTCATACACAGAGTAAGACAACAAATTGACACTCGCTCCCAAATCTAACAATGTCTTTTCCACAGTATGGTTCCCTATCACACATGAAATTGTTGGACATCCTAGGTCCTTATACTTTGGTGGAAGATTATGTGTCAATAGGGAACTCATTGCTCAGTAAGGAAGACCTTTTTAGTCACATTTGATTTAGCTTTTCGCTTTTGGGTACAAAGATCTTTCAGGAATTTGGCATAGGCAGGCACCTGTTTTATTGCATCTAACAAAGGGAAATTAACCTTAACCTGCTTGAACACCTCGAGCATCTCCTCCGTCTTTTGATGGGATTTGATAAACGGGGAGGGTTGGTCCAGGCATTGTGGGCATGGTACCCTGGGGACATAGACTTTGATCGGGTCATCCTGCAGGGTTTTAGAACTAATGGGCACAACTTTGATTAGAGCAGGTTCTTTTTCTATCTCAGGGGACATTTTCTCACTTGACGGACCAACGGACGAATCCCAAACCCTATTGTCAACTTGTTTACCGCTCCTCAAGGTAGTTATGACATGCACTTGTTCAGGATGGTAATGGGAGGCCTCAGCTACAAACTAGCCTCTAGGGTTTTGTTGGGGTTGGCTTGGCAAGGTTCCTGCTTCTCTACGATTCATGGGTTGGGCCAGCTATCCTAATTGGGTCTCTATCTTAGCAATAGATTGTGTATGGGAATGGACAAGCTGGGCCTAGGTTCTTAGCTCTGCTCTTATCTCCTTATGTTCAGTTTTAATCTTGGTTAAGTGTGAGAGGAGCATTTGGCTCATCTGGTCTTCTAAGGAAGGTCGCGTATTGGATTGGCCAAAGGGAGCTGAAGCGGGTTGGTAGGGCTGGGTTTGGCTTTGGAACTCCTGTCTTGGGGCCGAATTAAAGTTGGCCCTGGATTAGATTGCCACCAAGAAAAATTAGGGTGCTCACGCCACTCAAGATTGTATGTATTGGAGTAAGAATTGTTGGCTCTAGGGAAAGTCTGTGCACTGTTGACATGCTCTTGTAGTAGATCTGGGTACCGGAAGGCTGAGGGGCAGTCAACAATGGTATGCATAGGGCTGGCACAGATGGTACAAGCATCTTGAGAGGTTGGGGTATAAGATGAAGTCTGAGAGAAAAATCGGCCAAACCTCTCTGCCAGGGATGCCACTTGGTGTTCTAGGTTCATGATGGCTTTAACATCGCACATGCCTCCCCTTGAGGCACTCTTGCCATGCATATGGCTTTCAGATCTATAGAGGGTGGCACTGTGTAAAGAGTTTTCGCTCAGGTCCTCTAGTAGATCTCAAGCATCATCCGGGGTTTTCTTCATGAATGTGCCTCCACAAGAGACATCAATTAGGGTCTTGTGCTGATCCCACACACCCTCATGAAATCTTTGAACTAATTGCCACTTGGGCACATCATGGTGTGGGCAGGACCGGAGTAGGGCTTTCATCCTTTCCTAACTTTCATGGAATTGTTCATTAGGTAGTTGGATAAAGGTGATGATTTCATTGCGGATCTTATTGGTCCGCCCTACAGGGAAATATTTCTTCAGAATTCGGCCTGAAGTTCCTCCCAAGTGGAAATAGAATTGTGTTCAAGGGAGTATAACCATTCCTTTGCCCTGTCTTTCAAGGTGAATGGGAACAACCTAAGGCGCACCTGGTCATCAGACAATGTGAGTTTGAAGGTTGTGATAACCTCCAGGAAATTTGGGAATGCCTGTAGGGGTTCTCATTGAGTTGGCCATGGTATGTGGGCAGCATTTGGATGACGTTGGGCTTAATATTAAAATTAGTCACATTGTCAGGTAAACAGATGCAGGAGGTGAAAGTGTAGGTGGTGGGAAAAACTTGATCTTGCAAGTGCACAAGGGACGGTTAAACAATTTACCAAATTCAAGAGAAAACAGCAATTTTTTAATTAATCTAAGAAAGCGATGAACTTTAACTAATTTAACTGAGAATAAATCAATATGTAGAAAAGACCAAGGCTTCGAATCCACCACAATAAACTAGTGTATCGTCTCTCTCTCTGAAATAAATTCCTAATTGGCTAGCATATTCCTCTCGGACATATACTTGTCAATTCAAATTATAGTGCTCTCCTTTCGGACGTAACACATAATCAATTAAGCATATGACTTTCAGATTGCACACTTCAGATTACTCACGTTCCTCTCAGACACGCAAGTGTCTTTCAGATTGAAATCTAATTAATTCACTCTTGTCTTTCTCGAGTACAAAGAACAAACTTCAATGAAGTAACTTTAATTGCATAATAAAGAGTCATACACCAATTAGAGTAAATATAATATGAGAGAAAAGAAACTATACAATTAGTCTATTGGGCTTCATCTACGCCTTGGAAAGGGGTTTAGCCTTGCATTGGAAGAGAATCCATCATCATGTTCTTCATCTTCTTCTTCTTCTCTCCTTTCCTCTAGCCTCCAAGGTCTCCAAAGGGACTCAAAACTCTATTATCTGATGCTCAATACGTTCCCTTTAAGGCCTATTTATAAGGTTGGGTAGGAAACAGAAAAGACCCATTCCAATTCCAAGTCAAAATCTGTTTTGTGCACACGATGATCGATCGCCATTACGGAACGATCGTCTGTTGGACGATCGATCGTCGGACTCCTTTGTTATTTTCCTGCGTTTGACTATCGATCGACGGACGATCAATCGTCTTGGATGACGATCGATCGTTCTCTCAGTTTAAGTGCATCTTGTATTTCCTGCAAGTTCGATCGATCGTCTGTTGCTGATCGATCATTCCTCGGTTTATTCCTTTTTAGACAAATTTTCCAATAGTCATAATTTTCTGTTCCAAACTCCGAATTGCACGCGGTCGGTGGCGTTGAAAAGCTGATTTTTTAAAATTTAACATGAAGCTTGAATCAGTCCAATCTGATATGTTTATACGAAGTTATGAAGATTCAAACATTGAAGTCACTTTTCACCTCATTTTTGCATCTTACTCTTGTTTTCCTA
Organism: Houttuynia cordata; assembly: GCA_039654745.1. Taxonomy (NCBI): domain Eukaryota; kingdom Viridiplantae; phylum Streptophyta; class Magnoliopsida; order Piperales; family Saururaceae; genus Houttuynia; species Houttuynia cordata. The sequence continues at coordinate 45,598,257 of CM077505.1, read as the reverse complement.
CAAAAATAAAAAATTGTATTAAAGTATCACTAAATATAATCAAACACTAACATAAATATAAGTTTAAGGGCTTATAATATGCATATTTCATGTGTAGATCATTATGTTCATTGATTTGATTATAATTGATGTTTGGATTTTGTTGATTATACTTATAATGAATTGATGAGACTTATAAATTCGTGTTGTTTCCCTTGCTGGAATTCCACTCTAGTGCACAACTCTGTTGTCCTCTTATAATTGTCTCATTTGGTAAAACTATTATATGTGTAGAAAGGTAAGTAATTAGTCATATATCTGAATTAAACTAAAACAATATCAAATTGCAATTCTGCCGACCTGAATTCTTTATGTTTGTCATACCTATTTTTGGACAGTATATGTATGTATATTACATAGCAAATAGAATATCTACTAATGTATAAAATTGAAGGACGAAAGTATGCCTTAATATTATAAAATAGTTATTGTAAAAACTTTAAACAACCCTTCAACTCTTTCTTTGGGTCATTATTCATGTCTCTCTCTTAAGGGATTTTCATTACGACTATAGAACATTCTTGTTGGAAAACTTCTATTAAAGTTGTTATGAGTTGTCTCTTCTAGAATGGTTGTAAAAATTTGCATGCTTGCAACTTCCCTTTTTAACGTGATGATTACTGAGTCAGTCGACTTCTCTGCATTATGTTTTGAATGGATTCACATACTTGTAAGGTTTCATATACTTACATAGTTCTCGCCCATTATAGGCAACTGAGTAAGTTTTCGTAGGGTGAGAGACTTCATATGCTCAAAAGGCCATGTCTTGGGAGACTATCATATAGTATGCTCAATATGCCATGATGTTCTCTGCCATGGTGAGAGGTTCAAAAGACCCTATTACAAGAGCTTCGATTTATTTAGACCTTATGAGGCGTACTCCAAGGCTCCCGCCTAGGAGGCAATATACATACGTTTTAGATTGGTCAGGAATCACGGAAGACTTGATTATCTCTACCCATAGTGTCCGCGATGTACGGTTTTAAATTTATGACAGGTTTCAAAGAGAAAACCCTTAGGGTAACTGGACAAGTAACCACTTATGAGTGGTATTGATCTGAGAGCGTAAATTGAAACCTTCCTTATACTATGGATGTTATGCAATTTAATAAAATTGAGTATTGATGTCCCTTATGATGGTGATAATTGTTTTCTTCTTATTGGTGGAAATCTTATTGTTCAAATTCATATTAATTTACTTCCGTATTTCGGCAATCTTTCTTAAAACTTCCTTTATATCTCTGTCATTGTTTTACATTCTCCTGAATATCTCTTCAGACTATTCATGCATCCAACGATGCATGTATAGACGAAGATTAAAGTTTAAAGGTGTAGCGAGGATTAGTGTATACTTAAGTAGTTCGTAGATGGCTATTTTATTTTAGTTTATTATTGAAACTTTGTAATAAATGATGTATGCCAATAACATACTGTTTTGAAATTATTGTTTTCAGTTCTTATGGATTTTTCATTTAACATTAATCATATCCAATGTATAAGGTCATTTATGCGTTTGATTGTGTAAATGACAATGGCAGAATACTATGTTGCATTCCCAACGTTCGACAAGTTTAATTATATTCGCACTCCGATGAGGCCGAAAATTTGTTCATGATAAAAAGAGAAAGATTAGGAAAGGAAGAGGTTCGTTGGGGGGGAATGATATTACTACGCTTTTCTACTCTATTTCCTACTCCTTCAAGGTAGTACAAGCTGATTGGCACATCAATCCATGAACCCACTCCTCACCACATGGGTCCATGTTGTGATTTGGTGTCACATAAGCAGAGTAGGAAAATCGAGTAGAGAAGTGGAGTAGTAATATCATTACCCTTATAAAAAATCAAACCATAAAGTGGATAATATGGGAAAATGATAAATCATCCCCTTTTTCATCATTTCCACAAGGTAATAATCTGAAAGAACATTTAATTAACAAAAAAATAAATTGACAGAATAAAAGAAGACAATCATAAGTCACCTGTTTCACTCTAATGCATAGACATCATGTAGGCGTTCAATATCTGAGTAAAACTACATACATTAGTCAAATCACCAATCGGAAGGAAATTGTCTTTTTCTTATTTTGACAGCAATAGAACTCTGTAAATATTTGACCTATGAATCGACAAGGATACATGTTCCTTTGTTTTTTCTCTGCTTCTAAGAACTATTACACACTCCTTAAGCAATATATCCACATTAGCAGAAATATATAGCAAAGGTGAGGATTGAAGAGAAAGTAATATTAATGAGAACACAATGCACCTTCCTCATCACCACAAAGGGTCATAACAGATCTCAATTCAGCGGGAATTGTACAAACCAAGCAAGGGTGCTTCCCTTTCGGCTACTCTCTTCTTTGCGGCTTCCCTTGCTTTGAGAGCATCTTTTTCTTCTTTAGAGACAGCCTTAGGCTTCTTCAATTCCCTCTTTCTCTTGTTCACAGCAATTGAAGATGCAGCACCCTTGATGGATCTTGCTGGATTACTTGGACCAGTAACAACCTTTCCTGGAGGTTAGACACCAAAAAGAAATTTAGCAGAATGTTTATCATCTGAAGGAATCTGTTTGCTCTGCATAATCTCCGAGGACTTGTTTGGTCTAGGCACAGTAACTTGCGATGAGGAGAATGCTTCTTCATAGGAAACCCAATTACTGTAAGACAGTATAACTCTACTTAGATTAAAGTTGGAAGATTAGACACCAAAGAAAAGAGCTCAACAAATTATAACTGAAAACTCGTACCTATGGCTGCAGAGTAATACAAGCTAGAGATAGGGTGGTATCCATTTGATTGGTTGTAATAGTAACCTGACGCACTATCAAACTCCCACTCTGCAACCAACTAAATCTGCTTCAGAGGGAAGAGGAGTTCACATAAACTAGAGGGCCTAAAAGGTACCATCTAGCACCAGCAGTCATAACTATTTCATCCACTCAAATGGCACTATAGCATCACCATATATCATACCCTTTTTTAGGATAGATATCTTACTTATGTCAAGAGGAAACTCCAGAAATTTTATGCCAATGATCAGTACTCTAGAAGTTTTATGACAATCAGTAGTACTTTCCATATCTACTGAAAGTACAGACCATTTAATTAGTATCCACCACTTCATGTTACATGTTTATTCTACAACATTGACCAATTGACAAATAAAAAGACGACAAACTTTGAGAAATATTACCATCTCTAGAAGAAGATGTTTTAGGAATTTCAGATCGCCTCTATGTGGATTGTGATGCACAGGAAAATGAATCCTTAGACTCACAAAAAGCAGCCAAATCTTTCTCATAGCTACGCCTTGCTTTCTGTTATGTCAAGTAAAGACAATGAAACTAAAGAAGAATGGAATTCTGATGATTCAACCAAAAAATAATTGACCATATTGCTTCAATTTGTTGAAAAGCTTTGGCGGCATCCTTCTGCTCTTTCTCCTTGGCAGCACTCTCCTTCCTTATATCAGTAATCCTCTTACCCACATTTTCCTTATGACGATGACCTAGTTCATGGGTTCTAATGCTTGCAGGATTATTTGATATGTAGATCTTGCAGAAGTCACACCACTTATTTCCCTGGCTTACTCAATACTGGAACAGAAGCATACAAAATTCTGAATTGAGAACATTGTGCAATCAATATAAGATAAGGGTGAATATAACAACAAAGATATGCAAACAAAAACAAGATGAAACCACTCTGAAAAATTATACACACTCTAATGGATATAACTTCGTCCACTTTTAGATTTGCAAACAACAGCTATCTTAGATGCTCTACTAAACAAAATTTAACTATCAATATTGCCTTAGGCTAAGTAATTCTGCCTTATCACTTTAGTTTTGGTTAGCGTGCCAAGAGCTAATCGATCAAAACAAAATTCCGACAGCCTCTATAGTCGTTTAGACTGAAATTGCAACTTGTTCCCAAATGTGACTGTGAAGCTGATGTAGTCCATATAAGACTCAAATATATGGAAGACTTAGCCGGGATGAAGCCAAATCATGTGGGGTCTACCTAGCCCATGACGTCAACACAATTCAACGCAATTAAGAGTCCAATTTTACTTTATGTTACGTAGAATAGGATATTTATTATTGGTTGGTTGTTTCATTAGAATTCTACTCAATTACAGTTTGTGCCACTAGCATTTTGTCTTCTAACATATAAGAAGCAATGCTGAACGAGGCATGCCGACAATCCATGTTTTGATATCTGTTAGAAGAAAAAGTTTTTCCTCTAATTTCCCAGTATCTTGTGATTATCGTGTCATTCCCGTACGAGGAAGGTCATGAGCGCTCCACCTATAGCCAGATTCATCGAGCGTGTGAATTCTTCATCAAGTCTTCCCTACATCATTTGGTGGCCATACGCATGTCCAACATGCTGCCCCGACACCATGGAGGACGTGTTGCAGGACTTGATGAGATTGATGGGATGAAGTAGCAAGGTTGTCCTGACAAGTGGAGCGGTTGATGGCTGATTTGGTTGTCGCTGCTTGCCAAAAACCCAAATTGGTTCAGCCCAACGATCAAGTTGAGGATGAGGAGCTGGAGGTTGATACTGAAGGCGAAAACCTGTAGTGCGAAGGATGGAGAATTATGTGCCACTGAGATGGGAAGATCCATTTTTGAGGCGCTGGGAGACGAGGCTGAAAGTTGACACCCCTACATTCCATGGTGGTATGAAGCCCGAAGAGTTCCTAGATTGGGTTGTTGACATAGAAGACATACTTGACTTCAAGGAGCTACCAAAGGAGAAACGAGTTCACTTGGTGGCGACACGCTTTTGGGACCAGGCAGCAGTGTGGTGGCAGCAACTCCAATAGCACACATATGCGCCAAGGCAAAACAAATCATGCACAGAAGAGTTGGTCAAGAATTCACATGCACGATGAATCCGGCTACGCAGCAATTACACAAGATAGAGGGAAAACTCTTCTTTAATAAAATATCAAAACATGAACTGTCAGCATGCCTCGGTCGGCATTGCCTTTATATGCTAAAAGAAGAAACTCTAATGGCACAAACCATAATTGAGTAAAATTCTATTAAAACAACCAACTAATAATAAATGTCCTATTCTAAGTACCATATGCCAATGGTTATCTTTATTAATCAGTTATTGTTCCCACCCACACAGCTATGAACAACCAATGAACAATAATCACAATATACGAAACTAATATTCTACACAAGTTTGAATCAACACAGAGATCTCTCTATGAGAACACTTGGTGACTCCAAATCAAATGTATGGCTGCCTTTAAATCAGCCTAACTCGAATCCCCAGCGGCCAAATGAGCTGCCACGAATCTGGATTACGAGTCCCAAATGTGCTCATGGACATAGATGGCGAGAAAAATAAGCCTTCCATGATTCCTCTGTCACTTTGCTTTTTGTAAGTACAATAGTCCTGTGAGGCAAGCAAACCCTCACTAAAGGCCTAACTAAGTGGATATCCAAACTATCACGACTAACGAGAAAGTGTAAGACTCTCCCTCCCGATTTTAGGAGAACAAAGCCCCCTATGATTAGGCAATCCAAACCATAAAAATGTAAGGTCTATGTGACCATAGTATCTCTACAAGTCAGAAAGGAATCTCAAATGACTGAGTCTCCATTGACATGGTGAACTTACCCAGTTACAAAAATAAGGGTAATCAGTAAAGTCGCTATATTTTTTTAGGTAATTGAACTATGGGTTATAAACAGCAGCCTGTATAATAGGGTTTAGATAGAAGTCTAAGCCTTATGTTGGCTTTGTTGAAAAAAAAAAAACATCCAGACCCTGCCTTGGTCATGAGACCAAGTTCAAGCTTTGATAGTGTATTCCATGATTCAAGCCTTATGTTGGCTTTGTTGAAAAAAAAAACATCCAGACCCTGCCTTGGTCATGAGACCAAGTTCAAGCTTTGATAGTGTATTCCATGATTCAAAAGAACTTACACGAGATTTGATTTCTAATAGCATTCTCTAGAATGAAAACATAAAGATTAGCATAAACATATTTGTTTCAACGAGAGATTAAAGTATAAAAGGGGAAGAAGTAGTGCAACTAATCTTTAAGCAATGCAAGAACTTAAATGATCTAGAGCATAGCAATGGGTAATAAAAACTCCCAACGGCAAAACAAAAGTAAGACGAAGGTATTCATACCAGTTACTATAGAAAGCAAACTTAGCTGTGCAAAGTTTTCTGCATAGGAAATTTACAGTACATCAATGTGGTGGAATGATGTAGATGATAGTAATGAGGAAGACCACCATATAAAGTGGTACATGCGGCACAATGTTGTGAACGTCAGGCCAGGCCCAGTGTGGGCCCGTCAATAGCCCAACAACCCATCACGTCAGCATTACTTCATTAAGATATTTGATTGATTACGTATCTTATTGTAATCAGACCCGTTTAGGCTAATTGTTAGGAAACGGGCTAATAGAGAATAATCAGGGGCCAATTAAGGTCCAATTAGGGCCCATCTGGCCAAACTAATGGTGCGGGCCTAGGGAGCCGCGCCCATTTACTTTTCTTTATAAGGAGGTCTTCCTCCTCTTTTAGGGTTTATGCAATATGAATTGATTTCTCTCTAATATTTCTTCCTTGTCTTCATCCCTTTCTCCGGCCATGATACCTGGCCCTGTTCGTGTCCCATGCCGGGACACAACATTGGTATCAGAGCGGTCACGATCTGCAATGGAAATGCCGCCTCGCGGGCAGCCGCTCACGGCCTCCGCGGTCGTCTTTCCGGCGAAGTCAGACTGCTTTACTGCCGTTCCCAGCAACCTAGCCCTCTCCACGGTGACAATCACCTTTGACACCAATGGGAGCTCCGATGCAAAGATCTCCCAGGTCTTCCTTGGCTGTGGCCACGAGAACGGGGGTACCTTCAGCAGTGAATCTGAAGGCTTCATTGGCCTCGGTGCAGGACCCCTCTCCCTCACCCATCAGATCGAAGATAGCAAGTTTTCGTATTGTCTCGTTCCCCTCCTCGGCAATAGTGCCAACATCGTCAGCCCCGACAGAGAATCGATTCCCTTCGCCATTGAACCCACCCACCTGCAATTGCTACTCCTCTACTACCACCACCGGAAGGCGAGAAAGCCGAAGAGAACCCTGGGACGCCGACCGTCTCAACCAGGCCCCGCCTCCCTCAGCCACATCTCAGCCAGGCCCCGCCTCGTCTCCTGCACCGTCTCCGATTGCATAAACAAGGATTTTACCTCTCCGGCTAAGTCTTCACGCTGCCTCCTCCCCCGTGCCGTTGCCGTCCGTGCCCTCTTCCCCCGAAACTCAAAGCCTATGAAGTTTGTGAATGGATCAGAGATGAAGACTAGAGTGTCATTGGTACTCTAGTAAAAATGCATGCACATTCCACATGTGAAACTTCCATACTTTAAGACAATCATAGATCCTTGTTCAAGTTCCAAGAATTCTTTCTCATTTCTTCGTTGAATATGGGATGGAAAATACCTCACATTCAATACTTGTTTAAACCCTTCCCAGGTTGTTGCCTGTCCTTCCTCAAAGTTGTTGCATTCGGCAGATTCCCACCAAAACACAGCTTCTCCTACAAACAGGAAAGCCGCAAAGATAAGATGTTCCGCCGCAAGCACCTTCATCACCTTAAACAACTTCTCTACATCAACAATCCTTGCAAGGGGAATCCAATCATGGCGGCTGCTCAGTTGTGAAGGCATGTATGTAGTTCACCACTCCACAGTCGAGCCAGCCCACCCCTCCAATATATACACAGACGACGGTGGCTATCCACCGACCTTATAAAGTGGTAGGCTGGCTAAAACCTCGTGGTGGTGAACTGCATATCCTTCCTTTTTTTGGTAATGAAAATCTTGCTTTTTTGGCAAGGCTTTCTCACAGATTGCCTTGAAATCAGTGACTGTTAAAAACTTTCATGAGGAGATTTTCGAAAATCCTATTGATTTAAGAGTTGAAGATTCCTATCATTAATGGTAAATTTCGAGGGGCTTGTGGATTCTCGAAATCTCACAAATACTATCAAATGTTATAGGAAATGTGTATCCAACGCACCCTAATTAATCATTGGAATTGCAAGGGAAATCCCCAATTCTCTCCGGCTCTCCTTCACCTGTGCTCGGTGGATAGCTAGCAGCTCAGCCACCATCGCCGCCGACGATGAGCAAAGCTCTGATCCGTGGCCGAGGTTTGAGCCCCTCTTGCCTTCTTCTTCGTCTTCTCCTTTCTCCCTCATTTTCTTGTCTACCTTCTTTTCCAGATTCAGACCCATGTCATGACTGTGGATATTGTCTTTTTTATTCCTTTAGATTTAGTAGTTTTAATCTGTCATTGGTGCATGTTTATGTGAAATAGCTTGGTGTTACAAAATTATATCATTGAGAGGTTGATGTTGAGTAAAGGTGCAAGCTTTGGTGGGTATCTCTTATGCATGTATTCTGTTTGGCAAAACACCAAAAAAGGAAAGTAAGTGAGTTTTAATGGGTAATTGTAGCATTTAGATGAGAGTTTTGTGTTACAAATTTATATGGCTGAGAAGTTGGTGTTAGTTAAAGGTGCAAGCTTTTATTTGGTATCTCATGCATGTATTATGTTTGACAAAATGCCATACAAGGAAAGTAAGTAAGTTTTAATGGGTAATTATTACATTTAGATGAGAGCTTTGTGTTACAAATTTATATGGCTGAGAGGTTGGTGTTGGGTAAAGGTGCAAGCTTTTGTTGGATATCTCTTATGTATGCATTCTATTTGACAAAATGCCAAAGAACGAAATTAAGTAAGTTTTAACGTGTAATTGTTACATTTAGATGAGAGTTTTGTGTTATATGCTTCTTGTGTTTGTTTTCTGTTTGAATAAATGCCAATGAAAACTCTTTTCTCTTTTGAAGAAATAGATTTACTAATTTTGATATGTAACTATTACTTTTAAATGCAAGCTTGGTGTCGGAAATTTGTATGACTGAGTCGTATGTTAAGGAAGGGTGCAATTTTTTTTGGCTCTTATGAATGTATACTGTTTGACAAAATGCCAAAGAAAGTAACACCTCCCTCTATTGAAGAAATTGATTTGGTAGTTTTAATTGGTAATGATTATATATCAATTAGAGCTTGGTGCTATAAATTTGTATGATTGAGAGGTTGATGACAGTTGCATAATCATCGTAACCATAATTGTCCTTGTCATCTTGCCTTATCCCAGCTTATGGGGTCGGCAACATGGATTCTCTGCCAGCATTTGAATCTTGTCGGAATTAAGTTGATGATACAAAATCCAAGTAATGCATAGTGGTACATCTTCTAGGCTAAAATGAGATGAAAGTACAATATCGTCATGGTCATCACATGCCTTTCCGTAATTTCAGGTAGGCTTCATGAGGTCATGGTTACATGAGAAACATGAATATGCAGATCATCAGTTTATAATTCATTATTTTTCTGCAAGACAAAAATGTAGTTTAACCATTCAACTTACGGTTAGTATGATTGTTCACACGTGGGAATTTCCCACGTGGAATGGGAGTTTCACATATGGAGTATGCATGCATTTTTACTAGAGTACCAAAGACACTCTAGTCTTCATCTCTGATCCATTCACAAACTCCATAGGCTTAGAGTTTCGGGGGAAGAGGGCATGGACGGCAACAGCACGGGGGAGGAGGAAGCGTGAAGACTTAGCCGAGGAGAGGTAAAATCCTTGTTTATGCAATCCTTCATGGTAGAATGTCTTCATTCCTTGCCTTATACTAGTTTGAAATCATGCGATTTGTGCCATATGTACCACTTCATATGGTGGTCTTCCCCATTACTATCATCTGCATCTTTCCACCACATTGATGTACTGTAAATTTCCTATGCTGAAGACTTTGCACAGCTAAGTTTGCTTTCTATAATAACGGGTATGAAAACCTTCGTCTTACTTTTGTTTTGCCGTTGGGAGTTTTTATTACCCATTGTTCTGCTCTTGATCTTTTAAGTTCTTGCACTGCTTAAAGATTGGTTGCACTACTTCTTCCCTTTTCATACTTTAATCTCTCGTTGAAACAAATATGTTTATGCTAATCTTTATGTTTTCATTCTAGAGAATGCTATTAGAAATCAAATCTCGAGTAAGTTCTTTTGAATCATGGAATACACTATCAAAGCTTGAACTTGGTCTCATGACCAAGGCAGAGAGGGAGAGGGTCTGGATGGTTTTTTTCTTTCAACAAAGCCAACATAAGGCTTGGACTTCTATCTAAACCTTATTATAAGGGCTGCTGTTTATAACCCCTAGTTCAATTACCAAAAAAAATATAGCAACTTTACTAATTACCCTTATTGTTGTAACTGGGTAAGTTCACCATGTCAATGGAGACTCGGTCATTTGAGATTCCTTTCTGACTTGTAGAGATACCATGGTCGCATAGACCTTACATTTTTATGGTTTGGATTGCTTAATCATAGGGGGTTTTGTTCTCCTAAAATCGGGAGGGAGACTTGTCAGCGGTGATAGTTTGGACATCCACTTAGTTAGGTCTTTAGTGAGGGTTCGCTTACCTCACAGGACTATTGTACGTACAAAAAGCAGAGTCACAGAGGAATCATTGTTTTTCTCGTCATCTATGTCCATGAGCACATTTGGGACTCATAATCCAGATTCGTGGCAACTCATTTGGCCTATGGGGATTCAAGTTAGTCTGCTTTAAAGGCAGCCATACATTTGATTTGGAATTATCAAGTGTTCTCATAGAGAGATCTCTGCGTTGATTCAAACTTGTGTAGAATATTAGTTTCGTATATTGTGATTATTGTTCATTGGTTGTTCACAGCTGTATGGGTGGGAACAATAACCGAGTACTCATAATAACTGATTAATAAAGATAACCATTGGCATAATCCCACACTTTCAATACAGAAGCCATTGGTCCATCCTTGTAACTCATTTGCATTCCAATGGCAGAATAGAAGGTGAAGGTTCCATATATCAAGTTTCTGTAAATGAACTGGCATCCCTTGTCATATTTATTTCTACCTTCTCGTAGAACAATGTTTCAACATAAGGAGCAGACAGGAGTATAATAACACTAATTTATTTTTGCAACAGATGAATCAATCTATTACACATGTTGGAAATGGCCTAATTTATAAGTTTGTGCATTGACTATCCAAAAAAAAGAATTGCAAGTTATAGCAAAAAATATCACCTTTTTTCTCAATTTGTGGAGACTCTTTTGCCTATTCAAAAAAATATACTACTATGTTGTCACCTACTCTGGCTTCTAACCATGGTTTTCAAAACCGGACCGAACTGGCCGGTCCGACCGTGGAGAACCGGAACCGGCCGGGAAACCGGTTCGGTTCGGCCGGTTTGCCCCGGTTCATTAAACCTGCCGGTTTTCTCCTAAACCGGACCGGTCCAGACCGATCCGGGTCATTTTTTTTAAAAAAAAAAATTCTGTTTGAGGGGGGATTAGAACCTCCTCCCCCTGTGAAGTGATACCTAAGCCTTAACCACCTGGGCTACTAGTGGTTTCATGTTAATGTTATACAAAATATATATTTATTATATATTTATCACTCCTCACACCTAAACCGGATTAATCCGGTTTGACCGCGGTTTGAAAACCTTGCTTCTAACAGAACAATTTTGTAACATACAGTGCAGATATGTGTAACATATGTTATAATACCATCAGTTTGTTTGTGCAATAGATGAATCAATCTACAGCATATATTGCAAATAACCTACTCCATAAGTTTTTGCTTTGCCTAAAGATAAACACTATGTTTCTTTTGCAAGTTACACCCAAAAAATATAGATTTCAATATACTATTAATTCTATGTTTGAAACACTTTCCACATGTATTGTAAGTTCTCATTTGTTGGAGAACTATTCTTTTCTCTGTTAATTCTTCTCATAGTTCAACTTCAATGATCTTTTACATTATAATATGTTTTCAAACACAACTGATTTCATATATGCAGCAAAATGAAGTGCTTATATAGTGGAACCATGCGGGAAGTTGTAATGGTAGATTGCTGACCTTTTGCAGATGTAAATTTCTTCCACTGAAGCAAAAATCCATGATTTTTATAACATTTTCTTCCAATGAATTCAGAGCACATTGGTCTCACTAACAGTGCTCAAGCTTCCCCTCAACAGTTAATATAACCAAAAGGTATTGTGCTTCTTTAGGTAAAAAAAGACACCCAAAGCATCAAACTTTCTACTGAGCTCGCACACTACAAACAAAAATCATACCCCTTTGCGTGCAAAAATTCGAAAAAGTCAAATATTCAAAAGAGCATATATCCCATGTACAATACGATATTACCCCTTTGCTTTGAATTTACGTTTGGAAAAAGTGTAATTTTTAATAGATTTAAATTGGAAAACAACAATCTGACCATTCCATATACATGAAAAAAATGAGATGCAGAGTGAGAGAGAAGCTCACAATGGGAGTTTCTGAGATGGAGAAGAGGGTCCAAAGAGCTAATATGCACAAGCGCAAGGAGGGAGATCGTTGAAGCAGTCGGCCAGAGACTGAAGAGAACCCCAGCGGCAGGAGATTGAGGAGCAGCCGGCGGTGAAGGAGAGGATCAGTTAGCAGCGGGAGAGAGGGCGGAGGATCGTTGGCGACTACGGAGGATCATCGGCAAGCTGAGGATCCTTTGGCAGCACGAGTTGAGAAGCAAGAGCAAGGAACATATCGAGCCCGACAATTTTTCCCCACAATCCCCCCATCTGACTGAGGGTGGAAAATTTCAGACCTGACTTTCCACCCAAATCCCCCCTTCTTTCCTCACCTTTCCCCCACCCACTTTCTCTCTCTTTTTCCCCAGCAAGAGCAAGGAAAGATCGGGATTTCTCTTCCCTAAAGCCGGAGCACGGCGTGGTCGAGCGCCAGGGAGGTGGAGGGAGAACCCGGGATCGGGGTCATTTGAACCCGGCCGGGTTAACCTGCAAGTCAAACGATTCGACCGGTCGATCCGACCCGCCGGTTGAAAATGGGAAAATTTATCAAATTATATATTAAAATAAATAATAACCAATCGGGAAAAAGAGAAATTTAACATGCAACCTGTCGCACTAAAAACGAAGTGTTCCTTTTGTAATAAGAAAAAGCGTAGCTGTTACGCCCCAAATTTCAAAACCTCGATTACAGCGCGGAAGCGCCAATCCAAGAACCATAAGGAGGTTTGAGATCCGGGACGCAACCGAATACTCGATCGTTCTCATTCCCATTACACATTTATGAGATCGTATAGGATCGTAATGACTTGAACATCATTCACGTAGTCAAATTTTAAAACATAACATTATCAAAGAGTTACTTAATTTATTACATCATAATAATAAACCATTCGTAGAAATAAAATCCTTAGCACAAAGGCCACAACATAACAATAGTTCAACACAACTATAAAAGAAAAAGTCTTCATCTGCCAAACTTTAACCATGCACTCCAGCATCAAAACTCTTACCTGCTCTGCTTCATTCTTTCTTAATTCCTGCATCAGATGATGCATGAGTATTTCAAACGAAATACCCAGTAGGATGCCAAAATCCCACTGATAGTAAAAAAAAATAGAATAAACTGACTCCAATGTGAACAGAATAGCTTGTAACATCAAATAAATCTGAAATTGGAGATTCAATAATCAACTTACCAGAACTTCAGCAACTCATGCTAAGAATACGATAATAAATCAAGACTCCGAACAATTCATTTGTATGGGTATAAATAGCAATTTAAAATATACTCCAGAGTCCAAACATACGAGTGTAAGGAATCGATAACTTCTGCTCTCAAGTCAGTCCACTTTTCCTATGGACATCTTGTTATGTCTCAACTCTTTTTAGGAAAAAAAGGGATCGTGGGAATTGGGAAATATATGAGGAGTCAACGAGGGAGGAGAGATCAACGAGGAAGGGCGCCCCTATGCTGGCCAGCCGGCGGCGCAGGCAGAGAGGGGAGACGAAGGGAGTGGAATTAGAGGAAGAAGAAGACTAGAGTTTAATCATTGCATAATCCTCAAAGAGGCCATAAGCCTCCTTTACATACTATCTCGTCCTGGGTGATCGTTTAAAATTAAACCTTTGCAAGCGCACAAGGCAATTGTGTACTTCAGCAAGTATTAAGGGTTGTAGAACCTCAGGGACGGTTAAACAATTTACCAAATTCAAGAGAAAAATTGCAGTTTTAATTTAATCTACGGAAAGTAATAAAACTTTAAATGAGTTTAACTAATACGGAGAAGTGCCAAGGTAGTGAATTCACCACTAGACATGCAATTACTACTCTCAATTATTATTAGGCACAAATTGACATGATACGGTAATTCGTGTTCTTGGTCGGACACACGAACCACTAATAAATTCACCAACGTTCTTGGTCGGACACGAAAGTTTATCCACTATTGTGTAATTAATACTATCCTTAGTCGGGCATAGAATCAATCACAAACCTGTTCTTGGTCAGACACAGGTATTAACAATATCAAATCTCATTCATAATCAATCAAGTCTATGGTCAAGCACTTAAAAGAAACTCATGAAATTGCATTAAGTATAATCATATCAACTATATTAAATAAAACAATCAAGAGGGATAAAACATAAATCTAGGGCTTCATCTATGCCTTGGACACGAATTTAGCCGACCATCGGACGACGAGAACACTGCTGATTTGTTGGAGTCATTTTGCACTATTCACCAAAAAAGCACTGTTCAAAATCACTGCAGCAGCACTGTAGCAAAAGTATTGTTCATGGTTACTGTAGCAGATCTATTATTCATCGTCTCTCCCACTCGCCCGCGAATACTATAGTACTATAGCGGTACTGTAGCAATGGCGAAATCAGCCCCAAAACTCTTCTTTTTCTTCTCTTTTTCTTCCTCTTCTCCCGGCGATCGACTCTCCCCTTCTCCTCCTTGTTTTCCGGCCAAAAACAGCACCCAAAAGCACTGTTTATACGTCCCAAAAATCTTCTTTTTTTCTCCGTTTTTTCGGCTTAAACAGTCCTTGTCACGCCCCAAATTTCCAAGACCCTATTTATGCGGAAGCGACATACCAATTAAGGTCAAAGGGTAGGAAACCTGGGACGGACCGAATACTCGAGACTTCCATTATCCCATTTAAATATCAGGGGACATGCAGGATCATCATGACTTAAATAATAATTACTCACAAAATATGGAATAACTGAAAAGAAATCTAATTCGTTATTACAAAGTCTTGAAATGTCTTAACACAACATAAAATAAAATAAAACGGCGCGCAGGCCGCGAGTTCAAGCATTAACTCAAAATAAAATAACTAAACAAGTCCACCAGTCTTCAGCGTCCACCCACGCTGCTAATCGTCATCACCTATGCTCCACCTTAATTCCTGCATCAGAGGATGCATGAGTATTCCATAGGAAATACCCAGTAGGATACAGAAAACCCACAGTGGAACAAATAGAACAAGAGAAGACTCCAAAATAGATATAAATCAACAGACTCGGTTCAGCAAAACTGAATTCACTTATCTGAAACATCTGACAGCCTCGACTCATCACAGCCAAGGAAGTAAAGGTCAAAGACTCCAACTTACACAGAGTAATGGAGGTAAAGTATTGACTTAGGCTCTGGACATCCAAAGTGTCAGAGGTAACAATTTCTGCTCTCAAATATGTCCATTTCTTCTATGGATAACAATACCAGAACATCCTAGAGGTTCTACAGAGGAACCCGGCCATGCGTCTAGGGATGCTGGCCCCATCGGTGCTTACGGGCACAATGGGCGGAGATTGCAGACCTTCCGTAATGTCATACAATCTAAGCGCACGCGGTTGCCATCATCGGCTGAACTACAGAGGTTCATCATCATCAGAGATCTCGCAAGATCTAGCAATGGCTCGTGAGCATACTATGATTCCGACTAAGAGCTCTCAGAATGCTACTTAGCGGAGAAACAGTTTCTTGGAACATCGGGTCATAAAAGGCTTAAATCAAAGCTTTCTGAATTTCAACTCTTCATAGGAGTAGAATACAAATATCGGACACAATCCAAATAGACTCACTAAAGAGTGTTTGAATATCTTAGAACAATTAGGTCTGAGAACTCGGTTGAGACCCGACCGAAAGACTCATCAAAGAGACCCGCCACAGGTTCGCCAAAGGTCCATGCTCTGCCGTTTTCATTGTCGTACCTAATCCTAGAGTTGACAATCCCCGACACAGAAATAATGAAATGACGTGTCTCAAATAGATCACGTCAGAGATTCCAAATAAGATTCTCACATTGAATGCTCTTGAATCATGAATAACTCAAGAGAAGAACACAAGGGACAATTAATAAGGGACACCCCGTTCGACTCTAGGATCCTTCCTACACTTTTAAGTTCACTGATCCCAATGTCTTATAAGTAATATCATGCTTAATTAAAGTCTTTAATTATTATCCCAACTTAGGTTTCTTAATATTATTAGGGTTTTAGGGTTGATGGCAGGAACCGAGTTCTGTCCCAAACAGAACAGCCCACTTCCGAAGGTTACTACGACCTGTACCCAGTGAACTAACTTATGAAATTTTTATCTCAGATTCCCTCAGATGTCTAGTTTACAGATTGATAAACGGTTTACTCTTTGGATTTTTCTACAATTATTTATCGTTTTTAGAGTGGGGTCTGTCTGCGCAGGATTACTCCTGGCCGAGGTTAATTAACATAAGTTATACTAGCTAATTACTTGTATAAACTTTAGTGATTCTCTAATTACCCTTACTGACACTATTAAGCTTCTCTTAATGTCTTTTACAGAACCTAAAGGTTCTAGATTTATGAGTTTTAATCCCACCCTTAGGTTACATCTTATGGTCCGATTGCTATACCTTTATTCTAATTCCATTAACCCAAGTTACTAAATCAGCCAATTAAAACCGGACACTTCAAATCCAAAAAGCTCTGACATGATGTCAGACCTTCTCACGGACTTCAGAGAGTGATACAAGTTGATTGCTACCATTAATCATATAATAAACATAAGGTATACACTTACCCTTACCCGACCCTTGATTATAAGTACTAGTGCAATAACCTTAAGATTAACCCAAAAAGACACCTATTCCCGGACGCCAAAGCAATCCAACCTACTGATCCATGACCAAAGATTCCAACTTTTAAAATCAGAGATTGACTTAGGACTTGTAGTGGTAATTACAAGAGATAACACCAAAGATTACTCCGAAAATTGCATAACACAAGAAATCGGTCATGTATTATTCAAACGATAAGGGATTCAATAATCAATCAAGACAACTAACTCTGGACAGTAGTTCGACATCAACTTTATGCAATAAAGGTGACGACTTTATGAAATTGAAGCAAAGGGGGACGTCTATCTAGGCGTTAGGACGAACAAGAATTGAGCATGCATATCGAAAAAGGCATTGCCAATAATACGAATGATTGTGATCATAAGCATGGTCAATAATTCGTGTCATACGAAATTGAATCAAAGCATATAATATATCAGCATATTTATCAATAAACTACTCAAAAGCATGTCAAATTCCGAAAGTCACACATGTGGAAAAAGGCTCCTACCTCTTACGACAAACCGCAATTCCTTCGCGTAGATTGTTCCTTGCTTCGCGCCTTCTCCTACGCCCGTCGATTCACCACACCACGATGTGACGAATGAATGAAGAAAAGGTACTGATTTAGAGGGGTGTGAAGGAGGAAGAAGACACACACTAAAGGGGGGTCGATGGCTAAAGGGAAGCCGGCCCCTTTTTGGTTACCCTTAAATAGATGGTCCACCTTCCAAGCCATGCCATCTCGGCCGTCCGTTTTCCTCCCATCCAACGTCCAAGAAAGAGTCCAGCAAGAGTGAAATCTTCCCTTCCAACGTGCTTCCTAATTTCAGCCTCTTCAGAATATTTGAATTGCCAATTAGCTAGGATCGAGATCTTCTCCAAGATTTCCCAAAACCGCATATGGTAGTTTGCTCTTCCATTTGGGCGCCCAAACCAAAAGCCACCACGATCCAATTTTGAATGGCAAGCTTTGGTAAGATCTTCCTTGAAAGCTGATTGGCTCTTACCAAAGTTAGTTATAATCAAATCAATTAAGGGGATTAGTTAATGAGATAATTATCAATCATGCCATTGTAACCACCTTAGCCATAACCATCCCACGATTTGCTCCACTACTCAAATGGCGCCCATTATGGTTAGATGGAATATGCTAAAGTATCTTAATTAAGTGCCAATCAAATCCTTTAGTTAAGCCCTAATTTGCCCTAATCAAATAAATTGCAAATTAGTGTAATCCCATAATTAGAATTAGTGAAATTCAAACCAAAAGAAAGACTCCCCACGATTTGGTCTCCCAAATCGTGGGTCCAAGGTGCCCACGTCATCCATGAGGTGGCGCGACTCCTCAGGGTCCACGTGGCCCTCCCCTGGATCTCGCACGTCTTATAACACAGATCGCAGATGAACGGTTAAGATGACCTACACGCGTGCTGAGCAGTTCCACCGTGCACGAGTCTTACACCTGGTGACACGTTCATTAGGCCCCGTCACACGTGCACTCGCACACGTGACTAGCCCTAGCCCTGGCACTCAGTGGCCCTGGCGTCAGGTGTGCCCAACCCCTGGCGTCAGACGGGTTACAGCGCCAGGCCTAGTCCTCGCGCTCGGAAAAACCTGCCTAATCTGGCTAAACCACCTTATTGACCAAAAATCATCAAGATAGGGTTTCACAAAGCCAAAACGAAATACCAGACCAATAATCATGTCGATTACGAAAACTTTCCTATTTTAGACCAGTTTCCTAAAATAGCAGTTTCCAAAAACGTACCGATTTTTCGGGTGTTACAGTCCTCCCCTTTCAAGCTCTCGGTTTGATATGTTTTTATAGGCAATTCAGAGTCCAAATCTGATTTTTCATCGATTTCTAATCAAATAAGGAATCCAAATTGAAGCTTTCCACTTCCGGCACGAAATTGCTCCTATTTTCCCGATTGGGCACTCCTCTCCTTCGGCCTCCTTCTCGTCGAGCCTGCTGCCCACCGCCATCATCGCCGTTGACTGGCCAGCCTCGCCGTGAATCCATCGCCGCCTGTAACCTCGCCGGCGCTCGACACCGGCACTCTCGGCCGAGGGCCATGTTCTGTCTGAAAGGAAAGGCCCGAGCTTCAGCTCGAGTCGATATTCTTTTTTTTTTCTTTTTTTTTTCATTATTGAACCGAACCAAAACTCTGAACCGCTGAACTGGTTTAAGCCTATTTCTCTTTTTCGTGTGCTATAATTTCCAATGATCATAACTTTTTGCTCAGAACTCCGAATTGCGAACAATTAGTGGCATTGGAAAGCTAACTTCTTGAACTTTAACACATCTACTGTATTGGGAAATATATGAGGAGTCAACGAGGGAGGAGAGATCAACGAGGAAGGGCGCCCCTCTGCTGGCCAGCCGGCGGCGCAGGTAGAGAGGGGGGACGAAGGGGGTGGAATTAGAGGAAGAAGAAGACTGGGGTTTAATCATTGCATAATCCTCAAAGAGGCCATAAGCCTCCTTTACATACTATCTCTTCCTGGGCCTGGGCTAATCCCCTAACTGGGCTTGAGAGTCTTATTACATGATATTCAATAAAGTGGGCTATCCCCCTAGACTGGGCTTAAGGCCGGTATTACAAATAGACTACTAAAGCATAAAAAGACGTCATGGGCCTAATGGAACATAACACATCAACACCAGAACATCCTAGAGGTTCTTCAGAGGAACCTGGCCATTGAAGTTCAAGAAGTAATACCTAATTAACACATCTACTAGTAGGACGAGTTGTGTCTCGTGAGGGTTTGTAGCCATGCTACCCACAAACATGTATTTATTAACCTAATTAACCTAAGTGTAAACAAAATAAAAATAAAACATTATAAAACGATCAAACCTATTATCCCGACAAATGCAAGCCACAATGCTTAAGATAACCAACCACACGTACTTGGTTAATAATCAACGGGAATATAGAAGCCCTCAAGTAAGTGGTTTTATTCCACACTTTCATCTTGGAAATTTCTGCTCAAATAGGATATAGCATGGATGAGTCGGTGGACACCTTCCCATTAGAGATCACATGGCCCAAATAGTCAACCTGAGAACACCATAAAGAAAATTTGGATCGTTTGATAAATAAAGAGTGGGCGCGAAGTACCTCAAAGACGAAGCGAAGATCCTTGAGATGGTGCTCCCAAGAAGAGCTATAAATCAGGATATCATCAAAGAATACAAAGAAATCCCGGAATATATCGTTCATCAGTCCCTGGAAGGTAGCCGGGGCATTTGTGAGGCCAAACAGCATGACCAAGAATTCAAAATGTCCGTCATGTGTACGGAAAGCCATTTTATGGGCGTCCTCAGGATTCACGCGAATCTGATGGTACCCAGCGCGCAAGTCCAATTTAGAAAAGACCCTCACATGAGCTAACTCATCTAGTAATTCTTCTATTATTGGAATGGGGTACTTATCTTTGAGTGTGATTGCGTTGAGAGCCCTATAGCCCACACAAAACTGCCATGTGTCAAGGCGGACAAATAGGAGCTGGAGCTCGGCCTAATGATCCACCGTCATCAACCATGTCCATGACCCAATTTCTCGATTTCAGCCTTCTGGATATGAGGATAGCTATATGGCCCGCACCATTGGCCAGGGCAGCCCCTGGAAACCAATCAGGAATTCGGTGGTCATGGGGACCCGAGGCGGGCTAGCAGAGAAGTAGGCCTCCTGGAAAGAGCTCGTCAAAAGTCGACAGTTGGGGCAGCAGCCAAATCAGGAGGGGCCGCCGATGGTGTCTGTGACTTCCGAACGATAATTCCGTTTGCAATCAAAAACCTTGCTGAGTCTCGTGCGTTAAGGAATCTACAGAGACCATGGAATGAAGGGAACCTGGAAGTGTGCCAGACAGTCGAATAGAACGGCCACCGAGAACTGCATCGTCATGGCCTCAAAGTTCCAAATAACATCACCCCAGATCACGGAGCCACTGTACTCCTAGGACCACATCAGCCCCCTGAGAAGGCAATAAGTAAAGGTCCAACAAGAAGGCATGTCCTTGGATAATCAGCTCCACTCGTGGGCACATACCGGCGCTACGCAGGTTCAAGCCATCTCCAATCGGAACAACAAATGGTGAC
Organism: Houttuynia cordata; assembly: GCA_039654745.1. Lineage (NCBI taxonomy): Eukaryota > Viridiplantae > Streptophyta > Magnoliopsida > Piperales > Saururaceae > Houttuynia > Houttuynia cordata. The sequence continues at coordinate 45,577,042 of CM077505.1, read as the reverse complement.
GAGGCATGCAACTGACATCCTAGCCTCGTAGCTACTTTATCATATTGATAAAGTTGTGGTATTGCCGAAGTCAATCAAGACGTACACTTTTTGCTACTTAATAGTTCCCTGAACTCGCATAGTCTGAGGCATGTATGCGCCTGAGAAGGCATGGAAAGAGATCTCGGGTTGATCAGCAACCGGCGGTTCTGGCACAAACCCAACCCCATCGTCGTCCTCAGGGCCCTCATCCCATAGACCCTCCAAGGTTCATGAATTTCAAATGGCTATAACTTTTCGCTCTGAACTCTGAATTGCGCATGGCTAGTGGTGTTGGAAAGCTGATTTCTTGAACTTTAACATGAAGCTTGAATAAGTCCCATAAGAGATTTATACACGGAGTTATGATAATTTAACCATTGAAGTTCATTTTCACCTTATTTCTGTGTATTTCTCTTGTTTCCTACAAAAACCATAAATTATATTAAAGTAATAGTAATTCTAATCAAACACTAGCATAAATATAAGTTTAGGAGATAATAAAATGTGTATTTCATGTGTAGATCACACCCCCAAACCTACATTTTTCTAGTCCCTAGCAAAACAAAACAAATCAAAATCAAACAAACGAACAAAGTAAAGGAACTAATGCATAAAAAATAAACACCACTTTTGTAGGGAAGACGATTGCATTGAGCGTATGCAACAAGCCATTAAACCTCTAGGTGGCCTTAGTAGGACGAGTGTTGTCTTGTGAGAGTTTGCAGCCATGCTACCCACAAACATGTACTTATAAAATTTAATTAACCTAAGTGCAAACAAAAACAAAATAAAACAAAAAGATTGCAAAACCTATTATCCCGACAAATACAAACTACAATGCTTAAGAGAATCAACCACACGTACTTGGTTCATAATCAACAGGAATATAGACGCCCTCAAGTGAGTGGTTTTATTCCACACATTCATCTTGGAAATTTCTGCTCAATATGATATAGCATGATAATTCCACACATTCATCTTGGAAATTTCTGCTCAATATGATATAGCATGATAACATAAATAGTAAAAGTGTAGAACATTGTAGCAATACATTCTAAATTTCTATTTTACATAGATCCAGTGTTACCCATTAACCAAAGAACATCAGAATCTACATAGTCATCGTAATCTTTAGGTTCATGATAGCACAAATCTGCGCGCCTCATTCGGGTCCAACATTCTAGATTTGAGAGGATAATACATCATAGACTTTTTTTTTCTTTTTTTTTTCTTTAGGACTGTGTAAGGCCTGACTTCAAGATGCTTAGGTTTAACAAAGACTCAAGCCAATGACTCCCAACAAATTTGGCTTAGGGCATTAGGTTTTAAGTAGACCGCTTCGGGCCTGAGCATTAGCCTAAGTTAATCCTATAATATTCAAGCAGCCCCTTTCTATTATTTTGTTTCTCATTTTCATTTTCAGCAATCATATTTTCAGCACATCTTTATTCTATCCAGGCTGTATTATACTCTCAACCTATTTCCGGTTCCAAGCCCTTGCCATAGCCAAGTAAATGGTCTATCATGATCTTTTAAGCTCAACAGACAACTACATATCATCCAATAACTCTGACCAAAGACATCCCACTGTAAATTAGCATTTAACAAATCTCTAGATGGTATTACTTTATGTACTAGTGTGTGTGAGTGAGTTTTCTTAGTTCAAGCACATGTTCCAAGAGGACTGTAATAGAAAGATATGCTCAATTAAGTGTATCTATCCTCTAGTATACTTATTCACACTTCAAATGTCAATTAATCACTTAAGAATAGTAACATGCATCATTACGGGATAAACTATCAAAACCTATGAAAAGTACTAACAAACAACCTAAAAACTAAATTAAATTTTTTTATTTTCCTTATTTTTATTTTTTTTCTTTTTGTGCAAGCAATATTCCCTCCCCCAAACCTATTATGAACATTGTCCTCAAGGTGCACAAAATATAAAAAATGACAATGAAAACGTAACAAGAAAAAGAACAAGGAGAGAATACACCTGAATACGTGGGTTGCCTCTCACCAAGTGCTAAGTTTAACGTCTTCAGCCAGACTGAGCCATGATCCTCTTATCCAGGGTCTTTCAATCCAACTTTCAGTCCATCTGTGGTCCTACTACGCACAATAGTGTTAATGAAAGAAATTGCAAGTGGATCATCAGAACAACTCCATGGAGGTGAATCCTCCACCAAAGTGTCAATCATATGAACTGTATAAGAATCATCTAACGGTGGATGTTATTTTTGGGCATTAAAAACATTCAGTTTGACATTCAAATTTCCAAAAGACAATTTCAGCACCCCATCCCGACAATTTATAATAGCATTGGATGTTGCCAGGAATGGACGTCCCAAAATTACAGAAATTTGACTACCAATGTTTTGTACAGGTTGTGTATCTAAGACAATGAAGTCCACAGGGAAGAAAAATTTGTCAACCTGCACCAGAACATTGTTGTGACCGGCAATGGTCACAAGGTATCTCGACGGCAAAGAAGAAGAAAAAGAGTAACTGAAGTAGTTTTCTATTGCATGCCCCCATCAGAGGAGGACGATCTACATATATAGGAAGAATTGGCGCCCAGAGAAGGCGCCCAAAAGGTTGGCGCCAAGGTTTGGCGCCTCAGGCCAAGCTGATGGGCCTGATGGGCCCAATTACAATGATTATTCAATACCAGTCCGTTACCTAACAATTAGCCTAAACGGACTGTTTACAAAGATAAGTAAATAATACTAATGTTATCTTGATGGGTTTGATAGCTGTTGCAGACGATGGGGCCGCTGATATAATGGCAGGCCTGGCGTTCACGATAATCCACCACGCTCCGCTGCAGCCTTGTCCTCAAGGCGACCAGTCTGGGAAGCGAGCTAGAAGGTCATCTTCCACTTCCCACGTAGCATCCTCCAGCGCATGTCCTTTCCAGGCGACCAGGATTTCCGTAGTAATGCGGCCCCGCCTTTCGGACCCGGCGTTTGTCCAGGGTCGACGCTGGTACGAGCGAGTCGACATCCCCCGGAGGCACAATCGATAAGGGTCCACCCATAGTGACCGATGCTACATCTCCCACAAAACGCCGGAGGCGGGAAACATGAAAGACCGGATGGACCAACGATCCCGGCGGAAGGGCTAAACGATAAGCAACAGGCCCAATGCATTCGAGCACCGAATAAGGCCCATGATAGCGGGGTGCCAGCTTAGCCAAATCGGATTTAAACAAGGAAGTCTGACGCTGAGGTAGTACGGACACATAGACTAAATCACCTTCCTGGAAAACCCGATCAGTCCTCTTCTTATCAGCAAGTTGCTTCATGCGGTTCTGAGTGGTCGCGAGATTTGATTTTAGCTGCCGAAGGACCGCATCCCTTGTTTGAAGCAGATAGTCAACTTCAGCAACTGACGACCTGTGGGGCACATAAGAGAGAACTGAGGGAGGTGAATGACCATAGACCACTTCGAAGGGTGTAAAGCCGGTCCTGGTATGATAAGCCGTATTATATGACCATTCTGCCCACGGAAGAAGTTGCAACCATTTTCGGGGCTGATCCCCCACATAGCAACGTAAATATTGTTCCAGGCACCTGTTTACGACCTCCGTCTGTCCATCTGTCTGCGGATGGTAAGCTGTGCTCATGGTAAGTGTCGTGCCCTGGATAGCAAAAAACTCTCGCCAGAATGTAGAGACGAAGACCTTATCTCTATCCGAGACAATAGTCTTAGGCATACCGTGCAACCTAGCAATCTCTTTGACCAATGTTTCTGCCACCGTCCGCGTAGTAAAGGGGTGGCTCAAAGCACAAAAGTGAGCATATTTGGACAGTCGGTCTACCACCATAAGGATGACCGACTTCCCCTGGACCACGGGTAAGCCCTCCACAAAATCCATAGAAATATCCTCCCATACCTGATCTGGAATTGGAAGAGGTTGGAGGAGACCCTGGGGCGAAGTAGTAACAGCCTTGGCACGCTGGCAAATGTCACAAGCAGCCACATATCGTTGAACGTCTCGTCTGAGCCCTGGCCACAGAAAACTCTGGCTCACCCGTTTGTAGGTACGGAAGACGCCCTCATGCCCTGCCATTAATGTATCATGGAAATGGGATATAACACGTTGACGCAAGTTGCCATGATTTGGCACCCACAGCTTCCCGTGCCAAAATAAGGTGTCCCCGTGCGACGCAAAAGCAGGGTCATCCAATTGGTGTGCATGTAGGCGGTCAAGTAGCTGGGTAGTATCCTGGTCCTCCGTATATGCACATCGCAAATCCAGCAAAAAAGGGCAATTTGGCCCCGTCATGGTCATATAGGTCCCTGCCCTCGTGCGCCTGGACAAGGCATCCGCAACTGTATTCTCCGAGCCTTTCTTGTAGATTATCTCATAATCGTACCCCAGAAGCTTGCTCACCCAGCGTTGTTGGGCTGGTGTAGATACTCGTTGCTCCAAAAAATATTTCAATGGCTGGTGGTCGGTGCGGATGATGAAACGGCGACCCAACAAATACGGTCGCCACTTTTGCACTGCATGAACAATGGCCAACATTTCTCGTTCATATGCCGAGAGTTGCAAGGACCGGCCAGCAAGGGATTTACTGAAGAAGGCCACTGGTCGTTCCTTTTGTAACAGGACCGCCCCAATACCGGTATCTGATGCATCTGTCTCGACCACAAAGGAAATAGTGAAGTCCGGCAATACGAGGACGGGTGCAGTGACCATGGCCTGCTTTAGGCGGTCGAAGGCTACCTGCGCTTCATCTGTCCACTCAAAAGCCCCATTCTTGAGGAGAGTCGTGAGAGGGTTAGCAATAAGTTCATACTGATTGATGAACCTGCGGTAATACCCGGTCAGCCCCAGGAAGCCCCGAAGACCCTTGACGCATGTTGGGGCCGGCCAAGACAGCATGGCTGATACCTTTGAAGGGTCAGTGGAGACTCCCTCAGACGAGATGATATGGCCCAAGTACTCCACCTGCCTGCTACCAAAAGAACATTTCGATCGTTTAAGGAATAAGGAATGAGCCCTTAGAATGGAGAAAACTGACCGCAAATGATCCAAGTGTGCTTCCCACGACTGACTGTAGATGAGAATGTCATCGAAGAAAACCAGCACGAATCTTCTGAGAAAAGGTCGGAACAAGTCGTTCATAAGGCTCTGGAAGGTAGCCGGGGCATTCGTCAGACCGAAGGGCATGACCAAGAATTCGAAATGGCCATCGTGTGTCCTGAATGCAGTCTTAGGGACATCCGACTGTTTCATACAAATCTGATGGTACCCTGCACGTAGATCAAGTTTGCTAAACACTGTGGCGCCCGACAGTTCATCCAATAGCTCCTCAATGACCGGTATGGGATACTTGTCTTTTACGGTAATAGCATTCAAGGCGCGATAGTCGACGCAAAATCGCCACATCCCATCCTTCTTCCTGACCAATAAAACCGGTGAAGAAAAAGAGCTATTGCTGGGCTGAATAATACCTGATTGAAGCATGTCGTTCACTAGAAGCTCAATCTCCGCCTTTTGAATATGAGGATAGCGATACGGGCGTACATTGGCTGGCGCAGCATCAGGTAATATAGGAATGGCATGATCATGTGATCGGACTGGTGGGAGGCCGGTGGGGTCAGCAAAGATGTCAACATGTTCATCTAGCAAGGCGCGCAAGTCTGCGGGTATGTCCGGTTGGTCCACGTCCACCGTAGCCCGCTGTTGCAATAGTAGTCCTTGGGGCGCATATTTGAATAAGGACTCGACCGCCTGTGCCATATGTAAAGCACCAGGTTGGGCCCCTTGGAGTCGCACCCTTTGACCGTGCACCTCGAAATCCATGATGAGGTCCTTAAAGTTCCAGACCACATCACCGAGGTCCTGCAACCATTGGACCCCTAAGACCACATCGGCCCCCTTTGTTGGCAATAGGAACAGGTCCGTAATGAAAGTGTGGCCTTGGATGGTAAGAGCGGCTTGGGCGCAGACCCCTGAGCTCCTGAGATGCTTGCCGTCACCGATGAGTACGTCAAAAGGCTTGGCATCGGACACATAATAGCCCAATCGCTGTGCTATCTTGTCATTGATGAAATTATGGGTTGACCCACTGTCAATCAATACTGCCACTTCCTGTCGCTTGAGGAGTCCTCGTACCCTCATGGTGCGCGGGGTGATGGTCCCTGAGTAGGCGTGCACAGAGATCTCCGGTTGCACGTCAGGGTACTCTGGTGTCATTTCCTCGGCCTGGAAAGACACATCCTCGTCGACTTCTTCGATGAGTAAACTTCCGCGTACTGTGCACCTGTGTCCGGGAACAAACTTCTCATCGCATTTGTAACATAGCCCCTTGGCGCGACGCTCCTCCATTTGTGCGGGTGTGAGTCTCTGAACAGGGGGAACAACTGAGCCAGTCGTCATGGGTCGACTGGGAATTGGAGCAGAAGACGGCAGCGGCCCCAGCGCTGGCCCGGCAGGGGCCCTTGCTGGAAAACTTCCGCGACCCCCCCTCCGTTGTCTGGCCAGCTTCTCCTCTTCGATGCGTGCATGACGCACCACATCTCTCATCGTATGACAAGGAAAATGCCGCATTTCGTCCGCTATCTCCGATTTCAGGCCGCGCTTGAAAGTGCCAACCAGTGCTGCAATCGGCCATTCTGGCAAGCGGTTCGCAATCTTCATAAACTCCGAATAGTATGCCCTCATGGTTGTTGTTTGCCGGATGGTGGAGAGCATCTCGTTGAAATCCTGGAATTCATTTGGCCCAAACTGGATGCACAACTCATCTGAGAACGACGCCCAAGTCGGAAATCGTACCTCCTTTTCAAAGGCTTGGTACCAGACCGAGGCGTCTCCATCTAAATGGAAAGCGGCCACACGCAGGCGTTCGGCATCTAAAAAAGTTCCTTGATAGGCGAAGAACTTGTCCGCCTTGTACAGCCACTCCACGGGGTCCTCTTCACCATTGAACCGTGGAAATTGTAGTCGAGCTAACCTGGGTTCTGCGCTGCCCCTCTGGCCTCCACGATAGCCTAGAGACTCCTCCCAATCCGCGTCTAGCTCACGCTGGACATTTCGCAGGTGCGGATTCATTGTGTCATTTCCACGAACACCTTGTGTGCTTCGTCCCTCAAGGCCAAATCTGCCCTCTTCAGCCCCTGGATGAAAAGAACCCAGTTGGATTCCCTGTGCGATGGAAGACCTAGCGTGCAGGGCCTGTCCAGAGCCCCCAAACACACTGGACCCCCCTTGTCGAACTGAGCCACCGTGACCTCCTAGTGGTGGCGGTGGAGGGGTTAATGTGGCTGTCTGGTTGGCCGGTTGCTGCGTCTGATTCTGGGAATGGATCGTCTCCAAATTCTGCAGTCGGACACCAAGCGCACTGATCATGGCGATCAATACTTCCTGGTTGGATTCCGTCGTCGGCCGTGGACTGGTCCCCTCTTTTGCCGCCTCAGTTTCCTCCTGGATTTCTGGCATACCCAGTGGTTGTTTGCGAGGAGGCATGATTGCTCACAGATCGGCTCCGCTCTGATACCAATGTTGTGACCGGCAATGGTCACAAGGTATCTCGACAGCAAAGAAGAAGAAAAAGAGTAACTGAAGTAGTTTTCTATTGCATGCCCCCATCAGAGGAGGACGATCTACATATATAGGAAGAATTGGCGCCCAGAGAAGGCGCCCAAAAGGTTGGCGCCAAGGTTTGGCGCCTCAGGCCAAGCTGATGGGCCTGATGGGCCCAATTACAATGATTATTCAATACCAGTCCGTTACCTAACAATTAGCCTAAACGGACTGTTTACAAAGATAAGTAAATAATACTAATGTTATCTTGATGGGCTTGATAGCTGTTGCAGACGATGGGGCCGCTGATATAATGGCAGGCCTGCCGTTCACAACAAACATCCTCAATAATACCACGTGGAACTTTAATAGATCGGTCTGCAAGTTGTAGTGTTATGGTAGTCGATTTTAACTCTCCCAACCCAAGTTGCTCATACACAGAGTAAGGCAACAAATTGGCACTCGCCCCCAGATCTAATAATGCCTTGTCCACAGTATGGTTCCCTATCACACATGAAATTGTTAGACATCCTGGGTCCTTATACTTCAGTGGAAGATTATGTGTCAACAGGGAACTCACCAGCTCAGTAAGGAAGACCTTTTTAGTCACATTAGATTTAGCTTTGCGCTTTTGGGTACAAAGATCTTTCAGGAATTTGTCATAGGCAGGCACTTGTTTTATTGCATCTAATAATGGAAGATTGACCTTGACTTGTTTAAATACCTCGAACATTTCCTTCATCTTTTGGTGGGATTTACTAAACGGGGAGGGTTTGTCCAGGCATTGTGGGTATGGGGGCATGGGAATATAAGATCATTCTTTCTGGGCCTCGGTCAGGTCATCCTGCTGGGTTTTAGAATTAACAGGCACAACTTTGATTGGAGAAGGTTCTTATTCTATCGCAGGAGCAATGGTCTCATGATGTAAATTTTAATATAATAGTCGCAAGCACACGAATCTAATGCATAATAATGGCTACGAGGTCGATCCATCAGAGACTTAGTAAGATATTCAACCTAATTCTAAGAGTATGTAACAAGCAACATTGAAATGAAAAGTTTTAATTTTTATTTTCTAATTAAGCAATCAGATGTTCAACTAAACTTAAAACACAGAAATTGACTAAATAAAAGATAAAAGAAAGAAAAATCCTGATTTCTGCTTTTAGTTCGTTTGCAATCCTGTCCTGCTTTGCTCTCTCCTCCACCCTCTGCAACAATCTCTCGATTGCACTCCTCAACCGTTCTACTCTTTCTCTCAAACAGAATAGAACAATCCCCAATTCCAGCTAAAGTAAAGCAACCCTTTTTTTTCTCAGTTCGTGTGGCAGATCTACTCTCTCTCGAGCAGCAGGTCTGGTAAGATCCACAGAAGCAGTTCTCCCTCGTCAAGACTACCAGCAAAAAATGAGTCTGCTTTGGTTGCTCTGTCGAGCCAAAGCAACCTCTCCCGAAATCCAGCCTCTCGACTGCAACAGCTCCACCTTGCCTTCTCTCCTTTGTCACTCGTCTGTTCCAGCCTCCCAGAACATAACAGAAGAAAAGTTCAACTCCGGCTTCTTCTCTACCTCCTCTGCCTCTCGTCTGAGTAGCCACCACCCAAAAACGCCGCTTTGCACAGCCTCTCCTCTAGCCGCCATGAGCAGTACTTCCACCGACCCTCCGAAACAGAGCCGCCTCCACCAAACAGTCCTCTCCCTTCTCTCCCTCTCAACAGAGCAGCCGCCACCACCCAACAGAGCCGCACAATGCCTTGTTTTTATAGAGACAATCACCCAACAATTTTCCCCCAAAAATCAAATCTTTCCCGATTCATCCCGCACTGGACTTTCCAAATCATAGCTTTTTTTTTCTTTCCTTTTTCCCGTTCTGCTGTTTGTCATTGCACCGACGTCGCTTCTTCGCCGTCTACTGTTGGTTGCCGTCGTCGTCACCATCAACCTTGTCGTCGCCGCCTTCGGACCCAGCCATCGGACTCATCGCTCGGACTGATTCTCCCCGTCGCTGTCTGATTTCAAACCCAGCCGACACCAACGACCGTCATCAGATTCCTCGCCGTCGTCATCGTGAACCCATCGCCCAAGGTCTTGCCGTTGCCGTCGCATCACCGCAATCGAGACCCATCGGCGCCGGAATCCAACTCCATTGGTCGCCATTATCACCTGAGCAGAGCATCCGCTCGATGCCGTGTTCTGGGTAACGCCCGAGCAATCGGTTTGGGCCGTTTCTTTTTATTTATTTATTTTCTGGCCGAACCAACTACTGAACCGCTGACCCGGTTCAGTTCCGGTTCTTTTCTTTTCTTTTTTTTTCTTTTATTGGGTTAAAACCCGTCATAGCAACCACAACCGTTGGATCTTCAAACTCTTCACATAAGCTGGTTGACATGCGATCTGAATCTGGAGCTCTAAAGCCTGCATAAATAAAATTAAATCGTAATTAGATGCATAATAAAATATAAATCTATTAAATTCAATTAATGCATCTAAATAACTCAATTAAGGAAATTTAATTATTAAACTCCTAATTATTCACTTAACAATGATAAACATCAATTATCCTGATTTTAACTGAAATTACGACTAACATATAAGTAGAAAGGCATATAAAAAAGTGTATATTTTGCATATATCAAATACCCCCAAACCTATATTTTGCTAGTCCTCGAGCAAAACAAAACAAAACAACACAAAGAAACCTAACTAATCCACTTTTGCAGGAAATCGCGATTGCATTTAGCGTATGCAACAAGCCTTTTAAACCCCCAGGTGTCCCTGGCTGGACGAGTGAAGTCTCGTGAGGGTTTGCAGCCATGCTACCCACAAACATGTATTTATGAAATAAACCTATTTAATCTAAGTGTAAAAAGAAATAGAAAATCACTACAAAACAAACAATCCTAATATCCCATCAAATGCACACCGCAATGCTTAAGAAAACTAACCACACGTACTTGGATTTATAATCAACTGGAATATAGAAGCCCTCAAGTAAGTGGTTTTATTCTACACCTTCATCTTGGAAATTTCTGCTCAATATGATATAGCATGATACTTTAAATAGTAAAAGGGTAGAACATTGTAGCAATACATTCTAAATTTCTGTTTTATACAGATCCAGTGTTACCCATTAACCAAAGAACATCAGAATCAACACAGTCGTCGTAATCTTTAGGTTCATGATAGCACAAATCTGCGCGCCTCTTTTGGGTCCAACATTCTAGATTTGAGAGGATAATACACCATAGAATTTTTTTTTATAGGACTGTGTAAGGCCTGACTTCAAGATGCTTACGTTTAGCAATGACTCAGGCCAATGACTCCCAGCCAGTCTGGCTTAGGGCATTAGGTTTTAAGTAGACCGCTTCGGGCCTGAGCATCAGCCTAAGTTAATCCTATAATAGTCAAGCAGCCCCTTTCTTTCTTTCATTTTTCATTTTTTTCATTTTTTTTCTTTTCAGCATTCATATTTTCAAGCATCTTTATTCCGTCCAGGTTGTCTTATACTCTCAACATATTTCCGGTTCCAAGCCCTTGCCATTGCCAAGTAAATGGTCTATTATGATCTTTTAAGCTCAACAGACAACCACATATCACCCAATGACTCTGACTAAAGACATCCCACTGAAGATTAGTATTCAACAAATCTCTAGATGGTATTACTTTATATACTAGTGTGTGTGAGTGAGTTTTCTTAACTCAAGCACTTGTTCCAAGAGGACTGTAACAGAAAGATACTGCTCAGTTAAGTTCTCTATCCTCCAATATACTTACTCACACTTCCAATGTAAATTAATCTCTTAAAAATTTAAGTATGCATCATAAAGGGATAAACTATCAAAACCTAAGAAAAATACTAACAAAAAACCTAAAACTAAGTAAATTTTTTATGGTTTTTCTTCAATTTTCTGATTTTTTTTTCAAATGATAGAAACCAAAGGAATACTACTCTTCTTTTCTACACCCCCAAACCTAAACTAAACATTGCCCTCAATGTTTACCAAGATAAATACTACAATGACTAGTAAAAGAAAAGGAGTGTAAGGAAAGAAATCACCTGAATGGAGAAGCCTCATGGTAGACGTAGAGCATTGAAACACACAAACTAAGAATGAGGAGTGAGTACAACAATATGGAAAAATAAAATACACCCCCAAACCTAGATTGTAGCATCCCCACATAGGTATTAAACAACCTAAATATTAAACAATCAAGAAATAAGAATTTGGGTTGCCTCCCAAGAGCGCTAAGTTTTGACGCCTTCAGCCAGACGTAACCAAAAATCATGCTTGAGAACTAGGTTCATTCAAATCCAGAACAATCTCCTCCCTTTCAGTAAAACCCTCTAAATATGGTTTCAATCTTTGACCATTAACTTTGAAAATAGTTCCATCTTTACGGTTTTGAATGTCCACCGCCCCATGGGAAAATACCTTGTGCACAATGAAAGGTCCAGTCCTTCGGGAACGGAGCTTTCCTGGGAAGAGATGTAACCTGGAGTTGTAGAGCAAAACCTTTTATCTGGGCTCAAATGACTTCCTCAGCATTGACTGATCATGAAAAACTTTGGTCCTTGCTTTGTAAATCTTCGCATTCTAATAAGCCTCATTACGAATTTCGTCTAATTCATTGAGTTGCAATTTGCGAAGTGTTCCAGCCTTGTCCATATCAAAATTAAAAGTTTTGATGGCCCAGTAAGCACGATGTTCCAATTCCACAGGTAAGTGGCAAGGTTTTCCAAATACAAGTCGATAGGGAGACATTCCAATCGGTGTCTTAAATACAGTACGGTAAGCCCACAATGCATCATTTAATCTTTTAAACCAATCCTTTCGGTCGGGACGAACCGTTTTCTCAAGAATGAGTTTAATTTCCCTATTTGAAACTTCAACTTGCCCACAAGTTTGCGGATGATATGGGGTGGCAATTTTATGAGTAATGGAGTACTTTTTCAGAAGTGATTCAAAAGCTCTATTGCAAAAATGTGTACCACCATCACTTATAATTGCACGAGGGGTTCCAAAACGAGAAAATATGTTTTCTTTCAAGAAACGAACCACCACTTTGTGATCATTTGTTCTGCAGGGAATTGCCTCAATCCATTTGGAAACATAATCTACTGCAACAAGGATATAGAGATAACCAAACGATGGAGGAAATGGGCCCATGAAGTCAATTCCCCAAACATCAAAAACTTCAACAATCAGAATGTTTGTAAGGGGCGTCATGGATTTACGTGATAGTGTACCCATACGTTGGCATCTGTCGCATTTTGTGCAAAATTCATGAGTGTCTTTGAATAAAGTAGGCCAATAGAAACCACTTTGTAAAATTTTTGCAGCAGTCTTTTCCGCACCAAAATGGCCGCCACATGCATGTGCATGGCAAAAATAAATGATACTATCAACCTCATGCTTCGGCACACATCTCCTAATGATTTGATCTGGGCAATACTTGAACAGGTATGGATCATCCCAGAAAAATTGCTTAACCTCGGCGAAGAATTTAGATTTATCTTGTTTTGTCCAATGTTCAGGAAGTTGAGTTGTGACGAGATAATTGACAATATCAGCATACCAAGGCAATTGAGCGACAACAAAAAGTTGTTCGTTAGGGAATGACTCATTCAAAGGTAAGGGCTCCGCAGCAGACTCGTCAATAAGTCTAGACAAGTGATCAGCAACAACATTTTCAGAACCTTTCTTGTCTCTTATCTCAATATCAAACTCTTGAAGTAATAAGACCCAACGAATTAAACGAGGTTTAGTGTCTTTCTTTGAAAGAAGATATTTCAAAGCTGCATGATCTGAAAACACTATGACCTTGGCTCCTAAGAGATATGATCGGAACTTGTCTAGAGCAAAAACTACAGCCAACAACTCTTTTTCTGTAGTAGAATAATTGAGCTGAGCATCATTGAGAGTTCTACTTGCGTAATAGATTACATGGGGTATCTTATTCACCCGCTGCCCCAAGACAGCTCCAACTGTATAATCGGATGCGTCACACATCAGCTCAAAAGGTAAATTCCAGTCCGGTGGTTGGATGATGGGTACAGATGTAAGAAATTGCTTGAGTTGATCAAACGCTTTAGAACAATCATCGTCAAAGACAAAAGGATTTTCTTTGCCATGCAAATTGCACAAAGGTCTAGAAATTTTGCTAAAGTCTTTGATGAATCTTCTGTAAACCCCAGCATGGCCAAGAAAAGATCGAACCTCCTTTACCGATTTTGGTGGAGGCAGACTTGAAATTAAGTCAACTTTGGCCTTATCAACTGCAATTCCTTTATTAGAAATAACATGCCCCAGAACTATCCCTTAACGAACCATAAAGTGATATTTCTCCCAATTTAGCACAAGATTTGTTTCTTTACACCTTGCCAAGACAAGAGATAAATGGTGTAAACATTCATCAAAAGAAGATCCAAACACGGAGAAATCATCCATGAAAATTTCAAGAAACCGTTCAACCATATCAGAAAATATGCTCATCATGCACCGCTGGAATGTGGCAGGTGCATTACACAACCCAAATGGCATGCGGCGATAGGCATATGTTCCAAAAGGACAAGTGAATGTGGTCTTTTCTTGATCCTCTGGAGCAATGGGAATTTGATTGTAGCCTGAGTAGCCATCTAAAAAGCAATAGCGGCTATGACCAGCAAGTCTCTCAAGCATCTGATCAATGAATGGCAAAGGAAAGTGATCTTTCCTTGTGACCGAGTTCAATTTTCTGTAGTCAATACAAACCCGGCACCCAGTGGTCATTCGGGTGGGGACTAATTCATTATTATCATTTTTGACTACTGTGATTCCTGACTTCTTAGGAACAACCTGAACTGGGCTGACCCAAGTACTATCTGATATGGGGTAAATGATGCCAACATCCAACAATTTTAGCACCTCGGCTCTAACCACCTCCTTCATATTAGGGTTAAGTCTGTGTTGTATTTCACGAAAAGATTTTGCATGCTCCTCATGGTAAATGTGATGCATACACAGAGCAGGACTTATACCCTTAATATCTGCTATTGTCCACCCCAAAGCTGTCTTATGTTCGCGAAGAACATTAAGCAACTTTCCTTCCTGTTCTAAATTAAGGTATGAAGAGATGATAACAGGCAAGGTATCAGAAGAACCTAAAAATGCATATTTAAGTGTCTCTGGTAATGGTTTTAGGTCAAGTTGGGGTGGTTTTTCAATAGATTGGACAAGTTTAGACTCGGGAACTGGAAGAGGTTCCACCCTGGCTGTCCATTTGGTTGGGTCCATTACAGGGGTAGAGTCAAGCAATGCATTGACTTCTCTAATGGACCCTTCGATGTCGAAGTTTAAGCCAAAATGAGTTAAACATGTCTGAAGGGGATCATCATTTAAAACATTTTGCAGAGATTCTTGTACTAAACTTTCAATCATATTCACTGCAAAAGAATCATCCGACTCCGAGGGTTGTTGTCTAACATTAAAGACATTGAGTTTGACCTTTAAATTGCCAAAAGACAACTTCATAACCCCATTTCGACAATTTATTATGGCATTGGATGTGGCTAAGAATGGCCTTCCCAAAATCACAGGAATCTGACTACTAAGATACTGCATAGGGTGGGTATCTAAGACAATAAAGTCTACAGGGAAGTAAAATTTATCCACCTGAACCAGAACATCCTCAATAACACCGCGTGGGATTTTAACTGATCTGTCTGCAAGTTGCAGTGTTATGGTAGTCGATTTCAACTCTCCTAATCCAAGTTGCTCATAAACAGAAAATGGTAGCAAATTTACACTAGCTCCTAGGTCAAACAATGCTCTCTCCACATTATGGTCTCCTATAACGCATGAAATTGTGGGACATCCTAGATCTTTGAACTTAGGAGGTGTGTTATGCTGAAGAATTGAGCTAACTTGTTCAGTGAGAAACACTTTCTTGTGTACATTCAATTTTCTTTTCTATGTGCACATGTCTTTCAGGAATCTTGCATAAGGGGGAACTTGCTTAATCGCATCGAGCAATGGAATATTGATTTGCACTTTCTTAAAAATTTCCATTGTCTCATCGAGTTTGTTCCATTGAGATGTTTTTGCAAATCTTTGAGGAAAAGGTGCCTTGGGTATATAGGGTGGCATATGGCTAGACTCAGGACACGAAGAAGCTTCTAAGCTCTTCTTCGATGTAACAGGACTCACGTCTGGTCTAGTAGTGCTCTCTCGTTCCTCACCCTTTCTAGCAGTTGTTTCTATGGCTGTCTTAGGTGGTTCAACATTGTTGTCAATCTGTTTGCCACTCCTAAGTGTCATTGTGGCTTTAACTTGCGCTGGAGATTGGTCTTGACAAGAATTAGATCCCACTTCAAATTGTCCATTGGGATTTGCTACAGGTTGACTAGGGAACCTACCTTTTTCCCTCTCATTTAATTTTGAAGCCAATTGACCCATTTGAAGTTCCAGCTTCGCAATTGCTTGCGAGTTGGCATGTAAAGAATGTTGGGTATCTTTTTGAAATTGTAGAGAGCTTTGCATGAACAAATTCAAAGTATCCTCAAGAGATGGTTTCTTGGGTTGTGTAGGGAACGTTTGAACTTGTTGAGGGTAAGACTGATTGGGAGGGTACCCTGGTGGTCCTCCTTGATGTGGCCCTTTGGACCATGAAAAATTGGGATGCCTAGCCCAACTTGGGTTATAAGTTCCCGAATATGGGTTATTGCCAGGTCGAGGGAAGGCATTGATAGCATTAGCCTGATCACTATTGTATTCCACTCCAGAGGTGTTAGAGGGATAGTTTTATGTGACATGGGAGGGGTTAGAGCAAATAGCACACACATTGACATGTGATGGCATTTGGGGCCCACCAACAGACATCAATGCATCAAAACGTTGTGTCATGCTGTCTATCTTAGAAATCAAATGTGCACTATTGTCTACCTCATATACCCCTCCTTTCTTTTGAAAAGGAAACGTTCTTTCAACTCTACTTGAGCAATCCCATTGCTGAGAATTCTCGCATAGAGTCTCAATAAAATCCCACGCTTCTTTTGCACTCTTCATCATAACTGACCCACCACTAGCGGCATCAACCATTTGACGGTTCTGAGGTGTTAAATCATCATAGAAGAATTGAACTTGTTGCCACTTTAAAAATCCATGGTGTGGACACTTAAGAAACAAATTCTTCCATCTTTCCCAACACTCATAAAAGTGTTCACCCTCCTTCTGCATGAAATTTGTGATTTCTCTATGAAGGGCATGAGTTTTATGAACAGGGAAGAATTTGTTCAAGAATTTTTCAGCCAGTTGATCCCACTCCTAATTGTTCCAACTTCTAAAGAGTTCAACCATGCTTTCGCTTTTTCTTTCAAAGAAAAGGGAAAGAGGCGTAATCTAACAGATTCATCTGAGAAATTTTGGAATTTAAATGTAGCACAAATGTCAAGGAACTCTTTGACATGATTATAGGGATCTTCTTTATTGGAACCATAGAATGTGGGCAAAAGTTGCATCACCCCTCGTTTTAACTCAAAGTGGTGTGCCGTGGTGAGCGGCAACACTATGCAGGAAGGTGAGTTGAATTGAATGGGGGATGAATAATCTTTTAATGTCTTCCTCACATTCTCATTTTCCATGTTAACTAATTGATTTGCAATATCCATTGTATGTTTTAGTCTTGCTTTGAAAGTTCTTTCAATTTCTAGGTCAAGAGGTGCAAGCTTTTCACCCAGCGACCGACGACCAAGCATACACTAATTGACACCACTAAAAATTAAATACCTATAACAATCCTAAAAATCGCAACTAACACAAGCATGCAGTCACAGAAAGAAATATAAAAATATCAAACACCTAAAAAAAACTAAAAGAGAAGGTAAAAGAATGCAAACGAGGGGAAGGGGTGGCCCTTCCAACGTCGGCAAGAACTCCGCGTCTTCTCTTAGTCCTACAAAAACAGCAAAACACTAATAAGCAACAAAAATTAAACTGAATTAAACTGAAACTAAACTACTCTAAGAATTTGGTAAATTATCCTACGTAGTCCCCGGCAACGGCGCCAAAAACTTGATGTAAATTTTAATATAATACTCGCAAGCGCACGAATCTAACGCAGAATAATGGCTACGAGGTCGATCCCTCAGAGACTTAATAGGATATTCAACCTAATTCTAAGAGCATGTGTAACAAGTAGTAATGAAATGCAAAGTTCTAATTTTTACTTTCTATTCAATCAATTAGATGTTCAACTAATGAAGTGAAATTAACTAAACAAAATATCAAAGAAAGAAAAATCCTGATTTCTGCTTTTAGTTCATCTGCAATCCTGTCCTGCTTCGCTCTCTCCTCCACCTTCTGCAACAATCTCTCGATTGCACGCCTCAACCGTTCTACTCTTTCTCTCGAACAGAATAGAACAGTCCCCAATTCCAGCCAAAGCAAAGCTCTCCCGTAACCTCCACTATACTACCCCTCTCTCGAGTAAGTAACACTTTTTACTTTTCTCTCTCGAGTAAAAGCAACTTTACCGGACCTCCTCCTCAACCGGCAATCCCCTTCTCAAAGTTTGCTTTGCTCTCTCGAGTCAAAGCAGCCCTTTTCAATCGAAACAGAATCAACTTTCTCAAATCCCCTCGTCTGGACGGTTGGGAAAAACAGCGTTGCCTCTCTCTCGCGCAGACAATCTTCTTCTCTCAACAACTGATCACCAACAGCCTCTCCTCCAACCGCCACGAGCAATACTTCCACAGCCAGCCAGAACCTCCAGAACAGTCGGCTTCCCTTCTCCATAGACAGAAAGCAAACCCAATTCCGGCAGCTCCTCCTTTTTTGCACAGCCGGTTTTCCCCAATCTCAAAACAGCCGGCAAAAATTACAGTCCCCCAGAACCCTTCTCAATATATTAAAAACTTGATGTAAATTTTAATATAGTACTCGCAAGCGCACGAATCTGATGCAGAATAATGGCTCAGAGACTTAATAGGATATTCAACCTAATTCTAAGAGCATGTGTAACAAGCAGCAATGAAATGAAAAGTTCTAATTTTTAATTTCTAATTAAGCAACCAAATGTTCATCTAATCTTAAAACACAGAAATTAACTAAACAAACTATCAAAGAAAGAATAAGCCTATTTTTTGTTTCAGTTCGTCTGCAATCCCGTCTTGTTTTGCTCTATCATCAACCTTCTGCACCAGTCTCTCGACTGCAGGCCTCAACCGTTCTGCTCTTTCTCTCGAACAGAGCAGAATAGTCCCCAATTCCAGCCCAAAGCAATACCCTCCTTTTCTCAGTTCGAGCGGCAGATCTACTCTCTCTCGAGCAGCAGGTCTGGTAAGATCCACAGAAGCAGTTCTCCCTCGTCGAGACTACAAGCAAAAATGAGTCTGCTTTGCTCTCTCGAGCCAAAGCAACCTCTCCCGAAACCCAGGCGGGACAAAAAAAATAGTTTTCCCAGAGCCTCCAGAATCTCCAGAACAGTCGGCTTCCCTTCTCTGCCTCTCGACAGATCCAGCCTCCACCAAACAGTCCTCTCCCTTCAGCACATACCAGTACAACTCCGGCCTCCCCTTTCCTCCGTTCTCAAATCAGCCACCAAAATCAAGCCTTCTCTGCCCCTCGACAGAGCAGCCCTCCTTCTTCACCACTGTTCTGTCCCAGCCAGCAGACTCCAAAACAGTTCTCCCCCTCTTTTGCACAGCCGACTGCTCTATTTATATAGACGAACTCTTCTGTCCAAGATCAAACAGCCTTCCAATCCCGTCCCGATTTAAGGTAAAAATTCCATTTTTAAGCCCACTCGAAACAGAGCCCAAAAACATTGTAACATCCCAATCAGCCACAAATTCGCCCCTTTTGAGATCTCAAATCGAATTAGAATGTGGTGACTTACCATTCTAAAACAGGTTTGCACTTCGATTTGCCTCAAAACCTTCCAGATTCCCAATCGTGACTTTTTTTTCTCTGTTTGCAGTCCTTACTTCGTCGGTTTCTTTTCCACCGTTGCTTCGCCTGTCGGCCGCCACCAAGACCAGAACCGCCGTCGAGTGCTCTCACCGTTGATCACATGTGCCGTCGTCGTCTATCAATCCCCATCGCCGTCGAACTATCCCCATGGCCGCCGACTAGTTCTGCTCCGAACCCACTGGCGCTGAACCGTCACCAGACTTTTTGCCGCAGTCGACCTCCTCACGATCGCCGTCATCGTCCATGCCTGCCTCATCGCCGGCGCCGATCGGCTCCTCCTCCACCGGTGCTCGAGCAAAGAGCTCAAGCTCTCTGTTCCGGGTAACGCCCGAGCCATCGGCTCGGGTCTTCCTTTTTCTCTTTTCTTTTCCAGACCAGACCAAATCACTGACCGGTTCAGTTCCTTTTTCTTCTTTTCATTGGCTAAACCCGTCGGAGCAATCTCGTTCGTCGATCTTCAATCTATTCACAGAACCAGTTTGACGCACGTTCACATTCAGCGATATGACCGCGGAACCTTAAAACCTGCATAAATAAAATTAAATCGTAATTATACGCATAATAAAATATAAATCTAGTAAATCCAATTAATGCATCTAAATAACTCAATTAAGCGCATTTATTCATTAAACTCTTAATTATTAACTTAACACTGATAAACATCAATTATCCTTATTTTAACTGAAATTACGACTAACATATAGGTAAAAAGGCATATAAAAATGTGTATATTTTGCATATATCAAATACCCCCAAACCTATATTTTGCTAGTCCTTGAGCAAAACAACACAAAGAAACCTAACTAATCCACTTTCGCAGGAAATCGCGATTGCATTTAGCATATGCAACAAGCCTTTTAAACCCCCAGGTGTCCCTGGCTGAACGAGTGAAGTCTCGTGAGGGTTTGCAGTCATGCTACCCACAAACATGTATTTATGAAATTAACCTATTTAATCTAAGTGCAAAAAGAAATAGAAAATCACTACAAAACAAACAATCCTAATATCCCTTCAAATCCAAACTGCAATGCTTAAGAAAATCAACCACACGTACTTGGATTTATAATCAATTGGAATATAGAAGCCCTCAAGTAAGTGGTTATATTCTACACCTTCATCTTGAAAATTTCTGCTCAATATGATATAACATGATACTTTATATAGTAAAAGTGTAGAACATTGTAGCAATACATTCTAAATTTTTGTTTTACACAGATCCAGTGTTACCCATTAACCAAAGACATCAGAATCTACACAGTCGTCGTAATCTTTAGTTTCATGATAGCACAAATCTGCGCGCCTCCTTCGGGTCCAACATTCTAGATTTGGGAGGATAATATACCATAGATTTTTTTTTTCTTTCGAGACTGTGTAAGGCTTGACTTCAAGATGCTTAGGTTTAGCAATGACTCAGGCCAATGACTCCCAGCCAGTTGGCTTAGGGCATTAGGTTTTAAGATGGACCGATTCGGGCCTCAGCATCAGCCTAAGTTAATCCTATAATAGTCAAGCTGCCCCTTTTCTAACTTTCATTTTTCATTTTTCGCATTTTCTTATTTTTTTTTCTTTTCATTATTCATTTTTTCAGTAATCTTTATTTTGTCCAGGCTCTATTATACTCTAAACCTATTTTCGGTTCCAAGCCATTGCCATAGCCAAGTAAATGGTCTATCATGATCTTTTAAGCTCAACATACGACTACACATCATCCAATGACTCTGACTAAAGACATCCCACTGTAAATTAGCATTCAACAAATCTCTAGATGGTATTACTTTATGTACTAGTGTGTGTGAGTGAGTTTTCTTAGCTCAAGCACCTGTTCCAAGAGGACTGTAACAGAAAGATACTGCTCAGTTAAGTTCTCTATACTCCAGTATACTTACTCACACTTCCAATGTAAATTAATCTCTTAAAAATTGAAGTATGCATCATAAAGGGATAAACTATCAAAACCTAAGAAAAATACTAACAAACAACCTAAAACTAAGTAAATTTTTTATGGTTTCTCTTCAATTTTATGATTTTTTTTTCAAATGATAGAAACGAAAGGATTACTACTTTTCTTTTCTACGCCCCCAAACCTAAACTAACATTGCCCTCAATATTTACCAAGATAAATACTACAATGACTAGTAAAAGAAAAGGAGTGTAAGGAAAGAAATCACCTGAATGAAGAAGCCTCCTGGTAAATGTAGAGCATTGAAACACACAAACTAAGAATGAGGAATGAGTACAAAATATGAAAAAATAAAATACACCCCCAAACCTAGATTGTAGCATCCCCACATAGGTATTAAATAACCTAAATATTAAACAAACAAGAAACAAGAATTTGGGTTGCCTCCCAAGAGCGCTAAGTGATCTATATATGAAATATGCATTTTATTATCTCTTAAACTTATATTTATGCTAGTGTTTGTTTAGAATTATTGCTACTTTAATATAGTTTTTGGTTTTTGTAGGAAACAAGAGTAAAACGCAGAAATGGGATAAAACACGATTCTAATGATTGAATATTCATAACTTCGATTGGATATCTCTGATGGGACTGATTTAAGCTTCATGTTAAAGTTTACTAAGTCAGCTTTCCAACACCACTGACTGTTCGCAATTCGGAGTTCTGAGCAAAAAGTTATGATCATTTGAAATATCGCACGCGAAAGAGGCGCAATTAAAGAGAAGAACCGTCAAGATGAGATTGGATGGATGAGATCGATACAACGGGTTTTTGTTTAATAAAGAAAATAAAAAAAAGGAAATATGACCGGCCCCGTTCCGGTCCGGTTCAGTTAAAAGAAAAAAAGAAAAAAGGAAACCGGCCCGAGCCGAAGCTCGGGCCGTTCGTCCAGAAGGAGGCGCTCGAGCTCTGCTCGAGCGCCGGTGAAGAATAACCGGCGAGACAGCGCCGGTGGAGGAGACGGCGAGACCGCGGCGGAGGGTTTCGACGGCGACGGTGATTTTGACGGCGGAAGGCGAGACGGCGAGGCACGGCGGTGGCGGAACTTGACAAAACAGAAAAAAAACAGAGCTCTGTTTGAGACGGCGATGGCGGTGGTGCTTCGCCGGTGCCGGAGATGGTGTGGAAATACGGCGACTGCAGAATGACGGCGGATTTGGAGGGCATATTCAATTCGGAAACTAAAATCAGAATCGTGCTCAATCGGGAAAGAAATAGAAAAAAAAAACAGTCCGCCGGAATAGGAAAGTGGGTGCCGGATTTGGGGCTCGATTTCACTTCAAATTGGACTGGGAATCGTGTTCGATTTGAGACGGGGCTGAGGCCTATAAAACCAGAACAATTCGGGGGAGAAAAAGGAGACTTTTTACAGAGAAATTACAGAGCTTCGACGGAGCCAAAGTCGCCGGAAAGAACAGTGTTTTGGGTCGTCTGTTTGCCGGATTCTGGTGGACTTTGGCCGGAAGAAGTGAAGAGGGAGAAGAAGTGGCCGGAGGAGAGGAAGAAAGGGAGCACTTTGGCCGGAAAAGACTGAGATTTTGGACTGCTACAGTAACTGCCGAACGGAGAAGACGATAAATAGTGTTTTTCGGTGAACAGTGTTTCGTGAACAGTATTTTTCGGTGAACAGTGCAAAACGACGCCAACGAATCAACAGCGTTCTCCTTGTCCGATGGCCGGCTAAATCCTTGTCCAAGGCGTAGATGAAACCCGAGTAAATTGGTTGTATCGTTTTCTTTCATCTTAATCTTAATTTACCTTGATTGGTGTATGAATCTTATTATAGAATCACTGTTAATTTATTGAGGTTTATTCTATGTGCTCGAGAGAGGCTAGAGTGAATTCTTGTGAGTTTCAATCCGAGGAATACTTGCGTGTCCGAGAGGAACGTAAGTAGACTAAGGTGTTATAAAGGAATAAGATTTCATTGGTTTATGCTCGAGAGAGATAGATCACAGTTCCATATTTTTAATTGCTTATGTGTTACGTCCGAGAGGAGAGCACTACATTTTGAATTGACAAGTATATGTCCGAGAGGAATATACTAGCCAATCAGGAATTTATTCAAAAGAGAGAGACGATAAGCTGGTTTATTGTGTGGTGGATTCGAAGCCTTGACACTTCTCCATATTAATTTAAATCTATTTTAAAGTAGTTAAATTTTATTGCTTTCTCTAGATTAAATTAAACTGCAACTTTCTTTCAATTGAATTTGGTAAAATATTAGTCCGTCCCTGAGGTTCGACAACCCTTTAATACTCACTGTAGTACAATTGCCTTGTGCACTTGCAAGGGTTTTATATTTAAACGATCAAGTTTTTGGCGCCGTTGCCGGGGACGGCACAATAGTTTACCAGATTCTTAGCATAATTAGTGTTAGAGTAGTTTAGTGAGTCTTCTCTTAGATTATTTGTCAGTAGCTTAATTTGTGTTTTTCTTTCTTTTTTGCGAGGTTAAGAGAAGACGTTGAATTCTCGCCAACGTGGAAGGGCCACCCCTTCCCCTAGTTTGCATTCTCTTATCCTTCTTTTTATTTTAGATTAATTTGTGTGTTTGGTGCTTTTCTATTATTTCTGTGATAGCATGTTGTGTTAGTTGTGGCTATTAGGACTGCTAGTTGTCGATATCTAGGGTTGATTTTCTGATTTGTGGATGTGTGATATTTTGGTTCGGTTGATGAATGCATGGTGAAGAAATGTCTTCACCTTTTTATGGATTTAGCCATGAGAACCCATATAGGAGCTTTAATGATTATTGTTCTTCACACACACCTAATCCCCCTCCCTATGAAGTACCTACCCACCCACGACCCTTATATGCTGATACTTACAACTGTGGGTGGGATAATCACTCTAATTTTGGGAGTGGCACATCTTCTCTACAATACACAACTCATCATATGTCGGAACCATGTGCCCTCTGTTTAAGTCCCATTCATACCCCAGTGGAGTGCCCTTTGGCCCATGAGTACCCTGATTTTATACGCAAATATGTAAATGAGGCCCAAAGTCTTCATAGGTGGGAGGACCATCTTAATTCCCCTTGGGAACAACCCAACCCTGGGCCCACTCTTCATGAGGCCCTTAGACAAGATTTTCTAAGCCAACAACTACCTTACCAACCAGCCTCTAATCCTCAGTTTGGCCAAACCAATAAGAAACTATCCTTAGAAGATCAAATGAGCCAAATGCTAACCACCCAATCCACGCTCCTCTCAGCTTTTAGTGCACTGGAAGCCAAGATGGACACTATGATAGACACCAAATATAGAGAGCTGACAGGTGAGCTGAGTACCCAGGCCCGGATTATCCATTCTCATACACAGGCTCTTGCCAACATTGAAATACAGTTAGAACAGCTAACACAGGCTATGAATATGAACAAAGAATGCATTTTACCTGTCGAGTCCCAATATCCGATGGGCCAATTTTCTGACGAATGGATCTGTTTTTCCCCTGACTATGATGTTACATCCCTTCAGAATGCCCAACGGTTTGACAATGAGTTTGAGTGGGTTTTACATAATGATCAAGAGGGTGTGGAAAGTAAAGAAGAAGTGAGTGCATTAATAGAACCCAGCTTTAAACCTTATTCTATATTTGAGGAATCACGATCTATGGCCCTATTAATGGAACCTTCTATTCCTGAAACACCATTCATACCATGTCTTGACCAATCTAACCCTTTATTTATTGAAAGTAACTTAAACTGTTTCATAGATTGTTTAGTTGAGTCATTAATTGAGGAAGCTTTCCCAATTGGGTTACTAGAAGAGGCCCCTAAGGCCAAAATGGTTAATTTGAAGGAGGATCCCTTAATTTTAAAATTTTCTACTGACCCTTCTTCATGGTTAATGCAGGGACCCCTCTTTCCAAAGCTTCCCCACCCACCATTCCATCCTTTTATTCCACGATGTGCTCCATATATAGGCAACAAGGATAGGAGTGTGTGGGGCAATCATTTAATTGATCCAGGTTGAATTCTTGAGGATCCGAACCCCGCACAAGACCGTGGCTCAGTCTGGCTGAAGACGTTAAACTTAGCGCTTGGTGGGAGGCAACCCACGTATTTAGGTGTATTCTCTCCTTTCTCTGATTTTTTTTATTATATGCTCATTGTCATGTTATATTTTGTTCACATTGAAGACAATGTTCATAATAGGTTTGGGGGAGGGAATAGTGCTTGCATAAAAGAAAAAAAAAATCAGAAAAAAAAATTGAAAAAATCATAAAAATTTGGTTAGTTTTTAGGTTGTTTGTTAGTATTTTTCTCAGGTTTTGATAGTTTATCCCGTAATAATGCATTTTACAATTCTTAGGAGATTAATTTGCATTGGAAATGTGAGTAAGTATACTGGAGGATAGATACACTTAACTGAGCATATCTTTCTATTACAGTCCTCTTGGAATAAGTGCTTGAACTAAGAAAAACTCACTCACACACACTAGTTACATAAAGTAATACCATCTAGAGATTTGTTGAATGCTAATCTACAGTGGGATGTCTTTAGTCATAGTCATTGGATGATGTGTAGTTATCTGTTGAGCTTAAAAGATCATGATAGCCCATTTACTTGGCTATGGCAAGGGATTGGAACCGGAAATAGGTTGAGAGTATAATACAGCCTGGACAAAATAAAGATGTGCTGAAAAATATGAATGATGAAAATGAAAA
This sequence comes from Houttuynia cordata, assembly GCA_039654745.1. Classification (NCBI taxonomy): domain Eukaryota; kingdom Viridiplantae; phylum Streptophyta; class Magnoliopsida; order Piperales; family Saururaceae; genus Houttuynia; species Houttuynia cordata. The sequence continues at coordinate 45,550,900 of CM077505.1, read as the reverse complement.
TGTGAAAAAAAAAATGAAAACAAAATGAAAGAAAAGGGGCTGCTTGACTTTATAGGATTAACTTAGGCTGATGCTCGGGCCCGAAGCGGTCTCTTAATACCTAATGCCCTAAGCCAACTGGCTGGGAGTCATTGGCCTGAGTCATTGCTAAACCTAAGCATCTTGAAGTCAGGCCTTACACAGTCCTAGCGAAAAAAAAGATAAAAAGAAAAAAAAGAAAAAAAAAGTCTGTGGTGTATTATCCTCTCAAATCTAGAATGTTGGACCCGAAGGAGGCGCGCAGATCTGTGCTATCATGAACCTAAAGATTACGATGACTATGTAGATTCTGATGTTCTTTGGTTAATGGGTAACACTGGATCTGTATAAAACAGAAATTTAGACTGTATTGCTATAATGTTCTACACTTTCTATTATTTATGTTATCATGCTATATAATATTTGAGCAGAAATTTCCAAGATGAAAGTGTGGAATAAAGCCACTTACTTGAGGGCTTCTATATTCCTGTTGATTATGAACCAAGTACATGTGGTTGATTTTCTTAAGCATTGTAGTGTGCATTTGTCGGGATAATAGGTTCTTTGTTTTGCAATGTTTTTATTTTTGCTTTATTTTTGCACTTAGGTTAATTAGTTTTATAAATACATGTTTGTGGGTAGCATGGCTGCAAACCCTCACGAGACAACACTCGTCCTACTAGGGACACCTAGAGGTTTAACGGCTTGTTGCATACGCTCAATGCAATCGTGTTCCCTACGAAAGTGGTGTCTACTTTTATGCATTAGTTCCTTTAGTTGCTTGTTTGATTTTGTTTTATTTTGTTTTGCTAAATCTAGGTTTGGGGGTGTGATCTATATATGAAATATGTATTTTATTATCTCTTAAACTTATATTTATGCTAGTGTTTGTTTAGAATTATTGCTACTTTAATATAGTTTTTGGTTTTTGTAGGAAACAAGAGTAAAACGCAGAAATGGGATAAAACACGATTCTAATAATTGAATATTCATAACTTCGATTGCATATCTCTGATGGGACTGATTTAAGCTTCATATTAAAGTTTACTAAGTCAGCTTTCCAACGCCACTGACTGTTCGCAATTCGGAGTTCTAAGCAAAAAGTTATGATCATTTGAAATATCGCACGCGAAAGAGGCGCAATTAAAGAGAAGAACCGTCAAGATGAGATTGGATGGATGAGATCGATACAACGGGTTTTTGTTTAATAAAGAAAATAAAAAAAAGGAAATATGACCGGCCCCGTTCCGGTCCGGTTCATTTAAAAGAAAAAAAGAAAAAAGGAAACCGGCCCGAGCCGAAGCTCGGGCCGTTCGTCCAGAAGGAGGCGCTCGAGCAGATGAAGAATAACCGGCGGGACAGCGCCGGTGGAGGAGACGGCGAGACCGCGGCGGAGGGTTTCAACGGCGACGGTGATTTTGACGGCGGAAGGCGAGACGGCGAGGCACGGCGGCGGCGGAACTTGACAAAACAGAAAAAAAAACAGAGCTCTGTTTTGAGCTCTGTTTGAGACGGCGATGGCGGTGGTGCTTCGCCGGTGCCGGAGATGGTGTGGAAATACGGCGACTGCAGAATGACGGCGGATTTGGAGGGCATATTCAATTCGGAAACTAAAATCAGAATCGTGCTCAATCGGGAAAGAAATAGAAAAAAAAACAGTCCGCCGGAATAGGAAAGTGGGTGCCGGATTTGGGGCTCGATTTCACTTCAAATTGGACTGGGAATCGTGTTCGATTTGAGACGGGGCTGAGGCCTATAAAACCAGAACAATTCGGGGGAGAAAAAGGAGACTTTTTACAGAGAAATTACAGAGCTTCGACGGAGCCAAAGTCGCCGGAAAGAACAGTGTTTTGGGTCGTCTGTTTGCCGGATTCTGGTGGACTTTGGCCGGAAGAAGTGAAGAGGGAGAAGAAGTGGCCGGAGGAGAGGAAGAAAGGGAGCACTTTGGCCGGAAAAGACTGAGATTTTGGACTGCTACAGTAACTGCCGAACGGAGAAGACGATAAATAGTGTTTTTCGGTGAACAGTGTTTCGTGAACAGTATTTTTCGGTGAACAGTGCAAAACGACGCCAACGAATCAACAGCGTTCTCCTTGTCCGATGGCCGGCTAAATCCTTGTCCAAGGCGTAGATGAAACCCGAGTAAATTGGTTGTATCGTTTTCTTTCATCTTAATCTTAATTTACCTTGATTGGTGTATGAATCTTATTATAGAATCACTGTTAATTTATTGAGGTTTATTCTATGTGCTCGAGAGAGGCTAGAGTGAATTCTTGTGAGTTTCAATCCGAGGAATACTTGCGTGTCCGAGAGGAACGTAAGTAGACTAAGGTGTTATAAAGGAATAAGATTTCATTGGTTTATGCTCGAGAGAGATAGATCACAGTTCCATATTTTTAATTGCTTATGTGTTACGTCCGAGAGGAGAGCACTACATTTTGAATTGACAAGTATATGTCCGAGAGGAATATACTAGCCAATCAGGAATTTATTCAAAAGAGAGAGACGATAAGATGGTTTGTTGTGTGGTGGATTCGAAGCCTTGACACTTCTCCATATTAATTAAAATCTATTTTAAAGTAGTTAAATTTTATTGCTTTCTCTAGATTAAATTAAACTGCAACTTTCTTTCAATTGAATTTGGTAAAATATTAGTCCGTCCCTGAGGTTCGACAACCCTTTAATACTCACTGTAGTACAATTGCCTTGTGCACTTGCAAGGGTTTTATATTTAAACGATCAAGTTTTTGCGCTAAGTTTTACGTCTTCAGCCAGACGTAACCAAAAATCAGGCAGGAAAAGTAGGTTCATCCAAATCCAGAACGATCTCCTCTCTTTCAGTAAAACCCTCTAAATATGGTTTCAATCTTTGACCATTAACTTTGAAAATAGTTCAATCTTTAGGGTTTTGAATGTCCACCGCCCCATGGGAAAATACCTTGTGTACAATGAAAGGTCCAGACCATCGGGAAACGGAGCTTTCCTGGGAAGAGATGTAACCTGGAGTTGTAGAGCAAAACCTTTTGACCGGGCTCAAATGACTTCCTCAGTATTGACTGATCATGAAAAACTTTGGTCCTTGCTTTGTAAATCTTTGCATTCTCATAAGCCTCATTACGAAGTTCGTCTAACTCATTGAGTTGCAATTTGCAAAGTGTTCCAGCCTTGTCCATATCAAAATTAAAAGTTTTGATGGCCCAATAAGCACGATGTTCCAATTCCACAGGTAAATGGCAAGGTTTTCCAAATACAAGTCTATAGGGAGACATTCCAATCGGTGTCTTAAATGCAATACGGTAAGCCCACAATGCATCATTTAATCTTTTAGACCAATCCTTTCGGTCGGGACGAACCGTTTTCTCAAGAATGCGTTTAATTTCCCTATTTGAAACTTCAACTTGCCCACAAGTCTGCAGATGATATGGAGTGGCAATTTTATGAGTAATGGAGTACTTTTTCAGAAGTGATTCGAAAGCTTTATTGCAAAAATGTGTACCACCATCACTTATAATTGCACGTGGGGTTCCAAAACGAGAAAATATGTTTTCTTTCAAGAAACGAAACACCACTTTGTGATCATTTGTTTTGCAGGGAATTGCCTCCACCCATTTGGAAACATAATCTACTGTAACAAGGATATAGAGATGACCAAATGATGGAGGAAATGGGCCCATGAAGTCAATACCCCAAACATCAAAAAGTTTAACAATCAGAATATTTGTAAGGGGCATCATGGACCTCTGTGATAGTGTACCCATACGTTGGCAATAGAAACCACTCTGTAAAATTTTTGCAGCGGTCTTTTTCGCACCGAAATGGTCACCACATGCATGAGCATGGCAAAAAGAAATGATACTAACAACCTCATGCTCTGGCACACATATCCTAATGAGTAATGGAGTACTTTTTCAGAAGTGATTCAATTGAAAGAAGATATTTCAAAGCTGCGTGATCTGAAAACACTATGACCTTGGATCCTAAGAGATATGATCGGAACTTGTCTAGAGCAAAAACCACAGCCAACAACTCTTTTTCTGTCGTAGAATAATTGAGCTGAGCATCATTGAGAGTTCTACTTGCATAATAGATTACATGGGGTATCTTATTCACCCGCTGCCCCAAGACAGCTCCAACTGTATAATCGGATGCGTCACACATCAGCTCAAAAGGTAAATTCCAGTCCGGTGGTTGGATGATGGGTACAGATGTAAGAAATTGCTTGAGTTGATCAAACGCTTTAGAACAATCATCGTCAAAGACAAAAGGATTTTCTTTGGCATGCAAATTGCACAAAGGTCTAGAAATTTTGCTAAAGTCTTTGATGAATCTTCTGTAAACCCCAGCATGGCCAAGAAAAGATCGAACCTCCTTTACCGATTTTGGTGGAGGCAGACTTGAAATTAAGTCAACTTTGGCCTTATCAACTGCAATTCCTTTATTAGAAATAACATGCCCCAGAACTATCCCTTAACGAACCATAAAGTGATATTTCTCCCAATTTAGCACAAGATTTGTTTCTTTACACCTTGCCAAGACAAGAGATAAATGGTGTAAACATTCATCAAAAGAAGATCCAAACACGGAGAAATCATCCATGAAAATTTCAAGAAACCGTTCAACCATATCAGAAAATATGCTCATCATGCACCGCTGGAATGTGGCAGGTGCATTACACAACCCAAATGGCATGCGGCGATAGGCATATGTTCCAAAAGGACAAGTGAATGTGGTCTTTTCTTGATCCTCTGGAGCAATGGGAATTTGATTGTAGCCTGAGTAGCCATCTAAAAAGCAATAGCGGCTATGACCAGCAAGTCTCTCAAGCATCTGATCAATGAATGGCAAAGGAAAGTGATCTTTCCTTGTGACCGAGTTCAATTTTCTGTAGTCAATACAAACCCGGCACCCAGTGGTCATTCGGGTGGGGACTAATTCATTATTATCATTTTTGACTACTGTGATTCCTGACTTCTTAGGAACAACCTGAACTGGGCTGACCCAAGTACTATCTGATATGGGGTAAATGATGCCAACATCCAACAATTTTAGCACCTCGGCTCTAACCACCTCCTTCATATTAGGGTTAAGTCTGTGTTGTATTTCACGAAAAGATTTTGCATGCTCCTCATGGTAAATGTGATGCATACACAGAGCAGGACTTATACCCTTAATATCTGCTATTGTCCACCCCAAAGCTGTCTTATGTTCGCGAAGAACATTAAGCAACTTTCCTTCCTGTTCTAAATTAAGGTATGAAGAGATGATAACAGGCAAGGTATCAGAAGAACCTAAAAATGCATATTTAAGTGTCTCTGGTAATGGTTTTAGGTCAAGTTGGGGTGGTTTTTCAATAGATTGGACAAGTTTAGACTCGGGAACTGGAAGAGGTTCCACCCTGGCTGTCCATTTGGTTGGGTCCATTACAGGGGTAGAGTCAAGCAATGCATTGACTTCTCTAATGGACCCTTCGATGTCGAAGTCTAAGCCAAAATGAGTTAAACATGTCTGAAGGGAATCATCATTTAAAACATTTTGCAGAGATTCTTGTACTAAACTTTCAATAATATTCACTGCAAAAGAATCATCTGACTCCGGGGGTTGTTGTCTAACATTAAAGACATTGAGTTTGACCTTTAAATTGCCAAAAGACAACTTCATAACCCCATTTCTACAATTTATTATGGCATTGGATGTGGATAAGAATGACCTTCCCAAAATCACAGGAATCTGACTACCAGGATTCTGCACAGGGTGGGTATCTAAGACAATAATGGCACGAGACTATAATATATTGAGAAGTTTTTAATAAATTAAACTTAAACTAAACTACTCTAAGAATTTGGTAAATTATCTTACATAGTCCCCGACAACGGCGCCAAAAACTTGATGTAAATTTTAATACAATACACCCAAGCGCACGAATCTAATGCAGAATAATGGCTACGAGGTCGATCCCGAAGAGACTTAATAAGATATTCAAGCTAAATCTAAGAGTATGTAACAAGCAACAATGAAATGAAAAGTTTTAATTTTTATTTTCTAATTAAGCAATCAGATGTTCAACTAAACTTAAAACACAGAACTTGACTAAATAAAAGATAAACGAAAGAAAAATCCTGATTTATGCTTTTAGTTCGTTTGCAATCCTTTCCTGCTTTGCTCTCTCCTCCACCTTCTGCAACAATCTCTTGATTGCACGCCTCAACCGTTCTACTCTTTCTCTCGAACAGAATAGAACAATCCCCAATTCCAGCCAAAGTAAAGCAGCCCTTTTTTTTCTCAGTTCGTACGGCAGATCTACTCCCTCTCGAGCAGCAGGTCTGGTAAGATCCACAGAAGCAGTTCTCCCTCGTCAAGACTACCAGCAAAAAATGAGTCTGCTTTGGTTGCTCTCTCGAGCCAAAGCAACCTCTCCCGAAACCCAGCCTCTCGACTGCAACAGCTCCACCTTGCCTTCTCTCCTTTGTCTCTCGTCTGTTCCAGCCTCCCAGAACATAACAGAAGAAAAGTTCAACTCCGGCTTCTTCTCAACCTCCTCTGCCTCTCGTCTAAGCAGCCACCACCCAAAAACCCCCTTTTGCACAGCCTCTCCTCCAGCCGCCACGAGCAGTACTTCCACCGACCCTCCGAAACAGAGCAGCCTCCACCAAACAGTCCTCTCCCTTCTCTCCCTCTCAACAGAGCAGCCGCCACCACCCAACAGAGCCGCACTGTGCCCTGTTTTTATAGAGACTGCCACCCAGCAATTTTCCCCCAAAAATCAAATCTTTCCCGATTCAGCTTCCCGCATTGGACTTTCCAAATCGCAGCTTTTTTTTCTTTCCTTTTTCCCATTCTACTGTTCGTCATCGCACCGATGTCGCTTCTTTGCCGCCTACTGTTGGTTGTCGTCGTCCTCGCCATCAACCTTGCCTCCGATCATGAGTTCAACCATCGCAGCCATCGGACTCATTGCTCAGACCAATTCTCCCCGTCGCCGTCTGATTTCAACCGAGCCGACACCGACGACCGTCATCAGATTCCTCGCCGTCGTCGTCATGAATCCATCACCCAAGGTCTTGCCGTCGCCGTCGCATCACAGCAATCGAGACCCATCGGCGCCAGAATCCAACTCCATCGGTCACCATTATCACCTGAGCAGAGCATCCGCTCGATGCCGTGTTCTGGGTAACGCCCGAGCCATCGGCTCGGGCCGTTTCGTTTTTTTTATTTCCTGGCCGAACCAACTACTGAACCGCTGACCCGGTTCAGTTCCGGTTCTTTTCTTTTCTTTTTTTTCTTTTATTGGGTTAAAACCCGTCATAGCAACCACGACCATTGGATCTTCAAACTCTTCACATAAGCTGGTTGACGTGCGATCTGAATCTGGAGCTCTAAAGCCTGCATAAATAAAATTAAATCGTAATTAGACGCATAATAAAATATAAATCTATTAAATTCATTTAATGCATCTAAATAACTCAATTAAGCAAATTTAATTATTAATCTCCTAATTATTCACTTAACACTGATAAACATCAATTATCCTCATTTTAACTGAAATTACGATTAACATATAGGTAGAAAGGCATATAAAAATGTGTATATTTTGCATATATCATCTCACTCAAGGTACCTTGGGACAAGTCCTTAACCCTATTATCGAATTGCCTCCCACTCCTCAGGGTAGTTATGGCTTGAACTTTCTCAGGAGGGTATTGGGAGGGCCCAACTGCATACTGACCTCTAGGGTTTTGTTGGGGTTGGCTCGGCAAGGTTCCTGCTTCTCTACGCTTCATGGATTAAGCCAACTGTCCCAATTGAGTCTCTATCTTAGCGATTGACTGCGTATGGGAATAGACAAGTTGGGCCTAGGTCCTTATCTCACTTTTCAGCTCTCTGTGTTTTGATTCTATCTCAGCTTTTATCTCAGTTTTCATCTCGGTTAGAGTGGCTAACATCTGGATCATCTGGTCTTCGAGGGTTGGTTTCCTATTGGGTTGGCCAAATGGAAGGGCTGAGGCTGGTTGGTAGGGATGAGGTTGGCTATGAAACTCTTGTCTTGGGGCCTGATTAAAAATAGGCCATGTATTAGGTTGCCTCCAAGAAAAATTAGGGTGATCACGCCACCCAGGATTGTAAGTGTTGGCTCTAGCAAAAGTCTGTGCACTGTTGACATGTTCCTGTACTCGATCTGGATACTGGTAGGCAGAGGGGCAGTCAACTATGGTGTGCATAGAGCTGGCACAAATGACACAGGCATCTTGAGAGATTGGGGTATAAGGTGGAGTTTGAGAGAAAAACATGTCAAACCTCTCGGTCAGAGATGCCACTTGGTGTTCTAGGCTGGTGGAGGCTTTGACATCGTACATGCCTCCCCTTGAGGCACTCCTACCAGGCATATGGCCTTCAGATCTATAGAGGGTGGCACTGTGTAAAGAATTTTTGCTCAGGTCCTCTAGTAGATCCCAAGCATCATCCGGAGTTTTCTTCATGAATATGCCTCCACAGGAGGCGTCAATTAGGGTTTTATGCTGATCACACACACCCTCATGAAATCATTGAACTAATTTCCACTTGGGCACATCATGATGTGGGCATGACCGGAGTAGGGCTTTCATTCTTTCCCAGCTTTCATGGTATTGTTCATTAGGTAACTGGGTAAAGGTGATTATTTCATTGTGAATCTTATTGGTCCACCCTACAGGGAAGTATTTCTTAAGGAATTCGGCCAGAAGTTGCTCCCTAGTAGAGATGGAGTTATATTCAAGGGAGTATAGCCATTCCTTAGCCCTATCCTTTAAGGTGAATGGAAATAACCTAAGGCGAACCTGGTCATCAAATAGCGTGAGTTTGAAGGTTGTGTTCACTTCTAGAAAATTTTGGAGATGCCTGTAGGGATTCTCATTTAGTTGGCCATGGTAGGTAGGCAGCATCTGGATGATGTTGGGCTTAATCTCAAAATTAGCCACATTTTCAGGTAAACGGATGCAGGAGGGGAAGGTGTAGGTGGTGGGACGGTAGTAGTCCTGTAGGGTTCAGGCATGGGGTACTACCGGAATCTGGTTTAGACCATTCCCATCCCCAAGGTTCATATTGTCTGCCATTGGATGGATTTCAGGGATTGGTTTGCTAGGAGTTCTACAAATTCTATAGAGTCGCTCAGGATTAGGGTCAAAGGCCAGGTCGGGGTTTAGGGAACGGCGACCATGCATGCACAATAAAAATTAAACAAAACCTGTGCAATCCTAATAGCGACAACTAGCAAGCATCAATACTAGATAGCGACAACTAGCAACCTAATAGCGACAACTAGCACGTCATGCAGTCACAGAAAGAAAGAGAAACACCAAGCACCCAAATTATTCTAAAAGAAGGTTAAGAGAGTGCAAACAGTGGGAAGGGATGGCCCTTCCAACGTTGGCGAGAATCCACGTCCTCTCCTAATCCTGCAAAAGAATAAAACTAAATTAAGGTACTGAAATTTAAACTAAATTAAAACAAACAACTCTAAAACTATCTATGCTAAGAATTCGGTAAACTATTAGCTTCCGTCTCCGGCAACGGCGCCAAAAACTTGATCGTTTAAATATAAAACCCTTGCAAGTGCACAAGGCAATTGTACTACAATGAGTATTAGGGTTGTCGAACCTCAGGGATGGATTAATACTTTACCAAATTCAAAAGAGAGCAACAGTGTTGATTCTAAACTAACAAAACAATGAACTTTTAACTAAATTACTGAGATTCAATCAATATGGAGAATATCAAGGCAGAGAATCCACCACTAGACATGCAATTACTACTCTCAATTATTATTAAGCATGAGTTAATATGATATGGTAACTTGTGTTCATGGTCGGACACACAAATCACAATGAATTCACCAACATTCTTGGTCGGACACGAAAGTTCATCCACTATGGTGTAATCAATTCTATCCTTGGTCGGGCATAAAATCAATCACAACTCTGTTATAATGTAATTAATCCTATCCTTGGTCAGACATAAAATCAATCATAATATCTAATTCCATTCATAATCAATCAAGTCTATAGTCAAGCACTCAAAAGAAACTCATGAAATCGCATTAAGCATGAATCATAATCAACTTTATAAAATTAAACTATCAAGAGTAGCAATACACATCTAGGGCTTCATCTAGCCTTGAATAAAAGTTTAGTTACACATAGAAAGAAAGAAAAGAGAAGCCTGTTTATGTAGATCCATCGTCATGAATCCTTCTTCTTCTTTGCTCCAAAAGAGTCCTTCTCTTGCTCCTCTCTAGCCTCCAATATAGCTCAAAGGTGGTCTTCAAGATTCTCTGGTAGCCAAAACGTTCTCCCATAAGGCCTATTTATATGTTTGAAGAGAAACCACGAAGTCCCCTTCCAAATTCAAGTCGAAATAAAGCTTATTTAAGTTTACCATACACGGCGATAGATCACTCCGTATTGCCGATCCATCGCTTCCTGATCGATTGCTTCACGATCGATCATTATTTCCTTCGTTATTTTCTTCCGTTCGATCGCTGTGGCAATCGATGCCGTATGATACCGATCGATCGTAGTTACTGTATTACTCGGATCAAAAACTCCAGTAGATACGATCGATTGTTTCGATGCCGATCGATCGTTTCCTTCAATAACACTGTTTTCTAGCTCTGGCGATCGATCGCGTTGAATGGCCAATCAATCATAGTTACTGTTCATGAATTTCAAATGGCTATAACTTTTCGCTCCAAACTCCAAATTGTGCGTGGTTGGTGGTGTTGGAAAGCTGATTTCTTGAAATTTAATGTGAATCTTAAATCAGTCCAATCAGAGATTTACACACAGAGTTATGATGATTTAACCATTGGAGTTCATTTTCACCTCATTTCTGTGTATTTCTCTTGTTTCCTACAAAAATGAAAAATTATATTGAAGTAGTAGTAATTCTAATCAAACACTAGCATAAATATAAGTTTAGGAGATAATAAAATGCATATTTCATGTGCAGATCAGTGCTTGCGAAAGGGGCCTCCAGACTCTCCGTAGACGATTAAGACGCTCCTCCGTTTGATCACCTCGGCCATAGTCGTACGCGGATAGTGCCTAATGGCATCCGAGATTTCCAATTTAAGCCCGTGCATGAACTTACCCAAGAGGGCCTCCTGCGTCCAATACGGTAGACGGTTGGTGATGCGCATGAACTCCATTTGATAGGCGCGCACTGTGGATGTCTGTCGTAAGGAGTTGATGAGTTCATTGAAGTCTGCATATTCTGTAGGGCCAAATTGAATGCACAATTCACGAGTGAACTGTTGCCAAGAATGACCGGGGTGCTCTGTCTCGAAGTATTGGTACCATATCAAGGCATCGCCTGTAAGATGAAAAGAGGATACTGTCAATTTGTCATCATCTGAGCGAGTGTCCTAGTATCGGAAGACTTTCTCGACTTGGTACAGCCAGTCCACTGGATTGTCATCCCCCAAGTACTTTGGAAACTGAAAGCATGCTAGCCAAGTCTCTGCTACCGGCCTGGGGCCATGGTGCTCTTCTCGCGAGTGGTTGGTCCAACTCGATTCCGCATTGTTGGCGGTCCAGTCCAGATCACATTCATCGTCTTCGCGGCCCTTGGTGTTTTGCGTCTGAACAAAGGGTATGGATGTGGCATTCGGTCGAGCACCATGCAAGCTTGATGCCCCGGCGCCCATGGAGTGGTGCCCTCCAGCTACCGTCTGCGATCCCAAAAAGGTGTTCGGATCCTGATGTCGGTCGGATCCTGGAGGATAACGTGCGAAGGGACCACTCAGAGGGGGTGGAAGGACCCCCTTGTCGGGCAGACCAGCATGAAGGGGTGTCATCGTGAGCAGAGACAATCGCTCGAAGGACTCGCAAAACATTATCATCTGCTGCTAAAATTGTTGCTATCCTTGTAGAAGGATCTGAAAAAATTAGTCAAATCGCGCCATGGATACGGTCATTATCTCGCGAAGATCATCCCCCCTGGGGGGAGGGCGGCGCCTCCGTGTGGAAGTAACCCTGCATGGCTGGTTCAGTCGCCGCCTAAGGTTCTCCGTCTGAGTGTTGGTTGCTCCTGGCCATCACGAAGAAGTCTCGCGCTTCCAAGGATCGGTGTTCTGATACCAATGTTCTGTCTCAACTCTTTTTAGGAAAAAGAGGGATTGTGGGAATTGGGAAATATATGAGGAGTCAACGAGGGAGGAGAGATCGACGAGGAAGGGCGCCCCTCTGCAGGCCAGCCGGCGGCGCAGGTAGAGAGGGGGGACGAAGGGGGTGGAATTAGAGGAAGAAGAAGACTAGGGTTTAATCATTGCATAATCCTCAAAGAGGCCATAAGCCTCCTTTACATACTATCTCGTCCTGGGCCTGGGCTAATCCCCTAACTGGGCTTGAGAGTCTTATTACATGATATTCAATAAAGTGGGCTATCCCCCATAGACTGGGCTTAAGGCCGGTATTACCAATAGACTACTAAAGCATAAAAAGACGTCATGGGCCTAATGGAACATAACACATCTACACCAGAACATCCTAGAGGTTCTTCAGAGGAACCTGGCCATGTGTCTAGGGATGTTGGCCTCATCGGTGCTTACGGATACAATGGGCAGAGACTGCAGACCTTTCGTAAAATATCTGAGATCACAGAGGATCTAGCAATGGCTCTTGAGCATACTATGATTTCCACTCGAAAAGTTTTCATCAATAACTCTTGTGGAGAAAGCAGTTAGTATCAACTTACAACGATAGTAGTTGTATTGGACTTACTAGATTTTCTCATCTTTCGACAATAGACTCTCATAGGAGCACCATTGAGATGTTAATATCCCAATGAGCAAACAATTCAAGATAGGAATATGAAGGCAAAACTCTTCATCGACATTTAACTCGCTAAAGGAGTAACTAAAAGCAATAGTTTCCTCATGCTTCCCTCAACTCGCTGGGGATATAATAGTAACTTTATTTGCTTGATAAATTTTCTGTGCATAGCCCTAGATAGGAGTTTCTGAATCTGACTGTTGTCTCTAATGGTTCAAGCAACCGGAGAATTAGGGTTCAAGAGTACCAACCTAATTAGAATCTATGTGACAACTTCTAACGGTAAAACTGCATGATGTGAAACCTTGACTCGGTTTGACTTCACTCCACCCCAATACTCGATTCTAGAAGATTAATCTCTCTAAACTAGATTTTACTCAAGTCTTTCCAACTTTATTTAATATTGACTTAACCCTTAAACTCTTATAATTATGTGATACTAACTAATAGTATAATGTTCCTTAATTTCCTGCACTGTTATTTGCATAATAATTCACTTTCAACACTTACTATAATTTTTAGAGTTCGAGTTAGGATAAGAAATTTTTACTGTATACTGCACCGTGAGTCTACTGTCCAACCCAACAAATGGCACAATTTTCGGAAATTCCTATAATTATTTATGAATTTTCGATCGACAACTGTCTGTACAGGAATATTACTGGCCGAGGCTTAATTAAGTCAATTAGTTTTCAATAATACTACTCATCTATTAAATTCACATAAATTCATTATAATACTAAATAGTACTCAGTCCCAACTATGTGATACAGTACTTCATATGATTTGGTAAACAATCAGTAGTTCATCTTTCATAATAAATTCTATGTATCAAATGCTAATCTTTCCCTGTTAATCATTACTAAGCATAACACCAAATAGGACTACTAATGCCAGACCAGATCACGACTTACAAGTACTGACAACACCAAAAAGATACGACCTTTCCTCAGGTCGGAGAGAGACTCGACTCAGAATTGTCATTATTTAAGACTAACAAACTTTTTATCTTCTTGATTCCACATGTAAATACACGTATTGATGATTCCCGACTTAGAACATCTAGCAACGACCGAAAACTGAAACCATAACTTCAAAACAGCAAATCACCAGACCATTAGGGGTCCATAACAAGCCAATTCAACGATGGACTTTAGAAGGAATCCCTATCTAGGGCTTTGCACATTGAATATAACATCAAGCATTACCATGGTGCAAGCATGTACAAGTAATACATAAATATCGAATCTTTTGTCATCAATGAATAACACCATCATAGAAATCATAGATCAGCGGATTCATACACTAATATTTAAGATCGCATCATATAGTAGAGAGACAAGAAACAGGGCAAAACACATCCTACCTTTCTTTGACGAACCGGCAAACCTTCACGAGTGCTCAAGTCTTTCTTCACCCCACTTCTTAGGCTTGCAGATTTTCCACGAACCAAGACTCGAACCAAGGATGAAAATTTCTGGTCAAGAGAAGAAGGAGAGAGGGGCGAGTGCACACACACCTTTGCATGACTCCCAAGGCCAACCCAAAAAAAAAGTCCAGCCCCTCCTATCCTAGGTCTAAATAGATAAAACAAATTTCCATCCCATTGAATTACCACCCGTGATCTCATCTTATCTAAGGGCCACAAATTGTCCACCAAAAGGGGAGATCCTAGCCAAGACGTGGTCAGCCCTTGACTCCAATTTCGGTTACAATTCCCATATGGTAATATTTCGGAATTAAATTTTAGAAAATCCTTTATGATGGGATTAGGAGGCACGTGGGTGACGTGGCCAACCTAATTGGCCCATGATTTGGGGGATCAAATTGTGGGGCAATTGGAGTTGAAATCCCTAATTTGATTCGATTTAAATTTGACTTATAATAGGAGGTTTCAATTTTGGTAAATTGGGGTGATTGAAGGGAATTCAGTTTGTAATTAATTGGGGTAATTGCATGGGATATTCCAATCAAATGGAAGGCACCATGTGTCAAGGAAGATCGTGCCAATTTGAATTCAATTAGGGGAGTTCCTTAGTTGGTTATGGAAACTAACCTAATTGGCTTAAATACAACCATCGATCGGCACAATTCACGTGATCGATCGACTAGTACACAAAACCGCATTTTAACAAGAAAGCGATCGATTGGCTGCGAAGCGATCGATCCCAAGGAAGAAGCCCAAAAGTTCAAGTAGATACGATTGATCGTCAATCTCCCGATCGATCGTACGGAACAAACGTTCGAATCACAAACAGGCCCGATCGATCGGCACCAATCTGGCGATCGATCACGTTCAACAATTTTTGAATTTTTCAAATCTTCTCAAACCAAAATTCAAAGCTCAACAATTTTAAGGAAATCGAACACTCACCTTGAGCAAAATTTCCCGCTTAATATTTTAAAATTTTCGGGTATTACTGTAGTTTTGACTCATGCCTTATATTTATTTAATTTTTTTGAAAGGCGTTACTAGAAGCCACGCCTTCTTATAATGAAAATATGCGTCGTTTCAACTAACAGCGGCATCCGAAATGATGTTTTAACGTACCTTAACGAAAAAAACTTGTTCAAAAAATTTATACTTTGAAGACATTGTTTAAAATTGCATTTAACCGTTTTATGTGCTTTTAAGGTGTGGTTTAAAGTGGTGCATCTTTTATACTACAAAAACAATGTTTTGACTTGCAGATTTTGTAAAAACCTGATAACACAATATAATCAATGTAAATAAAAAATAAAACATAAAGAATAAATAAGTTTAAATAATCTATTTGCTCAGTGAACTCTTTCAAGCGAACACAAAAAAAAAACATATCTTCCAAGTTTAAACAAAATATATATACATAAAATAATACAAATGCCCAGTCAACTTTCCTCCCCTTACACGTAGCCCGTCCTCGTCCTTGTCCTTAAACTTGAATCTAGTCAAGTTCGACTCTAGGTATATTACACTTCACTGTATAGATGAATAGTATTTATACTTCACCAAGTCATATCTCCTTTATTTCTAGTCCGTTTTTACTTATTTTTTTTCATTCTTCATTGTTTGTAGTGCTCTTTCTTATCATCATGATATCCTAATAATTTTAATATCTTATAAAAAAATACTACAAAAACTACGATAAATAGCATGTGGTGGCTCAATATCTTTGTGATATCATCATTATAAGAAAGAGCACTAAAAATAAGGAAAAATAAAAAAAATTGGGCGAGATCAAATGAGAAATAAGAGAGATATACATCGTTGAAGTTTGTAGTTAAAAACAGTTAAAGCGTCGGTTCTCTCACTTTAAGTCAGGGCGCGGTTGTTCAACCGACACCTCTTACTTTAAGTGGGAGGTGTCGGTTCAACTGACGCCTTTTGGGTCAGGCTAAAAGAATGCCACGCAGGTGGCACCTGCGTGGCTGGTCAGATAACCGGAACAGGAATTATTTTGAAATGTTCCCAATCGGTAATTATTATTTTTTAAATATTATTTGATAAATTTTCCTTATCTAAAACTTGTACCAATATTTTTTATAAAGGATCTTAAATGTTTTAGGAGTAGAATTTAATATTTTAATTAAGTTTTCTCCTTGTTTATTCACTTCATTAGGATCTTGGCTTTTTTTTTTCATTTTTTTTAGATTTCTATTAGGTTTTAAATTGTGCACTCGTTTTCCATGTCTCTATTTATAATTTTGTTTGAATTGGTTGTTTAATTACAAAATCTTTACTTCTCGTATCTTGGTTATTACTTGAAATATGTTTATCAAGAGCTCATTTTTTTAGATTGGATTAATTATATATTTTTCTCTTTTTTTTAAAGTTTTATACCTTGATTCATATTTCCTAGCAGACATAGTGATTGTTAAAAATATTTAAAAAGAAAATCAACACATTCGTGGTAATGATAACATTGAAAAAAGGAAAATAAATAAAAATAAAATGAAAAAATGTGGCTGGGCTTGGAAATAGCTTGTGAAATGTGAAAATTAAAGTGTCCCATTATGGAGTGGAAAAGATCAAAATTTTTAATCAATATCGGAGTTTGCAGAATCGATAAAAGCTCGTGCACTTGGAATACAAAATAAATTCACGACTAAACTACCCCAAACCGTGATAACAAATTTTTGAACATATAATACACAAACCTTTACACATATTTACATCAATTCAAAAGTTCATAAGAGCAAGCCATGAAGTATGCTGGTCAAAGCCTCCATTATTTAGATTACAAACTAACGAGCACACAATGCCTATTTAACATGCTGAGTCACAACCAACATTGTTGAGACTCGTACGCATTAGTCCAATTCACTTGGTCCTTGATAAGTCTCCTCGCTCCTGTAGCTTCACAAGTACTTCTCCTTCACTTCTGAACCTACATCAAAAGGATGACCTGAGTAAATTTGCATATACCCAATAAGATACTAAACTATAAATAAATAAGAGACTAGACAAGATTTTTTTTAATTATGCTTCACTTGTCTAATTTATTTAAAGAATAAGCTTGTTGTACTCTATTGAGTGCTCACTCAGTGTGAATTTAGTGAATCTAACATGTCACTGCAATTAAGCACTAAACTCCAAATAATTGGAGATTCCACAGTTTAAAGATTACTTGGTTACGCCATTCGTATATTCGAGGTAACCCTTATTGTATTCACAAGAACAGTAAATCACATGCTTGACAACTAAATTTTCACCAAATTTACCTCGAAGCTAATGGTCAAGGCGCTGTTGAACAGGAGGAGAGATGGTTGGCATATGTTATCTATATAATTTAGCAGCTACCACATGACCACGAGGTTGATGGTTACGACTAACATTGTGCATATCAACTAGTAAAAAAGGACACACACACACACAAACACACACACATATATATATATATTGCTATATTATATCAATTATTAATTAAACTTATTAGAACATCTCTAACCGAGTATTCAAATCTACTCCCTCTAGTCACTTTTAATTGAGACAGAATGTCAAGTCAATATATTATTTTCAAGGATTTTGTTTAACATTCGTTTAAGGCTCAAGTGAATTTTACTCCCTCCGGTCACTTAGGGCCCGTTTGGTTCATGAAAAATCCAAAACATCCACAGTGAAAAATCCACTTTCACTGTAGCTTTCCGGATTTTTCACTAACGAGGCTGAAACACCTCCGCCACATAATTGGTCAATTTTATTGAGATGTGAGGTCCACAACAAAAGCCTAGACTTTGAGTGGAGAAGGCAATGCTCTGGTACAGGTGCTGCCGTTTCTTCCAGCTGAATTTCAGGCTGATTGAGCAATTTCTCCTTCATCGTCTTTAAAATTCAAATAAAAGAAATTATTCAGCCCTAGCATGTGTGCCGGGAGACGGGCTTCATGCCTGCGCCCTGAGATGGGCTTCTACCCAGTGAACTAAGGCCCCGTTTGATAGCAACTTTCCACTACATATTCTTTGAAAATCACACACTTTCTGCACTAGTGCATTTGGTTGTGTTATTTTCCAAGAATCTCCCCGTGTAGTGAAGTCGACTTTCCGCCCGAAAAGTCGACTTCATCTAGAATCTCCTGAGAAACGAGATTTTGTTGAAGAAGCACGCCACAGTGCAACCCATGAAAAATAACAGAGGCCATTCCCGTGTTTTGCCCTCGCCCCTTGTCTCTTTCTCTGCCACTTCGCTTCGCCATGGAGGGTGCAGTCTAGGTTCCTTTCTTCGTCGCAAAGTTAGCACTTCGCCAGGGAGGTTGCGGAGCTTCATCTTCAACGCTTCGCCATGGAGATCTGTAGGTGCTGGGCTTGGCGCTAGGGCAATACACGAGGTGAAGAAGGCGACCATCATCTCCCTCGCACACGGAACTCCTCTCACCGGCGACCATCGTCTCCCAGGTTCTCCCTTCCCCCCATCTCATAATCAACCCTTATATCAAAAAACCTTCCAGTAGCAAAAATTAGATTTTTTTGTGAGTTTTTCAATCAGTAACTCACTTTCAGCCACTTATCACGATTGAGTTTGATAAATGTATTGTATGAATCAATGGAAATTCAAGTGGCTTTAATTTGTAGAATAATTATTTTTTGTTGATGAAATGCTGCAAAGAAAAATTTTATTTTTTAATCACTTACTTATTTTCAGCCATTAACATGATTGTATTTGATCAATGTGTTGGATGGATCAATGGAAAATGGGGTGACTTTACTTTGTAGAAAAATTGGTTCTTCTTAGTGATATGCTAAAAAAACTAGTTGTCTTTGTATATGTTTGATGAAATTCTGCAAAGAAGTTTTAAGTGCTAGGGCAATCAGAATGATATAGGGATCAGAGTGGGACTTCTTATCCATTTTCAACTTACGTGTTTAGATATATGGTTGTAATCATGCATACAAAGTGGTTTGAATACTTTCTAGATGAACTGCAAGCCTTTTTCAGTGTTAAAATTGTTTCCATATTCATTTTACTTGTATTTTACATAAGTCATGTACAGGTCAGCCTGTTTATTGTCTGCTTATCTTGATTTTCGAATTTATTTTGCTTTCTGTTTTTAAAAACAAAGTTACGCATATATCATGTTTGTTTGAGCATTCATTGCTATACTCAGCCTCATTGTTTCCTTGGTGCCATTTATGCGAGATGCACTGTGTGTGCAGGAGTCTTCTAATAGGGGGAAAGGTGTGGAGGCTGACAGATCTTTACAAATTGATGATGAGCAAGGGCAAGGGGATGGATCAGTTGGGACGGATCAACAGGTTGTTCACTCATATTCTCATTTCTGGTCTTATGTTTTGTTTTTGTAACCTTCTTCTGTTGATCATGCATCTGGTAACATATTAAAATGTTGTTTTTATGCTACAAATGATGATAATCTCACTGGTGTTTGGGGATCACAGAGTTAAGAATTTGTATTTGTTATTGCAGTTGGATCTTGCGATATTGTTTGTGGTCTTAGATTTCTTGTCACTGAAATCCACCTCTGGGCTAATTATGGGATTTGACTGTATAGTTTGTGAACTTTTGTTTGGGCAATAGAAAATGAGTAATGTTGTCCCTGCATTAATGAATCCACGGAATCAGCTTATAGGCTGCTTTACAGTTGTCAATTACTTCAGCCCACAGTTTCCATATATGACCATCTATTAACCTTTTGAAAAGCCCGTGGGTTAGCCTATGGATAAGAGCTAGGAGGCTTAACATTTTTTTTTTACAGTGGATATCAGATAAAAATAGAATTTGATTAGTTGATGTGAGGCTAACACTTCAATTGATACTGTTTTAGTTATTGTGAATTAGATCTAATTTCTAGCTATTTTATATTACTATATATATTAAATCATATTATCATACATGAAGTATGTGATTTTTTTGTGGTTGTTTAGATAACAAGGGGCAAGATGATTAATTTTAAAACTCCTTGGTTTTTTCACATAGGTATTTGTGAGCACTGTATGTATCAAACTGATGGGTCTTATGATAACTTTCTGCCTCCTATTTGACTTGGCTGTAGCACGTATAAATTTTTCCCACGTTTGAAGTATGAAAGAATTACACTTATCGATAAACAGGCCTAATTGTTGTTGGTGGAAATTATTTATCCAGATTATTCCCTGCAGTTTATTTGATAATGCATATCGATAAACAGGCCTAACTGTTAAGTGCTGCATATGAAAGCACTCACGGGGGTCACATTTAGAAGAGGGAGTACTGTGTTAAATGGTAGAATATAGAGAAAAGAATAAAGAAGATACAGAGAGTTCTGATCTTGTGTGGCATAGGCAATATTCATTAGTGTGTTAGAGAAACCTTCCATTGAGTTCTACTGCTTCTCTCGGCTTTCAAACAGCTAAATTAGAAGAGTTGGGTACTCAGCTCTAACTTGATTGTCAGTGAGACATGCAATGATGATCATTGGTCATTGTTTATTTTACTGTAGGCATCTATGTTTAATAAAACTGATATATCTTAGTGTCTGCACTCAAGGTTTGGGTTTTTCTAATTACAGTTTCAAGGAGTTGGCAACACACCAGCCTTTCTTTGAAATTCAAACTCCATAGGAAGTTGTTGTCAGTGCCATCCTTCAATCACCACCTTCATCCTCAAATCCTCCTCCTTCACTTCTCTGATCTATAACATATAAAATCTTCCTTACCAATCCTTTCTTGTTTTTATATATCTATGCTCTTTTTTTGCATGCAATGTGTTGTTTTTCCTTTTTATGATGTGGTTTTGTGTGAAATGTTGTTCATCATATGTTTCTTTTTTATGATGTGGTTTTGTGTGAGTGTTGAATTCATATCACCTTGCAATGTTTGGTTGTCATGTTTTTGGCTCTTTTCGTGCGATTGTCGGCGAGATAGTACTTCAATTGTTATCTACTATTGGATATCTATGATCTCATGGTCTTAGATAAATTTAATTTTATATGCATTTATTCATGTTTTGACCAACTTTAATATTGATGTTAATGAACCAATCAGCTTCATTTTTAGATAATATTTTGTGTTCTAAATACTATATATTGAGAAGATAAGTATATATCTTGAAGTTAGTTAATTGATTATGTTCATGATTGTTATAAAGATGTTAGGTGACAAACTCATTTTAATCTACATTACATAGAGTTCATCATTGATGTCTTGCACATTTCAAAAACATGTATTGTAGCTCCTAAGAATGAAATGGTGAGTCTAATTTACAGTTACATCCTATTCCTATATAAATATGTTATGGTTGTTGGTCATATGTTTATTTTAGGCCAAAGATAAATGGATTGTAGCCATCATACAACCGTTGTGAGTGATGTTAATGAAGTTGAGGGGGCAAAGAAGTATACAAAAACTGTGAAGTGGGATAAGCCGCTACACTATGCCTTCCTAAAGCACATGGCGGATGCAGTTTCGTAAAGCAAAGACACACACACACACTTATGTTGTGTACGTAGTTGTAGTTCATGTGAGCCGTCTGCATCTACAAAGTCCTCTTAGTACATGCTGCAAAAGCCACGACCTTGTTCAAGCTAAGTCATTATGGACTCATCGTAGAACCGAACATCATGTTCCTTTGCCCATGATAGGCCTAATACTAACAGATATAACAAGAGAGCAATCATTCAACAACATATGCTTATAGAGTATTCGATATAATACTCACAGATTGCCCAACTGATTGTATAGATCCTCAAGGAACTGTAAGAAATGTTTTTTGAATGTTCAGCAACCTTGGCAGCCTTATATTCTCAGCTAATTCTAAGAACAAATTCTCGTCCTTAAATTTCAATGCTGACAACCTCCAATAAATTTGTTACAAGGAAAACCAGCCAGATCTTAACCCTTACAAATATTATACAGGGAAACTAAAGCACCGTGTACAAAAACTTTAACTCCTTGACAAGAGTGAGTACTTGAAATTCTCACATACACACTTGCGAAATTGCTCTTTACTTGTTGAAGATTTGCTTATTTTTTACCACTCAAAGGAAAAATTCAGAGAATGAAAAGATTTTTCAGGAACAAAGCTTTCATAAAAATGTTTCTTCTGGCTTTGAACAATTCAAATGGGTATAGTTGTTGCAAAAGTGCAGATAAATCTGTGTGTAGTGTTGACAACCAGATAGGGGACTTGATTCAAAATCGTAAGGATAAATGAGTTGATTATCTCTGTTCTTTTAATTCACCAATATCCACCATCTGGTACATGGCACACCGATATTGCTTCTCAATGGGAAGTTCAAATCTGCACATAACTTATTTGTGAAGGGGGGGGGGGGGGGAGAGAGAGAGAGAGAGAGAGAGAGAGAGAGAGAGAGAGAGAGAGAGAGAGGGCACTCACCTCCTGCGTTCGATAAGAGAATAGTCAATTTCAGCTATCACTGTTGTCTCATCAACACCCGCACTCGCAATTATTTCACCAAGCTGCAAGAGAAAACAATCTCAGCCACAACAGTGGGATCAATTTGAAGTTCCAATCTCTTGACATTTTCTTACTGGTCCAACAAGAGTTGAATGACCCCAAGCAACATAATCAGCATTAGGCCACAAACAACTACCAACCAATTAAACCCAAAGGTCAAAAGATAATTTCGAATATTTCACTTTGGTTGATGAATGTTTAGAAAAATGTGAAGTTCTTATTCATATGTGGCACCTGATTATCTGCTCCCTGCACGTTCTCAACAGATTAACACACATATAAAAAACAAATATTCAGTACCTCCCGAAAAAAAAAATTCGATATTAGGTAGAAACTTATTTAGAATATTATGCAAAGGCATCAAGAAAATAAAAAAAATAATTTTAAACGTTGTTCTAATATGTATGATCAGATAACATGGAGATCACCAGGAGTTTGATAGAGGGAAGCAGCAAGGGTCCTAATCACCAAGAACTTTTGAAGTTGTACCCAAGTTATGTAAATCCTCAATCCTCACATCTTCATCAGTTTCTTTTTGGCAGTACTAAGAATCCAATAAGCACATACAAATGGCTTGCGATCATCCATTGGGTTGTAGATTCTATCTTCAATCCTCAATTTAGCTTGTTCAATAATTTCTTCACAATATTGAAATCGTGCTCTTCACCAAAAGTTAGCATTTGATAGATTTTTTTTGTTGATATAGAAATTAAATGTCTCTATACCTAAGCATTTAGCGTACACGAGAAAATTGACTTGGAGAGTGGTATCCAAGTTTATAACTTTTCCATTGCCTTCGCAAAAGTTATTCATTGAGGGTTAATTGTCTAATTCAAATCCGTATACAATGAAAATTGCAGAAGTCGTACCAGTAAATAAGACCATAAACAGTTAACTGAGTTCATTGCTTTTGATTTCACATCAATTAGAACAATGTGAAAGAAAGAGCATGATGTGTTGAAATGATTACCTTGCTCTTTGCATCAATTCCCAAAGCAATTGCCCAGTACTCACATTGAATGCGACAGGGTAGCATATTACATGAGCTCCTGGCATCCATTAAGCACAAAGCAAATGTTTTTATACTTAGAGAAGGTTGCTCCAGGTATCCACAAAGATAAAAAAAGTTAAAGCTCCAAAGTCCTTACCTTTGAACTCAGCAGCTTTATCAGGGTGCAAGTAATCCCAAATCTTCTCCAATGCTTTTCTAATCTTTAAATTTGTTTCTCCGTCAAGATTTGCAGTCTACACTACCAACTAGAGGTAAGGACTCAAACTAATGGTTCCAGCAAATTTGTAACATTTTCAATTGCTTCTGAAGGCTACCAGATAAACAGTGAATATAATGCACCTATGCCATCTGGATTTGTACTGGCAAGGAACAAAATATCTGCTGGGAAAAACCATTCTTGCTTCACCTGTATGTTCACCGGAAGCTCTTATCACAAAATGCTTCCAAGAAGAACATATAAAAAGCAAAGGAAAGAAAAGAAAAATACTCCCACTACATCTCCATCATAAGTAACATAACTGCATAAACTTTTTTTATGTCACTCAAATTCCATTAATTTATTAAAACATGTCACCAATAATAACTCACCCTAACAATATCTCCAACTTGTAACATCTTCCACGGAATACTTTTGATACGCATAAAATATACACATTTATATGCCCTATTTACCTATTTACTAGTGTAGTTTTAATGATAAAATATGAATAAAATGGGTTATTTGTGATTAGGGTAGTAATTAGGGGATCAATAATTAATTTGCTCTAATTAGCTAATTTATATGCATTAATGAATTTAAGGAAGTATATTTTTATTATGTATCTAATTTTGGTTTGGTTTTATTATTGCAGGTTTTTTAGAACTTAGAGTTGCGGATCGTGGGATTAAAATGCGTCAATTGGGTTTATATCCAAAGAGATCAAGTTTGAGAAGATCCGACGGCTAAGAGGCTTGTAGCGGGTTTTCAAAGCTCGAATCAATTTAAAGAAAAAAAATCAAGTGCAGAGATGATCCAGAGCATTGATTGGCATCCAAGGAGAAGACGGGTTTTGTTCTTAAAGAAAAGAACCGTCTAGATGATATCGGACGAACAAGAGCGATACGACGGGTTTTGAAAAGGAAAATAAAAAAAAAACAGCCGAGCCGAAGCTCGGCCGCTTGAAGAAACAGAAGTAGCAGAAACGTGTTCAATTGTGTCTTGGATTTGAATCGGCTCGAATTGGGGGAATGAATTCGTGGTATAAAAGGATTAAGATGGATTTTTGGTGCGGGATTTGGAATCCGAAAATTGGAACTTTCAGATTGGTTGGGTTTGTTTATAATTGGTAGATAGCTGAGACTAATCGATTTGGATTATCTTCAAAACAGAAAAGGATTTGATTTGGATTTGGACTAATCAATTTTGGGGGTTCGAACTGCTATAAAAATAGAACTCATGGGCTGTTGTAGGGACGATTTTTCTGAGAAAAAACAGAGGGCGACTTTGAGATACAAGTCGAGATTTGGGTCGTGCTTTTGGCCGGAAAACAGGGGTCTTTTGGACATGCTAAAGTGGAGAATCAATCGGCGAAGAGAAGAGGAAGAGAAAGGAGGAAGAAAGAATCGATTTTTGGCTGATTTCGAAATTGCTACAGTAATTGTAATTTGATACAGTATCGCGGTTTAACGAGAGAGGCGATGAACAGTATTTATGCTACAGTAAACTGTGAATAGTAAAACTGCTACCGTGGTTTTCTCCGATGCAAATTTTTTTGAATCTGATTTTTTTTCTCATGAATATGAATAGCTAAATTTTTTGTCAAAGCTAGGGGTGACATTATTTGATTAATATTTTTATGTATATGAAAGAAGCGCTTATTGTTTATCTTGATTGAATAGAGATATTTGGAAATATTCATAATCTATATAATTATTTGATTTGTCGTTAACGTAAGGTACGACGAATGCTTATAATTCCCTGTGATTAGTAAACTATGCTTGTTAATGATAAATATTCGATTGAAATCGTTATGTTAATTGTTATTATGAAATTGAATGCAATATCTTCCGATTAGGTCAAATCATCATTTGAACTTAATTGAGAAATTAAATAGACATAGAAATATTGATTAAATAATTGATCCTTGAAGCTTTGACATCTCTCATCAATTATCTTCGCTATCTTTAGTTAGTTTTAATTAAATCTTTAATCGTCATTTGAGTCGTTAATTAAATTATAATTTCTCTACATAATTTCCTTATAAGAATTTTATTTACCAAGCTAAGTAGTTTTAGATTAGTTTGTAATAGATTAATTCTACATCATTCCCTGTGGTTCGACACTTGGATTCACCGAGAATATATTACAATTTGTCAACCTATTTTGGGGTTTGATCAACTTTCCCACTTGTTATCTTCCAATACATCAACATGACTACTATTTATCATCTTATCATTCTGAAATCTTTTCTGCATCAAGAAAAGCAAAAGTATAATTGCTCACAATATATGTCATATCAATCTGCTTTGCATAACCATATAAATAAAGCCATTTTTTATTGTTAGTTGGTTTAAGAAAAAAAGCACACCACAGTGCAGCCATTTGAATAGTGATGAACTCATACAACCTTCAAAAGACAACTTATACATTGGAAAATTGACATGTAGTAAAGTATTACATTGTTCACATCCATCACCCTCTGAATATAACTAACATCAAGCATGCTATCAAAAATATAAATAACATAGTGGTCCGGGTGTTATCCCTAATGTACTCTTCCATCACGAACGTTTGATTTCTTTGTTCATTAAGTATGTTGGAAGGCACTCGTGGATGAACTCTTGTTGCGGTTGGATGTTGTGCTTAAGGGTGTAAACGAGCCAAGCCGGCTCGCGAGATTTTCTGGCTCAGCTCGGCTCGACTCAACTTTAGGCTCGGCTCGTTCTAGGCTCGGCTCGACTCGGGCTCGTCCCAATACGAGCTGAGCCTGAGCCCAACGATACTCGGCTCAGCTCGGCTAGTTTAAACTCGACTCGAATAAGCTCAAGAGCAAGCTCGCTTGCCGGCTCGTTGTTATATATATATATATAGTAAATATATTAGTATGTATAAATATCTATTTGTAAGATATGTCAATAGAGGAAAAAATCACACTGTTCATTTTTGTTATTTTTCACATGTAAGTTATTAAATTGCAAAGATGTTTCGAATGTAACACAAGAGTGTTGTGACAACACTATAAATTAATCATTCTTTCAACTTTTATTATCAACAAAAATATATTTTGCACTTCTGAAAAATAAAATACCATATCTTTAGGAAATCATTAGTTTTTATACCACTAGTTTTTCCTTCCTTCTTTGAAAATATTTGAGCCTCTGCATTTGCAGCTTGGGATTCTGCCATAGAATACTTTTATCATTATGGGTCTCAATTGTTGAAAAAAAATTAATTTTTTGTTCCCACATAAAAATGCAATACTTACTACTTGAGGGCAAAGTTTTTGAGGCTGAGTCGCCTCCTCTCTGCCATCTAATTCTGGAATGCTACAAAGAGAAGGGAAAGAGTTCATGTTTTTTTCCGTCCGATTTAGTTTAGGGGCTATTTCTGGAGCTAACACTGTCGCAAATTGGCTTTCATGGTTGTAGACTCGTAAATTAATTAAGAAATTCACAGATGGTGTTCGATAATTTTTAAAAAATATGATAATTATTCGTACAATTAACTCTACCAGTATTTTGAAATTCAAGCATTACCACTAGACATGGGTGATGAGGCCCATACAAGTGAATTTGAAATTTTGAGCTCGAGTTGGCTTCATGGCCGTGTTGGAGTCGCAGTCGAGCGTCTTCTCCGCTGGCATCTTGTCACCTCCAGTTCCGTCACCAGCTTCGTCATGGGGACTAGGACTAGCATGCTCTGTCAAGTACCTCTGTTATGGTGGCTTCCTTCAATGTAAGGTTTTAAAAACCAGACTAGTCATCCACCCGGAATTCTCGACAAGTAGGTCTAACCGGGGTAAACACGGGTTGACCGGTCGCTGACGTCATTATACAAACACCTGAGCCCATACATTGCCCCCACTCAGCCTCTCATATTATAGTGGTACTTCGACCCATTTGTTTTCCAAAAGGTGTACGACGCATATAAAAAATACCACCTGCCTACCAGGCTACCACTTCATCATATGAGTATGATTAGGATTTAGGGTTGTGGCTTCTTTCATAAACCATGAATTACCAACTGCCATAATTCCTGCAAGGAAAATTCTTCTTCTCCGACTTTTTTTTTTCACGGCTACTTCGCGTGCCCCTTATGGCAATACTGTGGCCCAATCTTCCCCCACCTTTAAAAAAAGGGAGATATAACATTACTCTTCCAGCAAAGAAAGTAGTTACATCTGGCTAACTAATAGTGTATATTTCCCACTAATCAGGTCTGATTAGGAGTATAACATGTTGGCTAGTGGAAGGTGCTGGAGTGGGAATATGGGTATGTGTCATGCCCCTCAAGCTGCTGCATGCACCCCTCCTCTCTCTCTCCTCCTCCTCCTCCTCCTCCTGGGTAGGAGTGACACAACACACACCTACACACTGGCCGCTCTCACTTCCCAACACTGCTTCTGGGCCTTTCTCTTCCCCTTCACCTTCTTCTCTCACTCGATGTCGTCTCTTCTTCTCATCCCTCTCTATCACACCCATCTTTGGCTGGCCGGTCTATCAACCAGCTGCCGGCTTCACTTGCTTTACTATACCATACATCCGTGAATGTTGTTTTAGCTTGGCCCGGAAATTCTTCTGCAAGAATCTTTTATCGGAACCTCCTGGATTGCTTGGTGAAGGATTGGATCATCCCAAATGGCTATTTGATAGGGTGATGACATAGTTTGAAGTCAAAGATAGGTGTTGTGGCTCTTCAATCTTCATATTATTCATCCGTGGCGAAAAGGGTCAATGCATTGTTGCGGAGAAGTGAGTGATCATAGAAGCTTGTAGGCTGATTTGTTCTTACTTTTTTGGTCAGGGTGGGTATTAATAGAGTGGCTATTATTTGCAGGAGTCTGATTCTTCGGCGATTGATCGTAAACATCTGGGAATGGATTAAGCGATGGAAGTTTCAACAACTGGAAGCCAGAGAAGCTGCGCTGACTGCAACACTACGAAAACCCCTTTGTGGAGAGGTGGTCTTGCTGGCCACAAAGTAAGTTATTATGATGGAATTTTTGTTTTCTCACTTGTGTTATTCTACCTTTTGATTTCTCCTAATCGCAATGTACCTAATCCCCCAGTATACCACCGAGCTCAAGGCGGTGTCTTTCCGACCTCCTCTTCCTCTTCCTCTTCCTCTCCCTCTCCTCCTCCCCGGCCTCCTCCACCTTCTCCACCAGCCGCCTGTCCCCTGCTGTCTTTCTAATCGGAGAGGCAGTGGCGGCGGAAGGAAGAGCTCGAGCATGGGTCGAGCTTGAGCCGAGCTTTAAAATTTTTAACGAGCCGAGCTCGAGCTCGAGCTGGGAGGGAACGAGCTGGAAACGAGCTGAGCCGAGCTCGAGCTCGAATTAGAAATTTTGAGCTCGAGCTGAGCCGTGGCCGAGCTCGGCTCAGCTCGGCTAATTTACACCCCTTGTGCTTGCTTGTTCAACCACACGAAGTACCCGCAACCTACCCCTTGCCAATACCCAATAAAGTATAAATATACAGACACATAATATAGAATTAACTCAGGCTTGTAATAATTTACATAGCGATTCTGACATCTCAAAAAAGGCCATCCAGGGTTTTCATCAGTACGAGAAACATACAATGTTTAGAGCATAGTTCCCCATTCTCATGCTATTACTACTAGATGCATCCATTTCTGAATATTGTTAAAATAATGCCGAGATTGTAACTTAACCCATTCTCATGCTATCAACCCACAATGTAAAGATTGTAACTTAACCCAAACTATTAAAAAAATGCAGATCAACCCAACCGTTCGTACATTGACCTTGTATGGTGGGAAACTGCAGACTGTAATTGCTACCTTCTTCTCCTCCTACACACAAAACTATAGGAATTAAAAGTGGGGAATCAGAGGATAACTACAGCATAGAACATCAATGATTTGCCATAAGAAGGAACCATCAGGAGAGGAAAAATATGGATCAACTATAAATAAAAAGTATCATTATAGTATTAACGTGATATATTACTCCCTCTTTCCCATTCTGATAGCTCCATCTGACTCTGTTTAAGTGGCTATATACATACAAAACCATCTTCGAGCTACCTCCCATATTTTAAAAACTATGTCCCACCATTCAATAGTCACTATTTTTTCAAATGGTTAAATTAGAAAAATCCTTCCGTAGTTGGAAATACAAATATTACCAAAATTGCTAATGTAGATAGTATTGAGCTTTGGGACAGACCTTAATACAACAAGCCAATGACGAATTGCCTTCCTGACAGCCAAATGCTGGGAGAAGATTAAACACCAACACCTCAAGATACTCAGGGGCCGTTTGGGGCGTGATTATTACAAAACATCCAGACTGGATTCTGGATATTTGCTGTAGCATCCAGGTGGATTTTTACATCCAGCTGAAACACGTCCTGAGGTGTTTCAGCTGGATATATAAAATATCCAGATGCTACAGTGTAGCAAAACATCCCATCTGGATGTTTTGCTTTTAATCACGCCCCAAACGGCCCCTCAGACATCGTGAATCGACGTTGGGCGAATGGGAGGGTTAGGGGTTATATGTAGATTAGGGGATCATCCTCAGCCATCCGATCATATAGATGGTTGAGATCATTAGTATGAGGGTTAGTTTTGTAACTTGAGAATCCAGAATCCGCCTTCTCCTTATGTTGCCAAACAGACTAACCAGAAAGCTGATGTATCCTTATATCTGACCAAACACATATCACTTCATAACTAAAATCCAAGAATCAAAATACCCTAGATTTTGCTTCATTTACTCCAAGGAGTTGCAACCAAGCGTAGCCTAAAAAAAATACTTCATCGACTCCACTAATTATTAGGTGTGACCACATCAGCTTTATGCGAGGGTTACGAGGAGTCGTTGATCATCAGAATCGGCGGCACTCCAGCTTTTACCACCAAAACAGCTGAGCACACACTTAAAGCATGCGCACCTTCCATCTTGGAAATCGACGGCTCTCCCTGGCCTCCTAGAGTACTTTGTCAGGATCATCACCGTTCCTCCGAAAAAATGGGCCGCCACTTTGTAGGATGGTTCTTTGTGAACCATGTGCATCATTGATCATTCAAGATGGACAGCGGGTGTCATGTGGGCGTAAATCCTGCATGGCACACCGGGCACGCTTAACAATTTCCCCCAATAGAAGAGGTGAGTAAAAACGGCAGTAGGGGGTGGCCGGACACCCATATCAGCGCATCCGACCCCCTTTGCCCGCCCCTGCGCAGTCCTTTTCGGAAAATGAAGGTTCCAAATTCCAATGGGTCCTCCTCCTTCCAGAGCAGATCCCAAACCCCTACAGGAAGCTCCTTCTCCGCCCAATCAGGCCGACGATACTCATGTCGCCGATTCGCCGGAAGCCCAAATTCCTGCGACTTCTTCTGATCTTACTGTTACAAATATTACTTACTGTTACTGTATTAAGGAAGATATCTGTGTGTACCTTTGCAAAGATGATTATAAATAATTAGAAGATGTTGATGATCGAATCAAGCGAAACAGTTTGTCCTTAAGACAGAATGCGCCCTCCCTACGGTGCTTAGGACTCGTGGGCGTCTGCCTCCCAGGATAAGACGATCAACCACGTACTGTAGGAGCACTCCAAACAGCACGCGCAGCGAACCACAGATGTGTAATGCTTTCACAGAAGAGAGGAGGAAGATGAAGTGCAGTCAAAACCGTACAGAAAATCCCATTTTCTCAAGCTTTGTAGAAATTCCGTTAAAGCCCGTTGAAAACACATCATTTCCCGTTAAAGCCCGTTGAAACCCTTTCCCGTTAAACGGACGCGTCCGTCCGTTAACGGTCATAAAAATAAACCGAACCCGTTTTGGTTGAACCAAAATAAATTAGAAAACCAAACCAATTGAATTTGTCCCAAAATAATATTATCTTGTTGACCCGACCCAACCCGACCCGGCCGGACGGCGGCGGCGCGCGCGCGTGTGGGTTAGCCCACCTAGGTGCATGGGTCCAACATCTCTCTCCCCCACAAAAGTGGGGTGGCCCTTGGGCCTAACTTCAAAGGCCTAACTTGGACCTTATATACCATCCGTTAATGGTCATAAAAATAAACCGGACCCGTTTTGGTTGAACCAAAATAAATTAGAAAACCAAACTAATTGAATTTGTCCCAAAATAATAATATCTTGTTGACCCGACCCAACCTGACCCGGCCGGACGGCGGCGGGGCGCGCGCGTGTGGGCTAGCCCACCTAGGTGCATGGGTCTAACATCTCTCTCCCCCACAAAAGTGGGGTGGCCCTTGGGCCTAACTTCAAAGGCCTAACTTGGACCTTATATACCATCCGTTAATGGTCATAAAAATAAACCGGACCCATTTTGGTTGAACCAAAATAAATTAGAAAACCAAACTAATTGAATTTGTCCTAAAATAATATTATCTTGTTGACCCGACCCGACCCAACCCGGCCGGACGGCGGCGGCGCGCGCGTGTGGGTTAGCCCACCTAGGTGCATGGGTCTAACATCTCTCTCCCCCACAAAAGTGGGGTGGCCCTTGGGCCTAACTTCAAAGGCCTAACTTGGACATTATATACCATCCACAACACCTCCATGGTGTGGATGTGGGACTATTCATCCTTCACCGAATTCACTCGTTCATATCAATAGTAAGTGGGTTTTAATATGGGTTATTATACCCACTTCTAACAACCACCACCACTCCATCACCATCTTCCGTGGTTTCCGGAGCCAGTATCTACAACCCTTAGGTGCCGTACAGTATTCCCCCGTGGAGCGAGCCCGCCTGCCACCCTTACACCCTCGAGGTGCTCCGGGATGGTGCCATCGTCGGCTAGCTCGACGTACGATTTTCCCTTCCTTTTTTTGCCTTTTTCTCTTTTCTTTTGTCAAGTTTGCATTTCGATTCTTGCTTTCGCGATAGCGTCGGCATGTAATTGGCTTTTTTTGATGTTTTATTGCAATTGACTTGTTTGATGTTCTATGTACTAGTATGACTCCTTCTGTCCGGAAATAGTTGTAACATTTGGTTTTCCAAAATGAACTGATTTTTCATTTTCGAAAACCAAATGTTACTACTACTTCTGGACGGAGGGAGTGTGTTATTTTTGCTATTATGTTGAAATTATTGTTGGAGATGCTTGGTTCCAGTGTTTACACTTGAAAATGTTGACATGCGAAGAAATGTGAGAAATGAAGAGCAATTAGGTTTGCAGAAAGATATGTTTCGACATAAAGTTTTTTATTTATGTATAAGCTATAAACATGATTTAATGTTTCGACATAAACACTTGAAAATGTTGACATAAAATCTTTTTTTGATGTTTATTGCAAATCCATTTGCCTCTTTGTAATTTCGTCAGACTTTCTTTTTGGTGAGATTTCTATCTTTCAGTACTTTTACATGCACTAGCGTTGTCGTTGTGCAATTGACCTGTTTGATGTTTATTGCAAACCCTTTTCCTTTTAGTTCCTTCCTCTGTCCCACATTTAGTTTTATGCGTTGCTTTTTAATATGAACTTATTTGATTCCTTTGGAACAATCAAATAGGCACTTAATTTGGGACCGTGGATGTATTTTTATTTTTTCTTATTTAGTTCATTTTGCAAACCAAAATAGGCACTTAATATGGGACTCGGGGCATATTTTGTTATTTTGTTTTTACATTAAAATTAATTGTTGCAGGTATTTCTTCCAATGCTTATTCTTCAACATGTTGGCGTGCGAAGAACTTTAGGAAATGGAGAGCAAATAGACATTCTAGGTGATGACATTCTGTAAACCCTGAAAAGACTCTGATTGGGTATAGTGTAGAGTGTACTTTTAGTTTTAAGTGATGTTTGGCAAAATATTTGTTACCTTCGATTGTTGGCAGAGCCAATTTGTTGACAATTCAAAGCCCTTCAATGATGGTTCCTGGTGTCTCGAAATTTGGAATCCTTAAATGCTTAGATTTGTGAAAAATCTTCCCATGGAGGTGATTGTCTTCAAATCATTAATACTTCTATTTTTCCTTAAACAACAGATTTCCAGCAGATTGTTGAGAGATCTTTTGGCTCTATGGGGACAGTTTTCACTATGTGATACCACACTAGAATTGTATGTTCTGCTTCTTCAGAAATTAGATGTATGTGTTACATTCTTGAATTGGAAGAATTTAGTTCTGAAGATGGAAACAACCGGTTCAGGAGAACCTCATGGTGGAACATGAAATTCTTGCCTGATCTTTATGTAAAAAATCTCCCTTACATAGTAATAGGGAAAAAGCTGCTGGATGAAGTGGGATTGGAAATTTTCGATGACAAATTAATATTTGTGGGACTTAGTTTATATTGTGACCTTATGCATACTTGGAAATCTAGTTTCCTCGTTGTATCTTTCTTTTGAACAATAGGGTGGAGTTTGGATCCTGTATGCAACGAATTGGACACACTTACAGAATTAAAGTAAAGAGGCTAATTGTAGGTGACTGAGTAAATTTAGGACTATTTCAGTTCAAGAAAGACAAGTAGGAAAAATAGTAAGTTATTTCGGTTGGGGATCTGCTTGATATTTTTTCTTTTCTTTCCTTGTCATATGATTTTGTAGAGGACAGTGATACACCTTCATGATGTGAACAATGGTTATGTTGAGCTTAGAAGTGTCGATCACTTTGGATAACCACTTGCGTGTCTTTTGATGTGCCTTACCTTATACAAAATTTGCTAGAAGCACAGCAACATACACAAGTTTAAGATGACAGTTCATTTGCTTGATGAATATTCTTTTTATGGTAAGTGATTGCTAGCATTATTTCCCTGCGGTGCCTGTGATGCAGATGTGCAAAAGGTGCTTATATGTTTGGGCTTGTAGATCTGTGTGACTTTGTACTTGAGCACCACCCTACCATCTCCCGGTTTCATGCAGGTATGGTGGTTTCTGTATAACAAATGTCTTCTATGTGCTATTAGTATATACTATTTATTCAATTGAATTTTGATTATTTTGGAAGCTTATATATCTTATGATTGAGAGCAACATAAATATGGTGCGTTTGTATATTTTTTATATTGTTTTATCGATGTGGTGAAATGAAGGATGAGAAATAACTGATCCAGACAGAAGAAAGTCTGAGAAATAAATTTTGGAACTACACGAAATTCAGTAGCAGACTTTTTTTTTCAAAAAGCTCTAATTGATGTTAGCAGGAGTTTTTTTTACCAAGCAGGTATTATCATTTCTATGTTGTCATGCCTGATTAGGACTACTACTTGGAGTAGTGTATGGTACTTATTTTAAAGATAAGTTCTTTATCAGTTAAATTATGGTAGTAGGGGTTGTTCTTAGTAGTTTTGAGTTGTATTAGATGTAAAGGGTGCTGTTGAAGTGGTATAAGTGATGTGATTCTATTGGAAAAGATAAATATTTGACGAATAGGATGCGGGAACTTTGAGAGGCCAAGTGTAAAGGAGATCATATTAGAGATTGGGTGGTTTGATCATTCTCCAAGAGAATTGGTTCAGTTTAATTGACTTTTACTGCTATATTTTCCTACCGAGTTTAGCTGATATATAATACCACAGGGTTCTATGCAGAAATGGTATAGAAGCAATTAAATGCTGAGTATTAGTAGGGAAAACAGTTAAGTGAAAGAACTTATTTTATTGCCTGGTGTGAGTACCGTAATAAAGCTGTTTATTTGTAACTTACCAAGAATGTAGCAATTCTAGCAAAGCGTTTTCATTACTAAGACCTCCATTTTACTTTTCCAGTTCTGCAGTATAAAGGATTAGGAGGACTACTTGGAGTAGTGTAATGATGAATTCTGCACCATCTTGGCTAGATCTCAGCCATCTTCGTGTTATTTGGCAAAATCTTGACAAGATGGTCTTTTGCCATCAATTTTTTATTGTTCTTTCCTTTTCTTTGCGTTGGTGCCATTTATACTTAATCGACATACTAAGGAAGCTGCTGTCTGCACAATTCACGTGCTGCAGCAGCATAATTATAAAGAAACTGCATAATTAGCAGAAATTGATTTTTTTAAAAGAATTTTCTTGTAATCTCTTAGTTAAAAAAAATGCTTCTAAAAGCTTCTATTTTAGGTTCCATGCAGTGTGGATTATTCCAGTTATCTAGTTATGGTCTATAGTAATGCAGAGTAATTGAGCAAGAGCCATGAGTCAGACCTTGTAAATGGGATGAGGAGTTGATCGTGTGTATGAATGATGATGAATATCTAAAATTGTTTGATGGTTCTCTTTTGTATGTTTTTGCCATTATAAACGTCATATATCTTACTTAGTTTTTGTTTGATGAATTAGGTAAAGAAAAAGGTTTACACTGAGTTACACGTTGGTGATGCAATTCGTTTTGGCCAATAAGTTTTTTTTTACCTTATGATGTCCTAATTTTTGACATCTAGACTGCATTCTAAAGTGGTTTGCTTGGTAGAAATGATTTTTTGTTGTGGTCTTCAAAGAGCTTTGCTGGCAGATTTTTGTCGGCCTTGCCTTTTGTTGTTCTTTATGACTTATGAGTTACATGGCCTACTTTTGACTTAACTAATTTTGTGTGTTGCGTTAAGCAGTTCATCTCGGTTGTATATATTTCGAGGACCATCTGAGCTGATGCCACCTGTAAGCTCTTCCAAAGTCAATTGAACTGAGGATGAATATGTTGCTTTGATATGGCATATTGTGCTTTGGTTTTCGACTTGGTTAACCAACTTCTAATTATGCCACAGGAAGCTGACTTGAAGATGCTGAAAAAGTCTAAGATGCATGAGGAGATGGGTGATCATGAAGCTTCACGCTTAAGAGCCAAGTTAGAAGCATCTCTTGCTGAAGGTATCTCATGGGGCATGGCAGAGGATGCAATTGAAGAAGCTATAGAGGTATATAACTCTTGACACTACTATTCTCATAAATTACGAGTTGTATGAAGTAATGAACTAATTATAGTTCCTATAGGAAGGCCAAATCAGATTATTAATGTGGGACGAAGGGAGTAAATGGGATTTGAAAGGGGGGAAGGGAAGAGAATTTCTGAAGTTTATATTGGGTAAATGTGATAGCGGGAGGTGGGAAATTACTGGGGGTAAGGATGGGAGTTCTCTTCTTATTTTTCTGGTTATGACCGATATAACCATTCAACTTAGTCTGTGCCCCACAATATTGATTTGTAGGGACTACCATGTCAAAACATGGTGAAGCTGCAGTGTGTTTTTTTGCTTTTTGACGGTGGGATAGTTTCTGTTCCCCCTGCCTTGCTGCCATTTCGGGCGTCGCTTCCTCCAAATCCACAGGGCTTTTCCCTGGAGTGCAGCAGATAAACCTTGATAAGTTTACAACTCTGAAGCTTACCGACCCAATTATTTTTCCATGAATTTCTTTTCTTTTCTTTTCCTTTTTTCTTTGGGCTGGTGTCGTCAATATGTAATCAATATAGCAAGGCTGCTGCAGTCTGTAAATGCATATGCATTGCTGCTGCTGCGTAATTAAAAAGGAAGAAGATATAGAGGTATACAACTCATGCCACTACTATTCTTTTTTTTTTTTGATAATTAAAAATTTTATTAAGAAACAAAACAAATGAGAGTACAATGGAAGGGAGAGAACAAGCAACTCCTTAACCCAAGGAGAGCTAAATAGAAGACTCCCCTAAAGAACCCCAATGCCAAAGGAGGCTCAAAAGATAAATGACAGAAGACAAAAGACAAATATTTGTGCACGCCGATCGAGCGCTGTAGAGATGCGCTCAAGGAGTCCAAGCGCTTGTTGTGCTCAAGGAGTCCGCTCGTCCCATAGGGAATTCAGGAAGGAACAATGTGTGAGACAAGTGTCCTTAAGGTGGAAGGCATTGAGAATCTCCTTAGCTTTATAAATGAGGTTTTGGTCTCGTTTGCAATATTTATGATATAATATTATAAGAAACGCACATTATGCTCTTTGATATGAGAGCGCGTAATGCTTTATGCATATTAAGAATGATTATTTTATCAAACTAGACAAGAAAAGATGCATGTCCATTTGTGGCTGTGACATGCATTTAGGTAGACATACTGAACTGAAGACGTTTCCCTGTTTGCCTTGCATTTAGGTCGTTGAAATTCTATGTTACTGATGCACTGTTCGAGAGTTAAGTATTCCTGTGTTCCTTGGAGGGTCATAGCACTTATTAATTATATTAAGGAGCTGCTGTTGGCCGCGATGCAACCTTTGTTACTGTTATTACTAAGCCAATATGTGTCTGTTTGTCTTTCAAATTTTTCTTTAAATCAATTTTCTTGATGTTGAGTAAAAAAACCTCCTATACATCTGTCCGATGTATTTATTATATGGGGATGTTGCTCGTGTAACTACTTATGTTGCTTCTTGTTTTGCTAGTTGATAACCGCCCCTATGAGGGGATTTGTTTAGCCCATAAAAAAAAGAAGGCTGTTTAGATTACTTATGGAAGATCTGGAAGCAAAGAGTAATTATCCGTAGATTATGTTAGGTCCATATTAGGAAACCTAATCTCCCAGGTTCTGTAACCTAATGCAAGCTTTAATTTTGAGTTCTTATGAGTATGCCTCTCTTCTCACCTGACATAAAAGTCAATCACCCCACCAACATTGAAATTCTAGGTATCTTAAAGATAGCCGAACCCCTACAGACCCCACATTTCTGTCCCTCCAAAAAGAACACATTTCAACCCCTCTCTTCCTTTTTCAGTGCAACAAAAGCAATGACAGCCCCTCCCCACGCCTTCTTCTCCATCTCTATCCCCACCCTTGCTCCTTTCCTCCTCTTTCCCCATATGCCTTCCCACCACAATTGGCTGGCTCTGGCCAGAACTACAATTACCTGGATGTTTCGGCCAGAAACAGAACCGCTCAGCCACATCCTTTTTTGCAACACCTTCCAGTAGATATGGCAATAAAAAACAAGAAACCATTAGATAAAAAAAAATCCTACTAGCTAGTCAGGAGAAGGTAATACTGCTTTCTGCAGTTCCATAACCCGGTTTTATGAAGACTGAGAAGACCTCTGACGCATCTGAAGTCAGCATGAGAAGGAAACATGAAATAAATATCTGATTGCTTTTGGAGCAGTCTAAACCAGGAAGACAATGTGATGTTGTTAGCTTCCCTGAAAGTGTGACGAAACTCAATATTGCATTGTGAAACATGATTTGATATCTCATTGAAAATATGTCAGCCACATCTTTTCTTGCTGCTCAGGCAGAATGATCTGGCCTTGGTGGCCAGATGGCCAGATCTGTCCTGGTTGGAGCTGGCCTGTTCTGGTTCTGGCTGCTCCAACCAGGACAAATCTGGCCAGGGCAGCCAGAACTGATATGGCCGGACAATGGCCCTGGCACCAGGGGTGCCAGAGCAGTCTCCATTACTGGTTCTGGGCGGACAATGGCCCTGGCAAGAATGTAGAGGGTTGGGGGCAAGATAGGGCTTAAAGTCGGCACCGGGGAAGAGAGAGGGGTAAGTGGGCTAAAAAAAGACTTTATCACTAGGGTAAATTGACAAGTTTTAGTTTTCCCTTATGAACTGAATCACCGCAGTCTCCATTACTGGTTCTGGGCGGACAATGGCCCTGGCAAGAATGTAGAGGGTTGGGGGCAAGATAGGGCTTAAAGTCGGCACCGGGGAAGAGAGAGGGGTAAGTGGGCTAAAAAAAGACTTTATCACTAGGGTAAATTGACAAGTTTTAGTTTTCCCTTATGAACTGAATCAGGTGATTGACCAGTGGAGCAAAGACACACGTTCATCTATAGATACCTGTTAGTAGATATATGTGCTTTGATTTTTTTCAATATGAGTTTGTTCCTTTATTTTATGTATACTATTAACTCTAGGACTTTTATGCTCGCATGAATTGTCATTTGATTGTATAGATTAAAAGAACTTGGTGCTGGAACCAACGTGAAACAGTTTGCTCCCTGATGTTGACTGAATTGGTATATAAGCCTAGAACTGACAGTGAGCAACTTGGGTAGAATCTGCTGATTAAGCCTATTTTTTTGCAGCAATGTCTGGCATGCTACTCTTGGTTCTTGAATACCAAAGTGCTTTGAGTGTGTAACCTTAGGATTCCATTTAGGTGATAAGTAATCCTAGCTAGGAACAAATCAAAATACTTTGTGAAAGACTAAAGTACAAATCCTTAAAAGCATGCATGCCCATATCCCTGTTTTTGTGATATCAATGCAAATTGATTGCTTTATACTGTAGAGAAAATGTCATTGCATTTTCTGCAGGTAGTTCACTTGAATTAAATGTTTATTTATGATTTAGGACGTGGGGGAGAATACTTGGCAGACATACAAAGGGTAGCTTACAGAGAAGCAGGAAAAACTTCGTGGCAAAATCTTGGAAAGAATGGAAAAGGCAAGGAGCTCCAAATTTGACTGTTTTATAGGATTGCCTGTCATTGTAGTAAAATACTTGTTTACTCTTTTAGTGATGCTATTTGCCTTCATATAGATTTGAGTTTTGGTCACTGGGACGTAGTTACTGTGTCATAGTGTATAAACATACTGTAATTTGGTTTTTGTTATCATTTCCTTATTTGGAAGAGAAAAGATAACTTAAGAGTATGAGTGAAGTGCATTACTGCTCCATTGTCTTCAGTTTGCATACCATCTGAGTTATGTGAAGTATTGTTTTGAGCTATGCGCTCAAAACATGTCTAAGAAATACATTTGATGTTTGATAAGCGTTGTAATATAATGTGATCATTTTCAGTTTGCTGTCCGCATTGTCTCCTGACTTTGTACATCTTGGTTACTATTGCCTCGTCAAACTGGATTCTTCTATTTTTCTGCTAGTGTAAGTTACTATTCATGTTCTTGTCAACGTTTTGGACCAGCTGCTGGCAAATATGAAGAAAGCGATTGACGCCATTCAAGCCAAGGGCATATCTCAAGGTGGGTTAACACAAGGTCAACAAACTCAGATTGCTAGAAATGAGCAAAGAATATCACAGGTCAATTATCCGTTTGTGTTGCAAATCATTTGTCTAGCTAAGTAAACTATGCTTCATATGTTTCTTTGTAAAATTATAATTCAATCAGATTATGGAAGAACTTGAAAGCTTGGGGGAAACTCTTAACGACAGTATCCAAGAAAGTGTAGGAGCCTGTGTTGTTACAAGTGGCCATTCACGGAAAGGTCCTGCAGAAGATGAATGATGTAGACACGGCGTCTACAACGGAGAAGAACAAAGCTAAACTAGAACAAAATAAATTAACTTAAACTAATCTGTGATTCTTCATTGATAATCTCATTTTGGCCATAGGCCTTACATATATATAGAGTAAAAATAGCCTAATCCTAATAGAAGTAGTAAATCCTAACTAGGAAATCATATTAAAGAAGGAGTCCTAGTTCTAATAGAAGTAAGAAAGGCTAATTGAGTTCATAACATTCCACCAACGCTTCTGCATCACCTCGTCCTCGAGGTGCTCGTTTTACTGCAGCGAAGGCGAAAAATGGGCGAAACTCAACTATAGCAAAATATGGCGGTCAAGCTGAAGGTGGTGGTTTTGGAAGAGGCGGCGGCGTTGACAGAACCATAGGCACCATGGTCGGCGGACCGGTCGCGGGGACCTCATCCAGAGGTGCACCAGGCTGGATAAGAATCTGGTGATCATATGCACAAGGAGGAGGTAGTCCATGAGGCTCCTCAAAAATAGCATAATGCTCCTCAAGTAAAGTGGGCAAATCCGGTGAAATAGCCATAGATTCAGGAACATCAACTCCCGGGTGGTGCTGTAGCAAGTAGCCATGACAATGATAATGACCAAGTATCGCTGTAGATTCTGCAGACTGAAGACGGCCCGGTGGTTGAGCAGTGATACGGACCGGTTTGCCCCCATAAGTAAAGTCCATAGTCATATGACTAAAATCCCAAGAAACAGGGCCTAAATCCTCAAGCCACTGAACACCGAGGACTACATCAGCCCCCTTGGTGGGAAGCAAGTATAAGTCCATAATATAAGACTGGCCCTGTAACTGCAAATCAACTTTAGAGCAAACACCGGAACTCTTGAGACAATTACCATCACCAATCAACACATCAAAAGTCTCAGAGTCCTGTATAGGATAGCCCAGACGGCGAGCGACACGGTCATTAACAAAATTGTGGGAACTCCCACTATCAATCAAAACTGAAACCGGTTGGTTTTTAATCAACCCTTTGACGCGCATAGTACGTGGAGTAAAAGTACCAGAAAAGGCCTGCAAAGTAATTTCCATCTGACAAGCCTCAATAGAGGTCGAATCCTCCGCAACAAGATCAGCACAAGAGTCATCCGCATAATCAGCATCATAACATTCATCAAGCATATAGAATTGACGCGCAGTGCAACGATGTCCAGGTGCATATTTTTCATCACAATTGTAACATAGTCCTTTTGAACGTCGATCGGCCATCTGCGAAGGAGTAAGTCGAGTAATAGGAGGAGTTGAGGAATTACCAGGGGGTCGACTCGCACGGGGGAAGGAGAAGGGGACGGCCTAAAGAAAGAACGTCCCAACTGAGTCAGCTTTTCCTCACAAACACGAGCCATACGCATCGTTTCTGTTAAGGAGACGCGTGGAAAAGACTGCAACTCAGCTTTAATATCCGCCCGTAAGCCTGCTTCAAAAACTCCCATAAGTGTATGCTCAGGCCATCCCTGAACACGGTTCACCAATCGCTCAAATTTGTCCTGATAGTCCTGAACTGACCCACGCTGGCGAATCTGAGGAAGTAGACTATTATAATTCGTATAAGCAGTTTGGCCAAAGCGTAGACGAAGGGCCTGCTCAAACTCGTCCCATGTAGAATCTGGGTGACGCTTCAAATACTGGTCCACCCAATGCATAGCACGCCCTTCCATATGAAATGAAGCCAACTCACAACGCTCATGAGCGGGGGTCCGATGAAAATGGAAGAAGCGTTTGGCACGTGAAATCCACACATCGGGGTCGCGTCCATTAAATACAGGAAACGTGACACGTACTGGCCGAGCCTGGACAGTGCCCTCACGAGTAATAGGGGCATCCGCATAGCGACGGTCCACATGTCCACGACCATGATTGGGCCGTCCACGTCTACTATAGTTCACATGATCTGGAAACTCGTCATCAGAGGCATAATAATCATCCGCATTAGCAGAAGCAGATGCATGTGGAGGCTGAAACCGAGGGTGCACCGGAACATATAGAGGGGGACCGACAGCAGGGCCCCCGTGTGGTGGTGGAACGCCCACGCCCGAGGGTTGAACGGCGTGTAATTGTGAAACGGGATGGTTCGGGCCGTCAAAAGCAGAAGGGGGACCGGTTCGCAGGGTCGGACCGGGACCAGGCAAAACCGAAACAGCTGAACCCATGTTCAGATAGCCCGAAGGCACGCTCGGGAGCTGGTGGGGCGAAATCAGGGCAGGGGTGGGACGGTTGATCGGGGCGGCGGCAGCGGCGGCGGCGAAGGGGATCCGAGGCGGCGACATCGACGGCAGTGGCGGCTGGTCTGGGGGTGGCCACAAAAAGCCTCCCGAAGCGCCCACCGAGCGGAGCTCGTCGCCTCTAAGCGTGAAGTGCGGCCCGGGGAAAATCGCATCGGCGGCGGCGGAAGGGGAAGGGTTGGAGGAGGGGATCTGGTCGGCGGGGATCTGTAGAGGCCGGGCGGGAGGCTGAGAAGCACCAGGGGGTATAAAGTCGCCACCTTTGGCGAGGTGTTGCGGCCGAGGGGTGGGG
This sequence comes from Houttuynia cordata, assembly GCA_039654745.1. Lineage (NCBI taxonomy): Eukaryota > Viridiplantae > Streptophyta > Magnoliopsida > Piperales > Saururaceae > Houttuynia > Houttuynia cordata. Next base: position 45,507,297 of record CM077505.1, on the reverse strand, counting down.
GCGGCGGAGTTGGAGGGCAGGGCTGGCGCTGCCGGCGAAGGAGGAGGCTGGGCTACGGCAGTCGGTGTCTGGACGGCCAGCGCCATGGTCTCCGACAGACCGGGCAGAGAGGACAGCGGCAAAGAGGCGGCTGCCACGGCGCCGGTGGTCGGGAGGAGGGACTCGACGGAAAGAAGTGGCGCCGGCGAGCCGAAGGCGGCCAATGGAACGACTCCAGATGAAGCGGAGCCTGTCGTGCTGGTTCCCGCCGGTACGAGGCCCTGCCAAGGCGGCATGCCGGCCGGCAACATGTGGGTGCCGGCGGGGAAAGACGGCGGTGGAAACCCGGACGGAGCGGCTCCATAGCTCGATGAGGAGCCGACGCAAACAACCGATGCAGCAGTTCTTCAAAACGACGATCGCGAAGATGGTTCGCCTGATCGCGATGACGGTTGGATTCCGCAAGCTCGGCAATTACAGTCTTCAAATCGGTAAGTTCTCGCTCCAATTTTGCCTCTAATTGTGTAGTTCGGGTAGTCGCATGGGGGAGAGTAGTAATGGGTACGTCGTGAAAGTCTGAGGCCGTAGTCGTCACGGATGAGGGTCCGGAGGACGTCGACGGTGGGTCGGGACTCACCCGACGGTCGCCTGTCATGGCGACAGTAAGGGTGGGTGGGTGGGAACCAGGGTCGAAAGTGGCTCTGATCCAATGATGTAGACACGGCGTCTACAACGGAGAAGAACGAAGCTAAACTAGAACAAAATAAATTAACTTAAACTAATCTGTAATTCTTCATTGATAATCTCGTTTTGGCCATAGGCCTTACATATATATAGAGTAAAAATAGCCTAATCCTAATAGAAGTAGTAAATCCTAACTAGGAAATCATATTAAAGAAGGAGTCCTAGTCCTAATAGAAGTAAGAAAGGCTAATTGAGTTCATAACAATGAAGATGATGTATTGAGGTGTTAAATTGTTTTTTAGCAGTTATTGAAGCATTTTTTCTGTAGCATCTTACTATATGAACTTACTTTTTATATGTAGTGATGACGATGAGTTTTATGACCGGGCAAAGAAAAAGCCTAGCATTCCCAAGGCTGGTGAACAAAAGGAGGATGAAACAGCTGATTCTCTTCTTGATAAGAAAGAGGCTATTACTAGAGACATTGAGGAGAAGTCAAATTTACTTCGAAAAGAGAAGACTAGGATAGTGCCAGAAACCAGCAAGATGGATAGTGGAGATGCCCTAGATGCTTACATGACTGGGCTCTCATCCCAATTAGGTAAGAAACAGGTTGGTGATCCTTCACCCACTTGGTTGCCATTTTTGCCTGTCTGCAAAGTTGATCGAAATCTTCTTTTGTTCATACTAAAGACTGGAACTGACTTGAGTTAACAATTGCACAAAACGATGCCAAGCACCTTGCACATTGCGTTGGGGTCATTTGGAAGAACACCCACCTTATTATGATGATTTGACACACTTAAAGTTGTGATTGGGATGTGGGCAAACAGTTTTGTATCTGTGATATGGATTCTCCCTGCTGTTCCAGTCCCAAAATTGGCCATTTAACATTTATTGTAGCTATCATAAGTTGTGGCTATTTTTAGTTACCTAATTACGGTCTTTCAAAACATGGCTGATTCTCTGATTTTATAGAATTATTATTAGCAGGTTCTATTGGTTAATATATATATATATATATATATATATATATATATATATATCAGTATGTAAATGATGATATATATATATATATATATATATATATATATATATAAATCAGTATGTAAATCTCTTTTGTGTATTGGTGCAGTGCTGGACTCTACTGGACTACTTCAAAAGGAAATTTCTGCTCTTCAAACTGAGTTGGACAGAATTCAATACTTGCTGAAATTTGCTTATCCAACCGGAGAAGCTAAACGTAGGAGGGAGTCAAAAGTGCAGATGGAGACACCTATACAAGCACACAAACAGGTTCCTGATACCAACAAAAAACTTAAAGAGAAACAGAAAGGCTCCTTGTTGTGAATGGCTCTTCTGGTATGAATAAAACTGATATAGTAAAGGAGGATCGGTCTTTTGTAGATGACAGAAAATTAATGATGGAAAGAAAGATGATGAAAAAGCTTCTACACCCCCTTGAACATTGAGGATTCGGATGGGTTTGCTGATTATAAGGACAGGAAAATCGTACTAGCTTCTGGGAAGGGACAGCCTCCATTGCCTATGCAGTATCGAAGAAGCTGCTCCAGGTTTAATAGTAAGGAAGAGGAAGGAGCTGGAAATAACTGACAGTGGTGAAGATAAACCTCCAGAAGCTCCATCAGCTTCATCAAATGCAGCAGAAACAGCAGTTGCAGATGCTGCGGCACTATTACTTAAGCATGAAAGAGGGTTCTCTGGGTTGGACAGCAACGAAGGAGATGCAAATGAAGAAAATCAATCCAAAGCTAGCAAAAGTAGAAGTAAGAAGCCTAAATCTAGAAAAGTTATTGGTTCAGAGAGGCCTGCTTTTCTAGATACTAGTTCAGATTATGAATCCTGGGTCCCTCCTAAAGGTATGACTTATGACTGCCCTTTAACTGATTTGCATTAAACAAAAGAAAACCAGATTAAGGTCATAGGCAGTGTCTATTTGGCAGTTATGTTTAACAAATTTTTTACTGGAAAAGTTCTGCTTGCTAAATCTAATGAAATTGCATTTGATCAGGACAATCAGGCGATGGACGAACGTCCTTGAATGAACGCTATGGTTACTGAGACAGTTGTGTTGCAAATTATAGCATACTTGGTTTGTTCCTGAGCAATGTGTGTGTTTAGCCATATATAATCACCTTGCTGTGAGTCTTCTGTTCAGTTCGAATGTGCAGGTCATCATCATCACCATCTTCTTCTTCTTTTTCTTTTACTGGATTTAGGCAGAAATTTTTTAAAATTGCATGAGGCATTTCTGAAAATTTGTTGAACATGCTCAGCACATGTTGAAAGGGTGACTTTTACAGGGTGTAGGAAGAAATTTTTTAAAATTACATGAGGCATGTCTGAAAAATTCGTTGGACAGTTTTTATCTTTTGGATGACGATCCCCTGTTGTTAGGTCATACATATGTGAAATGTTCATAGGGTTGTCGAATAACCATTCATCGAGCCCGTTTAGTGTATTACTATTTCTTTAGAGACAAACGGAAAATCAAGTTGTAGACTTTTTTTTAATGTAAAAAATGGTTCCCAAATCGACAAGATTCATTTTCTTTTGTAAAAAAACGAAGAGTTCATGTTTCTTTCTTCCCTAAAAAAATTCAACGTGAAATAATGAATAGAATACAAAAATATTGTCATTGAGGCACCTTAAAGTTGGGTCTTCCTTCCATCATCAACGTCAGTCTGGTCTATACAGCCGCTCGTTCTAAGCTAGTCACCCAATAGCGTGGTGGTTGGATCTCTCCCTGTTGTGGGGTGAGGTCTTGGGTTTTAGCCGGGCCTGTGGTGGTTGGATCTCTCCCTGTTGTGGGGTGAGGTCTTGGGTTCGAGCCGGGCCTGTCGCACTTTGGCGGAGATTATTCCTCTAAAAAAAGTGAGTGTTAATCCTATGGTCAGAAATTTAATGAAGTCTAATACTCCTTTCGTTCTAAAATATTATGTAAATTTAGAAATATTATTATTCCAAAATATTGTGTACATTTTGCTAAATCAAGTGACTTCCTCTTTCCAAAATTAGAGGAGACTTAGGGGCTGTTTGGATAGTGAAATAAGAATGAATGTGAAAGTAAATTCACGTGAAAAAATTCATTGAGTTTCACAATGAATGTGAAATACGTTTGGATAGATAAATTTTTTATACGAATGAAATGGGCAGTGTGTTTGGATAGTGAATGTGATACAGTAAAAAAATAATTTCATGCATCCCTCACGTCCCACCTTGACGCTCTCCTCGCTCCGCCCGGACGCCGTTTCACGTTGCTTCAACGTCCCAGCAGAGTTTGCGTCCCCATCTAACTGCTTTCGGCATCGTCACACTCGAGGACCGGACCTGCATGGTGGGACCGGAGAGTCCCGTCGACGACTCCCTCGCCGGGGACATGTCCCTCCCCGGCTCCTATCAGGCCTTCTTCTCCACTGGGCAGTCCTGCTCTTCGACGACAACACCGCCGCCACAAAGATGTGATCTTGGACGCTTGAGGACCGGACCAGCATGGTGGGATCAGCGAGCCCCGTTGACGACTCCCTCGCCGGGGACATGTCCCACCCAGATCCTGCCAGGCCTTCTTCTCCACTGGGCAATCCTGCTCTTCGACGACAACGCCGCTGCCACAAAGATGTGAGCTTGGAGGCTTGCTCGTTGCGAAGCAGATAGCCCCGGTGTTCCGCCTCCTAATCGCCGCCTTGAGCTTTGCGCTGGACGATGCCTGATGCCGCTGCCCCTTCCCCGGCCCCACCGTAGGTACATACCGGCAGCGGATAGGACGAGGTCAACGACCACCATGGCTCTGGCGAATGCGAAGATCAGAGGCCGCTTCCATGATTTCGTCCTGGAATTGGAGGAGGAGGTCTCGATGAGGGGCAGGCCGAGGATGCACCCTGCTGTGCTCGTGGTCTCCGGGCTGGCGGTGTTGGCGATGCCGGCCACGTACAAGACGGTATCCAGGAGGCATTGCTGTCCAAAACGAAAAGGCAGGTGGGAAGGTGGGCAAGAAATTCATCTGTCACAAGAGGCCCGTACGAATTTTGGTGAAAGTCCTCCTGAGGACTTTCATCACCTGAAAGAGTGAAAGAGCTCTTTCACATGAAATAAAAATTCATGAAAGTTTCACCAAACAAACCTGTTTCATGTGAAAGAGGGCTGAATTGACACTGAATTCAGTCCTCTTTCACTATCCAAACAGCCCCTTAGAAGGATTGACTAAAACTTTATTCATGAATGAACATACGAGTTGGACAGGGTATCAAGGAGGAGTAATGTGATTTCCTTGTGGTTGTGGTTTTCATGGTCTAATAAAAATGAGAATTTTTTCAAATGTACATAGTATTTTGGAACGGAGGGAGTATGTTCTTATGCCCTTTGTTGTATTGCATTTTGGGCGGCCACCAAGCCAATCTGCCAGCCGCCCGCCATTACTCACAGCCCATCTCACACTACAAGTCCTGCGTGAATTGGCCCAAGGTGATGTGCCAAGCCGAGAATAAAAACTATTTTTATCTCTTCTCTGTTTCAGTATTATAGAGAAGTTTATATGGCTTAGGAGAGTACCTTTGTGATAATTTTTAGCTTCAACTACACTTTGTGTGCAAAGTTTTGAAACTACATTGTGCACCACGGTGCACCATTGGACATCGTCTTGGAATCGCCGTTCCCAGTAACAATTCCCTCCTCGACAACTGAAAGTGCACCAATAGGTCTTCTTAGTAAAGTGTTTGAGTAGAAGCCACTGTTTTAAAAACCGGTACAGGCATCAACCCGGATTGATGACTGGTCCGGTTCATGTGTTGGTGGACCCGGTTTGACCTGGGGACAATGTGAGGGGGCAAAACTGTGAAGCCATTATAAATATAATTTTGGTGCGTCAAAAGTAACAAAAAGTCACAGCGCTTTTGGTGTGTCAAAAATAACAAAACTAGTGTTTTTAAATTTATTTTTGGTGGGGTTTTGAGTTCAAATCCTGTTGAAAGCAAAAAAATTTATCCACAATTTTGGGCTGTGACATCCAGGCCAAATCCAGACCGTCCTGGTCTGGTTTGACGGTTTAGCGGGGTCAACTGACCGGTCTGGTTCAACTGAGCGGGATTAACCGCCTGACTAAACTGGTCTTCACACCTGACCCGGCCATCTGTAGTCAGACTGGCTGGTCCGGTTTTAAAAACACTAGTAAAAGCGAACAAGTAACGACAATGACAAGGCATCAACCATATCAGCAATGTCATATCACCTTGCATCGTATGCCCTTTTTTAACTCAAATGAAGGGAAGCAGCTGTAATGAGCAGTAACTCCAATTATATGCATATTGGTATGGAATGTATATAGTGACATGAATAAACTAAAATCAGTTTATTTTGGTTTTCTAATGCGGATCGATATTTTTGGCCGGAGGGAGTATTTCTTGAGGAACATGATTTTAACTTTCACCTAAAGGGATGACACATACCATTTTCATGAAGGCATGACTGGAACTGCTATGGTAAAAGCATTAAGTAGTTTTTTAGGAATGGCCGTCCATCCTATCACCCACCAAAGTTGCCTGCGTCCCCAAATTCTTTGTTTCTTTTGGCAAGTTCTAAGAAAGTCTTGGCATTTCTTTCTTATTGTTGGGGCCATCCATGCTCTCCAATCAGTTTTTGCAAGGCCCTATCTTTAAATATCAAAGTACTTAATCTTAGAAAAGAAATTGTAAGCACTTAAATGATGAAGGGCCCCCCAGGTCAACTTAACATACCAAAATGATACGAAATCATACTAGATTTACATGACGTTATATTTCATAAGGAAATTAAAAGATTCTTCTGCATATGGGCTTCGCTTCTTCATTGGCGCATTCTCCATTTCCACCATCACTTATTTTTACTTAATGGTAATGTGTCTGTTTTATCTGATCATGACTATTGAACTGATCATGTCTTATGGGAACAGGGGACAGAAGGTAGTTTAGTCTTGAAGACGGGAACAGAAGTATTAATTTAGGATACATGATTTTAGGTAGTTTTTAAGGAATATTGACCTGATCATGTCTTCTATTCGGAAAACAGGAAACAGAAGTATTGAACATGAAATGGTAATGTGCTGGTTTGTGTGTGTTTTTTTGCTGAATATGGTAATGTGTATACAAGGGCAAACTTACTACAATTTGTGCAATCAGAAATTAATTTATTGATCAGTTGAAGCCAAAATCGAAATACAAAAAGGCCTGCTTCATCTTTGAGCCTCAACTATTAGTTCCAACTATTTTGAGACTCACCAGCCCCGCGGCAGCAGTACCAATGTAGGTCATCCTCTAGATGGATTTGGCTTCAAATCGCCTCCTATTGGTCATTGGATGAACTCTCTCTGGCCACCTGATGGCCACAAGGGGCCATACCGCATATCTAGCCGTGCGATGACCTTCCATGAAGTTTCCTTGGCCTAGTTGTAACTGGATGTCCATGAGCCACCAACTGATTGTGATCTGGCGGTGGCCCGGTTTTCCACGGTGGCTTGACTGCTAATGTGGTTTAGTCCTGAAGTGGCCCCCAACGGAATAAAGTAAAGGGGAAATTATATAATAAATCATCAAAAAGGAAAATTTCGAAAACGACGCACTGTAGCAAATATTGTCGGAAATGGTGCTCTGACAAGCCATTCAGGCACCCACGTGGCGCAGGCGCTTGCATGGATTTTTTTTAAACTAACCCGAAAAAAACCGACGTCTCTCGGTTAAAAGAGAACCTACGCCTTTTAGTGCCTTAATCATTTTTCATCCTATTTTAAACAGACAATCACTTCAACGATACATATCTCTCTCATTTCTAATCCGTTTTCACCCATTTTTTTTAATTCTTCCTTATTTATAATGCTCTTTCTAGTCATTATAATATCACAAAGATGTTGAGCCATCACATACCATTTATCGTAGTTTTTGTAGTATTTTTTTTTATAAATAGCATGCGATGGATTAATATCTTTTTGATATCATGATGACCAGAAAGAGCACTAAAAATAAGGAAGAATGAAAAAAATGGGCAAAAATGGATAAAAAATGAGAGAGATATACATCATTGAAGTTATCGTCCCTTTAAAATAGAACATATTTGTTTTAGTGGGACAAATTTCAACGATGCATATCTCTTTCATTTCTAATCCGTTTTTGCTAAAAATAATTTCATTCTTCCTTATTTTTAGTGCTCTTTCTAGTCATTATGATATCACAAAGATGTTGATCCATCGCATGCTATTTATCGAAAAAATACTACAAAAACTACGATAAATAGTATGTGATGGCTCAACATTTTTATGATATCATAATGACTAAAAAGAGCACTAAAAATAAGGAAAAAAATGGGTGAAAACAGATTAGAAATGAGAGAGATATGTATCGTTGAAGTGACTGCCCGTTTAAAATAGGATGAAAAATAATTAAGGCAGTAAAAGGCCTCTCGGGATAGTTTTAAAAAAAAAGCCACGCAAGTGCCCGCGCCATGCAGGCGCCTGCATGGCTTGTCAGAGCACCATTTCGGGCAATATTTACTACAGTGTGATTGATTGATTTTTTAACTCTTTTTACTCGCAATCGCACGAGACTCAGTATAGTCTAGTGGAAACGAGGTCGAACCCAAAGGACTTGGAAGATTAACTTAATTCTAATCAAAAGATTGAATTTTAATGATTTAATTAACTAAAGAAATAAATTTTACTGAGAAATCAAATGAATAAGAATATCAAAGCGTCGAATCCACCATTAAACATGCAATTATTACTCTCAATTAGTATTTCCACAAGATGATATGATATGGTAATTCATGTTCTTTGGTCGGACACACAAATTACCAGTGAATTCACTACACGTTCTTTGGTCGGACACGAAAAGTTGATTCACTATGAATAATATATTAATTCTATCCTTTGGTCGGGCATAGAATCAATACAAACCTGTTATTATCTAGACACAGGAAATATCAATATCAAATTTCAATCATAATCTTACCAGTCTATGGTCAAGCACTAGATCAAATTATGAAACATGAAATCGCATTAAGAACAATCATATCAACTCCAATTTCATTAAACAATCAAGAGTAATAATACATATTTAGGGCTTCATCTAGCTTGATAAGAAAATTAGCCAGACATGGAATAAGAGAAAGAAATAGCCTGATTCGTCGAAAAAGTCATTTGTAGAAAAACGGTTCCCAAATTACTGTTCCCGGTACTGTAGCACTGTAGCAAAATCACTATTCACTATCTTCTTCCTCGAGCACGGTACTGTAGCAATTTTGAATCGTCACTGTAGCAATTGTAAATCAGTGCGAAATCGGAGCTTCTCTTCTCCTATCTTATTCTCCTCTTCCTCTGGGGAAAACCGCACCGGAAAGCCCGGCTTTTTCCTGCGAAAATCCGCTCGTCAAAGCTCTGTTATTCTCTGTAGTTCTGTGAAAACTCCCCCTGTTTCCAGCCAAAAGCTCTGCCCTTTATAGACGCCAAAACCGTCCGATTCCCAGTTGAAATCGAATCGATTTGTGACTTTCCAGATTGAGCACAAACTCCCTTTTTTAACTCCGGCGCGACTCTGTCTCTTCACTTTCCCGATTGAGAACGACTCTTTTTCCCCATTCCGGCACGATTCTGTCTCTTCACGTTGTCGCCGTCTTTCCGTCGACGTCTCGCCTACAACCTCATCTTCTCCGGCGCCGTCGAGCTCGCCCCACCGTAACCCATCGCCGACGTTCCTGCCCCTTGCCGATCTCAGCCGCCTCTGTTCTGTCTAGCTTCTCCTCCATCGCCGCCGTGAGAGCTTCCGTCGTCTCCATGGCCGTCGTGCCGCCGGATCTTGCCCAGTTCGCCGTCGTATTGTTTAGACCATCTCTATCCTCGCCGGCTGTTCTTCACCAGCGCTCGAGCAGAGCTCGAGCGCCTCTGTTCTGGACGAAAGGCCCGAGCTTTGGCTCGGGCAGGGTTTATCTTTCTTTTTTTTTATCTTTTTCTTTTAACTGAACCGGACCGGAACAGAACCGGTTCATATTCCTTTTCTATTTTTTTTCTTTACTAAACAAAAACCCGTTGTATCGATCTCATCCATCCAATCTCATCTTAATGGTTCTTCTCTTTAATTGTGTCTCTTTCACGTGCGATATTTCAAATGATCATAACTTTTTGCTCAGAACTCAGAACTCCGAATTGCGAACAGTCAGTGGCGTTGGAAAGCTGACTTCGTGTACTTTAACATAAAGCTTAAATCAGTCCCATCAGAGATATGCAATCGAAGTTATGAATATTCAATCATTATAGTCGCGTTTCACCCCATTTCTGCGTTTTACTCTTGTTTCCTACAAAAACTAAAAACTATATTAAAGTAGCATAAATTCTAATCTAATATTAGCATAAACATAAGTTTAGGAGATAATAAAATGCATATTTCATGTATAGATCACACCCCCAAACCTAGATTTTGCTAGTCCCTAGCAAAACAAAACAAAATCAAGCAAACATACTAAAGGAACTAATGCATAAAAGTAAACACCACTTTCGTAGGGAACACGATTGCATTGAGCGTATGCAACAAGCCGTTAAACCTCTGGGTGTCCCCAGTAGGACGAGTTGTGTCTCGTGAGGGTTTGCAGCCATGCTACCCACAAACATGTATTTAAGAAACTAATTAACTTAAGTGTAAAAACAAAGCAAAAATTAAAACATTGCAAAACAAACAAACCTATTATCCCGACAAATGCAAAATACAATGCTTAAGAGAATTAACCACATGTACTTGGTTCATAATCAACAGGAATATAGAAGCCCTCAAGTAAGTGATTTTATTCTACACTTTCATCTTGGAAATTTTTGCTCAAATATTATATAGCATGATAATGTAAATAGTAAAAGTGTAGAACATTGTAGTAATACATTCTAAATTTCTATTTTACACATATCCAGTGTTACCCATTAACCAAAAAACATCAGAATCTACATAGTCATCCCAATCTTTTGGTTCATGATAGCACAAATGCCTGCGCGCCTCATTCGGGTCCAACATTCTAGATTTGAGAGGATAATACAACATAGACTTTTTTTTTACGAGACTGTGTAAGGCCTGACTTCAAGATGCTTAGGTTTAGCAATGACTCAGGCCAATGACTCCCAGCCAGTTGGCTTAGGGCATTAGGTTTTAAGAGACCGCTTCGGGCCCGAGCATCAGCCTAAGTTAATCCTATAAAGTCAAGCAGCCCCTTTCTTTCTTTGGTTTTTTTTTTCGTATTTCATTTTCAGCATTCATATTTTTCACCACATCTTTATTCCGTCCAGGTTGTATTATACCCTCAACCTATTTCCGGTTCCAGCCCTTGCCATAGCTAAGTAAATAGTCTATCATGATCTTTTAAGCTCAAAGAACAACTACATATCACCCAATGACTCTGACTAAAGACATCCCATTGAAGATTAGTATTCAACAAATCTCTAGAGGGTATTACTTTATGTACTAGTGTGTGTGAGTGAGTTTTCTTAGTTCAAGCACCTGATCCAAGAGGACTGTAACAAAAAGATACTGCTTAGTTAAGTTCTCTATCCTCAAGTATACTTACTCACACTTCCAATGTAAATTAATCTCTTAAGAATTGTAGCATGTATTATCACGGGATAAACTATCAAAACCTATAAAAATACTAACAAACAACCTAAAAAAACTAAAAAAAAAATTTTCGTTTTTTTTTTCAAATTTTTTTTTTTGAAATAAACGAAAACATATGATAAACACTTCTTTGCTACACCCTCAAACCTAAACTAAACATTGTCCTCAATGTGTACCATAATAATACTACAATGAATAGGAAAAGAAAAGAAGTGAGGAAAGAAGTCACCTGAATGGAGAGCCTCATGGTAGATGTAAAGCATGAAAGACATAATCGACGAATGAGGAGATAATATAAATATGGAAAAATTAAATACACCTCCAAACCTTGACTGTAGCATCCCCACATATGTAATAAATAACCTACAAGAAAAATAAAAACAAAATAGAAAACAAACAAGAAAATAAAATTTGGGTTGTCTCCCAAGAGCGCTAAGTTTTACGTCTTCAGCCAGACAAGGTTCTTCAAATCATTCAAGGTAAACAGGATCATCTAGATAAGCAGTGGTCATGTCTGATGTTACATCTCCCTCTAAGTACGGTTTTAATCGTTGACCATTGACCTTAAAAGTAGTACCGTCTTTCGGGTTATGAATTTCAATTGCACCATGAGAAAACACCCTCGTAACAACAAAAGGGCCATACCATTTAGAACGCAGTTTTCCAGGGAAGAGATGCAATCGGGAATTGTAAAGCAAAACTTTATCAGCAGGCTGAAAGGACTTCCGAAGAATTGATTTATCATGAATTAGTTTAGTCCGTTCTTTATAAAGTTTTGCACTCTCATAAGCATCGAGTCTCATTTCTTCCAATTCATTGAGTTGTAGTTTACGTGCTGCTCTTGCCTTATGCATATCAAAATTCAAAGCCTTGATTGCCCAATATGCACGGTGTTCTAACTCCACCGGTAAGTGACAAGCTTTCCCAAAAACGAGTCGATAAGGCGACATACCAATGGGAGTTTTGTACACAGTCCTGTAAGCCCACAAAGCATCATTTAAGCGCAAGGACCAATCTTTCCTATCGGGTCTAACAGTTGTCTCAAGAATCTTTTTAATCTCCCGATTAGACAATTCCACCTGACCACTTGTTTGGGGATGATATGGAGTGGCAACCTTATGGGTAACAGAGTACTTTTTCAACAAAGCTTCAAAAGATCTGTTACAAAAATGAGTGCCTCCATCACTAATAATAGCTCGTGGGGTCCCAAAGCGACAAAATATGTTATCTTTCAGAAATTTTACTACAACCTTATGATCTTTTGTCTTAGTTGCAATTGCTTCGATCCATTTAGAAACATAGTCTACTGCAACCAGAATGTAAATGTGCCCAAAGGATTGTGGAAAGGGTCCCATGAAGTCAATTCCCCAAACATCAAACAATTCTACGACCAGAATGGGTTGGAGAGGCATCATAACTCGTCGAGAGATAGATCCTAACCTTTGACATCTATCACAAGATTTGCAGAACTCATGAGCATCCTTAAATAAGGCTGGCCAATAAAATCCACTCTGCAAAATCTTGGCAGCAGTTTTCTTTCCCCCAAAATGTTCCCCGCATGCTTAAGAATGACAAGAATGTAAAATGCTATGAATCTCATTTCAGGCACACACCGTCGAATCACCTGGTCCGAACATATTTTAAATAGGTACGGATCATCCCAAAAGTAAGATTTAACCTTAGAAAAGAATAGATCTTTGTCATGTTTTGTCCAGTGGGATGGAATCTGACCTATGGCATGGTAGTTCACAATGTTGGCAAACCAAGGTGTTTTAATTTGGGAAATGGAAAAGAATCATGTAGTGGCTCTTCATCTTTAGATGTTTCAACAAGGATTCTAGAGAGATGATCGGCCACCACATTTTCAACACCTTTCTTATCTCGGATTTCATAATTAAATTCTTGTAAAAGCAAAATCCATCTAATCAATCGAGGTTTGGTGTCTTTCTTGGACAAGAGATGTTTTAATGCAGCATGATAAGAGAAAATGATGATCTTAGAACCTAAAAGGTAGGATCTAAATTTATCCAAGGCATAAACTACCGCTAGAAGTTCCTTCTCCGTAGTGGTGTAATTCAATTAAGCATCAGAGAGGGTCTTACTAGCATAATATATGTCATGGGGAACCTTATTCGCTCTCTGACCTAGGACAGCACCAATGGCATAGTCTGAAGCATCACACATGATTTCAAAGGGCAGAGAGTAGTTAGGGGGCTGAATGATAGGTGCAGTAGACAATAAAGTACGAAGAATGTCAAAAGCTTGCCTACATGCATCATCAAACACAAAAGGCACATCTTGGGCTAGTAGATTGCTCAAGGGGCGAGCAATCTTACTGAAGTCTTTAATGAACCGCCTATAAAAGCCTGCATGACCAAGGAACGATCTAACATGCTTCACCGAAGATGGTGGTGGTAGATGAGTTATAAGATCGACCTTGGCTTTGTCGACTTCAATTCCCCTTTTTGAGACGACATGTCCCAAAACAATTCCCTCTTGCACCATGAAATTGCTTTTTTCTCAACTCAAGACAAGATTTTTCTCTTCACAACTCTTGAGCACTAATGACAGATTATGGAGACATTTATCAAATGATGGACCAAATACAGAGAAATCATCCATGAACACTTCTAGAAATTTGTCTACCATATCAGAGAAGATGGCTAGCATGCACCGTTGAAAGGTGGCAGGTGCATTACATAGCCCAAAAGGCATTCTTCGGTAAGCAAAAGTACTGAAGGGACAAGTAAAAGTAGTCTTCTCTTTATCTGCTGGAAACACTGGGACTTGGTTATGTCCAGAGTAACCATCAAGAAAACAATAAAATTGTTGACCTGCTAGTTTCTCTAAGATTTCCTGAATAAAGGGTAATGGAAAGTGGTCTTTTCAAATTTTTGTGTTCAATTTTCTATAATCAATACACACTCTCCACCTAGTGGTTCACGGGTTGGGACTAACTCTCCATCAGAATTCTGCTTCACGGTGATGCCAGACTTTTTAGGCACAACTTGTACAGGGCTGACCCACTCGCTATCAGAGATGGGATATATGATACCCGCATCTAGCAGTTTCACAATCTCTTTCTTGACTACATCCCTCATGTTGGGATTCAATCTCCGCTGATTCTCTCTTGAAGGTTTGGCATCATCCTCTAAATGAATTCGATGCATACAGATTGAAGGATCAATGCCTCTTAAATCAGCAATAGTCCACCCTATGGCTCTCCTATGCTCAACTAGAATCCTAAGCAGTTGACTCTCCTGGCCGGTAGACAAGCTAGATGAAATGATGATGGGGAGAGTATCATTAGGACCTAGAAAAGCGTACTTAAGGGAACTTGGAAGTGGCTTCAACTCAAGTTGAGGAGGAGACTCAATTGAAGGTTGGAGTGATGGACTAGGAGATATTGGTAAAGGCTCTACTCTATTTCTATAAGGAAAAGAGTCATGATAGGGAGGAGAGGCTGACATAGCATGGGTTTCTTCAATGTGTGGCTCTAAGTCAAAATCATCTATCCCTAAAGAGAGTAGAGTAGGATCTTGAGCATCAGGCATTAGCTCATTCAAAAGTGTCTCTTCCATAAGATCATCAATTTCATCAACAAGAGAACACTCTTGCTCACTTTCAGTGGCTCCTTGGTTTGAAGCTTGGAACACATTGAGTATGATCTTCATATTTCCAAAAGACATCTCCATCATTCCAGATCGACATTGAATGCATGCATTGGCCGTCGCTAAGAAAGGGCGGCCTAAAATGACTGGAATGGTGTGAGAAGCATTAGATACATGTTCCATATCTAAGACCAAGAAGTCAACTGGAAAGAAAAATTTCTCTACCCCAACTAAAACATCTTCAAGAAGGCCACGGGGTTTTCTAACGGATCTATCAGCTAACTGCAGAGTAGCCGATGTTGGTTGCAAGTTCCCTAAACCTAATTTCTCATATACTGAGTAGGGTAATCGGTTGACACTAGCACCCAACTCTAAAAGAGCCCTATGAATGATATGGTAACCAATGACACATGAAATGGTAGGTGTGCCAGGGTCTTTAAATTTCGGTGGTGTGTCATGTTTCAGAATAGAACTAACCTGCTCAGTAAGAAAGACCTTTTTAGAGATGTGAGTCCTAGACTTCCGCTTTTGTGTGCACAAGTCTTTGAGAAATTTGGCATAGGCGGGCACTTGTTGAATGGCTTCTAGGAGTGGAAGATTAATTTTAACTTGTTTGAAGGTTTCTAGCACTTCATCCATCCTAGCTTTGTTTTTATTGAAAGGGGAAGGCATGTCTAGGCATTGAGGAAATGGAGCACGGGGTGCATAAGGTACCTCATGATTGGCCTTAGACTTGGTTCCTAAAGAAGACTCAGAAGGAGAAACAGTGTCCTTCTGTTTTGGCTGATTCGAATTAGGTGGCGTCTCTAAGGTTTCATCATTCTCTAGATTGCTTATTTTTCCCTGATCCTTATCTTCTCTGACCTCAACACCAACTGGGTTTTCAATTTGTTTCCCACTCCATAGGGATGTTATAGCTTGAACATGCTCATTGGAAGTAGTTTGTTGTTCAACCATAAACTAACCCTTCGGATTATTCATTGGTTGACTAGGCAATCGACCCTCTTCTCTCTTACTCATCGAATTAGCTAATTGGCCTATTTGAGATTCTAGTTTGGCTATGGATTGAGTATGAGAATGCACAAGTTGAGCTTGTGATTGTGCCTGGGCTTGAATACACTGTAGAGCAGACAAAACTTTATCCTCAAATTCTGAATTTCTAGAAGGTTGTGAAAATTGGGAAGGCATAGTAGCTTGTGGAAAACCTAGTGGGTTATTTTGAAAGTTGGCTCTTTGGGGTGGATTAAAAGTAACACCCTGGTTCTGTGGACGCCAGGAAAAATTTGGGTGATTCCTTCACCCCGGGTTATATGTGTTGGAGAATGGATCATTGCCTGTTCGAGCATAAGTTTGGGCAGCATTGACATGCTCCTGAACAAGCTCTGGGAATCGTGGGGCAGATGGGCACTCTAGGATAGAATGCATGGGACTTAAGCATAGAACGCATGCTTCTTGAGTGTGTGCAGGGGTTTGTGACTTCAGGCTCAAGATTTGATCTATCTTTCTAGACAATGATGCAACCTGGTTAGAAAGATCATCTGTTTGTTTCACTTCATACATACCACCTTTAGAGAGGGTAGAAGAAGAAGAATCATTTAAACTCCTATTAGCCATCGTATGTTGCAACGAATTTTCACTCAAGTTTTCAAATAGTTCCCACGCTTCATTTTCATTTTTTAATAGAAAAGTGCCTCCACATGAAGCATCAACAAGATGACGATTCTGATCCGTCAATCCTCTATACAAACGTTGCACTAGCTGCCATCTAGGTACGGCATGATGAGGACACTTCCTAAGGAGGTCCTTGAGTCTATCCCAGCTCTCATGAAACTGCTCAGTCGGCTGTTGGATAAAGGTAGTAATGGCATCTCTCATTTGGTTTGTTTTACCTATGGGAAAGTATTTCTTAAGGAAATCTTGTTGCAGTTTTGCCCACGAGGTAATGGATTCAGGTTCAAGAGAGTAGATCCATTCTTTAGCCTTATCCTTAAGGGAAAATGGAAATAGTTTCATTCTTACCGCATCATCTGTAAGATTATTCAGTTTAAAAGTTGTGCAGATTTCTAGGAATTCATCCACATGCCTATATGGATCTTCATGATTTCGCCCATAAAATGATGGTAACATCTGTATTGTGTTGGGCTTAATCTCAAAGTTACCGGCTGTTGCAGCCGGCACTCGAATGCAGGACGGAGATATATAGGCATTTGGAGTGTAGTATTCTTTCAGGGTTTTCAGATTTTCATCGGCTATTTCAAACAAGGGGTTGGTTATACTTAATTTGCCTCTTTGGTTTTGTCTGAAGGTTCTCTCAATTTCACCGTCAAAGGCCTCTAAGTCTTCACCCAATGACCTACGCCCTTGCATAAACTAATCACGCAACAAAAATCACGCAACACCCAAATTAAACTAAAAATAGAGAGAGGTAATAGATGACAAACAGTGGGAAAGGATGGCCTTTCCGCGTTGGCGAGAAATCCACGTGTCGCTTTTTACCTCTGCAGTGTGATTCCTATAAAGACAAGAAAATAAAATATTAAAATCCTACCAAGAAATGTCTAAACTAATTAGAATTAAATTAAACCGTTACCAAGTCCCCGGCAATGGCGCCAATTGATTGATTGATTTTTTAACTCTTTTTACTCGCAATCGCACGAGACTCAGTATAGTCTAGTGGAAACGAGGTCGAACCCAAAGGACTTTGAAGATTAACTTAATTCTAATGAAAAGATTGAATTTTAATGATTTAATTAACTAAAGAAATAAATTTTACTGAGAAATCAAATGAATAAGAATATCAAAGCGTCGAATCCACCACTAAACATGCAATTATTACTCTCAATTAGTATTTCCACAAGATGATATGATATGGTAATTCATGTTCTTTGGTCGGACACACAAATTACCAGTGAATTCACTACACGTTCTTTGGTCGGACACGAAAAGTTCATTCACTATGAATAATATATTAATTCTATCCTTTGGTCGAGCATAGAATCAATACAAACCTGTTATTATCTAGACACAGGAAATATCAATATCAAATTTCAGTCATAATCTTACCAGTCTATGGTCAAGCACTAGATCAAATTATGAAACATGAAATCACATTAAGAACAATCATATCAACTCCAATTTCATTAAACAATCAAGAGTAATAATACATATTTAGGGCTTCATCTAGCCTTGATAAGAAAATTAGCCAGACATGGAATAAGAGAAAGAAATAGCCTGATTCGTCGAAAAAGTCATTTGCAGAAAAACGGTTCACAAATTACTGTTCCCGGTACTGCAGCACTGTAGCAAAATCACTATTCATTGTCTTCTTCCTCGACACGGTACTATAGCAATTTTGAATCGTCACTGTAGCAATTGTAAATCAGTGCGAAATCGGAGCTTCTCTTCTCCTATCTTCTTCTCCTCTTCCTCCGGCAAAAACTGCACCGGAAAGCCCGGCTTTTTTCGGCGGAAATCCGCTCGTCAAAGCTCTGTTATTCTCTGTAGTTATGTGAAAACTCCCTCTGTTTCCGGCCAAAAGCTCTGCCCTTTATAGACGCCAAAACCGTCCGATTCCCAGTTGAAATCGAATCGATTTGTGACCTTCCAGATTGAGCACAAACTCCCTTTTTTAACTCCGGCGCGACTTTGTCTCTTCACTTTCCCGATTGAGCACGGCTCTTTTTCCCCATTCCGGCACGATTCTGTCTCTTCACGCTGTCGCCGTCTTTCCGTCGACGTCTCACCTACAACCTCATCTTCTCCGGCGCCGTCGAGCTCACCCCGCCGTGACCCATCGCAGACGTTCCTGCCCCTTGCCGATCTCAGCTGCCTCTGTTCTGTCTAGTTTCTCCTCCATCGCCGCCGTGAGAGCTTCCGTCGTCGCCATGGCCGTCGTGCCGCCGGATCTTGCCCAGTCCGCCGTCGTATTGCTCAGACCATCTCTGTCCTCGCCGGCTGTTCTTCACCGGCGCTCGAGCAGAGCTCGAGCAGAGCTCGAGCGCCTCTGTTCTGGACGAAAGGCCCGAGCTTTGGCTCGGGCCGGGTTTATCTTTTTTTTTATCTTTTTCTTTTAACTGAACCAGACCGAAACGGAACCGGTTCATATTCCTTTTTTATTTTTTTTCTTTATTAAACAAAAACCCGTTGTATCGATCTCATCCGTCCAATCTCATCTTAACGGTTCTTCTCTTTAATTGTGTCTCTTTCGCGTGCGATATTTCAAATGATCATAACTTTTTGCTCAGAACTCCGAATTGCGAACAGTCAGTGGTGTTGAAAAGCTGACTTCGTGTACTTTAACATGAAGCTTAAATCAGTCCCATCAGAGATATGCAATCGATGTTATGAATATTCAATCATTAGAGTCGTGTTTCACCCCATTTCTGCGTTTTACTCTTGTTTCCTACAAAAACCAAAAACTATATTAAAGTAGCATAAATTCTAATCTAATATTAGCATAAACATAAGTTTAAGAGATAATAAAATGCATATTTCATGTATAGATCACAGTACGTCATTTTTAAAATTTTTTTTTGATGATTTATTATATAATTTCCCCTAAAGTAAACCTGGAATGGTGGGTCATGACTCATAGGTGAACCCAAAGAGTATTTGTGCTATTTGCAAAAATGTGATGGCAGTTAGACATAGACATTCCACTAGTCTAAAAATTGCAGTCAGGCTAAACGGTCATTAGGTAGTTTTTTAAACAAAAAAAGAGTTTTCCCAATTTTGCAGTGGTGGTAATTTTGCTGAATAAGATTCATTACTACTAAGAACTAGGAAGAACAAAGACCCCCCTCCCTGTCTTCCCGGACAAGGCCCTATATGAAGGGGGGACCTAACCCAGCTGGATTCATTTGGGGGCAGAACAATTTAACAATCATGAAAATTTTCAAACATGTGGAAGTGATAAACAAAAGATACAACCTTTACCCACCTCTTCTCTAGCCCTAATTCAACCTGCCATGTACATAGGGTAGCTTCATTTTCTTTTAACTATAGATAACTTTAGATTGTCAGCTTCAATCTTCTCCCCAGTATCTTCAAGATCCTTTCTATCAGATTAAGATTTTTAGCAGTCTCATTAAGCTTATTCTCATGTCGATTAAGAAGCCCTTGCCCCTAAGAAAGCCTTTGCTGACCTTCCTGCAACTACTACTCCCATTTGCGCATGTCTTCTCTTTGCCTTAACAAAGCAGATTCATGGTTTCTTTACTAAAATAGACAACAAACAATAAGCAATAAGAAGATGTTAAAAAATTATGAGAAAATTATTACGTGCAATATATGAAACAAAAGGGATAATAACAACTTACTCTTGAGTTCTGAACTAAAGGATAACCTCTCCATCTGGAAAACACTTTCACGGTTCTCCACATCTTGTAGTTTCCGATAAATCTCTGAACTCTTCCGACTAGCTTGGCATCAGCAGCACAAAGCTGTACATTTACTTTCAACAACTCCTCTTGAATTCTAGCAACCATAGCATGCAGTTCAACTAGTTTCTCATCAGAATTAAACTTCACTACTGCAGACTCTGAACTCAAATCACATGAAAGCCTTTTCCAGCTATAAAAACTAGTTGCACTAATTACCATTAGAGGCCCGGTACTCTGCAACCGATTGGAGAGACCATACCTCCAATCGAGTTGATCAAAAACTGTTAAATCATAATCCAAGGGTCATAACTATCTTACCCCGTCAGTTACCACTCTTAACCCATACTCCCCCACTCCCGCTCCAGCCCCTCCTTCAAAGACTCTCCCTTTACTCCTCCCAAGTCCCGACGCTCCGTCTCCTCCTCTGCCACTGCTTCTTTTGCTTCTTTTTCAGCTTTTGATGGGTTCAAGAGGGATGGCTGGGAGGGATTGTTGGGTGGTTTTGGATGGAGGGGGAGATCTGCTTCTAGGTCTCTGAAGTATGGTCGGGGGAAGCGGCACTGTTTGGCAAGGAGCCGGTAGCTCCATCCATTTCTTCCATGGAACGGACCCCCCTTTCTCCCCTCTGTTTTTTCTTTGACTGATAACCTCAAGCACCGGTTCTTCTAATGGACGGATATGGTGGCCATAGCGGGGCCTGTCGGGTGAAAAGCATTAAGGAGCTAGCAGGCCGGGGAAGAGGGGAAAAAACTTGGAGATTTCTCTGCCTCCATGAGGAGGTCCAGCAGCACAAGGAGTAAGCAGACAAGCAGAAGTAATAATGATGAAGGAAACAATGGGATGATGGTGAGGCCCACAAAGGAGCGGAAGGGCTCCTCCATTTGTAGTTCTATCTTCAGGCATGCCGACGGCATCGACTTATGGCTGATGGCTTTGGGGTTTCTGGGCGGGGTGGTGGATGGCCTCTCCACGCCCATCTTGCGTCGACTTATGGCTCTTTTTCTCTTTCTCTCATGCGTGCCTCTCTTCCTATCCATGGCTGCTGAACTTCATTCACATGAATGCAAAATCATGACTTGGAACAGAATTAAATTTCCTGTACTTGGCCTACGGATCATGGGTGGTCTCATTCTTAGAGGGGTACTGTTGGACAAGAACAGGGGAGAGGCAAGCGGCGAGGACAAGAGTGAGGTATCTCAAGGCAGTTCTCAGACAGGGTGACGGCTACTTCGATATGCAGGTAGCCAGCATGTCCAAAGTGGTGACCATTGTGTCCAGTGACACTCTCATCATCCAAGACGCCCTCAGCGAGAAGGTATGTCCGGTGACTAGCTCTCATATTGTTAATGTCACGCTCTAAATTTCAAAACTTCGATTAGAGTGCGGAAGCTACCGATCTAAGACGGTAAGGAAGTTTGAGATCTGGGACGCAACCGAATACTCGATCGTTCTCGTTCCCATAAACCAAAATATGGAATCATACAGGCTCAAAATGACTAAACAATATTAATGTACTCAAATCTTAAAATAACAATATCAAAAGAAACTAATTAGTCTAATACATCAAATTAGTCTCACGAATCCAAAACATTAGAATCCTGGCACCCAGGCCAACAAGTTCACAATGAACATCAAAATAAAACATAATAAAAGTGCATTTTCATGCTGCAATCATCCACAAAACTTCCACAAGGATACCTGTTTAGCTCTTATCCTTCTTGATTCCTGGATCAAAGGATGCATGAGTATTCTAGAGGAAATACCCAGTAGAATGCTAAGAAAACCCACAAAGAAGGAATATAAAAAGAACTAATGTCACAATATAGAAGGTAACAACATCAGGATACAATATCACGATACAACATCAAGAGTAGCAAATACTGAGTTTACTTACCTGAATACTGGTCATACTCATCGATCGTTACTGTTCACGATAAAGATAAAATGATAATCAAACTCCAAATGTACAACGCGTAAGGAAGAAGCAATAATGAATACAGGCTCCAACATCCAAAGTGTAGGAGACAACAAATTCTGCTCTCAGCTCAGTCCACTTCCCCTATGGACATCAATACCAGAACATCCTAGAGGTTCTTCAGAGGAACCCGACCATGCGTCTAGGGATGTTAGCCCCATCAGTGCTTACAGGCATAATGGGCGGAGACTACATGACTTTCCGTAATATCTTGTAATCTAAGTACATACGTTTGCCTTCATAGGCTAAACTACAGAGGTTCAATAAATAATCAGAGATCACGAAGGATCTAGCAATGGCTCGTGAGCATACTATGATTCCACTCTAAGAGTGTCCATCAATAACTCTTAGTGGAGAAACAGTTTACATTAAACTGAAATAATTTTGAAATAACAGGAGGTCTCTCATCTAGAGACTCATACAACAATCTGTCTATAATTGACTCACAGAGGAGTAAGATAACAATCTCATGGAAATAATATGGTAGACTCACATCGGAGTACTCAAAGAAATTGATTGATCAATATTGGAGAACTCAAATTGAGACTCATCAAAGATTCACATACTGAGCATCTTCACCGAACCTAGCCCTAGATATGACAATCCCCAGGAATACTGACACAAGATCCACATGTCTGAAAGTCAATCAAGTAATATGATACAAGGTGTAGAATTTTAAGAGGAAACTCATTAAACTTGAAACCATTCAAAACTCTTGATACTTGAGACATTCAATCCCAGACAGGAGGACTCAGCTCCACAACCCTTACTCATGATTTAATAATACTATAATTAGTACTATCTCAGTCTTTACTATATGATATACGATTATTAATACCATATTTGCCCATATCTAGAAGTTTTAGTAGACATTAGGGTTTTAGTACTTAACACTATGTTCTGACACATACACAATAAACAAATTCGATGACCACCATAGTCTACACAGTACAAATCCCATTCTGAAATTTTTATCATACATAGCCCTAGATGTCTAGGTTTTAACCCAACAAACAAACGACATAATTTTCTGATTTTTTTGTACAATTAGTTATCAATTTCTGATTACTACTCGTCGGCACAGGAACAGTTCTGGTCGAGAGCAATCATCTTAATCTACATTGCTTAATTGATGATATATACATAATTAATTAATTAATCACTCTTACTGACATTAGTTATTCACCCCTTGCATAATTTATAGAACTTAATTGGTCCTGAAATTTCTATAATTTCCATTATTTTATGATGTGCTTTCACAACCCGATTGGCTAATATCCAAAATAACTCCATTATACTCCCTTTTACTCAAAGAGGACACTTAATGACAGACATTGAGGCGTAACATCAAATACTGACATGACTCCAAGACCCTCGATTGAACCCTCAGAATGTATTAGTTCACAAATTCTTGTCGAACGCAACCTTATTTAGCATATGGTCCATGATTAGAGTGAAATACCTGACCGCGAACACATCTAACACAAGACTCGACTTGATTGAGCAACAAAGTTGCCAACTTTCATTGGACAGAACTTTTACAGAACAAAACAATATGAAATGTCATGAATTCAGGATCGACAATAAGCGGATGCCAATTAGGAACTAGTACGTGAAGGATAAATAGATAATATTCACATGAATAGCACTTGTTCATGTGCATGCATCGTCTATCATAAAAATTCCAGATGCAAAATAATAGCAAGAGCAATATGATCAAGGCAACAATCTACTCTTGCAGCACTCATAACTCATTCATACTATACGATCAATCTCATTAAGAAATCAGAGAACAAAATTTGTATGAAAAGGAAACATCCTACCTCTTTTGACAAAACCGATAAAACTTTGAGCGTTTACCAGCTCTACCTCGCACCACCTTCTCTACTTTGCGGATTCCCATGAACCATGGCTCGAACCAAAGTAGAGCACTCTGATCAGAATGAGGAATAAGAGGACGAGAGCACCACTTCCCTTGCAGAACTCCCAAGGCCAAAATAGATGCTGGTTTCTCCTCTCTTAGGTTTATAATAGGTGTAGTCCTTAGTCTTCTCCTTAAATCTCCACCCTCGATCAATCCATCATCCAATGGTCACAGTTTAGTCCATCAAGGTCTCCACAACCCAGACGTGGTCCACGCCTTTACTCAATTTCGGTTAGAGTCCATTAAGGTAAGGATTTAAAACTAATTAAGTTTGTTACCATAACCAACTAGGTAACCTCCCAATTTAAAATTCAATCTTTGGCACGATCCTCCTTGACACATGGCGCCTTCAATTGATTGGGATATGTCAAGCCAATCCTTTCCATTAACTTCTAAGTGCAATCCATTCAATTACTCCAATTTTCCATAATTGAAGCTTCTTATTTTAATTCAAAATCAAATCAGCTACAAATTAGAAAATCATCTCCAATCTCCCCACGATTTGATCCCCCAAATCACGAGCCAAATAGGTAGGCTACGTCACCCACGTGCCCACTAAATCCACCTAGAAAGATTTTTCCAAAAATCAAATCTATAATCTCACAAAACGCAGCGATCGAGGCGATCGATTGGCTTGTACACAAAAATTGCGTCTTATCGAAAGAATGATCGATCGGCTGTGAAGCGATCGATCGCTAGGACAAAATCCGAAAGTTCCCGATAATATGATCGATCGTCAATTTCCCGATCGATCGTACGGATTTAAACCTCGAACACAAACCAGACCCGATCTATCGTGTCTTGTAACGCGATCGATCACGTCCAACCAATTTTTAAATTTTTGAATCTTTTCAATAATTTCCAAAAATTTCACAAAGTTAAGGAAAATGACACTCACCTTAAGCAAAATTTCCCGCTTAAGCATTTAAAATTTTCAGGTATTACAGTTAAATACCCACCATATCAAAATATAAGTAAGCTACTTGTCATTTTGATTGATGGTCGACGACATGCAGGTACCAAACTTGATCCATGAACGCTGCAACATTCGTAGGAAGCTACTACGCGGCCTTTCTCCTTATGTGGAGGGACGGCTTTAGTGCCTTGAGGAAGACCCGAGATCCCGCTCCTGGACCAGGTGCCGAGTCTCCTTCTCCGTCATGCACAAACACCCTCCGACATCTCATCCTACCCATCATCGCTAGTTCGCCACCACCCGAGACGGCCCCTGCAGGCGTCGAACATGATGCCGACGACGATGTGGGCGGTGATGGCCATCCCAACCCAGGCAGTGGCGGGGACATGGCGCTTTCTGGATGCTCCGGGTGCATCCAATTCCCTTCAATGGCAGTAGTGGACGGATACTGAGGAGGGGAGTTGAGGAAGTGGTGAAAGTAGAAGAGTGGGGGAGGGTAACCATGGTTAAGTTTATTTAGAGTAGCAAGTTTGTTATTCTCCGTTGGATCATAATCTAAGAGCTGTGGTCCACTAGGTTGGAGAAAAGGTCTCTCCAATCGGTTGGAGAGTACCTTTTGCCTTGCCATTATCGTAAATCCAACAATAAAAGATAACTGACGAAAATTAAGTACATAAAAAATCTACACAAGGACAATCAATAGAAATACTCATTCGTGTTAAGACAAGAATTGCCAGAATCCAATTGAAATCAATCTCAGACTATGTGTCAAACACTAAGAATGACATACGATGAATTTAAGAGTAATCAAAGTAGAAGTTTTTTATACCAATTTAACATCAAACAAATAAACAAAAGAGTACTGGGAGTTCAAAGTAGAGCATCATCATGCTTTAAAAATATTAAACTAGCTAGGCATTGGAAAGGAAAAGAAAACTCTTGCAATCATTGAAAGTGCATGACGACGACTTGGTGCTTTGCTTCAGGTCTTCTTCTTCTTCACCACCCTTTATATTTGCTTGGCTGAGTGGCCAAGCCTCTCGGCTTGTGGCCCCTCGTCAGCTCTTTTCGTTTCTGTCTGGGGGTTTGTGGCCCTCCTCCCCCATTTTAAACTCACTTCAGAACCATCTCAACCAGCAAGCTGTCCTCCTCAATTTAGTTGTCTCTGAAATAGAAAAATCCCTACATCGCTTGTTGCTGCTTCACGTTAGCGGCTTTGGAAAATGACGTCGATGGTTCAGGATCACTTCCTTCTGTTCCAATTCTGGCTGAAACTGGCAAGAACCTTTTTTTCTCCTGCTGCTCTTGGAGACTCCCAATTTGGCTACTCTCGTTCCTTTATATGGGCAGAACAGAAAACGATTCTCTTCAGCTTCAAGTGAAACCCATATGTCCCATCTTGCATGTCTTGTATCAGCTTTCCGCTCAATCAGCTTTACTACTTTCTTTTTTTATTCTTCTTAAAATGTCTTGTATCCTTTCATTTTGATTGTAGCCCGGCCTTTTCGAGTCTCTTTAATCAGCAGATACCTGATTTCCCTTGTATCCACAATAAGAAGTTCAGCCCATTTGAGTCTTTTTTCAAAGTTTGCAACGCGTTGACCATCGAGTTAACTATAACCCATGTAGTTTCCCTGAGTGCTTTTTATGAATAAATCATAAAAACATTGAAAGATGCAGTAAAAAAATACCAATCAGTCATGCAAGTAAAGACCAAAGTATTAGAATAAAGGGTGTATACTAGTATAACTTCATGTTTTTTCATATTTTCTCCGCATTTCCGATGACCCGAAAGACTCTGCTCTTGACAAAGATCACCAAGGTCACACTAAAGGAGAAACAAAAACATAACCCTTGAGACCATATCATCTCCACAAAGCTGATGAGCTTCCCGCATCTTGTCCCACTCAAGACTGTAACACGAACTGGATTTCTGCAACCAATTTGCCCCATAATTTATGCTTGAACCCTCTATATAAGCATTTGGAGTTTTCAGGGCCCCTTACCCTTTCATGCAGCCATTCTTTGAGCCATTTGCAGGTGTTCTATCAACATGGTGCCGACCAGGAAAAAGTTGGTTGATTATGTCACATCCCAAATTTTCAGCTTGAGATCATAATATGTATTTTCTTTTTAATTGCTAAAGACTTGAGATGTCATAGATACACCATCATTCACACCAATACAGTGAAAAATATATAATAACAAATATACATAAGATAGATTATATATAGGGGAATTTATATAATAAATTATAAAAAAAATAATTAAAAAATGACGCACTGTAGAAAATATTTATCGAACAGGCTATCTGACAAGCCACGCAGGCGCCAGCGTGCGTGGTTTTTTTTTAAAAAACCGACCCGAAAGGCGTCGGTTAAAGACTTGAGATGCCTTTCCTGTTCAACTGAACCGACGCCTTTTATTTTGTTTATATCCTTCGGGCTCGGGCTCGGTCGCACTGAGCCCTAGCATTTCATTCTCTCACCGCCTCCGGCAATGACCTCGCCATCGCCTCCCTGCGCTATCTGGCGACGATCTCGCCACCACCTCCCCGCACTCGCCCTGACCACGACCTCGCATCACCTCGCCACCGCCTCGGCTCTTTGGTGACAACCTCACCACCGCCTCCCCTCGCTCGCCCCGGCCACCGCCTCACCTCGGCTCTCCGGCGACGTTCTCGCCACCGTCTCGGCCAGATCCATCTCCCTGTCCTCGCCCCAGCCATCGTCTCGGATCGCCTCAGCTGTGCCTCCCCGTCCTTGGCCCGGCCACCGCCTCGGCTCGCCACGTCCTCGCCACCGCCTCACCTCGCCATCTTGTTCAACCGCTTCCTCACCCCCGTCGCTCGCCTCTCTACAGGTAATATATGTTTAATATCCGTTAGAAATACATATTGATGTAACTGTTGCATTGCATGAAATTGATTATGTCATATTTGTGTAGTATTTGATAGTATTTATTAAAGGTTTTTTTAGAAGAGATGGCGGGAGAAATGGCTCTGTTTGTGCTAATGTTCGATGGCAGAATTGATAGAGGTGAATACGAAGGTGGTGAAATCGTAAGATTATTTATTAATAAGCCAAGTACTTACGAGGAGCTAGAGATGCAAGTGGTCAATAAAATGGGATTGGACCAAAGATTTTGAAAAATTCGGATGAAGTACAAGATTCCTGTTTTTTGAACAAGGACTACCGTTAATACCAATTGATGATGACAGCTCTATGCAACAAATGCTCTATTTTGCACCTTGTGTGTTTAGCTTTGAGCTATTTGTAGAAAAAGAGGCGTGCATGCCTAGGTTTGCAAATGATGGCAAAGGCGGAAGTAGGAGTGCTCGCAGAAATAGGTCGAGTGGAAATTCCAGAGGAAGGCGTGTGGAAGATAATGAAGAAGATGATTTGTCTATATCACTAGCGTGCAATGAACCCGAACTTTCACCTAGTTTGAGGTAAGTTTATTTAAAAAATGTAGTTTAACCATTCAACTTACGGTTAAAAGAATTATTATTTCATGATGTTAGTTTTGTTTTGTATAATATAGGCACACATCTCATGCTCATGAAGCAATGAATATTGGCATGGCACGAGGTGGTGAATGGTTTGGCACACAAACATCATTTTATAACCCCTATACTTACACTGGTTCAAGTAGTCGGCAAGAGGGAAATGTGAATGATGAGAAAACTGAATGGGCGAATGGGGATGAGGAAGAGGGTGGGGTCAATGATGAGCATGTGCCTACTTCACCGGTTATTGATGTTGAAGATGTACGAGGAGAGGATAGTGTGCAAGAGATGGTTCATAATGAGGGAGATGAATTAGTGGACATCACAATTGCTACGGATAACTTGGATGATTTTGAGGAGGAGTTGCCATATGAGGAGGAGCCGCCATGGGCGCGACTAATAGATGATGAAATAGATGGGGCAATTAATCGGGGTTTGCATGAGGAGACATATTATGAGGAAGCAATATATGTGGGACAAATATTCCCTAATAAAGATGAATTTGTGCACGCATTGAGGGAGTTTTTAATAACGCATGATGTTCACTATAAAGTGTTGCGTACAAATCCGATATAATACACAACAAGATATCAATACCTTGACTACCCATGGAGAGTACATGCATCATTGAGGAAGGGGATTAATGATTTTAAAGTAAAGACATATGGTGGCGAACACACTTGTAGAAATGCTCAGCTAGACACTGGTCATAGAAAATGTACTGCAGCGTTTGTTTGTCGGCATATATTACCCTCTATTAGAGCAGAAGTAGATATCCCACTAGTGGTTATTCAAGAGAGGATTAAGGAGTCTTTTCACGTGGATATTTTATACAAAAAAGCATGAATGGCAAGGAATATGGTCGTCAAAGCAGTGTATGGTGATTGGGTTGAGTCCTATCGATTGTTGCCAATGTACTTGGAGGCAATAGTTAATGCCAATCTCGGAACCATTTGTAGGTTAGTGACGACCGGGTGTCGACGGTTTGACAAAGCATTTTGTGCCTTTGGGCCATGTATTGAGGGTTTTAAACATTGTATCCCGGTAATAAGTGTTGATGCTACTTTCCTATCTGGCAAGTATGGAGGAGCCCTTTTAGCGGAGACTGCTAACGATGGGCACAAGGGTTTGCTTCCTCTCGCATTTGGCCTTGTTTCGGCTGAGGATTACCCTAATTGGAGATGGTTCTTACGTATTGTCCTTGATAGGGTATCTATCACTATTATATCTGATCGACATAAAAGGTTGCAAAAAGCTGTGCCAGAGGTGTTTCCACTTCTACATTTTTATCAGAGATATTATATGTGACACATCAAGGCAAACTGTCATAAGAAGTTTAAAAATGATGTATTAACGAGTCTGATATGGGAAGCTGCAACTGTGCTTACCGTAGACGAGTTTGATGAGAAGATGAAACTTATTGGTGCATAAAGTGTTGTTGTTTTAATTAATCTTCTTAATTTTACTCGCAAGTGTACGAATCGTGTTTGGAGTATAGTCGCACAATTCTTACGAGGACGAACCCACAAGGACTTGTGTTTTTGGAATTCTAATTCGAAGATCAGATTATTACTCTTGTTGAAGAATTAAATTGATTTGATTCACTACAACTACGACTAATCAAAGACTCAATGCAATTAAACAACTTTAACTAACAAATTAATCTAAAAGTAATTAAGTAATCTATGAAAAAGAAACTAATTGACAAATAAAAATTGAAACTTTAATCAAGAATTTAAAACACTAGGGCATAAGAATCAGCGCATGATAATCATATGAATATTTCTTTTCAAATCAGCAATTGTTCTCACGATTATCTCGTAGAGAATTAGAATTCAATCTATTCTCCTACAGAAGATTTCAGCATTAAGGCATATAGATTTTTTAATAAAATTTTGTATTCTCTTGCATATCAACAGATGAGATTCAAATCATTACATGTATCCATCATTTGATAAATCACAAGTAATATCCAAATAGCATGTTAAACATATAACCCAATGCAATTAATTTGAGAATAACAATCATTAAAGCTCATTAATTTAGGCAAAGTAATTGCATCACATGAATAATTTTCCTACGACTAATCACGGCTTCATCTCAGCCCTAGACAGAAAATTAGCTACTCATATTAAGAAAATTAACTGCAAAAATAATGATATTCATTTGAATTGAAGATTAAAATAACTTACAAAAATTTTTGAATAATAGAAAATTAAGCAAGAAAGTACTGTTCTTTGCACTCGGGTTACTGTTCACAGCAACAGTTCTTCAGAACCTCGAAGCACAACGCCAGAATGAAAACCAAAATGAAAGAGAAAAAATAACTGAAACCAAAATTTGAAACTGAAAAAAATAAAACTATCTGGTCGTCTCCTCTCTGTCGGACGGGCTCCCTCTTCTCTCGGTTCCTCTGTTTTTATACAGAGACTGCAACTCTGTTCTTCCAAAATCAGCCTTCCTGAGCCAATTTCGTGCAAATCAAAACCTTCCCTTTAGATGTACCTTCCAATTTCAGTGATTTGCAGCTCCATTTTCATTGATTCCCGTCGTTCTGATCCAAATCTGAAGCTTGTCTTTCCCCATTCGGCTCCCCCGAACGCAACTTACCAAATTGAGATTTTTTCCTTTTGTTGTTTTGCTCCTCCTCGCGCCATCGTGACTGCCGCCTCCATCGATTATGCTCCTCCAGGTCACCGTCATCACCCAGCTCGAATGTCTCAAAACCTCCGCCGTGATCCCTTCGCCGCCAAAACCCAGCCGTCGCTCTTGCTCGTCGTCCATGACCACCTCGCCATCGATTCACCGTTGCGCTTCTGCTGGTTCGCCGCCGTCGCTCGAGCAATCCCTGTCTCTGCCATCGGCCGCCGTCGAGCTCCACCTCAGGCCGTCGCTCATCTTCGCCGGATTTCGCCATGAGCGCTCGAGCTCTGTTCTGAAGGACACCCGAGCTATCGCTAGGGTTTCATTTTCTTTTTTTCCTTTTTTTTTTCATTGACCCGACCGGTTCGCTCGTGTTTTGCTTCTTCTATTGCTTGGGTTAAAACCCGTTGTATCAATGTCGACCACCGGATTAAATCTGAACGGCTCTGTACTCTACTTCCATGCCCGTCTTCCTCATCAGTGGACATCAGCAGTTCAGATCTTCTCTGCGCAAGATATCAGCTCTTGGGTCGCTTTGGCACTTCAAAACCCGTCTATTTGGTTCACTTTGCAGCCCGAACACTTGAACCTACATAAATAAAATATGTCCCACATTAGACGTACCAAATAATTTATAAAATTATGGAACAGTGTTAAATTGAGTCATTTAGAGAGCATTATTTAGTTAAATCCTAATTACTAAACAAATGACTAAAATTCACTTTATTCCTTATTTTAACTTGAAATTATGACTAACAAACAGGTAAAAAGGCATATAAAAATGTGTATTTTTCATGCGTAACAAATACCCCCAAACCTAGATTTTTCTAGTCCTCAAGCAAAACACAAAATAAAAATAAAACAATAAAACTACTCAAAAATAAATGCCACTGTCGTAGGGAACCACGATTGCATTTAGCATATGCAACAAGCCTTTTAAACCCCCAGGTGTCCCTGGCTGGACGAGTGAAGTCTCATGAGGGTTTGCAGCCATGCTACCCACAAACATGTATTTATAAAACTAACATTATTTAATTTAAGTGAGAAAGAAATCAAACTAAACACTACAAAACACACAACCTATTATCCCTTCAAATACACACTGCAATACTTAAGGAAACTAACCACACGTACTTGCATTTATAATCAACTGGAATATAGAAGCGCTCAAGTAAGTGGTTTTATTCTACACCTTCATCTTGGAAATTTCTGCTCAATATGATATAGCATGATACTTTAAATAATAGAAAGTGTAGAACATTGTAGCAATACACTCTAAATCTCTGTTTCACACAGATCCAGTGTTACCCATTAACCAAAGAACATCAGAATCTACATAGTCATCGTAATCTTTAGGTTCATGATAGCACAAATGCCTGCGCACCTCCTTCGTGTCCAACATTTTAGATTTGAGAGGATAATACACCATAGACTTTTTTTTTTTTACAATTGGACTGTGTAAGGCCTGACTTCAAGATGCTTAGGTTTAAGAATGACTCAGGCCAATGACTCCCAGCAAAGTTGGCTTAGGGCATTAGGTTTTAAGATGGACCGCTTCGGACCTGAGCATCGGCCTAAGTTAATCCTATAATAGTTAAGCACCCCCTTTCTTTATTTTCGTTTCCATTTTTTTTTTTCATTTTCAGCTTATATATTTTCAAGCGTCTTATTCTGTCCAGGCTGTATTATACTCTCAACCTGTAGCGACCGTAATTTTTTTCTATATTATTAAGGTAATTTTTCCTTGCTAAATGGGAGTAAATTTGAATTCTGGAAATTTCTTTAAAAATCAAAAATTTGAAGTTTTCCGTCAGACCGATCGATCGCCTTCAAACGGCATCGATCGGGAAATGATCGACCGGCTTCGTAAGGCATCGATCGCAAGACGATCGATCGCGTTATACGGACCGATCGATCGCCAGTAGTTTTGCGATTCCCGAGGCAATTCCGTTGGGAAACGCTTTGGGCTGATTTTGGGGGATTTCTTTGGGGCATATCTTGCCTGATTTACCTGTTTAAGGGGTTCTAAATACAGTAGTTTGGGTTGTAGTCAAAACCGTAATTGATATCTTTTTGGGAATCTTTTTAATGGGAGATTTAAATTGCCTAAAATTATAGTAAATATGGGCTGAACGTGGGACACTCTTTTGGGAGGTTGAATGGGCCTCTCTTGTGCTTATAGTTGGCCCAAGAAGAGTCTTTAAAAGTTTTGCTTCTACTTAGTAAGTTACCTAAGTAAATTGGTAACTACTTAAGAGGAAATAAGATCCTATCTTAATTGCAATCAAATCAAAATATTTTGTGGTTAGTGGAGATCTCAATCTGGAGATTTGGATGGGCTGGGTTTGATCTTGGCCCTTGGATGAAGTGGAGACGGACGGTGGAGATTTGGGAGAAAAATCTATATAAACCCTAGGAAAAAGGGGCGCCCATCCCTTTGGGAACCGGCAGCCCTCTTTTCCTTTTTCTTTGGTGATTTCTTCTTCCCCATTTCGTTCTCCCCCTACTCTCCTAACCCTCAGTAAGCCTCTTCAAGTAGAGTGTGCTTTGGTGGTGGTTCGGTTCGTGTGGAGATCGCAAAGAAGCGGGTTTCGTTTCAAACCGGTTCACGTGCAAATTAGTACCGGTTCTTTTGTAAGATGCTCTTTTTCTCACATCATATTTGCATGAAAGTTTTGATCTTTATGTTGAGTACCACGTGCTGATGATGTGTGACAAGTTTGACTTATTTTCGTTCGGGATTAATTGTCCTAATTGCTGATATCTATTCAATTGTTGCATACCGATCTCTCTATTGTTGTGATTTTCGCATACACTAATTGATCAAGACATCCCTGAGGTATACCATTCTTTTGCTACACTTTTGATCACATGTTTGCTGTCTATATCTACTGATAGTACCATGTTTCGAGTGGTTTAAGGTTCTGGTCATGAAAAGTTGTCATCTTTCTTGAAATACATCAACCGATGTCATGTTCTTGCATGCTTTGACCTAATCAATCTAACTTGTGTCTAATCCATGTGTTTCTCATCCAAAAGCAGCAATATTTCAGATTTGAATCCTCTGGTATGTGGCGTCCTTTTGTTTCAAAAGTTGTACTTTGTGTTGTGGTTCTATGTCCGAATAAAGTTGTCCATTTTTGGTAGTATATGCCTTAATTGATATGATATATGAGTAATATGATTATCTAGAAGAGACTAAAGGATGTATTGATAAGAGAAAGTGTAAATCCTTGATGGAGCATTGCTCGTGGACCTTAAGATCTCTCTAATGGATCTGACCAGGAGCCGAGGTGTCCTGGAATAGTTGTCCACTTTGCGGGTTAATGAGCCATTAAGACTAATTGGTAAAACAGTTTTAAAAGAGACTTGAAGGATGATTAATATACATTTAATGGTCTGACCAGAAGCTAATAAAGGCCTATTATGATGTGGTTTTGAGTCTAAAAGACTTGGGTTAAGGTTAGAATTAGTGAAAACAAGTGAAAATTAAGTTATTACTTAATGTAGTGCTCTCGGCCAGGATGTAACCTGCACCGACAGACTGCATTCTAAAATCCATAACTAATTGTATAAAATTCGGAAAATTATTCCGTAAATTGGGTAATGACCTGCGGACATAGGGCTGTCTGCCATAAAAATTTCAGAGACTTTTAAGTTCTGTGTAAGTCGGGATAAATCCGGGAACGGGGCTGTTGTGTCTATAACAGTGACCTTTCTCAGTTATAAATAAAACGCTACGCTAAGACCATGTATCTATATATATATATATATATATATATATATATATATATATATATATATATATATATATATGATACCATACAAGTAGGGTACTATAATATAAGAATTCCAGCGGGTACTTATGATAGTATCATGAATGCAGTATCGTCTTTATGCCAATCATTGTGTTCGTCAATGTTCTCCTCGCGGTGCCTAACATCGCGTATCTTCTATTATTGAAACCCTAATGACAGGTTAGAGTTATCCTTTTCTATTCTACCAGCAGTAAGCTTTTGAGTCACCTTAAGAGTCGTGAGAACCAGGGATGGCCTTGATTGAATCAGTGTATGGTGATGACATTTGAAGAGTCTATACCGAAGAGTTCAGTTTCAAGTCAACCCGTGCGTAGGCACATACCTGCTGTTGGTTAACCTCATATGAGTCTGCCATTGTTAAATACTGAGAATTTCATTGAACTCCTCTGAGAGTCTTATTGTTGAAAATTATGAATTCATGAGAATACCATGTTGTGTAGACAGATCCAGTCCCATGTAAACTGCTTCTCCGCCAAGAGTTTTGTTGTTACTCTTAGGTTGGATCATAGTATGCTTATGAGCCATAGCTAGACCCAGAGTGGTCTCCGATGATTATGAACCTCCGTAGTTCAGCCGATGACGGCAACGCGTGCGCTTTAGATTGTTAGACATTACGGAAGGTCTACAATCTCCGCCCATTGTGCTCGTAAGCACCTATGGGGCCAACATCCCTAGACGCTTGGCCGGGTTCCTACGTAGAACCTCTAGGATGTTCTGGTATTGAAGTCCATAGAGGAAGTGGACGGATTAGAGAGCAGAAATTGACACTTTCGACACATTGGTTGTCCCGATCAGATATTTTGCTTATCTCCTTACTCTTTGAAAGTCTGGAGTCGTATTGTTTACATTGATTCATTTTACCCTGATCAGTGAGAGTTGTCAGGTATTGTAATTTTCCAGGTGAGTAAATCCTGTGTTCATTTTGTCCTGAGTTAGTGGACCTGATTATCATTGAGTTACCTTATTGCCTTTATTTTCTGTGAGTTTTTCTGGCATCCTACTGAGTATTTCCTCTGGAATACTCACGCATCTTCTAATGCAGGGCGTAGAGCTGAAGAGGCGTGATCAGCATTCTTTTGGACGTGGAGGTTGGTGCTCGTAGGAGTCGTGGAGGCTTGTTTGCGTAGAATTTATTTTGCTATTTGTTGGATGTTTATCTTTTTCTGGATAGATGTGGCATGCGTGTCACTCAGTTATTAATTTGCTTTCGTAAAAATACTTGTCACTTAGTAAGTCAGTATTGTCGTTTAGTTATTTTAAATTCTATTGAACGGTTGTTTACGTCATCATGATCCTGCTATTCCCTTTTTTGTTATGGGATTTGTGGTGATGAATCGAGTATTCGGTCCGTCCCAGGTTTCCTACCCTTGTAACCATCATTGGATTATCGCTTCCGCGCATATCAGGGTTTTGGAAATTTGGGGCGTGACAGTTTGGTATCGGAGCTCAGGTTGACCTAAATAATTGTTCTAAGATTTGAAATAACCTTGGGATATAAGGTGTGAAACCCTAAAATGAGAGTTAAAGCCTAATAAGACCTTTTCTTTAGGAAATGGTGTTAACGCGTAGCGGACGAATGTACGAGAAGGACCAACAAGAGGCAACCCGTCTGTGGCTAGATGAGTGGAAGCTTCAGGTCGTGGGGAGTGGAACTGAGGAAGAGACTTACCTGATCGACGTAGAGGAAGAACCAGATATGATGGATTTCGAGGAAGACCCGGAAGAAGATCCGGAGGAGGATCCCGAGGAAGATCCAGAAGAAGACCCGGAGGAGGACCCTGAAGAGGAGCATGTGGTCGTGATCAACCAAGAGTTTCTAACGGTCTTAAATCATCTAGTATACATTCGGGCGAGGGACGATCCAGATCTCTTTTATACCCTTTATATCAGGTTCAAATCCCTAGGGTATAGGTGGCCTCACATGGCGGATTGGGAGATCGATTGGTATGCGGACCACCTAGTGTTTGCACCAATGCATGTGTCTTTAGCAATTCTAGACGAGTACCTCTTAGATGTGGTGTTCAGGGACTCGATTAGGAAGCTCTTTGAATTGAGTAGGATTTTTAATAACCCTGCGTTCTTATCAGGGATTTAGGTGCAATTGCTTTTTCGAATTGAATAAAAGACTCCGTTTGATTTCAGCTCTGGTGTGTACCTTGTGTTGTTTGTGCTCGTCGTTTGTGTTTGTATGCCTGTTTGTTTGTCGCGCTAGGAGTCTTGGACTGAAGGAAGAATTAAAATGAAACATGGTGTTAAGTTCTAATTCTCCTTCTTTCCATGACTGTAGATTTGCGGAGATGGCAACGACGGGAGCTCGCGGCAGACGATCTGGTACTGGACCCAACTCTCAGCAGGAGGAGGCATCGAGCCAAAACCTGTCTGACGTGGTGCACGAGTTGGCCAGGGAGTTAAGGAACGACCGTGGATCTAGCAACACTCCGAATGCAAAACCACCAACGCTGGAGCGATTCAAAAGAGCTGGACCCGCATTCTTGGGAGACGACAACCCTGAGAACGCAGAGCGCTGGATTGTGGAAGTGGAACGTCTCTTCAAGGGGATGAAAGTTCCGTCAGACGAAAGGGTAGTCTTCGCAACCTATTTGTTTGTGGGAGAAGCTGTCTTCTGGTGGGAGTCAGCAGAACGAAACAACTTTGGAGCTGGACAAGACGTTACATGGGAAGAGTTTAAGGAGGTATTCAACAGAAAATACTTTCCTCCGCATGTGCAGCGCAGGAAGGAGAAAGAATTTCTGGAGCTGGTTCAGGGATCGATGTCTGTACTTCAGTACGAGACTAAGTTCGAGCAACTGCAACGATTTGCAACTGATGCTTGCCCTAACGATCTTGTGAAGGCAAGAAGGTTTGTGGATGGTTTACGCGACGGTCTAAGAGCGAAGGTGCTAGTTTTGCAACCTACAACTGTGGCAAAGGCGGTCGAACTTGCTTCAATTCTGGAGGATGATTACAAAAGGACCCAGTAGCGGAAAGGAAATGCCGGTAAGGGTTAGGATGGTACTGTCAAGCGATCCGGATTTAAGAGATTCGGGAATGGTGGATGTTTTAATAATCGGCCAGCCAAACAGCAGAGACATCAACAACCTCAGCAAAATCGCGGGAATGGACAGAATCGGGCAATGGTTCCTTATCGTCAACCTCAGCGTATCGATGGTCCAGGAGCGGGAGGCAAGTGCAGATTTTGCGGGCAGCAATCTCATGCAGGGAAGCCGTGTCCACAGGATACTCGGAGGTGTTTCAGCTGCAATGAAGTTGGTCACATTGCGACCTACTGTCCTAATTGTGACAAGAAAGCAGGAGGGGAGTCAAGTAAAAAGGCTCAGGCGCGAGTCTTCGCTCTGACTTCGGCGGACACCCAAGCTTCGGACGATGTCATTGAAGGTACTCTACTTATCTTGAATAGACTAGCTAGAGTGTTGATAGACCCGGGATCGTCTAGATCCTTTATTTCTGTGGTGTTTGCTGCTAGTCTAGAAAAGAAGCCTTCTAGACTTGGGTGTGATCTTTTCATTTCTACTCCTGTTGGGAACTCAGTGACAGCAACTGAGTATCTGGAGGACTCTCCTGTTGTGATTGATGATGTGATGTTGACTGCTGACCTTGTTCTGCTTGAAATGTTTGACTTCGATGTGATTTTGGGTATGGATTGGTTAGCTAGATTTGGCGCTACTGTTGATTGTAGTAAGAAGAGAGTATATTTTAGAATTCCGGGAAAGAGAGAATTAATGTTCCGAGGAATTCGTTCAAAGAAGGAAAATTGTTTAATTTCTGCAATGAAAGTTCAGAAATTAGTAGCAAAAGGGTGTAAAGCCTTTTTAGCTACCGTAGTAGCAGAAGAGAAAGCTACTCCGAGAATAGAAGAAATTGAAGTAGTAAGCGAATTTTCCGATGTGTTTCCAGAGGAGTTGCCGGGTTTGCCACCAAAACGGGATGTTGACTTCACTATAGATCTATTACCGGGAACTGCACCGATATCGAAGGCACCTTATCGGATGGCACCTGCGGAATTAAAGGAATTGAAAGAACAGCTACAGGAGTTATTGGATAAACGGTTGATTCGTCCGAGTGTGTCTCCTTGGGGAGCACCAGTGCTATTTGTGAAGAAAAAAGATGGATCCATGAGACTGTGTATAGACTATCGGATGCTAAATCAAGTGACAATAAAGAATAAGTATCCGTTGCCAATGATTGATGATTTATTTGATCAACTGCAATCAGCAAGAGTTTTCTCAAGGATCGATTTGCGGTCAGGATACCATCAGTTGAGGATCAAGGAGGAAGACATCTCTAAAACAGCTTTCAGAACCTGCTACGGACACTATGAGTTCCTAGTGATGCCGTTTGGTCTGACAAATGCCCCTGCAGCATTCATGGATATGATGAATAGAATCTTTAAGGCACTGCTGGATCAGTTTGTGATTGTGTTCGTCGATGATATTTTGGTCTACTCTGCAAGCCGGGAAGAACACCAAAGACACTTAACTCAAGTGTTACAAATTTTGCGAGATAACCAGTTATATGCTAAGTTCAGCAAATGCGAATTTTGGTTGGACAGAGTAAACTTCTTGGGTCATGTGATATCGAAAGACGGAGTTTCGGTGGACCCTACGAAGGTGGAAGCCGTTTTGCATTGGGAGCAACCAAAGAGCGTAACTGAGATAAGGAGTTTTCTGGGATTAGCAGGATATTATCGAAGATTCATTGAGGGATTTTCTAGCTTGGCGTTGCCAATGACTAAGTTAACCAGGAAGGGAGTAAAGTATAATTGGAACGAGGATTGTGAGAAAAGTTTTAAAGAGCTGAAAAGAAGACTGACTTCTGCACCGATTCTGAAACTTCCATCAGGATCTGGTGGGTTTGTGATTTACAGCGATGCGTCGAGATGCGGTTTGGGCTGCGTGTTGATGCAGAATGGACATGTGGTGGCTTATGCGTCAAGACAATTAAAAATTCATGAGCTGAATTATCCCACTCACGATTTGGAGTTGGCGGCCGTAGTCTTTGCTTTAAAGATTTGGAGGCATTATTTATATGGAGAAACTTTCAAAGTATTCACTGATCACAAGAGCCTGAAGTACATCTTTTCTCAGAAAGACCTGAATATGAGACAAAGGCGATGGTTGGAGTATCTGAAGGACTATGACTTCTCTATCCACTACCATCCCGGTAAGGCGAATGTGGTTGCTGATGCATTAAGCAGAAAGACAGGAATAGTAGCATATATGATGGTACAAGAATGTCGAATGATGGAAGACTTAGGTGCGTGTAACCTAGAATGGCCAACCTCTAAGAGAGCGTCATTCCTAGGAAATGTCTCGGTGAGATCAACAATGTATGAGAAGGTGCTGGATGCACAAAAGAATAATCCTCAGATGCAAAAGTTGTTGGAGAAACAAGGATTCAAGAAAGGGATTGATGGAAGCATCCTGTTCCAAGGAAGATTGGTTGTGCCGAAGAATACGGAGTTGAGACAAGAACTTCTCCAAGAGGCGCATCATTCACGGTATGCAATTCATCCCGGGAGCACCAAGTTGTATCAGGACTTGAAGAGGAACCTTTGGTGGAATGGAATGAAGCGAGACATTGGAAGGTTCGTCTCCAGATGCTTAACATGTCAGCAAGTAAAAGCAGAACATCAGAGACCGGCAGGATTATTACAACCGCTAGAGATTCCACAGTGGAAATGGGATCATATTACCATGGATTTCGTGGTAGCACTACCAAAGACCCAGAAACAAAAGGATGCAATTTGGGTGATCGTGGACCGACTCACAAAGACAGCGCATTTTCTGCCGATTCGATGGAAACAGAACCCAAAGAGTTTAGCTGAGCTGTATATCAGAGAAATAGTAAGACTGCACGGTACACCGATATCAATCGTATCTGATCGAGATCCAAGGTTCACATCCAGAACATGGAAAGGTATCCAGGAGGCATTGGGTACGAAGCTTAGTTTCAGTACAGCATTTCATCCGCAGAGCGATGGACAGTCGGAAAGAACGATTCAGACTTTGGAAGATATGCTCAGAGCGTGTGCCATTGATTGGAAAGGAAATTGGGATGATCACTTACCACTGATCGAATTTGCCTATAATAACAGTTACCACTCTAGTATTGGAATGGCACCATTTGAGGCACTATATGGAAGACTGTGTAGATCACCTACATGTTGGACTGAAGTAGGAGAGTGTCAGGTAATGAAGTCAGAATTGATATAGCATTGTGCAGAGAAGGTGAAGCGGATTCGACAAAGAATACAGACAGCGCAGAGCAGGCAGAAGAGCTATGCGGACAATCGTCGACGAGAGCTGGAGTTTCAGGAAGGAGACAAGGTATTCTTAAAAGTTTCTCCGTCAAAAGGAGTTATGAGGTTTGGAAGGAAAGGGAAGCTGAGCCCAAGGTTCGTTGGACCCTTTGAGATCTTGGAAAGGGTTGGGCCGGTTGCTTACAGGTTAGCCTTACCCCCACAGCTGGCAGAGGTACACAATACATTTCACGTATCGATGTTGAGGAAGTATGTGCCAGATGAGTCTCATGTATTGGATTATACCACGATGGAACTTGAAGCAGACTTATCATTTCCGATGAGACCGATCGAGATACTGGATAAGAAGGATCAAGTGCTACGAAGAAAGACAAAACCGTTGGTGAAGGTTCTGTGGCAAAACCAGCACTACGAGGAAATGACATGGGAAACCGAGGATGAGATGAAGAAGTCCTACCCTCAACTCTTCGAAGAATAATTGTGGCATTTCGGGGACGAAATGTTCTTTAAGGAGGGGAGGATGTAGCGACCGTAATTTTTTTTCTATATTATTAAGGTAATTTTTCCTTGCTAAATGGGAGTAAATTTGAATTCTGGAAATTTCTTTAAAAATCAAAAATTTGAAGTTTTCCGTCAGACCGATCGATCGCCTTCGAACGGCATCGATCGGGAAATGATCGACCGGCTTCGTAAGGCATCGATCGCAAGACGATCGATCGCGTTATACGGACCGATCGATCGCCAGTAGTTTTGCTGATCCCGAGGCAATTCCGTTGGGAAACGCTTTGGGCTGATTTTGGGGGATTTCTTTGGGGCATATCTTGCCTGATTTACCTGTTTAAGGGGTTCTAAATACAGTAGTTTGGGTTGTAGTCAAAACCCTAATTGATATCTTTTTGGGAATCTTTTTAATGGGAGATTTAAATTGCCTAAAATTATAGTAAATATGCGCTGAACGTGGGACACTCTTTTGGGAGGTTGAATGGGCCTCTCTTGTGCTTATAGTTGGCCCAAGAAGAGTCCTTAAAAGTTTTGCTTCTACTTAGTAAGTTACCTAAGTAAATTGGTAACTACTTAAGAGGAGATAAGATCCTATCTTAATTGCAATCAAATCAGAATATTTTGTGGTTAGTGGAGATCACAATCTGGAGATTTGGATGGGCTGGGTTTGATCTTGGCCCTTGGATGAAGTGGAGACGGACGGTGGAGATTTGGGAGAAAAATCTATATAAACCCTAGGAAAAAGGGGCGCCCATCCCTTTGGGAACCGGCAGCCCTCTTTTCCTTTTTCTTTGGTGATTTCTTCTTCCCTATTTCGTTCTCCCCCTACTCTCCTAACCCTCAGTAAGCCTCTTCAAGTAGAGTGTGCTTTGGTGGTGGTTCGGTTCGTGTGGAGATCGCAAAGAAGCGGGTTTCGTTTCAAACCGGTTCACGTGCAAATTAGTACCGGTTCTTTTGTAAGATGCTCTTTTTCTCACAGCATATTTGCATGAAAGTTTTGATCTTTATGTTGAGTACCACGTGCTGATGATGTGTGACAAGTTTGACTTATTTTCGTTCGGGATTAATTGTCCTAATTGCTGATATCTATTCAATTGTTGCATACCGATCTCTCTATTGTTGTGATTTTCGCATACACTAATTGATCAAGACATCCCTGAGGTATACCATTCTTTTGCTACACTTTTGATCACATGTTTGCTGTCTATATCTACTGATAGTACCATGTTTCGAGTGGTTTAAGGTTCTGGTCATGAAAAGTTGTCATCTTTCTTGAAATACATCAACCGATGTCATGTTCTTGCATGCTTTGACCTAATCAATCTAACTTGTGTCTAATCCATGTGTTTCTCATCCAAAAGCAGCAATATTTCAGATTTGAATCCTCTGGTATGTGGAGTCCTTTTGTGTCAAAAGTTGTACTTTGTGTTGTGGTTCTATGTCCGAATAAAGTTGTCCACTTTAGGTAGTATATGCCTTAATTGATATGATATATGAGTAATATGATTATCTAGAAGAGACTAAAGGATGTATTGATAAGAGAAAGTGTAAATCCTTGATGGAGCATTGCTCGTGGACCTTAAGATCTCTCTAATGGATCTGACCAGGAGCCGAGGTGTCCTGGAATAGTTGTCCACTTTGCGGGTTAATGAGCAATTAAGACTAATTGGTAAAACAGTTTTAAAAGAGACTTGAAGGATGATTAATATAGATTTAATGGTCTGACCAGAAGCTAATAAAGGCCTATTATGATGTGGTTTTGAGTCTAAAAGACTTGGGTTAAGGTTAGAATTAGTGAAAACAAGTGAAAATTAAGTTATTACTTAATGTAGTGCTCTCGGCCAGGATGTAACCTGCACGGACAGACTGCATTCTAAAATCCATAACTAATTGTAGAAAATTCGAAAAATTATTCCGTAAATTGGGTAATGACCTGCGGAC
This sequence comes from Houttuynia cordata, assembly GCA_039654745.1. NCBI lineage: Eukaryota > Viridiplantae > Streptophyta > Magnoliopsida > Piperales > Saururaceae > Houttuynia > Houttuynia cordata. The sequence continues at coordinate 45,463,508 of CM077505.1, read as the reverse complement.
ATAGGGCTGTCTGCCATAAAAATTTCAGAGACTTATAAGTTCTGTGTAAGTCGGGATAAATCCGGGAATGGGGCAGTTGCGTCTATAACAGTGACCTTTCTCAGTTATAAATAAAACGCTACGCTAAGACCATGTATCTATATATATATATGATACCATACAAGTAGGGTACTATAATATAAGAATTCCAGAGGGTACTTATGATAGTATCATGAATGCAGTATCGTCTTTATGCCAATCATTGTGTTCGTCAATGTTCTCCTCGCGGTGCCTAACATCGCGTATCTTCTATTATTGAAACCCTAATGACAGGTTAGAGTTATCCTTTTATATTCTACCAGCAGTAAGCTTTTGAGTCACCTTAAGAGTCGTGAGAACCAGGGATGGCCTTGATTGAATCAGTGTATGGTGATGACATTGGAAGAGTCTATACCGAAGAGTTCAGTTTCAAGTCAACCCGTGCTTAGGCACATACCTGCTGTTGGTTAACCTCATGTGAGTCTGTCATTGTTAAATACTGAGAATTTCATTGAACTCCTCTGAGAGTCTTATTGTTGAAAATTATGAATTCATGAGAATACCATGTTGTGTAGACAGATCCAGTCCCATGTAAACTGCTTCTCCGCCAAAAGTTTTGTTGTTACTCTTAGGTTGGGTCATAGTATGCTCACGAGCCATAGCTAGACCCAGAGTGGTCTCCGATGATTATGAACCTCCGTAGTTCAGCCGATGACGGCAACGCGTGCGCTTTAGATTGTTAGACATTACGGAAGGTCTACAATCTCCGCCCATTGTGCCCGTAAGCACCTATGGGGCCAGCATCCCTAGACGCTTGGCCGGGTTCCTACGTAGAACCTCTAGGATGTTCTGGTATTGAAGTCCATAGAGGAAGTGGACGGATCAGAGAGCAGAAATTGACACTTTCGACACATTGGTTGTCCCGATCAGATATTTTGCTTATCTCCTTACTCTTTGAAAGTCTGGAGTCTTATTGTTTATATTGATTCATTTTACCCTGATCAGTGAGAGTTGTCAGGTGTTGTAATTTTCCAGGTGAGTAAATCCTGTGTTCATTTTGTCCTGAGTTAGTGGACCTGATTATCATTGAGTTACCTTATTGCCTTTATTTTCTGTGAGTTTTTCTGGCATCCTACTGAGTATTTCCTCTGGAATACTCACGCATCTTTTGATGCAGGGCGTAGAGCTGAAGAGGCGTGATCAGCATTCTTTTGGACGTGGAGGTTGGTGCTCGTAGGAGTCGTGGAGGCTTGTTTGCGTAGAATTTATTTTGCTATTTGTTGGATGTTTATCTTTTTCTGGATAGATGTGGCCTGCGTGTCACTCAGTTATTAATTTGCTTTCGTAAAAATACTTGTCACTTAGTAAGTCAGTATTGTCGTTTAGTTATTTTAAATTCTATTGAACGGTTGTTTACGTCATCATGATCCTGCTATTCCCTTTTTTGTTATGGGATTTGTGGTGATGAATCGAGTATTCGGTCCGTCCCAGGTTTCCTACCCTTGTAACCATCATTGGATTATCGCTTCCGCGCATATCAGGGTTTTGGAAATTTGGGGCGTGACACAACCTATTTCCGGTTCCAAGCCCTTGCCATGGCCAAGTAAATGGTCTATCATGATCTTTTAAGCTCAACTGACAACCACATATCAACTAATAACTCTGACTAAAGACATCCCACTGAAGATTAATATTCAACAAATCTCTAGAAGGTATTACTTTATGTAACTGGTGTGTGTGAGTGAATTTTATTAGCTCAAGCACTTGATCCAAGAGGATTGTAACAGAATGCTATTTCTCAGTTAAGTGTCTCTATCCTCCAGTATACTTACTCACACTTCCAATGTAAATTAATCTCTTAAAAATTGAAGTATGCATCACGAAGGGATAAACTATCAAAACCTATAAAAATACTAACAAGCAGCCTAAAAACTACAAAAAAAAATTTTAATTTTTTTTTTTTACAATTTTCAAAATAAGCAAGAAAATAAGTAAGATATCCTAAACAAATATCTTCCTATACCCCCAAACCTGCATGAAACATTGTCCTCAATGGAAAAATATATGAAATAAGTACTGAGGAAAATAAATAGAAGAGGGAAGGAAAGATAGTACCTGCACTCCACTGAAACGCTATATTATCTATCAAAATGAAAAGAACAAGTGAAGCACAAGAATAGCATAAGAAGAAATAAGCACAAAAATAAAAATTCTAAAAACTTGGGTTGCCTCCCAGTAGCGCTAAGTTTAACGTCTTCAGCCAGACACAACTATTAATCATTAGTCATGATAAGTCGGGTCTCCCATACTCAATTCATCGATCCGAGGTTGCTGGAATTCCAAGAATGGTTTAAGACGATGACCATTAACTTTGAATATATCACCATTCTTGGGGTTTTCTATTTCAACTGCTCCATGAGAATAAACAACACGAACTATAAAAGGTCCTGTCCATCGAGACTTCAATTTACCCGAAAACAGATGCAAACGAGAGTTGTATAAAAGAACTTTCTACCCCGGTGTAAAAGATTTTCGCAGAATATTTTGATCATGAACCTTTTTCATACGATCCTTGTATGATTTTGCACACTCATAAGCATCATTACAAAGCTCGTCTAACTCATTCAACTGCAGTTTCCTTTGAATTCCTGCTCTATTCAGATCAAAATTCAACTGCAGTTTCCTTTGATTTATGCTCAATTTCAACAGAAAGATGACAAGCTTTCCCGTAAACAATACGGTATGGAGACATTCCAATGGGAGTTTTAAATACAGTACGGTAAGCCCACAAAGCATCGGTGAGTCTCAGTGACCAATCTTTGCGATTAGGATTGACTGTCTTTTGTAAAATATGTTTAATCTCCCGATTAGAAATCTCAACTTGACCGCTTGTCTGAGGATGATATGGGGTAGCAATTTTGTGGGCTATGCCATATTTCTTCATTAACTATTCAAAAACCCTATTACAGAAATGTTTACCCCCATCACTTATGATAGCACGAAGAGAACCAAAACGTGCAAAAATATTATCTTTCAAAAATTGGACCACCACTTTGTGATCATTGGTCTTGCATGCTACGGCCTCTACCCATTTAGAGACATAATCTACCCCCACAAGGATATAAAGATTGCCAAAAGAGTTAGGGAAAGGTCCCATGAAGTCAATACCCCATACATCAAAAAGGCCTATAATAAGGATTGGGGTTAAAGGCATCATGTTACGACGTGAAAGTGCTCCTAACTTCTGACATCTTTCACATGCTGAACAATAAGCATGACAGACTTTAAAAATAGTAGGCTAATAAAATCCACACTGCAAAATCTTTGCAGCAGTCTTTTTAGAACTAAAATGGCCCCCACAAGCTTGATCATGACAAAAAGAAATGATGCTTTGTTGATCATGTTCAGGAATACATCTCCTAATAATCTGATCGGGACAATACTTGAACAAGTATGGATCATCCCAAAAGAAATACTTAACCGTGGACAAAAATTTAGACCTATCTTGGGAAGACCAATGAGATAGAATTTGTTCAGTTACCAGATAATTAACTATGTCCGCAAACCAAGGTAATTGGGATACTGCAAGTAATTGCTCATCAGGAAAAGATTCAGTTATGGGCAATGATTCATTAGTAAAATCAACTATCAACCTAGATAAGTGGTCGGCTACAACATTTTCGGAACCTTTCTTATCCCGAATTTCAATATCAAATTCTTGTAGCAACAATATCCATCGGAGAAGACGAGGTTTAGCATCTTTTTTAGATAAAAGATACTTCAATGCAGCATGATCCGAATAGATATAGACCTTAGATCCTAATAAATAAGACCGAAACTTATCTAGAGCAAAGACTACTGCCAGCAACTCTTTTTCAGTTGTAGAATAATTAAGTTGAGCATCATTCAATGTTTTACTGGCATAGTAAATCACATGGGGAAGTTTATTAATTCGCTGCCCCAACATAGCACCAATAGCATAATCAGAGGCATCGCACATGATCTCAAAAGGTAAGCTCCAATCAGGCGGCCGAATAATAGGTGCAGATGTTAACTCTGATTTGAGTTTCTGAAAGGCATTATTGCAAGCATTATCAAAGACAAATGGTGTATCTTTTGCAAGAAGATTACACAAAGGTCTTGAAATTTTACTAAAGTCTTTAATGAATCTTCTGTAAAATCCAACATTGCCTAAAAATGATCTGATTTCTTTCACAGTTCGTGGTGGTGGAAGGTGTGAAATCAAATCAACTTTAGCTTTATCAACTTCAATGCCTTTTTTAGATATAATATGCCCAAGAACAATTCCTTTTTGAACCATAAAATGACATTTCTCCCAGTTAAGTACCAGATTCTTCTCTTTACACCGCACTAACACTAAAGATAGGTGGTGCAGACATTCATCAAAATTAGACCCAAAGACAGAAAAATCGTCCATGAATACCTCTAAAAATCGCTCTACCATATCAGAGAAAATGCTCAACATACACCTTTGAAAGGTAGCAGGTGCATTGCATAGGCCAAAGGGCATGTGACGGTAGGCAAAGGTACCAAAAGGACACGTGAAAGTGGTCTTTTCTTGGTCTTCAGGGGCTATGGGAATTTGGTTATAACCAGAATAACCATCAAGAAAGCAATAATATTCATGTCCCGCTAACCTTTCCAGCATTTGGTCAATGAAAGGAAGGGGAAAATGATCTTTTCTTGTCAAAGCATTCAACTTCCTATAATCAATACAGACACGCCAACCCGTTTGAACTCGAGTTGTCACTGACTCATCAGCATCGTTTTTCACAACAGTTATGCCAGACTTTTTTGGTACAACTTGAACAGGACTTACCCATTTACTATCAGAGATTGGATATATAACTCCTACATCTAAAAGCTTAAGGATTTCAGCTCGAATAACTTCTTGCATTACAGGGTTAAGACGCCTTTGGGATTCACGAGAAGGCTTGGCATCATCCTCCAAATGAATTCTATGCATAACAACAGAGGGACTAATGCCTTTAATATCCACAATGGTCCACCCTATGGCTTCTTTGTGCTTTACAAGAACATCAAGTAATTTATGCTCTTGAGCCACATCTAGGTCAGATGTAATAATGACAGGTAAAGACTCAGCAGGACCTAAATAAGCATATTTCAGAGTATCAGGCAATGGTTTCAGGTCTAATTTAGGTGGCTCAACACTAGATGGAACTACTGGTGATGATGATAAGGCAAGAGGCTCCACTTTTGGTTGCCACCGTTCAGTACTCATCATAGGTACAGACTCAAGCAATGAGTTTACTTGTTCAGATGACTGATCGATATCAAATTCACAACCAAAATGTGTTAAGCAGGCCTCTAAAGGATCTTGGGAATGTGTTTGAAGAAATGTTGCATGGACAAGTGTTTCAATCAGGTTTATTTCATTCACATCATCCATGTCAGGTGGTTGTTTACTGATGTCAAAGATGTTCAATTCCACCTTCATATTCCCAAAAGAAATTTGCATTACTTCATTTCTGCAATTAATGATAGCATTAGATGTAGCTAGAAATGGACGACCAAAAATGACAGGTATTTGCCCACTTATGTTCGGAACAGGTTGAGTATCAAGGACAACAAAGTCCACAAGAAAATAAAATGTATTAACCTTAATCAGAACATCCTCAACAACACCTCGAGGAATTTTAACCGAACGGTCAGCTAATTGAAGTGTCATTGACGTGGGTTTTAGCTCTCCCAGACCTAATTGCACATACACAGAGTAGGGCAATAAATTCACACTTGCCCCCAGATCTAACAAGGCTCGCTCAATTTGATGTTTCCCTATCATGCATGAAATTGTGGGACAACCAGGGTCCTTATATTTGATAGGAAATTTACATTGTATGACAGAGCTGACTTGTTCTGCTACGAATGCCTTTTTAGGAACATTATTTATCTTTTTGACAGAGACTAGATCTTTTAAAAATTTTGCATATGAAGGCACTTGTTGGATTGCATCTAGAAAAGGAATGTTTATTTGCACTTGTTTAAACACTTCTAGAATATCTCCATATTGTGCACCTTTTTTAGGATTGACTAGTCTTTGCGGATAAGGTGCCCTAGGTACAAAATTCCTAGGTGGAGAATCACTGTCAATTGTTGGAGAAGAATTAATTTCTTTAGTCTCTATTTCAGTCTTAGTGTTCTCACTTTCTTTTTCAGACATTTCAATTTTATTATCAACTTGTTTTCCAGACCTAAGGGAGATAACTGATTGAATATGTTCCTCATTCTGTGAAGAATTGGAGCTACTACCAATGGAAAATTGGCCCTTCTGGTTAGGCACAGGTTGACTAGGGAATCTCCCTCTCTCTCTCTCTCTTTCTGCTAATTGAGTAGCCAATTGACCAACTTGAGTCTCTAACTTAGCAATTGCTTGAGTATTCATGTGTGTAGAGTTCTTCATCTCAAGCATAGCTTGGTTAGTTGACTGAATAACTTGGCTTGTGGATTGGATAAAAGATTTGAGAGTGTCCTCTAACGAGGATTGTTTTTGTGTAAGAGATGGAGATTGATTGGCTGGTTGTTTGTATTGGGTAGGAGGTTGAGACAAAGCTGGATAAGGTGGGATGTTCTGCCTAAACTGATTATGCACGGGTTGCATGGGCTGCCTACCTACATTCATAGGTGGTTGACTCTGTCTCCAGGAGAAATTTGGATGATTTCTCCAACCTGAATTATTCAGGAGGGATTGTTGAAAGTGCTCTTTAGGTCCTAGAGGGGGGGGGGTGAATAGGACAACCACTTAAAAACTCTCACTCTATTTTAATAAGAGATAATGTTAATTTAAATAATCATTCAATGCAACATTATCTTATTAGCAAGTAATTGGACGCGCATGAGTGAGAGAGACTTAAGAGGTGTGGAGTGTGTGTGTGTAACATTATGCAAGACGAGCAATCACAAGCAATCACACAAGATTTATAGTGGTTCGCCGCCAAGCAACTCGCTTCAACGGGTACATCCACTCTCGGAGCACCTAATCCAAGGAACCTCCGACATTCACTAAGTGAGGGTTTTTAGCTCACCCACAACATCATACACTCACCGGTTTTGCTTGGATCACCGGGAACCATACAAGAGTGAATCCACACTCACTATGGGTCACACCGACCCAACTCTCTCTTAAAAGAGTGGTTTGACCCTATGGTCTATACCACAATCTAACACATGTAAAGAAGATATTTAAGAGTACTTACTCTAGGAAGTAGGAGTGACTAGAGTACATACCCTTGAAGGGAGGATGTGAGATATCCTACCCGTTTTGCTCAACCTAGTTTTGAGCTTATGGCCGTCCATTGTCCATCCTTGGATTCAACTAATGATGCTCCGAAATTGTAGAGGCTTTTTGGACAAGGGATTGGTTTCTCTAAGAATTTTCCTATGGGATTATGTGAAAACCATGGCCAAAGATACTTTGAACTACTCTCAAGGGTCAATGGTATGAACCCATCTAATCATTAATGAGGGACCGGAGAGTAGATCAAAGTATTCAAGACCTTTGAGAGAATTTGGAAGTATTTGGTTCAAAGGTCAAGTGGGGGCTTTGGTTTCTAAAGGATGATTCTATATGCTCCAAGAAACCGTGATCCAAGATGACTTGAATCTCTTCCTAAGATCTTATAGCAAGATCTTAAACCCCTTTCAAAGAAAGGAGAGGAAGAATAATCAAGAGCATCAAGGCTCTAGAGGACTTGAATCTCTTCCTAAGATCTCATAACAAGATCTTAAACCCCTTTCAAAGAAAGGAGAGGAAGAATAATCAAGAACCCTCAAGGCTCTAGATGATATGCAAAGAATAAGGCCAAGAGGCTTTGGGGAGATGGCTTGCCCATTTCTTTCCAAGAGGGAGGTATTTATAGATGGAGAGGGAGGTGTGTATCAACCCATCCTTGGGTGGATCCACCTCATATCCACCCACCCATGGGTAGATCCACCTCATATCCACCCACCCATTAGTGGTTCTCTTATGTGGGTTGGGTCCTATTAATGGGTGGTTCCTTTAGCCCAAGAACCCATTTCACAAATGGGCTTTTTCTAAATGTCTTTTCCTAAGGACCTTAGGTGGGCTTTGAAAGAAGCTTTGGATCACTTTGGTTAGTGGGTTTTTCTTGGAATATTTTGAACCTAACAAATTTGATCCAAAAGCTATGGGCCTAGAGGACAACTATGGATGATCTAATGGTTGTGAGTTGATCCTCTAGAAAATATGCACTCCTCTTATATGTCTTCATGTTGGGCCTTCAATAGGTTGCTTTTAAGTGGTGTCTTGGCCATGGGCTTTGTAGTGTGCTCCCACATTGTCTTGGACTTTTGTGATCTTCATTTTCCTTTAGCTTCACCTTGGAGTGTCTTGCTCAATATGATAGCTTTCTCTTCAAGATCCACTTGTGTTGGCTTCTTCTTGAGATTGTCTCCTCTCAACCTCTTCATATAGCCCAATTTGTACATATACCCCATTTTCCCTCTCACATACCCCATATATTTTTGTACATTAAATTGACATACATTAAGAGACAAAATCACACTCCCAAATTTTGCCCTAACAAGCTCCCCCTTGTCAATTTGAATGACAAAAATGCTTATATAAATTAGAGGCTTAATTAGCAACTCCCCCTAAGTTGCATTCCCCTCTAATGAAGCAATTCCTCTTTCGATGGGCATGTCAAGTTTTACCCTGTAAGACAAACACATTCTAGTACACTAGGTGGGAATTTCTCACTCCCCCTTTTTGTTAATCAAATTGGCAAGGTTAGATAAGAATTGTAGATAACAAGCGAGAGTCATACATTAAAAATGTAACTAAGGGAGGTTTAGCATTAAAGCACAATAAAAAGAGTACATTAAGTTCAAAGTGCTTAATAGAGAAATGGCATTAAAGCATAACAACGAGAAGCACATAGATAGAGCATGAAAGCATAGGCACATAGGATCAAAACATACATCATTAACAAAATGGGAAAACAACCAATGAATGTCTTAGTTACAATCCTAAGAGATTAATAACTCTAATGATTCCCAAACCAAAATAAAGGTGATTTTCATTTGAGAGCAAACCTATGAACTCGTGGATAGTTAGGGTGAACCCTACTCGTTGTCATTATACCCCTCAAGTTGTGAGTGTCACTTTTGGTTTTAGTACCCAATAAAATTTGATAGTGACTCTCCAAAAACCAAGACATTTTTTTTTTATTTTAAATACAACACGAGCAAAAACAACAAAAGAAAACAAAAAAAGGAAAAGAAATACGAAACTAATCTAACTAGCACAAATTCCAATGGACTTTCGAAGATTAGTAAATCTCAAGGAGTCCAGTGGTTTAGTCATAATATCTGCTAGTTGATTATTAGTAGAAACATATTCTAGTGCAACTATATTATCCTCAACTAATTCACGGATGAAATGATGCCTAATATCAATGTGCTTAGTGCGTGAATGTTGAACCGGATTTTTAGAAATATTTATAGCACTAGTGTTGTCACAGTATACGCTCATGGTCCCTTGTTGGATTCCATAATCCTGAAGCATTTGCTTCATCCATAATAATTGAGCGCAACAGCTACCAGCGGCAATGTACTCGGCTTCTGCAGTAGATAGAGAAATAGAAGCTTGCTTCTTGCTATGCCAGGCAACTAGACAGTTTCCAACATAGAAACATCCACCACTTGTGGATTTTCTATCAACTAAGTTGCCTGCCCAATCTGCATCTGAGTATCCAGCTAGAGCGGTACAAGTGTCATATGGATACCAGAGCCCTAGATCTGAGGTTTCTGCTACATACCTGATAATTCGTTTAACAACAGTTAAATGGGATTCTTTAGGATCAGCTTGAAATCTCGCGCATGCTCCTACACTAAATGATATGTCAGGTCTGCTAGCAGTCAGATAAAGTAGGCTGCCAATCATACTCCTATAAACATGAGAATCAGCACTTTTTCCATCACTATCCTTGCTCAGTTTTAATGTGGTACTCATAGGAGTAGCTATATGTCTACCAGAGTCAAGACCAAAACGCTTGACTAGCTCCCTAGCATATTTGGTTTGAGACACGAAAATTCCTTCTTTTAATTGTTTGACCTGAAAACCTAAGAAGAAGGAAAGTTCTCCTACCATACTCATTTCAAACTCCGATTTCATAAGGTTGGCAAACTCAATAGTTCTTTTCTCATTAGTAGATCCAAAAACAATATCATCTACATATATTTGAGCAATCAAGATGGAATCTTTGGTCTTTTGCACAAAAAATGTTTTATCAACACTTCCTCGACAAAAATCATTATTGAGTAAGAATGAGGTCAATCTCTCATACCATGCACGTGGTGCTTGTTTTAGACCATAGAGTGCCTTTTTGAGCCTATATACATGATGAGGAAGTTTAGGATCAATGAATCATTTTGGTTGTTCAACATATACTTCCTCATTAAGTACTCCGTTTAAAAAAGCACTTTTGACATCCATTTGATATAATTTGAATTGTAAATGACAAGCAATGGCCATTAAGATCCTAATAGTCTCTAACCTAGCTACAGGAGCAAAGGTTTCCTCGAAGTCTATCCCCTCAATTTGGGTGTATCCTTGGGCAACTAATCTAGCCTTGTTTCTAACAATCTTCCCATTTTCATCACTTTTGTTCTTAAAAATCCACTTAGTTCCTATGACATTTATATCACTTGTTCTAGGAACTAGGTACCATACCTCATTTCTAACAAATTGATTTAGCTCTTCTTGCATGGCATTAATCCAATGTTCATCTGTGAAAGCTTCATGAACATTCTTAGGTTCTATGTTAGAGGTGAAACAAAAATGACTGTTTATTATTTCAGCTTGTTGTCTAGTTAGAATAGGGCCACGAGGGTCACCAATGACTTGAGTTATAGGATGATCCTTTACTTCTTTCAGGTCATTGTTTGAAGGAGGAGGAGAGGATATGAGCTCAGTAGTGGGACCCTCTTCTAGTGCTCCTTCATCTTCTTCAGGATGGTCTTGAGAACCTTCTTCAATTTTTGCATCATGAACAACCACATTGATAGATTCTTGAATGGTGTTGGTTGTCAGATTTAATATCCTATAAGCTCGACTATTGAAGGAGTATCCAAGGAATATTCCTTCATCACTTTTTGAGTCAAGCTTGCCTAGATTTTCTCGGTCTTTTAAAATATAACATCTACTGCCAAAGACCTTAAAATATTTAACACTAGGTTTTTTATCGTGCCATAGCTCATAGGCAGTTTTATCCTTACCTGCTCGCATGTAAACTCGATTAATAATATAGCAGGCAGTGTTAACTGCTTCGGCCCACAAGTTCTTTGGAAGATTCTTACTAGTTAAAAATACTGTGGCCATGTCTTGCAGAACACGGTTCTTTCTTTCAGCAACACCATTTTGCTGAGGAGTTTTAGGTGTAGAAAATTCATGATGTATTCCAAATTTATCACAAAATTTATCAAAGGAAGTATTTTCAAATTCTCCACCATGATCACTCCTAATCTTGACAATGGTCAGACCTTTCTTATTTTGGATTTGCTTCGCAATCCCTTTAAATTCAAGAAAAGTATCATACTTTTCTCTAAGAACGGCAACCCAGGTGTATCTAGAAAAGTCATCTACTACCACAAGGAAATACTTTTTCCCTCCTATACTCTCTGTTCTCATGGGTCCAACTAAATCCATATGTAGAAGTTCAAGAGGTCTAGAGGTATTGATAGTATTTACCTTTTTGTGTGAGGCTCTAACTTGTTTACCTATCTGACATTCACCGCACTCTTTCTTATCCTTACAACTAATGATAGGTAGACCCCTAAGAATCCCTTTCTTACTTAGTCGAGATAAGTCTCTATAGTTTACATGACCAAGACGCTTGTGCCATAGTTCTGCTTCATTTGTTTGCAATATGTGGCATTGAGAAAAGTTTGGTTGACATGTTTCCTCAACTATATAGCAATTGTCAGTAGTTCTAACACCTCTCATAATGGTTTCTCCTTTCTTGTTGGTGATCTTACAACTGTGACTCTCAAAGCTAACATAGTGATTTTGGTCACAAATTTGGAAAATACTAAGGAGATTGTGTTTTAGCCCTTCAACACATAGTACATCCTTAAGGTGAGGCATGTTTGGTACTTTTAGAGTTCCTTTGCCAATGATTTTTGCAGTACTACCATCTCCGAAGGTGACCGATCCTCCATCAAATTCTTTTAGCTCAGAAAAGTTTCCTTTTTCTCCAGTCATGTGCCTAGAGCACCCACTATCTAAGTACCATTTAGGGGAATTTTCTGCTAAGAGGGCTGTGTAAACAACTAGACTCCTTTCCTTTTGTTTTAGGTCTCCATACAGTGGTGTTAGATGTTTTCCCTATTTTATACCTAGAAGATGGACTATTTGAGGTGGTTGTTTTACTCTTGCTTTCCTTGCTCTTGAGCTCTGTTTGAGTATTCCTATGCTTTAGGGTTATTTTAGCAATCTCTTCAAAAAGTTGAAAAATCCTAGTAGTCACAGGAATAAGTCTAGTAGGAACAACATTATGTGAGGAATTAATGAATTCTAGAAGTTCACTTTTGGTGTAATCATTGTTTTTCCTAGAAATCTTCTTTGCATTATATCCCCTATCAACTGGTGCATTTTTATCTTGAGACAATTCTCCTAAGATAGATTTTTCTTTCCTTATGATAGGTCTAGGATTGATTCTTCGGTGTTCCTCTTCAATAGATGACTTGTTAAGACTTTCTTTTACAAAGATAGTTTGAGTTTCACCTTTAGACTTGTTTATACCAGTGTAACCAAGCCCATTCTTATCCATTGGACTTTTTCCTAGCCTTAGCATATGTTGAAGAGTTTGACTACTTTGAGAAAATTTCTCAACTAGACTATCCTTGGATTTGCTAAGTTCTTCTTTTAGAGTTGAGTTTTCAGAGATAACTACTTTTAATTCTTCTAATTTTTTTTTAAGTATCTGCTCTCTAATTTTCAATTCATTTTTCAACTTAACAATTTCCTGTGTTTGCATATCATTCATAGCAAAATCAAGATCCTTTTTAAGCCTAAGATTTTCCCTTTTTAGCATAGTGATCTTCTCAGTCATTCTAGTGCTTTCTTTGAATAAAGAATTATATGAACTTTGAAGGTCATTATTATCGTTGTCAGAAGTAAGAGAATCTGAATCACTTTGAGATGATTCTTCATTTGGCATTTCCACCTTAGATAAGTCATTAGTGATTGATGAGGAAGTCATAAAGACTTTTAAAGATTCAACCTCATCTTGGTCAGATGAATCTTCTAAGTTCTCCTCAGTTTCTGAGGATTCATCCCATGAAGCTTTAGCTGCTATTTCCTTTTTCTTAAATTTTTGCTTTGACGGGCACTCAGTAGCAAAATGGCCAATCCCATGACAATTATAACATTCAATGTTTCTTGGGGATGATTTACTTTTTCTTTTTAAGTTGTCTATAGGTTTAGTTTTAGAAACACTTTTCCCTCTAAATCTTCCATTAAAATGTTTAGCAAACTTTTTAGCAAGGAAAGCAATTTCTTCATCTACCTCATCATCTGACTCTTGACTTTGTTTGCTAGTAGATTTCAAAGCTACAGATTTTTTAATCTGTGTGAGAAGTTGCATTTCATAAGTTTGTAAAGAGCCAACTAAATCTTCTACTTTCATTAGGTCAGTATTTCTACATTCCCCAATTGCTGTCACTTTAGGAGAAAATCTAATAGGGAGAGACCTAAGGATTTTGTCTACAATGTCAGGTTCAGGTAGTTTCTTACCAAGTCCCCACATGGAATTTACAATATCATTAAGTTTAGAATAGAATTCCATGAATATTTCATCTTCTCCCATTTTGATATTTTCAAACCTAGTTACAAGGAGTTGGAGTTTAGATTTCTTAACTAAACTAGTTCCTTCATGCGACACTTCTAAAATATCCCAAGCTTCCTTGGCACTCTCACACAAACATATACGTTTATACTCATCAGGGGATACAGCACAAGTAATGGCACTAAGGGCTTTGTTATTTCCCATACTCAATTTTTTATCTATCTCAGACCACCTAAGTATGTTTAAGGGACGCTCAGTAGTAACCCCATTTGTTTCTATGGTTTCAGTGGGTGGTTTCCAACCATTTTCTACACAATACCATGCCAATTCATCATGAGCCTTCAAAAAGGTCTTCATGCGATTTTTCCAATATGCATAGTTACTACCATCAAATGGAGGAGGTTTGGTAGTAGATGAGCTCTCAAATCTAGCCATTAAGAGCACTTGGATCACACTCAAGATGCTATCACCTAAGTAAGAGTGACCAGGCTCTGATACCACTTGAAAGTGCTCTTTAGGTCCTAGAGGGGGGGGGGGGGGGTGAATAGGACAACCACTTAAAAACTCTCACTCTATTTTAATAAGAGATAATGTTAATTTAAATAATCATTCAATGCAACATTATCTTATTAGCAAGTAATTGGACGCGCATGAGTGAGAGAGACTTAAGAGGTGTGGAGTGTGTGTGTGTAACATTATGCAAGACGAGCAATCACAAGCAATCACACAAGATTTATAGTGGTTCGCCGCCAAGCAACTCGCTTCAACGGGTACATCCACTCTCGGATCACCTAATCCAAGGAACCTCCGACATTCACTAAGTGAGGGTTTTTAGCTCACCCACAACATCATACACTCACCGGTTTTGCTTGGATCACCGGGAACCATACAAGAGTGAATCCACACTCACTATGGGTCACACCGACCCAACTCTCTCTCAAAAGAGTGGTTTGACCCTATGGTCTATACCACAATCTAACACATGTAAAGAAGATATTTAAGAGTACTTACTCTAGGAAGTAGGAGTGACTAGAGTACATACCCTTGAAGGGAGGATGTGAGATATCCTACCCGTTTTGCTCAACCTAGTTTTGAGCTTATGGCCGTCCATTGTCCATCCTTGGATTCAACTAATGATGCTCCGAAATTGTAGAGGCTTTTTGGACAAGGGATTGGTTTCTCTAAGAATTTTCCTATGGGATTATGTGAAAACCATGGCCAAAGATACTTTGAACTACTCTCAAGGGTCAATGGTATGAACCCATCTAATCATTAATGAGGGACCGGAGAGTAGATCAAAGTATTCAAGACCTTTGAGAGAATTTGGAAGTATTTGGTTCAAAGGTCAAGTGGGGGCTTTGGTTTCTAAAGGATGATTCTATATGCTCCAAGAAACCGTGATCCAAGATGACTTGAATCTCTTCCTAAGATCTTATAGCAAGATCTTAAACCCCTTTCAAAGAAAGGAGAGGAAGAATAATCAAGAGCATCAAGGCTCTAGAGGACTTGAATCTCTTCCTAAGATCTCATAACAAGATCTTAAACCCCTTTCAAAGAAAGGAGAGGAAGAATAATCAAGAACCCTCAAGGCTCTAGATGATATGCAAAGAATAAGGCCAAGAGGCTTTGGGGAGATGGCTTGCCCATTTCTTTCCAAGAGGGAGGTATTTATAGATGGAGAGGGAGGTGTGTATCAACCCATCCTTGGGTGGATCCACCTCATATCCACCCACCCATTAGTGGTTCTCTTATGTGGGTTGGGTCCTATTAATGGGTGGTTCCTTTAGCCCAAGAACCCATTTCACAAATGGGCTTTTTCTAAATGTCTTTTCCTAAGGACCTTAGGTGGGCATTGAAAGAAGCTTTTGGATCACTTTGGTTAGTGGGTTTTTCTTGGAATATTTTGAACCTAACAAATTTGATCCAAAAGCTATGGGCCTAGAGGACAACTATGGATGATCTAATGGTTGTGAGTTGATCCTCTAGAAAATATGCACTCCTCTTGTATGTCTTCATGTTGGGCCTTCAATAGGTTGCTTTTAAGTGGTGTCTTGGCCATGGGCTTTGTGGTGTGCTCCCACATTGTCTTGGACTTTTGTGATCTTCATTTTCCTTTAGCTTCACCTTGGAGTGTCTTTCTCAATATGATAGCTTTCTCTTCAAGATCCACTTGTGTTGGCTTCTTCTTGAGATTGTTTCCTCTCAACCTCTTCATATAGCCCAATTTGTATATGTACCCCAATTTGTACATATACCCCATTTTCCCTCTCACATACCCCATATATTTTTGTACATTAAATTGACATACATTAAAGACAAAATCACACTCCCAAATTTTGCCCTAACAATTGTCTGTTGTTTCAGAGAAGGGATTGTCTGTTGGCTTCCCATAATTATTCAGGACATTAACTTGTTCTGCATAACACTCTGGATACGTATTCATGGAAGGGCAGTTCAGAGATGTATGCATTGGGCTAGCACACACAGAGCATGCTTCATTCATGTTGAGGGCATTGATGTTTCTGTTCAAACTCAGGGCATCTATTTTCTTGGTTAGCGCATCGAGTTTGACCTTAACATCTATGTCCTCTTTGATTTCGTAGAGATCCCCCTTCTTAGGAGCTTGATGTTGTCTCTCCCTATGACCTGCAAAATCCCACTGTTGGGATCTTTCAGCTAATCGTTCTAAGAAGTTATAAGCTGCTTCACCTCCTAAGTCTAAGAAAGCACCGCCATTCATTGCTTCAATCATGTTGCGGTGTGTTTGAGTTAAGCCATTGTAAAAGTGTTGAATTAACCTCCATGTTTCAAACCCATGATGTGGACATTTTAGTAAAAGGTCTTTAAATCTTTCCCAACTCTCATAAAATTTTTCATTTTCATCTTCCATGAAGTCAGTGATTTCTCTCTTTAATTCATTAGTTTTAGTCATTGGGAAGAATTTGGACAAGAATTTGCTCACCAACATATCCCATGTTGTGATAGAGTCAGCGGGAAGAGAATTTAACCATGCCTTGGCCTTGTCCTTCAAAGAGAAGGGGAAAAGGCGCAGACGAACAGACTCATCAGAGAAGTCGGTGAACCTAAAAGTTGCACAAATTTTTAGAAAATCCTTTACATGCATGTAAGGATCCTCTCTGTTAAGACCATGATAATTAGGCAAAAGTTGAATTATTTGAGGTTTTAATTCAAAATATTTTGCAGAGGTTGCAGGCAACACTATGCAAGATGGAGGGTTGATTGAGATTGAAGAAAATAACTCCCTCAGAGATTTCTCAGGTTGATCTTCCATTTCGAATGAAAGATCAATTTTAGTTTCACTATTCTCTAAAGGATTGGAATTATTGCTAACCAGACACAGTGTGTGATCACGTGTCCACGTGGTCATACACCGTCAATCAACTCTCACGTGTTTAATTTTTTTTTTTTTTTTAATTTTTTTTAAATTTTTTTGACCTAAAATTAACTGCAAGGGTAAAATTAGTCTTAGAATTTGATTTCCTACAAGTCCCCGGCAACGGCGCCAAAAACTTGTTGTTGTTTTAATTAATCTTCTTAATTTTACTCGCAAGCGTACAAATCGTGTTTGGAGTATAGTCGCACAATTCTTACGAGGTCGAACCCACAAGGACTTGTGTTTTTGGAATTCTAATTCGAAGATCAGATTATTACCCTTGTTGAAGAATTAAATTGATTTGATTCACTACAACTACGACTAATCAAAGACTCAATGCAATTAAACAAATTTAACTAACAAATTAATCTAAAAGTAATTAAGTAATCTATGAAAAAGAAACTAATTGACAAATAAAAATTGAAACTTTAATCAAGAATTTAAAACACTAGGGCATAAGAATCAGCACATGACAATCATAGGAATATTTCTTTTACAATCAGTAATTGTTCTCACGATTATCTCGTAGAGAATTGGAAATCTATTCTCCTACGGAAGATTTCAGCAATAAAGCATATAGATTTTTTAATAAAATTTTGTATTCTCTTGCATATCAACAGATGAGATTCAAATCATTACATGTATCCATCATTTGATAAATCACAAGTAATATCCAAATAGCATGTTAAACATATAACCCAATGCAATTAATTTGAGAATAACAATCGTTAAAGCTCATTAATTTAGGCAAAGCAATTGCATCACATGAATAATTTTCCTACGACTAATCACGGCTTCATCTCAGCCCTAGACAGAAAATTAGCTACTCATATTAAGAAAATTAACTGCAAAAATAATGATATTCATTTGAATTGAAGATTAAAATAACTTAGAGAAATTTTTGAATAATAGAAAATTAAGCAAGAAAGTACTGTTCTTTGCTCTCGGGTTACTGTTCACAGCAACAGTTCTTCAGAACCTCGAAGCACAACGCCGGAATGAAAACCAAAATGAAAGAGAACAAATAACTGAAACCAAAATTTGAAACTGAAAAAAATAAAACTATCTGGTCGTCTCCTCTCTGTCGGACAGGCTTCCTCTTCTCTCGGTTCCTCTATTTTTATACAGAGACTGCAACTCTATTCTTCCAAAATCAGCCTTCCTGAGCCAATTTCGTGCAAATCAAAACCTTCCCTTTAGATGTACCTTCCAATTTCAGTGATTTGCAGCTCCATTTTCATTGATTCCCGTCGTTCTGATCAAAATCTGAAGCTTGTCTTTCCCCATTCGGCTCCCCGGAACGCAACTTACTAAATTTAGATTTTTTTCCTTTTGCTGTTTTGCTCCTCCTCGTGCCATCGTGACTGCCGCCTCAGTCGATTCTGCTCCTCCAGGTCGCCGTCATCGCCCAGCTTGAATGTCTCAAAACCTCCGCCGTGATCCCTTCGCCGCCAAAACCCAGCCGTCGCCCTTGCTCGTCGTCCATGACCGCCTCGCCATCGATTCACCGTTGCCCTTCTGTTGGTTCGCCGCCGTCGCTCGAGCAATCCCTGTCTCTGCCATCGGCCGCCGTCGAGCTCCACCTCAAGCCGCCGCTCATCTTCGCCGGATTTCGCCATGAGCGCTCGAGCTCTGTTCTGAAGGACACCCGAGCTATCGCTCGAGTTTCATTTTCTTTTTTTTTTCTTTTTTTTTCATTGACCCGGCTGGTTCGCTCGTGTTTTGCTTCTTCTATTGCTTGTGTTAAAACCCGTTGTATCAATGTCGACCACCGGATTAAATCTGAACGGCCCTGTACTCTACTTCCACGCCCGTCTTCCTCATCAGTGGACATCAGCGGTTCAGATCTTCTCTGCGCAAGATATCAGCTATTGGGTCGCTTTGGCACTTCAAAACCCGTCTATTTGGTTCACTTTGCAGCCCGAACACTTGAACCTACATAAATAAAATATGTCCCACATTAGACGTACCAAATAATTTATAAAATTATGGAACAGTGTTAAATTGAGTCATTTAGAGAGCATTATTTAGTTAATTCCTAATTACTAAACAAATGACTAAAATTCACTTTATTCCTTATTTTAACTAATAATTATGACTAACAAACAGGTAAAAAGGCATATAAAAATGTGTATTTTTCATGCGTAACAGAAAGTCCATAAGCAAAATGACTACTCAGTGAGGAAGGTGGATTATCACCTCAATTATGGTCTCTTGCTCATGATGGTTTTACAAGATTTGGAATGACCACAACAAATATGGCTAAAAGTCTAAATAGTGTGTTGAAGGGGGCTCGATCATTACCTGTGCAAGCCTTAGTGTCAGCCACCTTCTACCGGATCGTCAAATTCTTTGTGAAGCGACATTCGGCTGGGTTGGCCATGACAACCCCATACACCCTACTATTGAGTGGAAGATTAAACAACAAACGCGCCTTGTTGGTAGTATGTTGGTTGACCAAATTAATTCTCACGTGTATAAAGTGAAAACAATGCGTGGAAGAAAATATGTGGTGGATGGCAGCGATCATACATGTTCTTGCAATTACCCTCAGGTGTACAAACATCCATGTCGTCATCTAATTATTGTCCAATTGAGACGAAGACGACCCATTTGCGATTTAGTTGGATATTGTTATACATCTGATGCATATAGAAAGGTGTATGCAGCCGAATTCTTTCCTCCTCTTATCGACGATCTTGGGAGGAAAAGTCACCTATATATGGGGTGAAGCCCCCAAGAGTGACACGAAAACCTGGTCATCCACGCACTAGGAGAATACATAATGCGATGGATAGTGCGGGCATGACGACAGATGGTCGATCTCACTACCATTGTGGGAATTGTAACCAACTTGGACATAACAGGCGTCAATGCCAAAACACACCTTCTGCTGATTGGTACTTCCATACAATGATCTTTATATGTAAATTAACTTATTTTATACATTCTTTGAAGTTTCAATTTTAGGCAGAGGTGGCAATTCTAGATAAAATATATAAAATGGTTCTGTGTGGCTTTGTGTTCTCCAAAGCAATTTTATTTGGAGGCATCGATTGGTGAGCATGAAGAATAGAATGTGAAACTATGACATGAGAGTGGACTATGGAGTAGTGTTAACATTTTTCTGCAGTCAGGTTGATTTTTCATGTTCTTCATATTTTGAGTTTCTCGAGGACTGCTTTTTAAAACGCTGATAACAACCAATAGATCTAGATTCGAGTATGGAGTGCATTGATGGAGATGTAAATCATTTGATTAGTATAACAGGTAGACATATTAATTAAT
Organism: Houttuynia cordata; assembly: GCA_039654745.1. Lineage (NCBI taxonomy): Eukaryota > Viridiplantae > Streptophyta > Magnoliopsida > Piperales > Saururaceae > Houttuynia > Houttuynia cordata. Next base: position 45,442,961 of record CM077505.1, on the reverse strand, counting down.
TTCTCTATAAGAAGAATAGTTCTGTAATGGGCTGCATGTAGATCAAAAGTATACAACCTACATATTTGTACAATTATGTATATACCTGGTCTGTATTTCTTTTTTCATCTTTTGAAGGTACTTAAGATTTTTTTTCATGCAATATTCTGTTAAACAGATTAATGGAGTTTAGGGATGGACAAAAACTCAACCGAGCAACTGGTAATAAAAATATACCTGTTAAGATCATGCTATACGAGTGTTTTCCTTGTCAAGACGTTTTTCTATCTTCTATTAGCCTCCATTGTTATCTTTAGGGAAAATATGTTACTTTTTTTGGTGTAGACACATTGGGATTACACAATTGACACAAGCGAGGTTATCAACATTGAATGGGAGAAATTGCTAATGCCAGTATAATCATTTCAAGACGTCTTGCAAATGGCGAGTAAATTGGCATATTATTGGTGTATTTTGGTCCACCTTCATGTCTTTGTTGTCAGCGCAACAGTGGAGAAAGAAAACGTGTACGATTTTTATGTAGAAGTCTGTTTATTTGTTAATTAAAGCATTCTTGTCTCTCCTAAAGTAGTTGCTCTGTGTCGATATGTAAGCTTTGGGCCTTTGTGGTATGAGATGAAAATGGTACTAGTAATAACACATTTATATCTCTTACGAATTTAATAATTTCGGCATAATTATTTTCTGCAGTAGTGACATTCGTATATTGGATGTTGGAGAGGAGCTTCAAAGAGTAACCATTCCATTAAAAAAGGGCCGTTGTACTTACCTGCTACGTGGACTCAAACCATCCATGTGGTATGAAGTTAAGCTAATTTTTAAGGCTGACATCAATCACTTGGTTGGTATCAGAGAGCATGTTTTCCTTTCAGTAATAGCATTTTAACTGTTCTAAAGGCTCTTCTCCTCATTCCTTTAAGGATCAGACGTACATACTCGTTACTGTGGAGCCTGCTGGGATTGTAGCTTTGCCAAATGTAACTGGAGGGAGTTTGTTGTGTTCAATATTGGTATTTGTTATATCAACTTTTCTGCCAGTTGCTACTGATTTCTTTGTCTTTGTCAACAAAATAACAACTGAAACAAAATGAGTTCAATTGATTCATCTCTGAAGTACTGTGTTTTTTTGTCCATAAATCAAATATATGTAAGTATATATGGGTTTGTGTCCCATATTACTTGCCTTATTTGAGAGGAGTCGGCCCTCTCTTGTGTGTGTGAACCTGAGGAGATGGCAAGGCTTCCGTGGGCCCATGGGGGCCCACACCAAATTGGAAGAGACGCCTTTGAATTGAACCGTTTTGATTGAGCTTGATTTAATTAGATTTGATTAAATCAGGAAAGAGGTAATTAGGGGAGTAATTGATAATTACATCCTAATTATGGTATGACTAGGAGGAGTTATTTGAGGGATTTGATTTAGTCCAATTGGTAACCGAAATAGGATGATTCCCATTAATTTGGGTAACCGAAATGCTATAAAAAAGGAAGAGATGGGGACGCCCATTCTCTTCCCACGTTTTGGCATTTTTGGCTATGATCTCTCTCTCCTCCTAAGCTCTCTCTCTCCGCCATTGTCAATAGTCTTTTCTCCTTTGGTGATCTTGGCTAATTGGGATTCGACGAGAAGATCGGATCGAAGCAAAGATTAAGGAGAAATCGCTTGAAGATATTGCTATCTCTGGGAGAATAGCAAATCAAAGGAATCACACACGAACGGTTCTTGAAAGGTGATCTCCGACATACTATTTCTCTTTCTCTACGAAGAACGGTGTAACTTGGGCACAAAGGCCGCAGGTTAGTAGTATACATTCTTGAATTTATTATTGATTGCTTATGATATAAATTAGTTGTTCGTTTATATTGCTAAAAGCCTTGCATACTTTGTATTTTGTGTTTGTGAGTGCAAGGTAATTCCTCGTGAAAACAGAATTTGGGAGAATTTGACACATACACGATGTAAGATCCGCTTCCACTGCGGCTCGATTACCCTTCAGTGGTATCGGAGCCTTGGTTTGTGTATGGTGTTAGAATTTTTAAAGATCTGTGAGGAATTCAGAGCAATAAAATATAAAAATCGTATTTTTTCGATTTGGCGATCGATTGACAAAACAGACGCGATCGATCACTAAGGGTTTTTTAATGAAGAAGACGACTGGTAATGATCAATCGACACCATTCGCGATTGATCGTAGTTAATGGAAGAGTTGTTTCAAAGAGGGAAACGATCGATCGGCAGTATTTGTGATCGATTGTATCTACTGTTAAAAGCCAAAATCGAAATTGCATTAGAAACGATCGATCGGCACTAGTTGCGATCGATCATATCTACTGGAAAAATTTGCATTTGTGCAGCGATTGACGCGATCGATCGGCTTGTAAACGCGATCGATCGGGTGTACGATTGAACATATCATTACAAGTTGAGCGATCGATCGGCTGAGTACACGATCGATCGTATCTACTATAAGTTGTGTAAAGTCGTAGCGGCTGGGGTAGCGATCGATCGGCTGATTGCGATCGATCAGCTATTGTGACGCGATCGATCGGCGGGAAAAGATTTGAAAAATCAATTATTTTGAAGCATTATTTTATGCCATATAATTATGTGATCATTGATAGTTATTTAGTGATTCAAACTGTGTTGTTTTACACTTATTGTCCTATTTCACTGGTCATAGATTTTTATCTTCACCTTGTTGCTCCACTTGCTGATTTTTAACCAAAGTTGCAATGGCATCACGAATGGTCTCCAGTGAGTTGGCAAAGACTGAAAAATTGAATACCACGAACTTTGTTACCTGGAAGAGGCGCATCCGGCACATTCTGTTCCTTGATAACTTGGGTCAACTGTTGGACCAAGTTGTTGAACCTTTGGGTGATAATAGTACTGCTGCTCACAAGAGAGAGTACGAGAAGTTCCGGATGGAGGATGCACGAGCAAGGACCCCGATGCCTACCTTTATGGAGCCTATTATTGAGTTGCTTTTTGAGAAGCACAAAACGGCCAAAGAAATATATGAGGCCATAGAGAGGAGGTATGGAGAGCATACTGAGGCTCACATCAGGTTGCTCCACACTCGCTACACCAACATGAGGATGGAGGAGGGCAAGAATGTGCTTGAGCACATAAATGCCATGACCATTATTGCTAGTGACGTGGAGATGCTTGGGGGTCCAAGTGTCGACGATACTCACTAGCCTCCCTCCATCATGGGAAGCAGTTGTGGTGGCTTTAAACCTGAGTGATAAGAAGCTCTCTCTCAATGATCTTACTGCCAAGCTGGGCTTAGAGCAGGAGAGGAGAGAGCATATGAAGGCCTCTAATGCTTCTGCCAACCTTGCTCACCATGTGGCTCCAAGAAAGGTGGGTCCTATGCTGGCACCTCAAAGAAGAACTTCAAGAGGAAAGGAAAGAAGCCTCAGTTCCAGGGTGAAGACAAGGCCAAGAACAAGAAGAAGGGAGCCTGCTTTACCTGTGGCCACATGGGTCACCATAGCAGGAACTATCTGTTGTGTACGTATACAACATTACGTCAGCGGCATCAGTATCTCCCATCAGAATATTTGCTTATTAAGTATCATATTGTAATAAGACCCATTTAGGCTAATTGTTAGGTAACGGGCTGATAGAGAATAATTTGGCCCAATTAGTGGCCCATCAGATGGCGCCTTCCTTGGGGGCTGCGCCATCCCTGGTCTTTATATGGAGCTCGTGCTCCTCCTTTGAGATCATGCAATATTGAATTCCAAACTTCCCTCTCAAACTCTTCTTCTTCCTTCCTCCATCGCTGATTCCAGTTCTTGTGATCCTGTCGGATCACAACATTGGTATCAGAGCGCTCGATCCACGGGTACTCATGCCTCCTCGCAAACAGCCTAACATGGCCCCCGAGATTCCACCAGAACCAGAGGTCGCCAAGGAGACTCAAAGTCCTAAGGTTGAAGCCGATCCTACTCAGACAACTATGTTATCCCTTCTGGCCTCGATCAAGGATGAACTTCGGGAGATGTGGCTCGAGCGGGCTACACGACAGCCCCCTAAATCAGCCAACCTCACCCCACCGCCACCTACACGCGAAGTGGGAGGCCCTAGTCGACAGGACGGATCCCAGGCGCTGGGGGTTCATTACTTGGCCAGGCCAGAGGTCCATCCCTTCCTTATGGGATTCAACTGGGATCCATCAACCTCAACGCGGAAGGTGGACTCCATGGCCCAGAGATGCGAGGTATACCAGGTGTTCGGGAAAATGCCACAATGACCAACCGCACTCGCAATCTGCAGGATGAGTTGGAGGATGTGTGGGATGAACCCCAGGGGTACCGAGGAGGCCAGCGAAATAGTGCGGAGCCTAGATTGGCCCGCCTGCAGTTTCCACGATACAACGGGGAAGAAGATCCCGTCGAATGGCTCTATAAGGCGGACAAATTCTTCTCATATCAAGGTACCTACTCTGACGATGAGCGCCTGCGGGTGGCAGCATTTCATTTGGATGGCGATGCATCCATCTGGTTCCAGGCATATGAAAAAGAGACACAATTCCCCACTTGGTCCTCTTTTTCCGACGAACTATGCATTCAATTCGGGCCGAATGAGTTCCAGGATTTTAATGAGATGTTATCCACACTGAAGCAGACAACCACGGTGAGGGCCTATTATTCTGATTTCATGAAAATCGCTAATAGATTACCCGACTGGCCAGTGGCTGCATTGGTCGGCACGTTCAAGAGGGGATTGAAGCCGGAGATCGCAGATGAGATGCGCCACTTTCCTTGCCACACTATGCGAGACGTGGTGCGTCATGCCAGGATTGAGGAAGAGAAACTGGCCCGGAGAAGAGGGGGTCATGGGTTATTGGTGCCGAAATCCTATATCACTTCCACATCTGCCCTGGCTCTAGCACCTGGCGCAGGTACCCATCGGCCCAATGTGACAGGATCACCGGCCACTCCTATCCGTCGCCTCACATCTGCACAGATGGCAGAACGGAGGGCCAAGGGCTTTTGCTTCAACTGTGACGAGAAGTATGTCCAAGGCCATCGTTGCTCTGTGAAGGGTAGCTTGCTCATTGAGGAGGTGGAGGATGAGGAACTTTCTCCAGTTGAGGAGTTCACCCATGTTTATGACCATGTCCAGCCGGAGATCTCAGTGCACGCCTACTCGGATACTTTTACCCCACGCACTATGCGTGTACAGGGCTTATTGAAGTGACAGCAGGTAGCCATATTGATTGACAGTAGGTCGACACACAACTTCATCAATGACAGGGTGGCCCAGCGACTCGGTTGTTATGTATCTGACGCCACCCCCTTTGATGTTCTCATCGGCGATGGCAAACACCTACGCAGCTCAGGTATGTGTGCTCAAGCGTCCTTGACCATTCAACGGCACACATTCACCACAGATCTGTTCCTACTGCCAACAAAGGGGGCAGACGTGGTTTTGGGCATACAATGGTTGCAGGAATTGGGTGATGTTCTATGGAATTTCCGCGACCTTATCATGGACTTTGAAGTTCACGGAGAGAGGGTGCGCATACAAGGGTCCCAACCCGGCACTTTGCATTCAGCCCGAGCGGTTGATTCCTTGTCCCGGTTTACGCCTCATGGGATGTTCCTTCAACAGCGTGCTATTGGCGATGTGGAACAAGGGGATCTTCCTCCAGACATGTGCCATCCCCTTGAGGAACATGACGATCTCTTCTCTGCACCTACCGGTCTACCACCACAGCGGACCCACGACCATCACATTCCACTTGTTTCCGGGGCCCAGCCAACTAATATTTGTCTGTATCGTTACCCTTATATTAAGAAGGCAGAAATTGAGTGGCTGGTGAGTGATATATTGAGCACAGGTATTATCCGGCCCAGTAACAGTTCATTCTCCTCTCCGGTGTTGCTGGTGCGCAAAAAGGACGGCACGTGGCGTTTTTGCGTGGACTATCACGCTATTAATGCCATTACCGTTAAGGACAAATACCCCATCCCAGTAATTGAAGAGTTGTTGGATGAGCTAGCTGGCGCCACAGTTTTTAGCAAGTTGGACCTACGTTCCGGATATCACCAGATCAGGATGCAGGCTTCGGACGCGCACAAAATGGCCTTTCGGACCCACGATGGCCATTTCGAATTCTTAGTCATGCCATTTGGTCTGACCAATGCCCCTGCAACTTTCCAGAGCTTGATGAACGACATCTTCCATCCACTCCTCCGTCAGTTCGTATTGGTTTTCTTTGATGACATTCTGATCTACAGCAAATCATGGGAGGAGCATTTGAGCCATCTCAGGTCGGTCTTCTCACTCCTCCGTGCGAATTCCTTATTCCTAAAATGTTCGAAGTGTTCGTTTGGCAGCTCGCAGGTGGAATATCTAGGCCACATTATCTCGTCGGAAGGGGTAGCCACCGACTCTTCAAAGGTTGGGACTATGTTATCTTGGCCGGTACCTCATTGCGTTAAGGCATTGCGAGGTTTTTGGGGGCTGACAGGATATTATCGCCATTTTATCCGCCACTATGGTGCTATTGTCGGGCCACTCACAGCTTTATTAAAGAAGGGCGCTTTTGAATGGACTGATGAGGCCCAGTTGGCTTTTGACAAACTGAAACAAGCCATGGCTAATGCGCCAGTTTTGGGGCTGCCCGACTTCAATCTTCCATTTGTTGTGGAGATCGACGCATCTGGCACAGGCCTTGGAGCCGTTCTTTTGTAGCAGGAGTGTCCAATCGCTTTCTTGAGCAAGTCATTGTTGGGCCGTACACTCTCCTTATCGGCCTATGAACGGGAGATGATGGCCATTATTCATGCGGTAACCAAGTGGCGGCCGTACCTATTGGGTAGCCGGTTTGTGATACAGACAGATCATCAACCGTTGAAGTACTTCTTAGAGCAAAGGGTGTCAACCCCAGCTCAGCCAAGGTGGGTTGGTAAATTGTTGGGCTATGATTATGAAATTACATATAAGAAAGGCTCCGAGAACACTGTTGCAGATGCTCTGTCTCGCCGGCCCATGGAAGGGTCTTGTATGGTTTTGTCCGGGCCCAATTGTCCCTTCCTTCCGGAGCTGCGGCAGTCTTATTTGGAGGACCCATCAACGAAGGAGTTAATCGCTCGTATCCAGGCCCAACTAGCAGCTGAGCCCCTCTATGTGTGGCGGGACGAACTGTTATTTTGGAGGGATCGTTTGTGGGTGCCCAACTATGCCGACTTGCGTCGCCGCATCCTTTCTCATTTCCATGACACACCACTTGCAGACCATGAAGGATCATTCCGTACCTATAAGAGGGTGAGCCAGAGTTTCTTGTGGCAAGGGATTCGACGTGCAGTACAAGACTATGTTTCGGCTTGTGATATTTGCCAGCGGGCCAAGGCCATGACAACTTCTCCAGCCGGTCTTCTCCAACCACTGCCTATTCCGGCCAACATTTGGGAGGATGTTTCCATGGATTTCATCGAGGCTCTCCCTGTTGTTCAAGGGAAATCAGTTATTTTAGTGGTCGTTGATCGATTATCTAAATATGCTCATTTCTGTGCAATGAGCCATCCCTTTACGGCTCGTACTGTGGCGGAGGTGTATGTGCGTGAAGTTGCTAAACTCCATGGTATGCCAAAGACTATTGTATCAGATAGAGACTGCGTCTTCCTCTCCAACTTTTGGCGCGAATTCTTCACTCTCCAAGGGACACAATTACATATGAGCACGGCTTATCACCCACAGACAGATGGGCAGACGGAGGTGGTGAATCGGTGTGTGGAGCAGTATCTGAGGTGTTTCGTGGGCGATCAACCCCGACGCTGGCTTCAACTCTTACCGTGGGCTGAGTGGTCCTACAACACAGCATATCATACTCGTGCGGGCTTTACTCCATTTGAGGTTGTGTATGGTCGCCCTCCTCCCACAGTCCTTTCATATGTTCCTCACAGATCTGATATTGCTGAGGTCGACTACATGCTTCAAACTCGCGATGAGGTGCTGCGGCAACTTAAGCTCAACTTGCAGTCAGCGCAGAATCGTATGAAACAGGTCTATGATCGCAAACACTCAGACCGTGTCTTTCAAGTGGGCGAGATGGTTTACGTATCTGTGCTACCCTTGCGTCAGACTTCCCTTGCTCCTATTGATAACACTAAATTGGCCCACCGTTATCATGGGCCTTATGAGATTGTCCCTGTGTTTCATGTCTCCCGTCTCCGCAAGTTCGTGGGTGACCCTTCTATTGTGGCCAACACTGACCGACCTCCGCTTCTCGTGCCAGTAACTTCTGAGGAGCTCTTTCCTGCTTCCATTATTGATAAACGCCGCATAAGGCGTTCCGGTCGCATTGTGACGGAGGTACTAGTAGCTTGGCAGGGCCAACCACTGGAGGAGGCCACCTGGCTCCTCGAGGATGACTTCTTGGTTCGATTCCCTTTATGGATGCCTTGAAGACAAGGCGGCAGTGGAGCGTGGTGGAATGTTGTGTATGTATACAACATTACGTCAGCGGCATCAGTATCTCCCATCAGAATATTTGCTTATTAAGTATCATATTGTAATCAGACCCGTTTAGGCTAATTGTTAGGTAACGGGCTGATAGAGAATAATTTGGCCCAATTAGTGGCCCATCAGATGGCGCCTTCCTTGGGGGCTGCTCCATCCCTGGTCTTTATATGGAGCTCGTGCTCCTCCTTTGAGATTATGCAATATTGAATTCCAAACTTCCTCTCAAACTCTTCTTCTTCCTTCCTCCATCGCTGATTCCAGTTCTTGTGATCCTGCCGGATCACAACACTATCCTAATGGCTCCCACGGCAACGAGAGAAAGAAACAGCAGGGTGGAGGAAAGGACATAGTGTGCATGATTTCTGAGGCACTGATTGTGAACACTAACACTAGAGGTTGGTGGCTTGACTCGGCTGCAACCCGTCATGTGACTATGACAAAGGAGTCTTTTGCTGAGATTTAAGAGATTAGTCCCGGAGTGCAAAAGATCTACATGGGGAATAACACCTATTGTGACATGCTAGGGATTGGCTCTATTTGTGTTCCTCTTTTAGGGGGAAACACTCTGGTTCTCACAGATGTCTTGTTTGCACTTACTATTCGTAGGAATCTGATTTCAATCCCTCTACTGACTCAAAAGGGATTTGAAGTCAGGTTCAAGGGTGGCAAGAGAACTGTGGAACAGAAGAATAATGTTTTATTAACTGATTCTCTTATGGATGGTTTATTCAAACTCGATGTTTCTATTGACTTTGCTAAGGTTAATGAAATAACTGATTCTGAGTATATTGTTGCTTGTTATGTGGATAATGCTTTATTGTGGCATTTGCGCCTTTGTCATGTGAATGCGACAAAATTACATTGAATGTCGGGTAGTGGGTTACTACCTAGAATAGGTGATGATTTGCGTGTGTGTGAAGATTGCTTATCAGGCAAAATGACTAGGCTACCCTTTCCCAAAGGGCAACGAGCAATTGACCTTTTAGAGGTCATTCACTCAGACATATGTGAACCAATAAATGTCAAGACTCAAAGGGGAATGATGTATTTTATTACGTTTATAGATGACTATTCGGGATATGGTTATGTGTACTTGTTATCTAGAAAGTCCGATGCCTTAGAAAAATTCAAGGAATTTAAGGCTGAGGTTGAGAACCAATCAGTACGGAAGATTAAAGTTCTGAGAATAGACAGAGGTGGTGAGTACACATCTAATTTGTTCAAGGACTATTGTACAAACCAAGGAATAGTGCATCAATATACTTTACCGTATACCCCTCAGCAGAATGGAGTCGTTGAAAGACGTAATAGGACTTTGTTGGACATGGTAAGGTCCATGTTAAACCACTCTAAACTAGGAACACAGTTTTGGGGTGAAGCATTAGACACCGCTGTTTATGTACTAAATCGAATACCTTCTAAGTCGATCAAATTGCCCCATATGAGTTATGGACGAGAAGACGTCCAAACTTTTCGGACTTGAGAGTGTGGGGGTCAAAGGCCCATGTGAGGGTGCCTGATCAACTAAGAACTAAGTTGGATCCCAAGACCATAAAATGTAATTTTATAGGCTATTGTGACTATTCTAAAGGGTATCGATTTGTTGTACCCCATGATGATGGGACAGTGGGGGTTATAGAGTCTAGAGATGTTTATTTTCTTGAGGAAGATATAGACCTTAAAACTCCTAGTCAGAAAGTGGAACTCTTTGAAATTGAAAAAGAGAAAGTTACTGTCACTAGTAATGAACAAGTGATAGGTAACACATCCAATGAGGATGTTGAAACTCGAGCATCAAGAAAGCATAGACCTTCAATTTTGTTGAAGGATTACTATGCCATGCTTGGTGAAGATGAGATATCGGTAGATGAACCTGTACTCAGTGATCCAGTCACGTTTGAGCAGGCTATGTGTAGTCCAGATTCCAAGGAATGGCGGAAGGCTGCTCAAGAGGAAATGGATTCAATCTTAAAGAACAAAGTCTAGGAGATTGTTGACTTACCAGACAAACAGTTTGTGGCAAAAGGTGTAAGTGGATCTTCAAGAAGAAGCTCAAAGCTGATGGATCAATAGAGAAGTACAAAGCTAGATTTGTGGCGAAAGATTTCACACAAGTAGAGGGCATAGACTATAAGGAGACGTATTCTCCTGTTTCTAGGTTTATCTCGATATGATGTTTGTTGGCAATTGTGTCATACTTAGATTTAGAGCTGCACCAGATGGATGTAAAGACTGCCTTCCTAAATAGTGATTTAGAAGAGGAGATTTACATGGAACAACCCGAGGGGTTTGTTGTTTCCGGGGATGAAGTTAAGGTGTGCAAGCTTATTAAATCATTGTATAGACTGAAACAATTGACAAGACAATGGTATTTCACTTTTCACAAGGTGATAAGTGAATATAGCTTCATGGCCAATGACTATGACCATTGTGTATACTCCTTTAGAGATGGGAGTAGATTTATGATATTATCACTATATGTAGATGACATATTATTGATGGGGAATGACATTAGTATGATTCTCAGTCTTAAAGAATGGCTCAAGACCCAATTTGAAATGAAAGATATGGGTAAAGCATCTTATATCCTCGGAATGAAGATTGAGGAGACAGAAAAGCGAAGGGGCTAAGTATATCTCAGAAATCGTACATAGAGAGTGTATTGAAACGCTTTGGCGTGGTTGGTTAGAAGACCATAGATTCGCCCATCTATAAAGGGATAGTTTTGTCTGAAAGAATGGCACCTGCATCAGACGAGGAACGTATGAAGATGCAATCTGTGCCATATGCGCAGGCTATTGGCAGCTTGATGTATGCCATGAACTGCATTCGACCTAATTTGGCTTTTGTAGTAACCCTTGTGAATCGATATCAGGCTAACCCAGGTATGCAACACTGGCGGGCTATTAAGCGGGTGTTTAGATACTTGTTGGGTACCAAGGATATGAAACTCACATATCAGGCCAAGAACCTGTCATTGGAAGGCTATAGTGATTCGGATTATGTCGGGTGTAAGGATGACAGGAAATCCACTGCCGATTATGTATTTATGCTTGGTGGCGGCACCGTAGCATGGGCTAGTAAGAAGCAGAAGTGCGTTACTAAGTCCACGATGGAAGCTGAGTTTGTTGCATGCAGTTTGGCAGCTTCCGAGGCAGTATAGATTAAAAGTGTTTCTAGCTGGGTTACAGTTAGAACAGTTGACTGATGCTCCTGTCCAAATTTATTGTGATAATTTGGCAACTGTGTCGACACTCCGTAATGGGGAGATCAGTTCTAGAGTAAAGCACATTGAGGTGTATTAATTTTATGTATTTGACATGCTACAACGGGGAAAGTTGACGATGAGTCATCTTCCTACGATTGAGATGTTAGCTGATCTGTTAATGAAGGCCTTAACGACGGATCTATTTGTAAAACATGTTCATAGTTTTGGATTATGGCAGGACTAGTGTACGAGTCACTGTTGGATCGCAAATATGAGCACAGAACCCATAGTGGGGGATGTAAGTATATATGGGTTTGTGTCCCATATTACTTGCCTTATTTGAGAGGAGTCGGCCCTCCCTTGTGTGTGTGAACTTGAGGAGATGGCAAGGCTTCCGTGGGCCCATGGGGGCCCACACCAAATTGGAAGAGACGCCTTTGAATTGAACCTTTTGATTGAGCTTGATTTAAGTAGATTTGATTAAATTAGGAAAGAGGTAATTAGGGGAGTAATTGATAATTACATCCTAATTATGGTATGACTAGGAGGAGTTATTTGAGGGATTTGATTTAGTCCAATTGGTAACCGAAATGGGATGATTCCCATTAATTTGGGTAACCGAAATGCTATAAAAAGGGAAGAGATGGGGATGCCCATTCTCTTCCCATGTTTTGGCATTTTTGGCTATGATCTCTCTCTCTCCTCATAAGCTCTCTCTCTCCTCCATTGTCAATAGTCTTTTCTCCTTTGGTGATCTTGGCTAATTGGGATTCGACGAGAAGATCGGATCGAAGCAAAGATTAAGGAGAAATCGCTTGAAGATATTGCTATCTCTGGGAGAATAGCAAATCAAAGAAATCACACACGAATGGTTCTTGAAAGGTGATCTCCGACATACTATTTCTCTTTCTCTACAAAGAACGGTGTAACTTGGGCACAAAGGCCGTAGGTTAGTAGTATACGTTCTTGAATTTATTATTGATTGCTTATGATATAAATTAGTTGTTCGTTTATATTGCTAAAAGCCTTGCATACTTTTGTATTTTGTGTTTGTGAGTGCAAGGTAATTCCTCGTGAAAACAGAATTTGGGAGAATTTGACACATACACGACGTAAGATCCGCTTCCGCTGCGGCTCGATTACCCTTCAATATACAGATTTATTGGTTCGATGGGCATCTTTTTGGTAATTAATATGTTTAGTCTTTCCTGTCCAAGCTAACATTAACATACAACAAGTGTAACTATTAAACACCGTTTAAATCTTTTAATGGGATGGAAGGCCTTAGGAATTGAGACTATTACAGTCACATGCGCTTGTACACAAATGTTTGGTGAGTTTATTATAAATGGAGAATAAACTTGATAAGCTACATTGATTCAATGAATAGAGAGTTTAATGAACATCCAATACAGTATTCTCGGATGTTTTCAGATAAAAGGAGTATGTATACACGGAATGGGTAGTTTTGGAAGTGGACTATTTGGATGATAAGAGAGATGTGATTATAATGGCAAATATATGCAAACCTTAAAGGAAAAACATAGTCTAAGAGATCATGTTAATGTAATGTAAATAAATTATTGCGTGGACTAAAAGCAGCAATGCTTGTTGTGCTCTTTTTGTTAATGTGGTATCTGATTTCTGGTATGAAAAGCCCTAGAATATGTCTTTTGAGGCTTAGACTTGTTGAGAGAACCTGAAACATGGTGTTGATACCTTTCATGAGCTTCTGTTGGAACCCATGTGAAACACCCTAACTTGGCTTATGTTTGTTTGTTCTGGAAATATTTGGGATGAGAATGAAGCCTTTGATTTAGAGCACATAGCAAACACATAACGTGAAAGTTTTTTTTTTTGATTGGTGAACTTGATAACATTGGAACAACACAATATCAACATGTTCAAAAGACATGGACACATTACTGAAAGGTGGCCATGGCTACTTCAGCGAAAGGTGGCCATGGCCCTCAAAATAGCACTGAGTGGCAAAGGAATCATGTTTTTTTTAATCCGACCAACTTTACCGAGAGGCGTCCAGATTTTTGGGTCGAAACCATAGACATTACATGTGATAGTCTATCCGTGTTTGTCACTGACATTTTTTCTATTAGATATTTCAGATTTGCAGCGAACATTTGTTTTATCAAGTGCGTTAACAACATCTAAGCAGTACTTTTTTTAGGGTGGAACAAAAAAAAAGAAATTTTGAATATTTCCCTCTTTACTCTCTACCTTTATTTGTCAGAAGAGAAAAGAAAAAAGAAAAATTCGCTCTCTTTTTTGTTCCTACCTCTAAATGAAATACAAATAAAATAGGAAATGGAGATTTAAAATGAAAGTCGCTATATCATATTTGTTCTCCATTGCATTGGAATATCTGATGCATCAATGTGAAAATTTTTGTACATGAAATGAAGCGATGAATTAATATCCAAAGAACACATGCTTGAAAAAATTAGAACATACACACGGCCAACTCTATAAGAACCCCATAAAAGTTGCTATTTGATATGGTCTCTCTTCCAATGCATAACTGTGTTCCCTCGGCCACAAGCACAACAAACTTACGAGTTCTGCCCCTAATTGTCTTCCACCAAGGTGAGGAGGAGATAGCTATTGGATTACATATTAAGATCAATCAATACCAAAAGATATCAAACAGGCTATGAAGGTTTATGTGAGTAATTACCCAACGTGACCCTTATATATTTAATGGAAAAATCTAACCACCATTGGAGTGCTGGTACGCTGTAGGGCTGACAACCATCAGATCAGTGGGCCCCATGTGGGCCGGGGCCCCGCATGATCTGACAGCTGCCAGCCCTACACGACACTGCACTGCAGCGCTGGAAAGACCGACTCTATATTAATAAGGTTAAATCGGTTGTGGAGTTAGCAGGTTACAAATGCGGGTAGTTTCCTAACCTGATCCATTACGAATGTGCCCCCACTCATTCTATTCGTGTATCCTCCTTTGATCTCCATACAATTTTTTCATTATACCCAGTGTGCCATGTGGGTTCAAACCCATGTGACATCGAACTGTTGAGCTTGCATTCCAATTGTTAGTAGAACACAGCTAGAGTGCATGAGAAACTATTGGGTGTCCCTAGCACAATACTGCAGGGCACTAAGGAACCGTCGATCTTAGGCACACACGCATTTTGTATCCATCGTTGATTCTGGAGATTGATGGCGCGCCCTGCGTCCTTGTATAAATGGTCAGGCTATTGCACCTAATAATTTCACAAAGTGCAAGCCCCTCCATATTGTGCTTTGTTGATTGACGACTTGTCTAACGTGGGAACAAATCCAAGATTGATGACTCGCCTCATGTGGGCACAAATCTCAAGTGGCACATCGAGTGCACCGAATAATCCGCCTTAATCGCCCTTAGCATACCATTCATATCCTAATCATAACATACTAGTATTATTTTTATACCAACAAAATAGCATACTATTATTTGCAGCAAATCCTGAACATTTCAGATTTTTGTAATAGATCGCTTTTGGATTCTTTTGGAAATTGACAGGACTCAATTGGGTCTTTAATGGCAGTCTGGACACTATCAATTTTTTTTAGAGTAGTTTTTTACTACCATCTTCATTATTTTGGTTCTTGTCTATAAAGGATGATTTGGGTCAAATCAAATTCATGGTAAAAAATGGCAGCAACACGTGCCTTATAAGTTTCCACGAATTATTGATGAGAGGGTTAGTTTTGTAAGGCTGCAAGCAACTCCAATTTTTCATCTGGGATTTCTTTCTATTGGGCGTGAATCCTTACCTATGTTTTTGTAAATGGATTGTTCCAACTCATTTTTTGAAACTCTCTTTCTGATTGAATACCCAAACAGCAGCTAGATTTGTAGAAAGAATATTTAGCTGTCCCAAGTTCTTTTAGATTTTGTCTGGTTTATTACATCTTTATGGTTTCTAAAACTGTACAATTGAGCTTGAATTGGTTTGGGTGCTGTAGTAAGTTTTTCTGGAATTTGCTTGACGTGTATACTCTGGAAGCAATGGCTGCTCTAGAGGCTATTTATTGGGCTGAGAACATGGATTTCAAGGACATTATCCAGGAAGGGGACAACTTTGAGGTGAACAGGGTGAAGAGTCCGTTTCTTGCATCATGGGCAGGCTTTGCTCTTCAAAAGCTCAGAGGTTGCGGTCATGGCCGGGACACTGCTTTCTAACAGAGGTTTTAAGTTCAAACCCTCACCCTGTCAGCCTCCCATACGGATTTCCCAAATTACTCTGCATGGGCAGGCTCTGCTCTTCAAAAGCTCAGAGGTTGCTGTCATGGCCAGGACACTGCTTTGTAGCAGAGGTTTTAAGTTCAAACCCTCACCCTGTCAGCCTCCCATAGGGATTTCCCAAATTACTCTGTGTATGCTGTGTAGGCCGTGTACATGCTCGAGGAGACCGACAACCGGATATGATGCTCTTAAGAGGCTGGTTACCATGGTCCTTTAAGAGGCTGGTTACCATGGTCCTTCGAGTTGGGTCATAAGCAGTTGGGCACCCGTTGTCATATAAAAAAAGAAGTAACTCTTTTATTGTGTGTGTGAAAAGGGATGCTCCGAAGTAAACTACAAACTAAGAACTACAAGTGGATTAAAAGAAAACTCAATCAAGGAGGTAGAAACTCTAGCTCTTAATCCTTAGTTCTCTCACAAAAATAGGTTTCTCTCTGTTTAATGGGTGCCCCTTAATCCTATTTATATGTCTATGGTACCTGCAAAGATTTATCTTAATTTCCATTAGAGCTCGAAGGTCTTAAATTCAATAAAATCTATATTGAACCAACAAAGAAAGTGACGTGCAAGTAATGACTGAATGCAGTTGCTATAGCTACGACGACAGGACGACATCACTAGGTGCTGGGCGATCACTGACTGAAAACTGCCCATGGCAACACACAAGGAACAGTATGTTTAAGCAAGAGCCGCTAGCGGACTGAACAAGCCCTATATGAGAAATTATCAAAGTCTGAGTGCTATCCAATCCAACGTTAATTCAAAGATAACGCTATTCACAAACGAATTTTAAGCCAACGATGTCAGTTATCACTTGTCAAGAATGCACTTTGAGTTCATGTTTCGATTTCTCAGACAGTAAAACAACGTATTTTAAAAAATGTAGTGTGTAATGTGTGCGATTCTTTACCCTTACATCTTCATAAAAGAGTAATATTCTGAGTCTTTCCCTACTTGAATCTTTGACACACCCACAATCGGCTCAAGCTTCAGTTTCAAAATTACACATCAATGATATTGTTCTGTAAAAGAAATTAGTCAACACACAAATTATGATTCGACTAGAATGAAGGACAGAATTATTATTAGTCAACATACAGATTCTATGCTACTTTCATGATAACCTTGGCCCCCATGCAATATACCCTAAAAAGGACGCAAAAATCACACCATATTCAACTCATTGAAATATAAATAACTTATACAAGAACGCTAGGAAGCAAAACAGGAACTTTTCTTTTATGTCCCTGTCACCTTTTAACTAACCTCTTAATGCACACTCTCTAAAGTAGTCATCAAGACTTCCCACAGGCAATTTTTTTCAGCAGAGAAAGCAAGATGCACGTGCTTCAATAGTTTGCTTATTTATTGACTCTGTGCACGTCCAGGACAACCCGGCCGGCTCGACGATTAGGGTTTTTCCTTTTTCCCCACTTGAGGGTCTGTCCCTCCTCTCTCTCTGCGATTTTGCTGCGCGGACTTCATTCCTCCCGCCGCCGCCGGTCGACCTCAGCGCCGTCCAAGTTTCTACTTCCAATCACCCTCTGTATGACTCTCTCTCCTTCTCTCTATGTGTGTGTCTCTTTTAGCAAGCTCGTAGCTTTTTGCCTTCGTGTTATGGTACACGATGTTCTCTATGTTATTGACGAATTGAAAAAAGAACTGCTTTTTGGTGACTTGGTCTCTTTGCTCACCAATTTTTCCTACTCCTTTGTCCGATGAAGCTTGTCTGAATTTGAAAATGAGTTACATTTGTTGGACTCTAAGGCCTGTGCAAAAAAGTGGAGTTTTCATGGACCCATGTTTTGTCGAATGCAGACAGGCTTCAGTGGACGGGGGAGTATTTTTCTTCTTTTCTGTTTTTTGTAAGTAAAGGAAAGCATATTGGTGTAGGGTCATTGTGTGTTTTGTGAATGGAATGATAATAAGGTTCTTTTTGGTTGTCTATGTCTATAACTGCGAAAGAGGAGATAGAGGAAAAGAAGAGGCAATATTGTTATGTAAATGGAACTCAATTGCAGAAATTTGTGAATGTTTTTGTAACTTTGCAATCGCTCATTAAGACAGGACTTGCTTTATACTCCCTCCATCCAAAAAAGCCTGCCTGCATTTGAGAAAACACAGGTCCATTATTACATGCCTGACTTTGTTCCCTTACAACCAAAAACACAGAAGAGGGGGAGGAAACAAGGTTATTTTATTGTAGGGGCATTAGAATTCAACAAATTTAACTTATTTTCAAATGCAGACAAGCTTGATTGGATGGAGGGAGTAGTAGAAATGATAATTGATATTCAACGAAGAAAGGAGAAAGAATTCTTGGAACTTGAACAAGGATCTATGACTGGCTTAAAGTATGAGACGAAGTTCGTGCAATTGCAAAGGTTTGCAACCCGCTCATGTCCGACCAATTTGGATAAAGCTCAACGATTCGTGGATGGGTAGAAGGACGGACTAAGGTCTAGAGTTTTAGCGTCTCAACCGAGTTTTAGCGTTCTTGCGAGCTGGTCGTTGCGTCAGTTAGCTATGACAGAGATTCTGGGACCTCAGGGTTCTCATGCTTCCGAGGCTTCTCAAGCTATATTTGATTCGTCCAACATCATGACATCATCGACCGACATGACTTCTTTGACCGCACCACTAGTAGCTCAAGATGCCACACTCGGTCCAGTTGATACACCCCCTTTGAAAGTAGATACTAGGCTTTAGAGTTGCAAGGGGAATCCAGTCGTGGCGGCTGCTCAGTTGTGAAGGCATGTATGTAGTTCACCACTCTACGGTCTGCTTAGTTGTAAGTAGTCACGGCTTTGGAGTTGCAAGGGGAATCCGGGGTTCTCTCCGGCTCTCCCTCACTTGTGCTCGATGGATAGCTAGTAGCTCAGCCACCATCGCCGCTGGTGATGAGCAAAACTCTGATCCGTGGCCAAGGTTTGAGCTCCTCTTGCCTTATTCTTCGTCTTCTCCTTTCTCCCTCATTTTATTGTCTACCTTCTTTTCGAAATTCACAGACCCGTGTCATGATTGTGGTTATTGTCTTTTTATTCTTTGATGAACTAGTGCATGTTTATGTGAAATAGGAGCTTGGTGTTACAAAGTTATATCATTGAGAGGTTGATGTTGAGTAAAGGTGCAAGCTTTTGGTGGGCATCTCTTATGCATGTAAGGAAAGTAAGTTTAATGGGTAGTTGTAGCATTTAGATGAGAGTTTTGTGTTACAAATTTATATGGTTGAGTGGTTGGTGTTGGTTAAAGGTGCAAGCTTTTATTTGGTATCTCATGCATGCATTCTGTTTGGCAAAATGCCATACAAGGAAAGTAAGTTTTAATGGGTAATTTTTACATTTAGATGAGAGCTTTGTGTTACAAATTTATATGGCTGAGAGGTTGGTGTTGGGTAAAGGTGCAAGCTTTTGTTGGGTTTCTCTTATGTATGTATTCTATTTGACAAAATGCCAAAGAACGAAATCAAGTTTTAATGTGTAATTGTTACATTTAGATGAGAGTTTTGTGTTATATGCTTCTTGTGTTTGTTTTCTGTTTGAATAAATGCCAATGAAAACTCTTTTCTCATTTGAAGAAATAAATTTACTAATTTTGATCTATAACTATTACTTTTAAATGCGAGCTTGGTGTCAGAAATTTGTACGAGTGAGGGGTATGTTAAGTAAGGGTGCAATTTTTTTTGGCTCTTGTCAATGTATACTATTTGACAAAATGCAAAGAAAGTAACTCCTCCGGCCTCTATTGAAGAAATAGATTTGGTAGTTTTAATTGGTAATGATTATATTTCAATTAGAGCTTCGTGCTATAAATTTGTATGATTGAGAGGTTGATGTTAGGTAGGGGTGCAAATTTTTTTGGGTAGCTATTGTGTATATACTTGATTTGATAAAATGCCAAAGAAGGTATTAAGGGGAGCTGATGTTATTTGACACGTCAGCACGTAAATTTTTTTGTTAGTATGTTGGTCTAGGCTAGTGGAACTTTAGTCTAAATCTTTTGTGTTTTACAGTTCTTTCATAAAGTTCATTTCGTTTGTCTGGGCTTAAGTTGATGATACAATCTCTAATGTTTTTTATTATGTTCATCTTGGCTTTTAGTATCTTCATCTAGAGCCTATTATCTATGCTGGTAAAATTTTTTCGGCCATCTTCCTCCATTGTTAATTTCATGTGAAATGAGCCGTGAACACTTTTTGTGAATTTAAATTTATTATATCTGATAATAACACAATTTTACTTTTTTTTTTATCATTCTCTTATTTTACTTTGTTTTTTTATCCTTCTCTTAAATGAAGGAAACACCAGAAGAATATTATCAATGAACCTTGTGCATGTACTGGAAAATTATCTATGACAGTTGCATAATCATCGTAACCATAATTGACCTTATCATCTTACCTTATCCTAGTTTATGGGGTCGGCAACGCGGATTCTCTGCCAGCAATATCGTCATGGTTATCGCATGCCTTTTCGTAATTTCAGGTAGGCTTCATGAGGTCATGGTTACACCAGAAGGATATTACGAATGAACCTTGTGCATGTGCTGGAAAATTATCTATAATAGTTCATAATCATCTTAACCATAATTGTCCTTATCATCTTACCTTATCCCAGCTTACGGGGTCGGCAACATGAATTCTCTGCCAACATTTGAATCTTGTCGGAATTAAGTTGATGATACAAAATCCAAGTAATGCATAGTGGTACATCTTCTAGGCTAAAATGAGATAAATGTACATTATCGTCATGGTCAACGCATGCCTTTTCGTAATTTCAGGTAGGCTTCATGAGGTCATGGTTACATGAGAAACATGAATATACAGATCATCAGTTTATAATTCATTATTTTTCTACAAGACGAAAATGTAGTTTAACCATTCAATTTACAGTTAGTCTGATTGTTTATTGATGATGTTAGGTTAGTATGAGGTGGTGAATGGTTTGGTACACAAACCTCATTTCATAACCCTTATACCTACACTGGTTCAAGTGGTTGGGAAGAGGGAAATGTGAATGATGAGGAAGACGAAGGGGTGAATGAGAAAGGTGTTGGGGTCAGATGAGCATATGAATAATTCGGCAGCTAATGATGTTGATGGCGTACGAGGAGAGGATAATGTACAAGAGATGATTCATAATGAGGGAGATGAATTGATTGACATAGCAGTTGCTACGGATAACTTGGATGACTTTGAGGAGGAGTTACCATATGAGGAGGAGCCGCTATATGCGTGAATGACAAATGAGGAAATAGATGAGGCAATTAATCGGGGTTTGTACGAGGAAGTACGTTATGACAAAGGAATATATGGAGGGCAAATATTCCCTAATAAAGATGAATATGTCTACGCAGTAAGTTTGTTTTCAATAGTACATGATGTTCGTTATAAAGTGTTGTGTACATGTTCGACACAGTACACAACAAGGTGTCCCTGACTGCCCATAGAGAGCACATCCATCAATGAGGAAGGGGATTAATGATTTTAAAGTGAAGACGTATGGTGGTGAACACATTTGTAGAAATGCGCAATTGGACACTCGTCATAGACAATGTACTGCGGCATTTATTTCTCGGCATATATTACCCTCTATTAGAGCAGAAGTAGATATCACAGCACTCGTTATTCAAGAGAGGATTAAGGAGTCTTTTCACGTAGATATTTCATACAAACAAGCATGGATGCCTAGGAATATGGCCATCAAAGTAGTGTATGGTGATTGGGTTGAGTCTGATCAATTGTTGCCAATGTACTTTGAGGCAATAGTTAATGCTTATCCGAGAACCATTTGTAAGTTGGTGATGAACCAAATGGAAGATGTCGTGTGTCAACAGTTTGACAAAGCGTTTTAGGCCTTTGGACCATGTGTTGAGGGTTTTAAGTTTTGTCTCCCAGTAGTAAGTGTTGATGCTACTTTCCTATCTAGCAAGTATACTGGAGCCCTCATGGCGGTGATTGCTAACGACATGCACAAGGGTTTGTTTCCACTTGCATTTGGCTTTGGTTCAGGTGAGGATTACCCTAATTAGAGATAGTTCTTACGTATTGAAGACGCATGTTGTTCTTGATAAAGATGTTTCCACTTCTGATATTTTATAAAAAGTTTAAAAATGATGTATTGATAACATTGGTCAGGGAAGCTGCAACGGTACTTACTGTAGAAGAGTAATGACAAGATGAAACTGATCGGTGCAGAAAGTTGAGAAGTAAAAAGGCTACTCAGTGAGGAAGGTGGATTATCTTGTCAATTATAGTCTCTTGCTCACGATGGTTTTAGAAGATTTTGAATAACCACAACAAATATGACTGAAAGTCTAAATAGCGTGTTGAAGGGGGCTTGATCATTACCAGTGCAAGCCTTAGGGGCTGTTTGGATAGTGAAAGAGCAATGAATGTGAAATCAAATTCAGGTGAAAAAATTCATTGGCTTTCATGATGAATGTGAAATTCGTTTGGATAGCGAAATTTTTAAGATGAATATAATTGGTCATGTGTTTGGATAGTGAATGTGAAACAGTAAGTAATTTTTTACATTTTGACCATTTTACCCCTACATGACCTCTTTTTTACACTCTGTCCGACATTAGTAATACCATATAATTTTCTAAAATGGATTAATTTTAGTTTAATTTAGAAAATTAAATCTTGGTACAAATTTGGGATGGAGGGAATACTGTTCATGAATCATAATGAGGGCAGATTTGTATTTTTGCAGATGAATTGAATTCACTTTCAGGTGAAAGTCCTCATGAGGACTTTCACCTGAAAGTGCTCTTTCACCCTGAATTTGTTCTTTCAGGTGAATTTTCTAATTCACCTGAAATTCACCAAACAAACCAGTTTCACTCTCTTTCATGTGAAAGAGGGCTGAATTGACAGTGAATTCAGCCCTCTTTCACTATCCAAACAGCCCCTTAGTGTCAGCCACATTCTACCAGATCATCAAATTCTTTGTGAAGCGATATTCGGCCGGGTTGGCTATAACAACCCCATACACCCCTAATATTGAGTTGAAGATTAAACAACCAATGCACCTTATTTGTAGCAGTTGGGTTGAACAAATAAATTCCCATGTGTATGAAGTGAAAATATTGGCCGGTAGAAAATATGTGGTGGATGCCCGCCATCAGACATGTTATTACAATTACCCTCAAGTGTACAAACATCCCTGTCATCATTTAATTGTTGTCCAATCGAGGCGAAGACGGCCCATTGTCTTTTAGATGGCGAGAAAAACAAGCCTTCCATGATCCCTCTATGACTCTACTTTTTGTACGTACAATAGTCCTGTGAGGCAAGCAAACCCTCACTAAAGACCTAACTAAGTGGATATCAAGCCTATCACGGTTGACGAGAAAGTGTAAGACTCTCTCTCCCGATTTTAGGACAATAGAGCCCCCTATGATTAAGGCAATCCAAGCAATAAAAATGTAAGGTCTATGTGACCGTGGTATCTCTACAAGTCAAAAAGGAATCTCAAATGATTGAGTCTCCATTGACATGGTGAACTTACCCAGTTACAACAATAAGGATAATTAGTAAAGTCGTTATATTTTTTTTTGGTAATTGAACTATGAGTTATAAACAATAGCCTATATAATAGGGTTTAGATGGAAGAGTAAGCTTTATGTTGGCTTTGTTGAAAGAAAAAAATTGTCCAGTGCAAGAACTTAAAAGATCAAGAGCTGAGCAATGGGTAATAAAAACTCCCTATGGCAAAACAAAAGTAAGAAAGAGGTATTCATATCACTTAGTATATAACCCAAACTTAGCTGTGCAAAGTTTTCAGCATAGGAAATTTATAGTACATCAATGTGGTGTAAAGATGCATATGATAGTAATGGGAAAGACCACCATATGAAGTGGTACATATGGCACAAGTCGCATGATTTCAAACTAGTATAAGGCAAGGCATGAAGACTATTTACAATGAAGGATTGCATAAATAAGGATTTTACCTCTCTGGCTAAGTCTTCACGCTTCCTCCTCCCTCGTGCCGTTGTCGTCCATGCCCACTTCTCTAAAAAAAGCTTATGAAGTTTGTGAAGGGATCATAGATGAAGACTAGAGTGTTTTGGTACTCTAGTAAAAATGCATGCACATTCCACGTGTGAAACTGGACTAAATGGGAACATATAAAATTGTGAATGAAAATTTTTTTTTAAAAAAAAGAACCCATCCCAAAGGTTGGGACGCACTGTTTGTTTCATGGTGAAATCGAAAGATTTTTCAGAGATAACAGGGAGATTATATTGCCAGGAACCGATACTGGAAGATTTTTTAGAGATTTGGAGGCCTTTACAAGGATGAAGAATAATAGTGAATTTAGGAGTAAATTAGGACTAATTTTTCTCTAACAAATCACCCGATTTAACAGTTGCAGAGATATGAAGACTAGAATTAAGTGTTCGTACGTAGCGCTTAAGTAAAATGTTACATGATGTGCCCAGGGATAGGGACCATCAGATCACAATGGGTCCACATGATATGAAGGCTATCAGTATGGACATGCTTTTTAAAAAACCACGTTCATTATCGTAGGGTTTAAACTGGGAGAAAGAGAGAGGAACCCAACTTGTGAACTGATCTTCCTAATATCATGGGATCACAGCCGAATTATAACTAAATTCCCACCTATTTTTCGCACAAAAAAACTCGTTTGAAATCCAAAAAACATGAAGAGAAAAAAATAGAAAATAGTACTGAAACTGAAGTAAAAACCCTACACCTTCTCCTTTTTCTTGGTTGTCTTTGACACAACTCCAAACATAAGGTACTCACATACCTTTGCAGATGGATAGCACTGCAGATGTCTCTACCATCTAGTTGCATTGGAGCAACTCCTTGGAAACTAAAAACATCTTTCTGATCAGGGCACCATATCATGAATAGACACAAGGGAAGGTTATACCAAGGGAAAGGACACCGGTAGTAGGAGGAAAGTGCATTTCCGATCTCCAGTGGGAGCAGGAGAGGACAGTTTTCTTCGGTGGGGCGCCGTAATATATAGCGTCCAAAGTAGATGATAACAAGAATAACAAGGGCTACTACTATGTTATGCGTATCTCACCATTAATGGAGCCCAATTCCAACTTGCTAAATTAATTTCAGTGGGTCATACGGAGACCAGGGCCCACAGTTGGATATCAAAAAAATCTCAACATTGCCTAACTAAAATTTACTCCATTTTCCACCAAAAGAAAATGTCGTTCTTGATTTAGAGATTATTGAGTGTGTCATGCGTGTCATGTGAGATTTTTGCCCACGTGACACAAGTCATTGATCACTAAGATCAACATGGAGGGGGGCTTTGGGCTCCAGTTATTTTTCATTAACAGCTTGAGTATATGCCTCCTCTGGCATTGATTGTTGGTTTATCGCAGGCCATATTTTATAATTTTTCATCTCCTTTTTGGTAATAAGGGATGTTCGAGTCCTTTAGACCTGACTAAGGCTCTGTTTGGTTAGCACTTTTAGGAGTAGGAAATCCAAATTCTTTAGATGAATTTAGGTTTAAGAAAAGTGGTGTTTGGTTGGCCAAAATCAACTTCATTTGATGAATTTAGGTCATAGTGGCAAAAATTGTAATTTTCAAAAGAAGACAAAGGCATTTGATAACAAAAAACCTCATCATTAGCCTTTTTTTTAAAAAAAATACCCCTGTCATTTTTTGAAATTTACACCAAATGCCATTGAAAGAAGCTAAGATGACTTCTTTTGGGAAATCTCCTCCTGAGGAGATTTCCCTAAAGAAGCTGGATTCTTAAGAATCCAGCTTCTTTTTGGGCAACCAAACAGGCCCTAAAATGAGCAGGGCAACCAATCTCCTACGACACTGTATCCTACCACCGATTCCTTCGGGGGTCCGCATAAAGCCCACACAACATGGGCAGCGGTTAAATCGAGATATAATCCAATGGGTGTCTGATGGAGTCGGGATTCGAAATCTAGTTACAATTCTCCTCTTTAGTACTCAACTTTTTTTATATGTTGAAGTTTCAATATTTTTTTGAGTTAAAAGTGTTGTTGAAGAAAAGTGTGAACCCAAAGGTCGGGACACATTAAATGTTCGGTGGTGGGCCGAATTGACTCTGACGAGAATCTGGCGGAGCCAATTGCTGACTTCTAAATGTGGTGGATTCTCTCATATTCTTTTTCTTTTAGACCCTAAAAATCAAGTGGAGACCGCGTTATGTGAGGCTGACATGAGAGCTCAAAATTGGTTGCAAAAAGAACAAAATAGCAAAGCCAATTTCATCAAGAACGCGTAGGATTTCTTCCTGATGAAAACAACCACTTTTAATATGGGGTGTTTCTATGTAGCTGGCCCAATATGATGCCCTGAGCCCGCTCAAAGGACGAATTATGGTTATACCTATGCAAAATATGCATTACTATAAAAAAAGATTAAATGTAAAACATCCGATTAGAATGAGAGGAAACCTCTCGACTCTTGGAAGAATTTTTTATCCTCATAGGGTTATTCGCCTAGATATCATCATTACAGAAACCATTGATCTCCAAGATTGGCAGCACACATATTAGACATGGGCTCCAACAGAAAACAAATTTTTGCTAGAGCACACATGCATATCTTGGTGGATGTAAGTGAGAGGATAGAAAACTCACCTGTAGTCGGGTCTAAAGGACTCGAACACCCCTTATTACTAAAAAAAAAGAGGAAAAATTATACAGTATGGCTGCTAATAAACTGATAATACATGCCAAAGGAGGCATATGCTCTAGCTGTTAGTGAAAAATATCTGAAGCCCAAAGCCCCCACCATGTCGATCTTAGTGGTCAATGACTTGTGTCATGTGGGCGCAAATCTCACATGGCATGTAGGGCACACACTCAATAGTCTCTAAGTCAAGAACTACACTTTTAATATCGGGCATTGTTGAGATTTTTTTGGTATCCAACTGTTGGCCTTGATCTCAGTATGGCTCATTGAAATTATAATTTGGAAAGTTGGAATTGGACTCCATTAATGGTGAGATACGCATAAGATAGTAGTTGCCCTTCTTATTCTTGTTATCTTCTACATTGGACGATATATAGTACGGCACCCCACTGGAGAAAGCTGTCCTATACTGCTCCAGCCGGAGACCGGAACTACACTTTCCTCCTACTACCGGCGAATCCTTTCCCTTGCTATAACCTTTTCCTTCCCTTGTGTCCATGTATGATATGGTGCCCTGATCAGAAAGATGTTTTTAGTTTTAAAGGAGTTGCGCTGGTGCAACTAGATGGTAGAGACATTTTAAGTGCTATCCATCTGCAAAGGAATGTGAGTAGCTTCTATTTGGAGTTGTGTCAAAGACAACCAAGAGAAAGGAGGTGTAGGGTTTATACATCAGTTTTAGTACTATTTTCTATTATTTTCTTTTCATGTTTTGGATTTCAAATGTGTTTTTTGTACGGAAAATAGGTAGGAATTTAGTTATAGTTGGGTTGTGATCCCACGATATTAGGAAGATCAGTTCACAAGTTGGACTCTTCTCTCTTTCTCCCAGTTTAAACCTTAGGAAAATTAATGTGCTTTTTTAAAAAGCATGCATGAAGAATATGCATGCTTATAATCGTCAGATCATGTGTACCCACTGTGATCTGACGGTCCCTATCCTTAAGCACATCATTTAACATTTTTCTTAAGCGCTAAATATGTTCACTTAATTCTAATCTTCATATCTCCGCTACTATTAAATCAGGTGATTTGTTGGAGAAAAAATAGTCCTAATTTACTCCTAAATTCACTGTTATTCTTTGTCTTTATTCTTTGTCCTTGTAAAGGGCTCCAAATCTTCTGCGTATCTCACCATTAATGGAGCACAATTCCAACTTTCTAAATTAATTTCAATAGCCATACGGAGACCAAGACCCACGGTTGGATACCAAAAAAAATCTCAACAATGTCCGATAATATTTTCTCAATTTTCCACTAAAAGAAAATGTAGTTGTTTAGTTAGATATTATTAAGTATGTGCCATACGTGCCATGTGAGATTTGCGTCCACGTGACACAAGTCATTGATCACTAAGATCGACATAGAGGGGGGTTTGGGCTCTAAATATTTTTCACTAACAGCTAGAGCATATGCCTCGTCTGGCATGTATTATCGGTTTACCACCGGCCATATTGTATAATATTTCCTTCTTTTTTTTTGTAATAAGGGGTGTTCGAGTCCTTTAGACCCAACTATAGGTAAGTTTTCTATCCTCTCACTTACATCCACCAAGATATTCATGTGTGCTCTAGCAAAAATTTGTTTTCTGTTG